>CM052804.1:39296191-39399433 GCA_028533885.1 Nasua narica
ACATATAATTATAACTATATATAACTATATATATAAACTATATGTAACTATATATATATAACTATACACATAATATCACGGGGTTGCCCAAAAGATCAAGGCGTGACATTGGAGGAAGCATCCTCCAAGCACATAAGCTCCAAAAGCACCTCCAAGCTCCAAAAGCACATAATATTATCCAACAGAATAAAGAAACAGATGTGTATATATTTCTTTACAATTGTAGGAGAATACATAAAAACAACTAGAAAATTCCAATAAAATGGTGGCTATTTCTGTGGAACTGAATAAGAGTAAAAGAGAAACTTTCCTGTTAAACTTCATTAAATACCATTTAAAATATGATGAGATTGTATTTCTATCTTGTGAACGTTGTGAAAAAGAAAACTAACAAGTAGACAAAAAAAGTAAACAATCCCAAACCCAACTATTACCCTAATTGTACCTAGTTTGTACCCGAACTACCAAGAAATAATGTGCTCATTATTTCTATGTGCAAGGCACTTTCATAGTTGCTGGCACAGAGATAAAGAAGTTAACATTGAACTTAAAAGGTATGCGTTTATGTATCCATGGGTACGAAGCTCTCATTTATATGTCATATTGAGCATCAATATATGCCAGTTGGTAAAGAGCTTTATACATATTTCCAAACTGTCATTTGATCAGTATTGATTAAATACCTGCGTTTTTGTTTTGCGCTTTTTTTTTGGTTCTTTTTTTTTTTAAAGGTTTTATTTATTTACTTGACAGAGAGAGAGAGATCACAAGTAGGCAGAGAGGCAGGCAGAGAGAGAGGGGGAAGCAGGCTCCCCGCTGAGCAGAGAGCCCGATGTGGGGCTTGATCCCAGGACCCTGAGATCATGACCTGAGCAGAAGGCAGAGGCTTTAACCCACTGAGCCAGCCAGGCGCCCCTTGTTTTGCTTTTTTGACAGAGCACTGCTCTTGCCTACAGAAAGACAAACACAGACAAGATCTTTGCCCTCATGGAGTTTATAATTTAGTAGTGAAGATAGACAGTAAGCAAATGATTACATAAATATAAAAAGGAAAGCTAGTGTTGTAAATACATAAAAAATGAAAGTGAGCCAGCTAGGACTCTGAGAAGGCTTTCCTGAAGAAAGATCTGGCTGGCCCTGAAGGATGAGCAGAACTTAATTCAGGTGTAGAGGAGGAGAGAGAAGCCAGGAAAAGCATTTCAGGCAGAAGAAATACAGTCAAGGTGATGTGGCAAGAAGCAACAGCGTGCACATCAAGAACTGAAAGAAGGCCCATATGCTGAGAGCAGGAGGTGGGTGAAAGAGGAGGCCAGGCAGGGGCGCCTGGGTGGCTCAGCTGGTTAAGGGTCTGCCTTCAGCTCAGGCAACGATCCTGGGGTCCTGGGATCGAACCCCACATCGGGCTCCCTGCCCCGCAGGGAGTCTGCTTCTCTCTCTCACTCTCCTCCTGTTCTCTTGTGCTCTCTTCCTCAAATAAATAAAATCTTTTTTTTTTTTAATTTTATTTATTTATTAGAGAGAGAGACTGAGAATGAGAGGAGAGAAGGTCAGAGGGAGAAGCAGACCTCCCGCAGAGCCGGGAGTCCGATATGGGACTCGATCCCGGGACTCCGGGATCATGACCTGAGCTGAAGGCAGTCGCTCAACCAACTGAGCCACTCAGGCGCCCCAAATAAATAAAATCTTAAAAAAAAAAAAAAGAGGAGGCCAGGCAGATAGGCAGTGGGCTGACTGCAATGTCTCGCTGGCTATATCAAGTTGAGAAATTTAGTCTTTCGTGTAAGAACAAAGACTCCTGAAAGATTTTAAGTGAGAGCAACAGAATCTGATTGGTTTTGAAAAATGATTCCGGTTGGGGTGTAGGAAATAGTCTGGAGGGAGGCAAGTATGCATCTGGGAAACCAGATAGCCATGGTCTAGCTACTGGTGGTAATTTGGATCAGGGAGGTCGATACAAATTCCCCCCATTAGTGGCTTAAACCAACAAAAAGGTATTATCGTACAGTTCTGTCATGGGGCTCAATAGGCCAAAATCAAGGTGTTGGTAAAGATGTGTTGGTTTCTGGAGGCTCCAGGGGACAATCTGTTTTCTCACCTTTTCCAGTTTCTAGAGGCTGCCTACATTCTCTGGCTTGTAGCTCCCTTTCTCTACTTTCAAAACCCGTAACGCTACGTCTGACAATTCTTTCGTTAGTTCTATCTCCCTCTAACCCTTTGGCTTCCTTTCCCCACTTAGGAGGATGTGATTATGCTGGGCTCACAGGGATAATCCAGGCTACTCTATCTTAAACTTGGCTCATTGGCAACCTTAATTCCATCTGCAAACTTAATTTCTCTCTGCCACGTAACTTAACATATTCATAAATTCCAGGGCTTAGGATGCAGAGAACATTGGAATATGCACCTAACACATAGGAAAAGGGGGAGACTTACCTTGATTTTATTGCAAAATTTCAAATATGAGTTTCATGGTTCTCCTGGGGATTACAAAATGAATCCTTTCATTTATCATCTTAGGTTAGTACTTTTGCCATTTCCCGAACTATATAGAAGAACCTTAAAACAGTTTACCTCCATTTGCCCATTTATCTATTATCATGTCTCACTTCTAAATGTTCTAAGTCCAAGGGCGCCTGGGTGGCTCAGTGGGTTAAAGCCTCTGCCTTGAGCTCAGGTCATGATCTCAGGGTCCTGGGATTGAGCCCCACAGAGGGTTCTCTGCTCAGCAGGGAGCCTGCTCCCCCCTCTCTTTCTGCCTGCCTCTCTGCCTGCTTGTGAGCTCTCTGTCATATAAATAAATAAAATCTTTAAAAAAAATGAAATAAATGTTCTAAGTCCCGCAAAAACATTATTACTACCATTGTTTTAAATAATTATTTTAAAAATATTTAGTCACATATTTATCTTTTCTGGTACCTTTCATTCCTTTCTGCAATTGCATACTTCTATCTGGGATGATTTTTCTTTAACCAGGAACTTTCTTCAGTATTTTTTTTTAATTTATTTTTTTAAAGATTTTATTTATTTATTTGACAGTGAGAGATCACAAGCAGGCAGAGAGTCAGGCAGAGAGAGGGGGGAAGCAGGCAGATAGGATGAGGGGCTGGGCAAACTTCATCTAATTGAAAATTGAGTTGGATCAGGGTGGGGTTACTATTTTTTGTTTCTTTTTTTAAGTTTTTTTTTTTTTTTTTTTTTTAAGTAATCTCTACACAACATGGGGCTCAAACTCACAACTCTAAGATCACTAGTTGTGTACTCTACTGACTGAGCCAGCCAGGTGTCCCTGGGCCACAGTTTTATTAAAACTCAGTACACCTCTGGTTTCTCCCCGTTCCTTGGTTTAGTCCTCTAAGCTTTTGATTGAGAGCCTAGAAGGTCTCGGTCTCTTCGTGCCTAAAATCTTCAGTCTCAGGACATTTTGAACTTAGATTTCTTACCTACCATACCACGGATGTTCAAAATCTGGCAAATGTCTTAACAGGGAGAACGTTTGTTCCAAGCCCCTTTCCACTAGTGGGATCTTATTCCTCACCATTGTTAAGACTGCAGGAATTTTATTCTGCCTTTTTGGTTGGCCTGTTGCACTTCCTGAGGACGCAGGAAATGTCCTAGGAGATAAGTCTACCGTTTGGGCCTTGAGTTTGGGACTCCTCTATTTTTTTAAACATTTATTAATTTTTTTAGTAATCTCTACACCCAATGTGGGGCTCAAACTCATGATCCCATTATCAAGAGTTGCATGCTCCACTAACTAACCCACCCAGGCCACCTCCCATGAGTTATTTTTAAATATAGAATGGTTCATAGGTTTCTAGCTTTAGGAACTGAAATAAGGCAGTGCAATTTACTAAGATAGGGACCGCGAAGGGACTATGAATTTGATTTGGGATATGTTGAATTTTAAGGTTGTTTTTTTTTTTTTTAAAGATTTTATTTATTCATTTAACAGAGAGAGAACACAAGCAGGCAGAGAGGCAGGCAGAGTCAGAGAGAGGAGCAGGCTCCCTGCGGAGCAAGGAGCCCGATGCGGGACTCAATCCCAAGACGCTGGGATCATGACCCGAGCCAAAGGCAGTTGCTTAACCAACTGAGCCACCCAGGCGTCCCTAAGGTTTTTTTTTTTTTTTTAAAGATTTATTTGTTTATTTGACAGAGCAATCACAAGCAGGCAGAGAGGCAGGCAGAGAGAGAGGGGGAAGCAGGCTCCCTGCCGAGCAGAGAGCCCGATGCAGGGCTCGATCCCAGGACCCTGAGATCATGACTGGAGTGGAAGGCAGAGGCTTTAAACCACTGAGCTACCCAGGAACCCCTAAGGATTTTTTTTTTAAGATTATATTTATTTATTTGACAGAGCACAAGCAGGGGGAGTGGTAGGCAGAGAGAGGGAGAGAGGGAGAAGCAGACTTCCCTCTGAACGGGGAGCCCAACACGGGGCTCCATCCCAGGACCCTGGGATCATGACCTGAGCCGAAGGCAGACACTTAACAGACTGAGCCACCCAGGAGCCCCTGAATTTTAAGTATCTTTGGGACTTTAAGTAGTCCGCTGGATTTAGAGATTTGAGTCTCAGAAGAGAGGTGAGAGCTGGACATAGAATTTTCAGGGTAATCAGCATATAGGACGGAACTGATGTCATGGGTGTGAATGAGACTATCAGTTGAGAATACAGAGTGGAAAGGAAAGAGAGCCTAGGCTGGAGTCTGGAGGAACTCCAATACTAAATGACCAGGGAAATTCTCTTGATTTACATTCCTTTCATTACATCAAAAGTTCAAATTATTCTTGTGGATTATGACATCTTGCTGTTAGTAAACCACACCAAATTACCTTTGGACAACTCTGCCTATTACTAGTTTCATCAACAGGTGTCTATCATCTTTGGAAACTTTTTTTTTTTTTTAAAGATTTTATTTATTTGACACAGACAGACATAGCGAGAGAGGGAACACAAGCAGAGGGGGTGGGAGAGGGAGAAGCAGACTCCCCACTGAGCAGGGAGCCTGATGTGGGACTTGATCTCAGGACCCTGGGATCATGACCCGAGTTGAAGGAAACTGCTTAATTAACCGAGCTACCCAGGTGCCACGATTTGTCCTTTTTTTAATTATTTTTTTTTAAGATTTTATTTATTTATTTGACAGAGAGAGATCACAAGCAGGCAGAGAGAGAGATGGGAAAGCAGGCTCCCCGCTGAGCAGAAAACCTGATGCAGGACTTGATCCCAGGACTCTGAGAACATGACCTGAGCCGAAGGCACAGGCTTTAACCCACTGAGCCACCCAGGCGCCCCACTATTTGTCCTTTTTAAAGATTTATTTATTTATTTTAAAGAAAGAGAGAGCGAGAGAGAGCACGCACGGGGTGGGGCGGAGGGAGCGACTGCTATGCAGACTCCGCACACAGGGCTGGATCCTAGGACCATGAGATCACCACCCAAGCCAAAATCAAGAGTCGGATGCTTAACCAACAGAGGCAGCCAGGCGCCCCTACTTAGTATTTTTAAAATGAGATGAATAGAGGAAAATATCAAAGTACATTATAGGCAGGAAGCATCTACACTCTCTTCCATGGTGAACTGACCCAGTCTGTGACTCGAGTGCCCACGTATGACTCCCAAATTTCTTTCTCTAGCCCAGTGCTCTCTGCTAAATGCCATGCTCATTTGGAGAGCTCCACTTGGATGTCCACTGGACATCTCAAACTGAACGATGAACTCCTGATCTGCTTTCCCAAAACAGCTCCATCGGCCGCCCTGCTGGGTGATGGTAATTTCACCCTTCTTAGGCCTGTATCCCCGAGCCATGTTTTATTTCTCTTATTCTCGAACACAGCACGTCTCGTCTTCAGGGAATGCTATTAAGTCTACCTTCCGAATCTAGCCACTTCCCATCATCCTTAACCACTACTACCCTGGTCCAAATTATCATCGCCTCATCTCTGACCTGGATTAATCCTAGAGTTTCCCAACAGATTTCTCTAATTCCACCGTCTCCTCTCCTATAGCCTTTTCTCAACAGTGGAGTCAGAGTGATCCCTTGAAACAGGAATCAGCAAACTTTTCCTGTGGAAAGTCTGAGAGTAAATAGTTAGGTTTATTTGGGCCAAGAGGAAAAAAATCAACGCTATTATAGAGGTATTTCTACAACAAAAGAGAAGACAAATTCCTATAACATTTTTGATAAAATTAAAAATAATTGAGTATAATTTTTTGTAATACAGATTTACTTTTAAAAAATATTTATTTGAGAAAGAGAGAGTGGATAAGCAGGGGGGAGGGGCAGAGGGAGAAGCAGGCTCCCCGGGGAGTGGGACATGGGGCTTGATCCCAGGACTCTGGGATCATGAGCTATCATGAGTATCAAAGGCAGATACTTAACCGACTGAGCCACCCAGGTGCCCCACAGGTCTACTTTGAATTTTTTTTTTTTTTAAGCAATTTCTACCCCCACCTTGGGGCTTGAATTCATGACCCTGAGATTAAGAGTCACATGTTCCTCTGACTGAGCAGGCCAGGTGCCCCATGTAATACTACTAATTTTCTACTAAGGTTTCTACTAATGAGAATGGAATTCTTTTTTAAATTTCTATTTCATTTTTTTTTAAAGATTTTATTTATTTGACAGACAAAGAGAGATATCACAAGTAGTCAGAGAGGCAGGCAGAGAGAGAGGAGGAAGCAGGCTCCCTGCTGAGCAGAGAGCCCCATGCGGGGCTCGATCCCAGGACCCTGAGATCATGACCCAAGCCAAAGGCAGAGGCTCAACCCACTGAGCCACCCAGGTGCCCCTATTTCATTTTTTTAATATTTATTTATTTGAGGGGGGCAGGAGAGAAGAAGAGAATCTCAAGCAGACTCTCCATCAAGCACAGAGCTCCTGGGATGGGGCTACATCCCAGGACCCCGAGATCACCACCTGAGCTGAAACCAACAGATGCTTAACTGACTGAGCTACCCAGGTGCCCCTCTTTATTTTTTAATAGTTTTGCTTAATTGGGTTTCAAAGCCAGTGTTCCCTATCATCAAATCAACGGTAAATGCCTATCTACAAAAACAATTCTTAGCTGATGGCCATCTAAAAACAGAATGGATTTACACTGCAGCTGTAGTTTTGCTGACCTCTGCTTTAAAATATTATCAGATCGTATCATTCTCTCAAAACCTTGTGAATTAGCTTTCTTCTGTTCTGTAACCAATTACCACAACTTCAGCAGCTTAAAACACCCATTTATTATCCTCATAGTCTATAGATCAGAAGTGCAAGTGAGCTTGGCTGAGTTCTCTCGAGTAGGGGTCTCACAAGCCTGAAATCAAGGTGACCTCTTATATGGAAGACCTGGGAAAGAATCCACTTCTAAGGTCATTCAGGTTTTTGGCAGAAGCCAGTTCCTTACAGTTGTAGGTCTGACATCCTCATTTCCTTGCTGGCTATTGGCCAGGAACTACTCTTAGCTTGTAGAGGCTACCTGCATTCCTTATATCGTGTGGTCCTCTCCATCTTCAAAGTCAGCACAAGCATATTCACATCGCAGGGTTTGAATCTCTGTGAAGTTCCTTTGTGCTACCAGCTGGAAAATGCTCTGCTTTTAAAGATGTCACCTGATTAGGGTAGGCCCACTCAAATAATTTTATCTCAAGGTCAACTGACTTGGTCAATTGCTGGTGCGGGGCATTGAGTTTTAGAAGACTGCCTACCACACCCTGCAATAATTTCCTACTCAGAGTAAAAAGACAAGGCGCTTAGGAGGGCCAAAATGATTTGCGCCACCTGCTATCCCCCAATTCCCACGCATATCCCCTACCTCTCTGCTGTTATTTCCTGTTCTTCTTCCTCTGGCTTTCTTGTTATTGCTTGAACATGCCAGACACACTCCCAACCTGGGATCTCAGTCTGGAGTACTCTTCTCTCAAATATCTGATTTAACTTTTGTAACTCTACGACTTTGCTCAACTTCCACCTTTTTTTTTTGAGACAGAGAGATTAAGAGAGTGAGTGTGGAGGGCTAGAAGGAGAACAAAGAGAATCTTGAGCAGGCTCGATCTCACAACCCTGAGATCATGATCTGAGTTGAAATCAAGAGTCAGACACTTAACTGACTGAGCCACCCAAGTGCCCCTCAACTTCCATCTTTTCAACGAGGCCATATCTGATCATACTATTTAATACCACAATCTGCACTCTCACTCTTGGCACTGCCTATTTCCATTACCCTGTTTTTTTTTTCTATTATACTTAGCACCTTAAACATACTGTACACTTTGCTTATTCATGTTTATTGTCTGTCCCTCTTTGCCAGAAGTTAGCTCCTCAGGGGTAAGGATCTGTGTTTATTTTTTATTTACTAATGCATTTTTCTTTCTTTCTTTCTTTCTTTCTTTCTTTCTTTCTTTCTTTGAGATAGAGACAGTGAGAGAGAGAGCATGAGAGGGGAGAAGGTCAGAGGGAGAAGCAGACTCCCCATGGAGCTGGGAGCCTGATGCGGGACTCGATCCCAGGACTCCGGGATCATGACCTGAGCCGAAGGCAGTTGCTCAACCAACTGAGCCACCCAGACGCCCATTTTTCTTTCTTTTTGAGTAAGCTCTACTGCCCAAGGTCGGGCATGAACTCACGACCCTAGGATCAAGAGTCACATGCTCTACCAACTGAGCCAGCCAGGCGCCCCTCACTGATGTATTTTTTGTTCTCTAAGCATCTAGCACAGTGGCTGGCACAAGACAGGTGACTGATAAAAATTCACTGAATGTTTTGGGAAATCCTTGTTTCAATTTTCTATTTATGTATTTACATACTAGGTTGTGATATAGAATAGTATTTCTTATTGAGGATGTTAGTCAAGAGTTTGAAAAATACTGGGCTTAGACTCTATGACTTCTAAAATCCTTTCTCAATTTGAGCACTTATAAATTTCTATGTGTAGCTAGCAAATGCCCACTATATCTTTTGGGAAATGGCAAAGTTTACAGCTTAGTTTCTGTAGCAAGGCATTGATTATTGAAACATAACATTGACACAAAAAAAGGCATTAGCATCCCCACCTGTTCTATAATGGTAGGTTAGGAAAAACTGGAAATAGCAATAACTGCTAAATGCCCCAAAATACAAATATCTGAACTTAATCCTTCCATGAAAAAGAGATAGAACGGGAGGGCAAATGACAAAAGAGAACATTTTCTTAATCAAAATTTCTCAGGTTAAAGCTTTCACACACTTACTGAAGAAGCGAAGAGGAATGAAGAAAGATATCCTTTAAAGTGTCTGCCATAGAAATTGTGTCCTGAATGGACTTTGGAAGCAAAGACCACTTCTGAAATATATATGATTTCCACTCATCCACAGGCAGATCCATTGTACCTTAGGTCTATAAAATGAATAAGAAAATAAGGAATTCAGATTTCTTACAAATGCACAATTCTAGAAAAAAAATCAAGATTTCACTCAAGCAAATGTGAAGCAATAAAAATCAATTCTTGTGGTATTTTTCTGTAATTTACATGCTGAGGATCTATTTTCTCTCATACCTATTCACTGAACATCCTTTAATTCAGAAATATTTCCTAAAGGCCTACTTTGTTCCACACACCAGGCTTGCCTCTCCGACCTCCATCTTCCCAAGCTCCTCTAGTCAGAAACCTGAGACATTCTAGATTTTTCTCTCTCTCCCAGCTACAATTATATTAACAAATGTTTCTATCTTTTACACAGCTCAGTTTTTTCTTTCAATTCCCAGATCATTCCTTTATTCAAGTCCTCACCATCTCTTGTCTGGCGTTCTTTGCAGTATCATAATTAGTCTCCATGTCCTCAGTTCCCTATCCTCTAAATTCAATTCATCCTCCATATTGAAACAGATGTCAGTCCTCTGCCTTAATCAACGCTCCTCCAAGCATTTAGGGAAGCCCAGTACCAATCTGACCCCTGGGCTCATTTTCTAATGCCCAAGTCTCACCCCTTCCTTTGTACCCTACTATCTTGAGCTACTTAAAGCTATCCCTAGCTCGCCAGGCTATTAATCTCCCTAGTTTTTGCATAGGTTATGCGTTCTTCCAGGTGCATCCCTCCCTCAGAATCCACCTCACAAATCTACACACCCCCCTCAAGACCAAGTTCAAATGGCACCTCCTCCAGGAAGCCTTCCCTGATTTTCCACCTGCGAGTGCAGCACACTTTGTGTCTCTCCTGAGGCCCATTATCATGGCTACCTGAGGTTAGGGCTACTCACTGCGGTAGCTCCCTCGACAGACTATGCTCTCCTCTGAGGGCAAGGACCGGATTCTATTTACCTTCGGAGATCCCCCCTGTGCCAAGCTCAGGGTCTAGCAATGGCGGGAGCTCGGCACTTCGATTGCCGAAGGAATCAAGTTACTGCTTTGCCTACGGCTAGCAGCAGAGATATCAGGGAACAGCTCTCTCTTCTGGGCTAACAGTCGGTCGGCCCAGCAAAGGCCCGAGCCAGGTTTTTTCCCGAGAACCGTCTAGGAAAGCTCCCGGGACTGAACCTCACGCCCAGAAAAAGAACCCGCGTCATCCTTGGCGCGCCCCACGGCTCGGGCCCCGCCCCCACGCACAGCCGTGGCGTGACGAGGTCCTGAACCCGGGCTCTTGTATGTCACGTGGGCTGCTCTCAGGGCCTCGGCCAATGCGATGGCTGCTCCGCCCCTAAGCCCGCCCTTGTGCCTTGCGCATGTCAGAAGGCGGGGGTGGTGCCTGCAGCTGCTTGGCCCAATAGCTTTGGAGCGCGCGGGGTCGCGGGAGTGAAGGCGAAGGTGCGGAGGATCCCGAGCGCGGGAGTTGGCACCGCGCAGTCATGGTGGGCCACCTGAGCGAGGGGGCCATTGCGGTGAGGAGACACCTGCGGGCAGGCGGGCAAGGGTGGTTGTGGGCCTTGGGGTTGTGGGAGTGGAGAAGGGAGAGAGGAGCTGTAGGCGATGGGGAGAGAACGCGGGAGGAGAAGATGGGGGGGCCGTCGGGTAACTCCCTAGAATTCTCACCCTCTCCTAGAAGTATTTTTACTATCATCTTTTAAACATGTCCATGTTTTTTCTCGTTAAGAAAACGAAGCAAAATTAACTTGATCGTCCCCCATCACCCTCCTGCGGGCACTCTCTAGCTCCTCCCGCCCCCATCCATGGCCAAACTTCTCTAGAGTTGTCTGCTTTCAGCTCGCCTCCCGTTAACAGACTCCAATCCGTTGTTCCCTCGATCACCATAGAAAGAACCCTGGCAGAAGTTAGCGGTGCTTCCAAGTCGTTAAATCTAACAGACACTTTCAGTTTTCAACTTAACCAGAGTTCTCAGCAGTGTTTGAGAGTTACTTCTTTTGAGCAGTTTTGAGCATTATTTCTTTCTGATAACACTCCCTTTTGGCTTCTCTGGCTTCGCTTGGGTTGGCTGGTGTTTCCTTGTCTTATTTGCCGGTCCCTCATTGTAAATTTTTGTTTACTCAAGATATGTCCTATCGTAGGCCCTCTTTTACCAAAACAGTCCCATTACAAACTATGTCAGTTGCTCACACATTTCTTTGTCCGAAGCCACCTTTACTCTGAAAGATAAACCTCTGTAATATGTCTGCCTACCTGATACCTCAAAGGCATTTTAAATTCAACATATCCCAAAGCAAATCCGTTATTTTGCTAAGTTTGGGCCTCTTGATGTTCTCTGTCTCGATGAATAGCACTATTATCCATCAAGATATGCTAGCCAAAAATTGTGGAATCATTCTTCCTGCAAACTTCCATCACCTTAGATGTTCAGTCTGTCACCAAAATCCGGTGTTTTACATCCACAACAAATCCATCTACTTCTCTTCCACTCTGGCACCATTGTTTCTTGCCTTGACTACTGATACCCACCCAGCATAAACATGTTCTTTATCCATTCATCTATCAGTGGACACTTCTATAGTTTGTTGTAAATAATGATGCCACAGGGGCACCTGGATGGCTCAGTGGATTAAAGCCTCTGCCTTCAGCTCAGGTCATGATCTCAGGGTCCTGGGATTGAGCCCTGTGTCTTGGGCTCTCTGCTCAGCGGAGAGCCTGCTTCCCCCTCACTCTGCCTGTCTCTCCGTACTTGTGATCTCTCTCTGTCAAATAAATAAAATCTTAAAAAAAAATGCTGCCGCAACTTAGGGTTGCATGTATCTTTTTGAATTAGCGTTCTCATATATTGGGGATAACTACCCAATAGTGCAATTATTGGATCCTAAGGTAGTTCTCTTTGTAACTTTTCGAGCACCTCCATACTGTTTTTGCCCAGTTGCATTCCCAACAGTGCACAGGGATTCCTTTTTCACATCATCCGTGCCAACACTTGTTTCTTGTGTTGCTAGTTTTAGCCATTCTGGCAAGTGTAAAGTGAGAGCTCATTGTCGTTTCGATTTGCATTTTTTTGGTGATGAGTCCATCTTTTTCATGTGTGTTGAAATGTAACGTAATGTTGAAAAGTCATGAGTCATTACTTTTCCATGTGTGTTGGCCATCTGTATGTCTTAGGAGAAATGTCTGTTCATGCCCTTTGCCCATTTTTTAAGTGGATTATTTGTGTTTGGGGTGTTGAGTTGTAGCCGTTTTTTATATATTTTGAATACTAAACCCTTAGCAGATCTCTCATTTGCAAATATCTTCTCCCATTCAGTAGGTTGTCTTTTGGTTTTGTTGACTGTTTACTTTGCTGTGCAAAAGCTTTTTATTTTGATGTAGTCCCAGTAGTTTATTTTTGCTTTTATTTCCCTTGCCTCGGGAGGCAGACATAGAAAGATGTTGCTACTATTGATGTCAGAGAAATTACTGCCTCTGCTGTCTTCTAGTATTCTTACGGTTCAGGTCTCACATTTAGATCTTTAATCCATTTTGTTTGTGTTTGTGTATGCTGTTAAGAAAGTAGTCTAGTTGCATTCTTTGGCATGTTGCTGTCCAGTTTTCCCAATGCCATTTATTGAGGAGACTGTCTTTTTCCCATTGTGTATTCTTTTCCTCCTTTGTCAAAGATTAACTGACCATATAATTGTGGGCTTATTTCTGGGTCTTCTATTTTGTTTCATTGAACTGTCTCTGTTTTTGTGCCAGTACCATACTGTTTTGATGATTATGGCTTTGTAATATAATATGAAATCTGGACTTGTGGTGCCTCTGGCTTTGTTTTTCTTTTTTAAGATTGCTTTGGCAATATGAGGTCTTTTGTGGTTCCTTACAAATTTTAGGATTATTCTAGTTCTGCAAAAAATGTTACTGGCATTTTGATCAGGATTGCATCAAATGTGTAGATTTCTTTGGGTAGTACAGACATTTTAACAATATTTATTCCTCTAACCTATGAGTATAGAATGTCTTTCCATTTCTTTGTGCCTTTCTTTCTTTCTTTCTTTCTGTCTTTCTTTCTGTCTTTCTCTCTCTTTCTTAATTCCTTTTTTTTTTTGTTTAAATTTAAATTTATGGTATATTCCATAATCCTGCACATTCTTTTCCATCTGCTTGTGTGGTTGGTTCCTCACTCTCCCCTCCCTAGCT
Organism: Nasua narica; assembly: GCA_028533885.1. Taxonomy (NCBI): domain Eukaryota; kingdom Metazoa; phylum Chordata; class Mammalia; order Carnivora; family Procyonidae; genus Nasua; species Nasua narica. Next base: position 39,309,702 of record CM052804.1, read on the forward strand.
AACAATCTTCAAATCTCAGCTCAGGTCTTCAGAGAAACCTTCCTTGACTTACTAGCCTAATTCCCTTTGAGACCCTAATTCCTGCTTGTTCGTGTATTAGCTGTGTGACTTTGGGCAAGATACTAAACTTTGCCTTTTCTCTTCTGTAAAATGAGGGTAATTAGTACCTATTGCCTAAAGTTAGTGGGAGAATTAGGTGAGCTCTTACATTTAAACTGCTTAGTTCATGCCTGGTACACAGTAAGTGCTCAGTATGTTACCTCCTAATAATCGCAGATGTAGTTTTATACTTATTTGCTTTTTATTTGACTAATATTATTACTTTCTGTCTTCCCCATTGGATTGTAAATTCTTGGAGACCTGAAATTACATCTTTTTTTTTTTTTTTTTTTGCTTAAAATAGTCTCCTAAATACCTGAGCAGTGATGGCAAGTTTTAGATACCAGTAAATGTTGGCTAGTTGCATATGAGGCAGTGAAGAGAAAGGGACAGAGATGAATGGAGAAAAACAGCTGAGTGGAGTTACTATATGAATAAATTAGGAACAATGAAACCTGATAAGTGATTAAAAATTGTAGTTCTCATTTACTTATAGCTGCTACCTTGCGCCTTTAAAAAAAAAAAAAAGATTTATTGGCACATTTGGGTGGCTTGGTCGTTCAGTGTCTGCCTTTGGCTCTGGTCATGGTCCCAGGGTCCAGGGATCAAGTTCCGAATTGGGCTCCTTGCTCAGTGGGGAGCCTGCTTCTCTCTCTGCCTGCTGCTTCCCTTGCCTGTGCGCGCGCTCTCTCTCTCTCTGACAAATAAAATCTTAAAAAAAAAAAAAAAAGATTTGGGGCGCCTGGGTGGCTCAGTGGGTTAGAGCCTCTGCCTTTGGCTCAGGTCATGATCTCAGGGTCCTGGGATCGAGCCCCACATCTGGCTCTCTCCTCAGTGGGGAGCCTGCTTCCCCCTCTCTCTCTGCCTACTTGTGATCTCTCTCTCTCTCCTCTCTCTCTCTCTCTCTGTCAAATAAATAAATAAATAATAAAAAATAAAAGGTTAAAAAAAAGATTTATATATAAGAGAGAGAGTGAGAGCGCACGACTGAGCCACCCAGGAGCCCCACCTTGTGCATTTAAGGCAAATTAGGAATTGTTCTTCACTTTCAGAAAGAATGATTATGGTGTTAATAATTTGATCACTTGGTTTTTGCTGTATTTAAAACTTTGGGGCGCCTGGGTGGCTCAGTTGGTTAAGCGACTGCCTTCAGCTCAGGTCATGATCCCGGAGTACCGCGATCGAGTCCCATATCGGACTCCCAGCTCTGTGGGAAGTCTGCTTCTCCCTCTGACCTTCTCCCCTCTCATTCTCAGTCTCTCGCTCTCTAATAAATAAATAAAATCTTTAAAAAAAAAAAAAAAAACTTTGGAAACATATTTCCAGTGTTAGGTCAAGTCTTAAGTTTTATTCATAAATGACAAAATTTTTGTGTTTGTGGTGACAGTATGGAGAACCTTTGCCAACTGTGATTATCATCACTAAAGCAAGTAGTATCATTTTAGTTCAACAGACACAAGCCCAAATGGTAAGCAACTAACACATAAATAATAGGGACATTTGGGGATTATGCATGGAAGTATTGTGGTGAGTAGAATAAGTAGAATTTGTATCTTAATTTATTGAGTAATATAAAGAAAGGGAAGGGAACTGGTATTTTTGCCTTTTCCAATGTGCCAGATACTTTATCTATACTAGTCAGTACTTATAGTAACCCTGTAAGGTAGATTTTTATAATTACCTGCATCTCACAGATGAAGAAATTGAAGTGCAGAGAAGTTAAATAATTTGTCAGTGAGGTGAAGATTTGAATACATGTGCCCTTGACTATTACGTTCTGTTGTTTTGTATTTTTTTAACTGAAGTATAATTGATATACAGTATTCTATTAGTTTCAGGTGTTCATCATAGTGATTTGGTATTTTCATACATTAGGAAATGATCCCCATGATAAATCTAGTTACTCTCTGTTACCACACAAAGTTATTACATTGTTACTAAATTCCCTGTGTTTTGCATTACATCTCCATGACCCGTTTATTTTAGATCTGGAAGCCTGAACCTCTTAATCCCCTTCACCCATTTCACATGCACCCCTAGTTAGTCACTCCCTACTCTTGAAACTACTAGTTTGTTTCCTCTATCTATGAGTCTGTTTCTGTTTTGTTTTGTTTTAAAGATTCAACATGAAATTGTATTAATCTTCTTTGTCAGGCTTATTTCATTTAGCATAATACTGTGTAGGTCCATCTATGTTGTCACAAGTGGCAAGATTTCACTCTTTTTTATGATTGAGTAATATTCCTCTGTGTGTGCACACACGTGTGTATCTTTAGCCATTCATTTCTTTATGGACACTTAGGTTGCTTCTTTACCTTGGCTATTATAAATAATGCTGCAGTGAACTTGGGGTGCATGTATCTCTTTGAATTGGTGTTTTTGTTTTCTTCAGGTGCATACCCAGAAGTGGAATTACTCGATCATATGGTAGTCTGATTCTTGATTTTTTGAGGAGCCTCCTTACTGTTTTCCATAGTGGCTGCACCAATTTATGTTCCCCCCCAACAGTGCACAAGGGTCCTGTTCATCCACATCTTTGCCGACACTTCATACTTTTCGTCTTTTTGATAGTAGCCAGTCTTTTTATTTGACAGAGAGAGAGAGAGAGATCACGAGTAGGCAGAGGCAGGCAGAGGGAGAGGGGGAAACAGGCTCCCTTCTAAGAAGAGAGTCCGATGTGGGGCTCGATCCCAGGACTCTGAGATCATGACCTGAGCCAAAGGCAGAGGCCTTAACCCACTGAGGTACCCAGCCGCCCGAAATGTCCTTTTTTGTTTCTTTTTTTTTTTTTTTAAGATTTTATTTATTTATTTGACAGAGAGAGATTATAAGTAGGCAGAGAGGCAGGCAAAGAGAGAGGGGAAAGCAGGCTCTCTGCAGCAGAGAGCCTGACGTGGGGCTTGATCCCAGGACCCTGAGATCATGACCTGAGCCGAAGGGAGAGGCTTTAACCCACTGAGCCACCCAGGTGCCCCTCCTTTTTTATTTCTGATAATATTCCTTGTCCTGAAGCCTTCTTTGCTTGCCAGTAATGGTACATCTTTTTCCAATGTTTCATTTTTAACCTATCTCTTTATATTTAAAGTGCATTTCTTGTAGACACCAAATAATTCAATCTTATTCATTCTGACAGTTTCTGCCTTTTAATCGGAGTACTTGAACCATTTATACTTAATATAGTTACATGTTTCGGTTTAAATTTTTTTAATTTTGCTTCTTGTGCCATCTGTTTGTTGTTGTTGTTATTTAGCTCTTCCTGACTTCTGGATTATTTGAGTATTTTATTTCCACTATTGATTTGTTAGCTGTACTCTTTGCTTTACTTTTTTAAGGATTGCTTTAGAGCACTTCATCCTAGTCCACGCTACTATTACAAAATAGACTGGGTGGTGCAGACAACAGATTTAGTTTTCATAGAGGCTGGGAAATCTGAGATTGAGGTTCTAGGAGATTCAGTGCTGGGCAAGGGCTGTGTTCCTGGCTTGCAGCTGCCGCCTCACTGTGAACTCACATTACCTCGTCTTTGTGGGGAAAGACTCTGCTGTCTCTTCCTCTTCTAAGGGCAATAATTCTGATATGGGGTCTTTAGCCTCATGGCCTCATTAAAACTAAGTACCTCCAAAGGCCCCATTACACTGGGGGTTAGAGCTTCAACATATGAATTAGGGGAGGGGAGACACAAATATTTAGTCTAAAACACGGTGATTCTCTCCCTCTTTTTTTTTTTTTAATTAAGTATGGTGGATACACAACATTATCTTAGTTTCAGATGTATAGCACAGTGATTGCACAACTCTGTATGTTATGCTACACTCAACATCAAACATTTTGATCTTAGAATACTCTTTTTTGGGGCACCTGGGAGGCTCAGTCGGTTAAACGTCTGCCTTTGGCTCACATCCTGCTGGGACCAAGCCCTGCATTGGGCTCCCTGCTCAGCAGGAAGCCTGCTTCTCCCTCTCTCACTCCCCCTGCCTGTCTGTGTTCCCTCTGTCGCTGTGTCTATCAAATAAATAAATAAAAATCTTTAAAAAAATACTCTTTTTTTAATTCAAAGATTTTTATTTAATTAATTATTTTAGAGAGAGAGCGCGCGCGCGAGCACACACCCAAGCGGGTTGAGGGACAACGGGAGAAAGACTCAAGCAGACTCCATGCCCAGCGCCCCATGCCCCCAAGTCTGACACGGCCTGATCTCACAACCCTGAGATCATGACCTGAGTCAAAATGAAAAGCTTGACAGACTGGGCCACCCAGGAAGTCCAGACTTAGAATACTCTTAAAAAATCGTTTCCCGGGCGCCTGGGTGGCTCGGTTGTTTAAGCGACTGCCTTCGGCTCAGGTCATGATCCCGGAGTCCCGGGATCGAGTCCCATATTGGACTCCCGGCTCTGCGGGAAGTCTGCTTCTCCCTCTGACCTTCTCCCCTCTCATTCTCAGTCTCTCTCTCTCTAGTAAATAAATAAAATCTTTAAAAAAAAAAAATCGTTTCCCGGGGTGCCTGGGTGGCTTAGTGGGTTAAAGCTTCTGCCTTCAGCTCAGGTCATGATCTTTGGGTTTGGGGATCGAGCCCTGCATCAGGCTCTCTTCTCAGCAGGGAGCCTGCTTCCCCCTCTCTCTCTGCCTGCCTCTCTGCCTACTTGTGATCTCTCTGTCAAATAAATAAATAAATAATCTTTTTTTTTAAAAAAAGAATCGTTTCTCCTCTATCCTCAAGAACTTTTTTTTTAATGAGATGAGATATCTGCCTCACCATATTTGAAATTATAAGAGATATTTTAAAAATATTTATACATTTGGGGTGCCTGGGTGGCTCAGTTGTTAAGCAACTGCCTTTGGCTCAGGTCATGATCCTGGAGTCCCTGGATCGAGTCCCGTATCGGGCTCCCTCCTCAGCGGGGAGTCTGCTTCTCCATCTGACCTCTCCCTCTCATGCTTCCTCTCTCTCATTCTCTCTCTCTCAAATAAATAAATAAAATCTTTTAAAAAATATTTATACATTTAAGGTAATAATAAACTTCTGCTAACATAAATAACATGTTGGGACACCTGGGTGGCTCAGTTGGTTAAGCTACCTTTGGCTCAGGTCATGATCCCAGGGTCCTGGGAGTGAGTCCAGTGCTGGGCTCCAGGATTGGTGAGGAGCCTGCTTCTCTTTCTGCCTGCTGCTTCCCCTGCTTGTGCGTGCACTCTCTCTCTCTCTCTCTCTCTCTGATGAATAAATAAATAAAATATTTTTTAAAAAATTGGGGCGCCTGGGTGGCTCAGTTGGTTAAGCGACTGCCTTCGGCTCAGGTCATGATCCCGGAGTCCCAGGATCGAGTCCCATATCGGACTCCCGGCTCTGCGGGAGGTCTGCTTCTCCCTCTGACCTTCTCCCCTCTCATTCTCAGTCTCTCTCTCTCTAATAAAAAAAAAAAAAAAAAAAACTTTAAAAAATAACGCGTTTTGTGAAAAACAGCTATATATTTCAAAACAAATAGAAAATTGATACTGTTTTACATTTTGGCACGTTGCTTTAGCATCTGGCTGTAGAAGATATGACAGCTAGATTTTCATATCAGGTTCGGCATTCAGTATATTGATATTGTTTGAGGGGGCGATCTCTATGAAGGAAATTTGGCCTCAGGTATGTAGTTGGTAAAAGAGGGAGTATTTTAATATTTCAGGCTTCTTTTTTGATTCTTGTGATATTGTAATATAATAAGAAACATATATTTGGTCTTGGGGTGCCTGGATGGCATAGTCAGTTAAACATCTGATTCTTGGTTTCAGCTCAGATCATAATCTCAGGGTCCTGGGATCAAGCCCTGTGTCTGGCTCTGCACTCAGTCTGCTTGAGATTCTCTCTCTCTCTCCCTCCACCCCTCGCACTTGTGGTAGTGTGTATGTGTGTGTGTGTGTGTGTGTGTGTGTGTGTGTCTCAAATACATAAATAAATCTTAAAAAAAAAAAAAAAAAAGGATTGGAACTTTCAACCCTAAACTCCCCCTGCCCTGCCACTGTCCCGCAGAGGGGAGATTGATCTTGTCACCAATGGCCAGTGATTTAATCAATCATGCCTATGTAATGAGACCTTCAGAAAACCCTAAAAAGCAGGGATCAGAGAGCTTCTAGGTTGGTGAATGTATCTACATGCCAGGAGGGTCACGCACCCCAAACTCCACACAGGAACAGAAATTCCTATACTCAGTATCTTTCCAGACCTTGCCCCTGTGTACCTCTTCATCTGGTGGTTTATTTGTATCCTTTATAATATCTTTTATAATAAACCAGATCACGTGTTTCCCTGAGTTCTTGAGCCTGAGGAGGGAGGTTATAGGAACCCCCAATTTGTAGGCAAGTAAGGCAGATGTGTGGCCATCCTTAGGACCCACTACTTGAGGTTGGTATCTGGAGTAAGTAAGGGATGGTCTTATGGGACTGAGCCTCTAACCTGCGGTATCTAAACTATCTCTAGTCAGAATTGAATTATTTGTGGGTCATCCACTTGGTGTCTGCAGAGAATTGCTTCATGTGGAAAACCCACACAGGTGGTGTCAGAAATGGTTGTGAATAGACAAAATTTTTCTTTAATACTAGGTAGTTTCTTTTTTTTTTTTAAAGATTTTATTTATTTATTTATTAGGAAAGAGAGAGAGCGAGAGAGAGCATGAGAAAGGAGAAGGTCAGAGTGAGAAGCAGACTCCCCACCGAGCTGGGAGCCCGATGTGGGACCCGATCCCGGGACTCCGGGATCACGACCTGAGCCGAAGGCAGTTGCCCAATCAACTGAGCCACCCAGGCACCCCACTAGGTAGTTTCTTTTTTTTTTAAAGATTTTATTTATTTATTTATTAGGAAAGAGAGAGAGTGAGAGAGAGAAGGTCAGAGTGAGAAGCGGACTCTCCATGGAGCTGGGAGCCCGATGTGGGACTCGATCCCGGGACTCCGGGATCATGACCTGAGCCGAAGGCAGTCGCTCAACCAACTGCGCCACCCAGGGGCCCCCACTAGGTAGTTTCTTAAAGGTTATTTGGAATGTAAAATTGGTCTATCTTGGGGCGCCCTGGGGTGGCTCAGTCGATTAAGCGTCTGCCTTCAGCTCAGGTCATGAACCCCAGGATCTAGCCCCGTGTTGGGCTGGCTCCCTGATCGGCAGGGTGTCTGCTTTCCCTTCTCCTTCTGCCCTTCACCCTGGTGATGCTCACTCGTTTTCTCTCTCAAATTAAAAAATAAAAATAAGGGCGCCTGGGTGGCTCAGTTGGTTGAGCAACTGCCTTCGGCTCAGGTCATGATCCTTGAGTTCCAGGATCGAGTCCCACATCAGGTTCCCAGCTCGGGGAGTCTGCTTCTTCCTCTAACCTTCTCTCCTCTCATGCTCTCTCACTTTCTCTGTCTCTCAAATAAATAAATAAAATCTTAAAAAAATAATAAAAATAAAAATAAAAAAGAATTGGTCTGTCTTGCATTTTGAATGGATCTTTTGCCTCTGCATTATTTATAATGTCATGCATTGGTCATTTGGAAAATGCTGACTCACTGCGTTATGCAGATTTTCAAAATATTGATGTGTTTTATTACATAGCCAAAATTCATGCTTATTAATCTCACTAATTTAATCGGAAAAGTTTGTAAGCATGGGGAAGCTGTAAAGCTCATTGTTGGTGAGTAGAAGTCTTCAAAAGTTCTGATTTGCACTAACCAACCCTTGTCTAATTGGCAATAGCTGTCGTTTTTCCTTAAAAACAGGTTCACCTTATTTTTGAGAAAATATTTGCTGAATTCTGAGGTTTGAATAACCAGTTTGTCATTTGGCCTTACAAGTAAAAATGGTTTTCTGTAAAAAAGCAGTTGGTTCAACTCACAACTCAGCTGCACAAATGCTTTTCCTCAGGGTGACTGTCAGTACTCAGTGTGCGGCAGAAGTACTTTTTGCCTACTTCCCATACTGTGATATAGATAGATCATTTTAAAATTTCTTATTTTTTTTAATTTTTAAAATTAAAAAAAAAAGATTTATTTATTTATTTGACAGAGAGGAGAGAGATCACAAGCAGGCAGAGAGGCAGGCAGAGAGAGAGAGGAAGCAGTGTCCCTGCTGAGCAGAGAGCCGATGTGGGGCTCAATCCCAGGACCCTGAGATCACGACCTGAGCCGAAGGCAGAGGCTTAACCAATAAGCCACCCAGGCGCCCCTAAAATTTCTTTAAAGAATATTGAGTTGTGGGGCACCGGGGTGGTGCAGTTGGTTGTATCTGACTCTTTGTTTCGGCTCAGGTCATGAGATCGAGCCCTGTGTTGGGCTCCACACTCAGCTTGAAATCTGCTTGGAAACCTTTCCCTCTGTCCCTCCCACTTGTGCATGCGTGCCTGTGTGTATGTGCTCTCTCTCTCTCAAATAAATAAATAAATACACCTTAAGAAAGAATATTGAGTTGTTTTGGCAGACTGTTAATTTACTTGCAAATCAGATGATCCCTCAGAGATTGGAATGGGTCTAGATTAGCTTTTGCTTTGGTCTAGTTTAGTTCTGTTTCTAAAGCTTGCCCTTTCTGGGGTTTCTGCTGAATGCAGCAGATGTTCATTGAGTTTTCTGTCCTCTGGCTGGTTAGAACTCATCTGTATTCTAGCCTGTGTCAGCTCCACTAATTTTTCAGCTTATAACTCTATAATAACTCTTCGCCTGGTCTTGTAGAATCTCAGTCTGTGTATGCACAACTTAGAATTCAGCCAGAGACTCAAGGGAACCCCTGTGTAGGTTATTGAAACTTTCTCTGTGTAGTTCCCTCATCCCTGGTACTCTGCATCCATGAAATCCAGCTAACTCACTTCCCTGAACTCTGATCTGTGCTCAGTAGGGCTACCCCATCCTTCTTGGGTCCCTTGTCCATGCTGTGGTTTAAAAGTCCCTCTGTGCTGAAAGCCAGGACAGTCATAGGGTTTCCCTCATCTCAGTGATCACAGTCTTGCTCTACCTGTTGTCCTGTATTTGAAAACGGTTTACTTTTATTTACTTATTTATTTTTAAAGATTTTTATTATTTGACAGAGAGAGACAGGGAAAGAGGGAACACAAGCAGAGAGAGTGGGAGAGGGAGAAGCAGGCTTCCTGCTGAGCAAGGAGCCCAATTTGGGGCCCGATTCCAGGACCCTGGGATCATGACTTGAGCCAAAGGCAGACACTTAATGACTGAGCCACCCAAGTGCCCTTGAAAACAGTTCATATATTTTTGTCCAGTTTTTTACTTGGTGGTTGGAAGAGGTAGTCTGGTACCATTTATTTCAGCATGGACGAAAGTAGAGGCCAGGGAACCAGTCTTCACTGCTGTTAGTTTTTCTGATGGTTACCTTTATTTAATTTTTTTGGATTTATATATTTATTTGAGAGAGAGTGCATGTGCACAACAGTGGGGAGGAGGGGCAGAGGGAGAGGGAAACCTAAGCAGACTCTGCTGAGCGAGGAGCCCGACATGGGGCCTGATCCCAAGACCCCGAGATCATGACCTGAGCCCTAAGCTGAAACCAAGAGCCAGATGCTTAACAAACTGCACTATCCAGGCACCCCCTGATGTTATCTTTAAATGATGGCTTTTTAAACACAAGCTAAAAGCCTGATTGATATTCTGGTGGGGTTTTTTTTTTTGTTTTTTGTTTGTTTGTTTTAAAGATTCTATTCATTTATTTGACAGAGAGAGAGAGAGAGATCACAAGTAGGCAGAGAGGCAGGCAGAGAGACAGAGGGAAGCAAGCTCCCCGCCGAGCAGAGAGCCCGATGCGGGGCTCGATCCCAGGACCCTGAGATCATGACCCGAGCCGAAGGCAGAGGCTTTAAACCACTGAGCCACCCGGGCGCCCTGATATTCTGGTGGGGTTTTTTTAGATATTATTTTTATTTGGGGGGGCAGAGGGAGAGGGAAAGAGAGAGAGAATTTTAGTGTGGAGCCTGATGTAGGGGCTCCATCTCATAACCCTGAGTTCATGACCTGAGCCAAAATCAAGAGTCAGATGCTTTTAACTAACTGAGCCACCCAGGTGCCCCTTTTTTCAATATTATTTTCATAATTGCTAATGGAGTCCTGAGATTTAAAATTCAAACGGTATAAAAAGATCGTGTGAGGTCTGCCTCTCGCATGTGGCGCCCCACTCATCTTTTGAAGGCTGCATACTACTCTGTTTTAAGGATTTACCATACTTATCTAATTCTCTATTAATGGGCCCTAAGGTCAAATTAATGCTCTGGTCTGAACAACAAGTACATACATAAGGCCTGTATTTGGGGTGTAGTAAGTGAATCTTTGTTGGTGAGCTTGTCTCTCACTTCTGTGATTTTATGATTTGTCTGTAGTGATAAAACTTAAATGATTTTGGGGCGCCTGTGTGGCTCAGTGGGTTAAAGCCTCTGCCTTCGGCTCAGGTCATGATCTCAGGGTCCTGGGACTGAGCCCTGCATCGGGCTCTCTGCTGGGCGGGGAGCCTGCTTCCCCCTCTCTATCTGCCTGCCTCTCTGCCTACTTGTGATCTCTCTCTCTCTGTCAAATAAATAAATCTTTAAAAAAAAAAAACTTAAATGATTTTCAAATGATAAGCTACAAGAAGCCTCTTGAATAATGTTATCTGTATTTTATTCCAAATACCAAGTTGTAAAAATAGGTCAGATTTTGGTCATGATTTGAATGTATATCTCATTCTGTTTTTACTCTTTCAGGCCATAATGCAACAGGGAGATACGTCCATAAAACCCATCCTCCAAGTCATTGTGAGTACCTTCGAATATTTTATGTCAAACATTTTAGTATATGTGCTGCCAAAGCAAGCACTATGTCAAACATTTTAAAACTTTGATGTAACTACAAGTTACATTTGATGAAGCACACACAGATTCGTCCACTTTAGGAAATTCTCTCCATCGTCCCCCAAAATAGGTCAGTCTTGTTGTGACCCTAAGAGCGGAAGCAGGCCTTTTTTTTTTTTTTTTTAATATCATGCCAGCCAGAATTAACTTTGGGGTTCAGATTTGAGGCTTTGCCTTTCTGTTCTTTCCACAAGTGATGGTTACTGTAGTGCTCCCCATCATTACCCCTGCCTCCTTATTTTTCTTCCTGCCCTGAGGCTTGTCCCATCTGCCTTACGTGGGCCTGCAATGAATGCATCTGCTTAAAACTCTTCCTTAACCCTATCATTCATTAAGGAGTTCTCAGATTTTAGGGGGAATTTAAAAAACACATAGCAACATCCTGGATCATACCTGGAGATTCTGAGTCATAGGCCTAATGATCTCCCTGCCACTCGCCTTAAAGCTCTGTTTATGTATTTCACTTCCCTTGGAGAGCTGCTTCTGATGTCCTTCAAGTCGTGATAAATGTCTTGGCTGTGCCCCCATGTCGTGTGCATAACTATCTTATGTCTCTTTGCCTCCGTCTCCACCTCATTTGTAAGCTCCTTCAGGGCAAGGATTTTTTTTTTTCCCCACTTTGTATTTTTAGCATGTTTTCTCTGTAGCACCTTGCATATATTTGGTGCCTTGTCATATCCTTTTTTAAATTAATTTTCAATCAAATTTGAGTTGAGAGAGAACAGAAGAGCATTGAAACTCATTTTATTCTCATCTGTGTTGTGCTTAATAATGTTAATACAGAGACGGTGGTGGGAAAATCATCAAATCCAATTTTCTTTTGCTTGGGTTTAGGTATCAAGAGAATGGGCAGGCGGTTCCGTGTTTGTTGAACTAATGGCAAACCCGCTCTCCTGCCACTTAAGTTTACTTATCCTTGGGGACTGGAAAGACAACCTGACTAATGAATCAAGTTTTCTGTCCTAGAACATCCGTCCCATTATTACAGGGAATAGTCCACCCCGTTATCGACTGCTTATGAGTGATGGATTGAACACTCTATCCTGTAAGTATGATATATAAATCTAGGAACTTGCATTTAAATAATAGAAGAACACCCAGCACTTTGACTGCAATAATTTGGGACATTTCAGAAGTGTACATTTGCTTGGCCATGCACTTGATTCAGACAGAATTACTGCTGGCAGAGAGCATTCTCACAATAGACTGGGTCTAGGGGAAAGCTGCCACTTGGCTTAATTAATTCTAACTGATGCTCTGTTTTCTTTGATTAATTTCCCTCAGGATGGTATTGACATTTAGTGAATATAATGGGTTAGCTGTCCTATAGACTTGCCTTTTTGGGGATTTATTTCTGTGTTGGAAACTTTACAAGGGAGAAAGAGAATTTGCAGCCTATTGCTTGCTATCTCTAGTCACAGGGTGAAGAACATAGAAAAGACTTTTTAGTTTTTGTCATGAAACCTGAATGATGGAAAAATTTATTTTGGGCACTTTAGGAAATACATTTCAGAGTACCAGCAGATATTTAACGGAGTAGATTATATTGTCTTTCACTATGCAGAATCTGAGTGGTTTTACTTTCAGAAACATATTCAAGGCATTGTTTTCCCTTCCTAGTCCAGGCATGATCAGCCTTCAGATTGTCTTGCCTGAAATGTTGTGGGGACTAAAGTCATCTCTGTGTTTTTCAGCTTTCATGTTGGCAACACAGTTGAACCCCCTTGTCGAGGACGAACGATTGTCTAGCAACTGTATTTGCCAGATTAACCGATTCATTGTTAACACTCTGAAAGATGGAAGGTATGCGGTGTTTTACTTTGTTTTGGGGGGTTTTCTCTAGGTTTATTGTATTGTAGAATGGGGACTAATTTTTCAACAGAGAAATCCATTGGATGCCAAGATTCATTTAGGAATCAAAAAGACGATGATGAGCTTTCAGCTAAGAGTTTACAGCTATTGAGATTTGAACTCGGGTGACTAAAACATGGCACCAAAGGAAGAGGAATATGGAAACAAATTGGAAATTTCAAAGCAGGAGATTAAAGCGGAATGCAGAACTTTTATTTCTAATCTCTTCAGAGGCACTGTTTTTAGGATTCTCTTTTGAAGTATCGGTTAATGAAAAGGGGTTACTTGTAAGAGCAAAAATGATGTAATTAATGATGTAACGCTGCCCCTTTTTTGCAATCTTGAATCTTTCATGGTGAATACTTTATTCAGCCAGTGTAGAGTATGCTGAGTACTGACAGATGCTACATGCTAGAGGTACAGTGGAGAGCAGCACTGTCACTCCTGGGTAGCCGTTGCTAAAATAGGACATTTTTTTTATTGCCAATCACAGAACACATGGGAAACAAATGTAGCAAGCAGTCCTCTCTTAATAAGAGTATGTCAGCTTATGGTACAGTATTATCCCTACGTTTTGCTTTATATTTGTTTGCTGTATCGTTGTCCTTCTTTTAACTTTGAGCTTCTCTGTTCTTAACCTTGGATGTCTTTTATAAACAGCATATGATTTTAGGGATCAATTTGAGATTTAGTTGGTGAGCGTATTCTGCTTAATTTATTATTGATTTTTTTTCAAGTTTTTGCATTTTTACCATGTTCTTGCTTTATATTTTTCTTGCCTTGGATTGATTGAGTTCTTCCTTATTTTTTTTTTTCCTCTAGTGGTTTGAAATATATTTTATTTATGCTGTGTTTTCGGTTTTGTTTTTGTTTTGCAGATATTCTCACATTTTTAAAAAATCCATATGTGAATTAACAGATATTTTAAAATAGGCCTGTATTTTTACATCCTCTCAAATAAAGGTCTCAACATGGTCTAGCTTTGGTCTTTTAGCTCAACTTTCTTTTTATTTCCTTGAATTAGTGTATTCTCTATATAGACAGCCATTACTTAGACTTACCCATAGTTAGTTTCCCTTTGTGTCCTTCATCACACTTTTCCTTTTTACTTCAGTTCTCATTTTCCTGAAGAATATCATTTAGCAGCTCTTATAGGAAAGGTTTGTGAATGATAAAAACCTGTCATCTAAAAATGTCTGTTTCATTCTCAGTTTAACTAGGTGTAGAATTCTAGGTTGACAGTTACTTAGTTCTCTATATCATGTAGTAGGATCTTCACCCTGATAGGATTTTGTGTTCTTGTCATTCTATTTTGTAAAACAACTTTTATTATACAAGTAATAAAAAAGTAAATTATAAAACTCAAATGAATAGGGATTTGCTCATTCAGTAGAGCATGCAGCTTCGGGTTGTGAGTTCTAGCCCCATATCGGGTGTGGAGCTTACTTTAAAAAAAAAAAAGAAAGACAAAGCTCATATACACAAAAATAACTAATTTCACTACCTACAAGTAACTATTCTTTTTTTTTAAAGCTTTTATTTATTTACTTGACAGAGAGAGAGAGCTACAAATAGGCAGAGAGGCAGGCAGAGAGAAGGGGAAGCAGGCTCCCCACTGAGCAGAGAGCCCGAGGCGGGGCCCAAACCCAGGACCCTGAGATCATGACCTGAGCTGAAGGTAGAGGCTTTAATCCACTGAGCCACCCAGGCATCCCTACAAGTAACTTTTCTTAAAAATATTAATTGTTATCCTTCCAGAATTTTTCTATAAATATAAGTACTTATAATAAATTTATATTTTTCTTTAAAAAATTAATGATATGGTTTTATACTCTTTTTTTTAATAGTGGTCATTTTTACATGTCCCTAGATAAACCTCTCTGGTCATATACATATTTATAATTCGGTTGGGGTGGGGGACAGGCAGAGTAGGCAGAGGAAGAAGCAGGCTCCCCACTGAGCAAGGAGCCCAGTGTGGGACTCAATCCCAGGACCCTGGGATCATGACCTGAGCCAAAGGCAAATGCTTAATGGACTGAGCCACCCAGGCATCTCCCTTTTATGCCATATATTACTTAGTATGTCATTGTATAGATTTATCGTAATTTAGTTAATGTTTAATATTATATAGTATTTCACTAGTTAAAATTTTTCACCAGTGCTTAGAATATATTTGTAGTTCTTTGTGTATTCATATTTTTAGAAAATATTATTTTAATAAAAATGACACACAGAGTCATTGATTCAAGCAGTGCAATAAAAGGTACAAAGAAGGAAAAAATTGTCTAAAATTCGTACAACCCAAGAAATAACCATATTATGATTTAGTGAGCATCATTCCAGATATCTCACAGTACATATTTATCAATAATTGGTAGGTAGATAGAAATAATTTTGATAGTGAAATGACAATATATATATTGTTACCGCTCTCTTCCTGAATAACTCGGTCCAAAGCCATTAGGTGAGGCCAGGCAAGGTCGACGTTTACAAGGGAGGGATGGTGGTGGCGGGGGTGATGGCATGGAACCAGGTGTTAGCCCAGAGTGGGGCAGCGATCGTCATGGGCTGGACAGGCGTTGGAGAGCAGGTTAGGAGAACACACGTGGGGAGAGGGCGGCTGTGGTCCAGAATGGGTTGTCAGAGCCTGAGCAGGGTGAGGCAAGAGTGTGTGTGTGGCTGTTGGACCCTGAGCAAGGGATGAAGGCATCTGGGGGTGTGGGGACCCGGCACAGCAGCAGGTTGTTGGGGGAGAGGAGGGTGCTTGCTTGTAACAGGGTGGTGGTAGTCTCAGAACTAGGTTCGGAAGTTGAGCATTCGGAGGAGAGTGTCCATGTGTCTAGCAGCGGCAGGTGGTGACAGATTAGTTACCTGTACGGGGAATTGATCTGATAAATACGGTGAAGGCTCTGG
Organism: Nasua narica; assembly: GCA_028533885.1. Taxonomy (NCBI): domain Eukaryota; kingdom Metazoa; phylum Chordata; class Mammalia; order Carnivora; family Procyonidae; genus Nasua; species Nasua narica. The sequence goes on from CM052804.1 coordinate 39,325,397, forward strand.
GAGCTAGCCAAGGGAGAAATCTGAGATTCTGGATTAGAATGGAAGGTTTCAGAGTAAACTCAAGGTTTATAGATGGATAGATATGCATTTAAACATTTAGTTTGAGGTTTTATTTTATTTTTTTAGTTTGAGGTTTTAAAATTATATTTTATTAGAGCGCCTGGGTGGCTCAGTCAGTTGAGTGTCTGACTCTTGATCTCAGCTCAGGTCTTGATCTCAGGGTTGTGAGTTTGAGCCCTTTTGTTGGGCTCCATGCTGGGTATGGAGCCTACCAAATAAATAAATAGTTCTTTTTTAATCTTGTTTTTATTATATCTTATTTTAACTCAATTTATTTAAACTAAATATAAAAATAGTTCTCCCATTTCTCCCACTCCTGCTCCTTGCCTTTGACAACCACCAATGTGTTGGTTCTCTGTATCTACGAGCTTGTTCTTTATTTTCATGTATAAGAGAGATCATGGGGTAATTGCCCTTCTCTGTCTGACTTAGCATAATGCCCTGGGAATCCATCCATGTTTTCATAAATGGCAAGGCTCCACTCTTTTTTATGGCTGAATAATATTCTGTGTGTGTGTGTGTGACACAATTTCTTTTTTTAAAGATTTTATTCATTTATTAGAGAGTGAGCAGGAGGAGGGGCAGAGGGAGAGAGAGAAGCTGACTCCCAGCCAAGCTGGGAGTCCCATGCGGGGTTGGATCCCAGGACTCCAGGACCCATGATCATGACCTGAGCCGAAGGCAAACTCTCGACCAGCTAAGCCACCTGGGTGCCCTGGATAAAGAAAATTTCTTGGGGCGCCTGGATGGCTCAGTTGTTAAGTGTCTGCCTTCGGCTCGGGTCATGGTCCCAGGGCTCGCTGCTCGGCGGGGAGCCTGCTTCTCCCTCTCCCTGTATTCCATCTCTCGCTATGTGTCTGTGTCAAATAAATAAATAAAATCTTAAAAAAAATTTTTTTCTTTATCCATTTATCTGTTGGTAGACACATTGTTTCCATCTGTTGACTTTTGTAAGTAGGGCTGCAATGAACATGGGGGTGCATATATCTTTTCAAGTTAGTCCTTTTGTTTTCTTTGGATGAATATCTGGAAGTGGACTTGCTGAATCTTAAAGACAGAGAAACTGGCTCGCGGAATCTTACACTTGCCAAATCTCAGGCAATTTATAAACCACAATAAAAATGGGAACAGAGGGGGATGGACATTGGGGAGGGTATGGGCTATGGTGAGGGCTGTGAATTGTGTAAGACTGATGAATCACAGACCTGTACCCCTGAAACAAATAATACATTATATGTTAATTTAAAAAAATGGGAACAGATTATAGCCTGTTAAATACAATAGGAGTTCATAAGTCCATACTGAATAGATGAATAAAATGAGGGAAGAGAAAGGCTTTCCTTAGAGTGCCATCTAACAAAGGTAGAAGGAATGATGGGATTAGAAAAATAGCCCTTTGGTAATCGACACAGGGGTTAGTTTATGCAGGAAACATCAGTGGCTGCTGTGGCTGCTCTAACAAATTAACACAAACTCGATGGTTTGTTGTTGTTGTTTTTTAAAGATTTTGTGATTTGACAGAATGCACAAGCAGCGGGAGCCGGAGAGGGAAAAGCATGCTCCCCACTGAGCAAGGAGCCCAATGCGAGACTGCATCCCAGGACCCTGGGATCATAACCTGATCCAAAGGCAGATGCTTAACCAACTGAACCACCCAGGCATTCCAGACTTGGTGGTTTAAATCCACAGAAATAATTCACCTGGAGTAGAAGTTGAAATCAGTTTCACTGGGCTAAGATCATGGTGTTGACAGTGGCATGCTCCCTCTGGAAGCTCTAGAGAAGGATCCGTTCTTTCCCAGTTCTGGCTTCTGGTAGTTGTTACCATTCCTTGGCTTTTCACTGCATCAGTCTAGTCTCCGCCTCCAGGGTCCCATTGCCATTGCCATTGCCTCCTGTCTGTTTCAGCTCTGTTTTTCTCTTACAGGGATACATGTGGTTGCCTTTAGGGCCCAGCAGAGGATCCAGGATAATCTTGACATTTCAGTTCTTTTTTTTTTTTTTTTTTTAAGATTTATTTATTTATGTATGTATGTATTTATTTATGTATTTATGTATGTATGTATGTATGTATGTATGTATGTATTCATTTATTTATTTATTTATTTATTTGTGTATTTATTTATTTGACACAGAGAGATCACAAGCAGGCAGAGAGGCGGGCAAAGAGAGAGAGAGGCAAGCCTGCAGGCTCCCTGCTGAGCAGAGAGCCTGATGCGGGGCTCGATCTCAGGACCCTGAGATCATGACCTAAGCCGAAGGCAGAGGCTTTAACCTACTGAGCCACCCAGGCACCCCTTGACATTTCAGTTCTTAATCATATTTGCAAAGTCCCTTGTCCCATTCACAGGTTCCAGGGTTTAGGAGGTGGATATCTTTTGGGGGGCCATTCAGTCTACCACCGATGCTGAAATGGGTGAGAGTTTGCAGAGTAACAAGATATTTATGGGGTTAAAGTTCCTACCCGCAACATAATTACTAATTGTAAAAGGAGCAGAGACAACTTTATAGCAAAGGAACCTGGCAGACAACACCTTACTGCAATGATTAAGGTTAACATTACCAACAATGGGACAAATAGAAAATGTGTGTTACCTGATAGGATGCAATGAGAACACAGCATCACTGATATTATACTTTTGCCAAGCGTCTAATCTAGTTGTGAGGAAGCCTCAGGTAAATGAGGAGACATTCTACAAAATAAGTGACCTCTGATTCCTTCCTGTTTCTTTACTTACTTGAGAGAGAGAGAGTATGAGCCAGGGGGGAACAGACTCCCTGTGTGTGAACTAGGGAGAAAGCTGACTCCCTGCTGAACATGGAGCCCAACATGGGGCTCGATCCCGGGACCCCGAGATCATGACCTGAGCTGATATCAGGAGTGAACACTTAACTGAGTCACCCAGGCGTCCCAGTGACCTCTGCTTTTCAAATCTCGAGCATGAAAGTAAAAAAGTTGTGTACACTGAGAGACTGTTCCAGATTGAAGGAGTCTTGAGAGACTTGATAATTAAATATAACAAGTGATCCTGGACTAGATCCTTTTGCTAATAAGGACATCATTTTGATAATTGATAAAACTTGATTAGGTTTTAGGGGCGCCTGGGTGGCTCAGTGGGTTAAAGCCTCTGCCTTCGGCTCAGATCATAATCTCAGGGTCCTGGGATCGAGCCCTGTATCAGGCTCTCTGCTCAGCTTCCCCCTCTCTCTATGCCTGCCTCTCTGCCTACTTGTGATCACCCTCTGTCAAATAAATAAATAAAATCTTAAAAAAAAAAAAAAACTTGAATAGGTTCTGTGGATTAAATGGAAAAATTCTTTGGTTACATTTCAAGTTCAGTGAGTTAACCAGGCTATGTCTTAACATCAGTTGTTATTACCAGTTTTTTTTTTCCCCCTGGTATATGATATGCCTTTCAGTCCGTAGATTCTATTCCTTAATGCTGTTTTGTGTTTCATTTGAGCTTTAATTTTTACTTATACTGTGGATAACTGTCCTCCCTTTCTGTCTTCAGTTTGCTTTAGTCTTTTTTTCTAATGCATATATTGAATTAAGTCAAGATTTTACAACATAATAGCTCAGTTTTTACCTTTCTCCTTGCTGTTTTTTGATGTTTATAATGTTTAAGTGTTAGATGTATAATGGTATTACTTTTGTTCTATTTTTGTCTTAGCTTCCCAAGCTCCCTTTTTTCTTCTCAATCTCTTGTTTTATCTCATCTTTTGAGTTTTATTAAATTTAGTCTTATTTCTCAAACCACTCTTGGAAAGTATTATTCCCTTTCTTGGCTTGTGTTTTTTCTAGATCGGGTTCTTTAATTGTCTCTGCCTTCATTGTTCCTTTTATTTTTATACACTTTTATATGTTGCATTGTTGCTTTGTCATTTCTTTTAATCTTGCTCGTGCTTGATATGGATAGTTCTGTCAGACTTCATATTTGCTCTGACATAGCTTAGGCTAGGTACATCTCCTTGCCAACCTTCCCACATGGGACCTGTTATCTTCCACTCCAGGCTACCTTTGAGTGCTTGAGGGGTGTTTTCTATCCATTTTCCTGTCTTCTAAGGCATGGTTATGGGAGAAGGTGGAGAGCTTTGCTCACATTGAGAACAAAAACTTAGGCATCATTCTCCAATCAGGGATAGAATTTCACTCCCATGGGCTTTGTTTTTTTCCACCACCTCAGAATGATGATATGTCTTGTATTCTTTCTTACTTCTGTGTGTGTATGTACAAGTTTATTTACCCTTGACTTTGTCGATGGTCGTTTAGGCTTACCCATACAGGGCTTCAGCATTCATTCTTGTACGTTTATCTCTGTGTGCACGTGCTCTTATATCTGAAGAGCAGATTGCTTGAATTAGTATTGTGTGGTCGAAGGACATGTCTTGCAGAAAATATACCAGTTAATATACCCGTTAACTTTGTGTAAGAGTGCTTGTTTCTGAATAAGCAAATCCAAAGAAACAGATTTGTGGTTCCCCAGGGTTGGGGAAGTGGAACAGTATGTGAGTAATATCTCAAAAAGCTGATACCTAAAAATAAAACAAAAACCCTATTTCTCCTTAACCTTGTCAACATACTGGATACTCTGATTTTTAAGAATAATTGTTAATTAACATTTCCCTAGTGAAGTAAATAGTCTTTTCATATGTTCATTGAGTCTGTAGTTCTTTTTTTTTTTTTAAGATTTTATTGATTTATTTGAGAGGAGAGAGAGAGCACAGAGGGAGAGGGAGAAGCAGACTCCCTGCTGAGCGCAGAGCCCAACATGGGGTTCGATCCCAGGACCCCGGGGTCATAACTGGAGCTGAAATCAGGAGGTGGTCACTTCACCAGCTGAGCCACCCAGGCGCCCCTCTATATATTCACATTGTTTAAGCAACCTTGCAAAATTCATTTGGTGTTTCTTTTTTTGTTTCCAATTTTTATTTAAATTCTGGGCTCCTCAGTCAATTAAGTGCTGGCCTTGAGCTCAGGTCATGATCCCAGGGTCCTAGGATTAAGCTCTGCTCAGCGGGGAGTCTGCTTCTCCCTCTCCCTTTGTCCCTCCCCCTTGATCTCCCCCTCTCTCTCTCTCTCTCTCTCGCTCTCACAAATAGATAAATTCATTCATTCTAGTTAGTTAACATATAGTGTAATGCTGGTTTCAGGAGTAGAATTTAGTGATTCATCACTCACATCTAACACCCAGTGCTCAGCATAACAAGTGTTTTCCTTAATGCCCACCTTCCCCAAGCCTCCCTCCTTCTATCCTCAGTTTGTTCTACTTAAGAGTCTCTTATGGTTTGCTTCCCTTTCTCTCTCTCTTTTTTTTCCTTTCCATATGTTCATCTGTTTTGTTTCTTAAATTCCACATATGACTGAGGTCATATGGTATTTTCTTTCTCTGGCTGACTTATTTTGTTTAGCCTCATACACTCTAGCTCCATCTGCATCTTTGCAAATGGCAAGATTTCATTCTCTTTGATGGCTGAGTAATATTTCATTGTCTGTATCTACAACATCTTCTTTATCCATTCATCGGTTTATGGACATTTGGACTCTTTCCCTAGTTTGGCTATTGTTGATAATGGTCAGTGCCATAGTTTTTGTTCTCTATTGAGATATAATGCACATACAGCTATAATTCATCCATTTAAAGTGTAAAATGGTTTTTAATATATTGACAGAATTGTGCAGTCATTACCACAATTAATTTTAAAATATTTCATCACCCCCAAAATAAACCCTGTGCCCTTCAGCTATCACCCCCAAATTCCCCATTTTTCCTAGCCCTAGACAACCACTAATCTATTTTCTGTCTCTCTAGATTGCTTATTCTAGACATTTCATATAAATGAAATCATAAAATAGGTGGTCCCTCATGACTGGCCCCTTTAATGTAGTATAATGTTTTCAAGGTTTATCCATGTTGTGGCATGTACCAGTATTCATTCCTTTGTGTGGCCAAATCATATTCCATTTTATGACTATGTCACTTTTGGTTTATCCATTTATTTGTACATTTGGGTTTCCACCTTTTTGCTATTAAGAATAACGCTGTGGTGGGCGCCTGGGTGACCCAGTGGGTGAAAGCCTCTGCCTTCGGCTCAGGTCATGATCTCAGGGTCCTGGGATCGAGCCCCATATCGGACTCTCTGCTCAGCAGGGAGCCTGCTTCCCCCTCTCTCTGCCTACTTGTCTCTCTCTCTGTGTCAAATAAATAAATAAAATCTTTAAAAAAAATAATGCTATGGACATTTGGGTGTAAGTTTTTGTGTGGACATTTTCCATTTTATATATATGTATCTAGGAATGAAATTGTGGGTCATATGGTAATTTTATGATTAAATTTTTGAAGAAGTACCAGACTGTTTTCCAAAGTGGCTACCAATTTATATTCCCACTAGCAACGTGTGAGGGTTCCAGCTCCTTCATGTTCTCACCAACATAGGTAACTAAATCTGCCGTTGTGTTTTCAGTTCAAGTGTCATCTGTAGAATAGTAACTTACAGGTGAGGTCTTCTTTTACTTTTTTCCCCCAGAATTTTCTTGGCAGCTCTTCTCTTTATTCTTCCATATGATTTCCAGAGTTATATAGTCAAGTTGAAGAAAAACAAAAGTCTCACCGGAATGTAAGGAATTGCATTAAATTTATATAATATTTGATAGTAAGTCTTTTCATTCAAGAATGTGGTTTGGAGGGGGCCTGGGTGGCTCAATGGGTTAAGTGTCTGCCTTTGGCTCAGGTCATGATCCCAGGGTTTTGGGCACATCGTGCTCCCCTTGCTTGTGCTCTCTCTCTGTTAAATGAATAAGTAAAATCTAAAAAAAAAAAAAAAGAATATGTTATGGGAATTGAGGGTTACTGGAGGGAAGTTGGGTGGGGGGATGGGCTAAATGAGTGATGGGCATTAAGGAGGGACGGGATGTAATGAGCCTTGGGTGTTATATGCAACTGATGAATCACTGAATTCTACCCCTGAAACTAGTAATACAGTATATGTTAACTAAACTGAATTTAAATAAAAAGTTTTAAAAATTAAAAAAAAATTTGATATGTGACTTCCTCTATATGCCATCATCCAGCTTCACATTATCACCTAATACCTATCTTGTTATACGTGTCCCTTCCACATCTACACTCCTCTATAATTTTGAAGCAAATCTCAGACATCGTATTATTTCATCCATAAATATCTTAGTATATATCTTTAAAAATTAACGTTTTTAGTTATTTAATTTAATTTAATCATTTTCCTAAAGTAGTCTTCATGCTTGAACTCACAACCCTAAAAGATTAAGAGTCATATGCTTTATTGACTGAACCAGCCAGGCACCCAAAAGATAACTCTTTTTTTAAAAAATACCATTTTATACCTGAAATATTAAATATCCTGTCAGCGTTCTGTTTCCAGCTATTTGTGCGTGTGTGTGTGTGTGTGTGTGTGTGAGTGAGAATAATTTTATCTGAGTCAGGCTCCAAAGTAAGGTTCACACTATAGTAGGTTGATACTTCTTTTAGGTCTCTTTATATATAGGTTCCTCCACTATACCTTTTCTCTCCCTTACTGTTCGTTAGTTTGTTTTCGTAGTCTCGAGTTTTTACTTAAATTCCAGTTAGTTAACACCTTATTGTTTATTTGTTAAAGAAGTCAGGTTGGGGCTCATGGGTGGCTCAGTTGGTTAAGCATCTGCCTTTGGCTCAGGTCATGATCTCAGGGTCCTGGGATCGAGGCCTGCATCAGGCTTCCTGCTCAGCAGGGAGTCTGCTTCTGTCTCTCTCTCTCTCTCTCTCTCTCTCTATCAAATAAATAAATGAAATCTTTAAAAAAAATAAAATTAAAAAAAGAAACTAGGTCATTTGCTCTTTAGCCTCATGCAGTTTCCCACAGTCTGGATTTTGCTGATTATGTCTGTGTAAAGTCGTAATGTGTCCTATCATCTGTGTTTTCTGTAAGCAGCTATTGGTATATTCCTTTGGTGTGCTGCTGGATTCATCTTGCTAATGCGTTATGTAGGATACACACACACACACACACACGTATAAAGATAAAATTAATTTTTTGAGTGTTTTCTCTTAAGTTTTGGTATTTAGCCAATGCTAAATGATTGATAAGCCTGGAGTAATTTAGATAATTTTGGAAGGTAGTTAAATATCTACCACTAAATTTCTATCAGATAGTGTTTATAGGGAATCTGTAATTGTCAAGAAGAGTTTTAAGTTTATCTTATTAAAGTAACATAACTTTGATACGAAAGCCTGATAAAGGTAGCAGAAATTTATCAATTATATATAAAAATCCAAAATATAGCAATCAGACCATTTGAAGAATATATGATGAAGTTGGGTTTGTTATTCATTAAATTAAATATTGCTCTAGGGCTGCCTGGTTGGCTTAGTTGGTTGAGTGTCTGCCTCTTGGTTTTGGCTTGGATCATGGTCTTAGGGTTGTGGGATTGGGCCCCACATTGGGCCTCCGTGCTTGGTGCCGAGTCTGCTTGAGATTCTCTCTTTCTCTCTCCTGCCCCTCCCCCTGCTTGCGCATGTGCGCTCTCTCTCTCTCTCAAAGAAATAAAATCCTAAAAAAAAAAAAAAAAAGTATATATTGCTTTAAGCCATCCACTTCTTTTTATCACCATTGCCATGACCCTAATAGAGGCCACCACCTTTTGGTCTCCCTGCCTCCAGTGTGTTGCCCTCAAATTCCTTCTTCATGCTTCAGTTCTTTTTCAAATAAACATATGACCATGACATTCTCATTCAAGTATGTTATTAAACAACAGCTGTGGATACCTGGAGGTCACCTACTCTCATTGAAAGTGCCATCTGGTAGGAGACATGGGTAATAATGAAATGTGGAGTGTATAAAATATATATAAATGAATAGTTAAATGATGAACACATAATAATATAAATATTGTACTTTATATTATATTTCATATATTATATTTAATAATTTTGTATTGATGTATATTAATTAAACCTGAGAGAAGTGATGTGAAGGAAAGAAGTCATGGCTGTAGAGAAAAGTATCACAGAAACCCAGTCTACGCTAAAGATAAAGGAAGTGTCTCTTGAAGAAGTGATGTTTGAGATGAGAGCAAAAAACGAGTACTAGCTGAGGGCAGAATGAGAGAAGGCCACGCCAGTCAGCAGCAGTCAGCGAGTGGCTCAGAGAACTCAGAGAGCAGCCCGGTGGAAGAGGGGCACAAAGGCTCTGTGGCCGGAGAGAGCATGGCACATACCAGGAACTGAAAGCAGGCAGAATGGAGAGCAGAGTGTCTCAGGGAAGTGGTGAGATGAGCTGGAGAGAGACTGGCAAGGCAAGAGCACCCAGAGCCTTGCAGGTGGTGTGCGAACGGTTTTATTTTTGGGCTAAGGTTCTTGGGAAGTTATTGAAAGGTTTTAATCAGAGTCAACGGTAGGCTAAGGAACTCGTAAGTTCTTAGATAATAATTACATTAAAAAATAGTTACAAGTGTAATGTTTTTCACTGGGAAAAGGTAATCATTTAGGTAAGTATATGTTTCTGAAAACAGATCATCTTTTGTTGTGCCACATATCATTGTGTTTAATCTAAATTCTGATCGTGTCATTTGCTCCTTGAAGATATGGTTTGTGGTGAGGACACTGCATTTTAATTAAAGGACTAGATGGAAAATGAATACCCTGCAATCACAAAAAGCCTTGATAATGATGCAGTGAAAGATTAAGGGAAATATTTACATAGGAATTGATATCATATCTTTCTCAAGTTATTCAGTAATGAAAACCCGTTGACAAACGGAAATAGTTTTATCGAAATGATTATTGGGGGAAAGCTTTTTAAGAGCTTGTCATTTGAAGGGCTTCCGAATTGATTTTTTTCTAACTTGTTTCTATTTCCTTGCCTTCATAGGAGAGTAGTTATTTTGATGGAATTAGACATTTTGAAATCAGCTGAAGCAGTTGGATTAAAGATTGGCAATCCCGTGGCCTATAATGAAGGTAAAATGCTTTTTTATAGGTTGTAGCTCTCATTGAATACCTCTTTATAGATCCAGAATTCTACCTTTTGGGTTCAGTTTAATTTGTTGGTCTTCCTAAGACTAGTGATTCAGAGGGTTAGGAGCCAGGTTAATCTTTCAGGGTTTTCGGAGCTAAAGAAATGGTGGTAGGACTCCAAAGGAAAACCCTGTCCTCTCTTTTTCTCTGCATGTAACTTCTTTCATACTTTTGGCTTATCTGTCCCCGGAAGTGTGGGGTTTGTGCTACACGAAGCAATTCTCTAATTCTCCGTGGACACCAGCTGGTTGTCCTGTGATTCAGTTTAATTCTGATACTCTCTATCTGAAGTTAGCAGCAGATTCCACAGGTAAAGACTGAGTCCCACGGGGCTGCCTCCATACCCCTCTGCCACCCCCAGACCTCAGTTCAGATGCCAGTCAAAAGTCCTAGGTAGTTATTTGTGCTTCTGATGCTTCTGACCAACTGGCTGTAATTTGGAGGTTCCCACAACCCCCTCCTCAGGTTCGATTAGGTTAACGAGCTAGAGTGGCTCAGAGAGCTCAGAGAGCAGCCCGGTGGGAGAGGTGCACTGGGCAAGGTGTGTGGGAAGGGGTGCAGAGTGTCTACTCTCTCGGGGTGCACTGTCCTCCCAGCACTTCCATGTCTTCACCAACAGAAGCTCCCAAACCCCATCCTTTTGGCTTTTTAAGGAGGCCTCCTTAGTTAGACATGATTTTAATAATCCTTGGTCATTGGTGATTGTTCAACCTCCAATCCGTCTTCTCTCCTCAGAGGTGGGGGTGTGGGTGCTGAAAGTTGCAGCTCTGATCACGTGCTTGGTTCCCCTGGCAACCATCCCCATCCTTAGGGGCTTTCCAAAAGTCACTTCACTGACACTCAGGTGTGATTGAAATGGGTTTCCTATAAATAAGTTGCCCGTAGTCCTCTTATCACTTAGGAAATTATAAGGGTTTTAAGAGCTCTCTGCCAGGAACCACGGATGAAGGCCAAAAAAATGCTTGTTATATCACAATATCACAAGCTCACATTAGGAAAGGAGGGAAAACTAGAGAATGTAATGGAAAAAGATCCCACTTACAATAGATTAAAAATAAATACATGGAGGGGCACCTGGCTGGCTCAGTCGGAGGAGTGTGTGACTTTTGATCTCGGGGTCAGGAGTTTGAGGCCCACGTTGGGTCTAGTAGAGATTACTTAAATAAATAAAACTTGAAAAAAAAAAAAAGCAAATATATAGAAGTAATGTTAATGAGAATTGTGCTTTCTTAAATGCACTTTTTTGTGTGTATGTATGTATTTATGTTTTTTAAAAATGTAGAGCAAGGGGCACTTGGCTGGCTCAGTCAGTAGAGCGTGTGACTTGATCTCAGGGTTATAACTTTGAGTTCCATGTTGGGGGCAGAGTTTACTCAATTAATAAAAAAAAAATCTTAGGCTACCCAGTTGGTTGAGCAACTGCCTTCGGCTCAGGTCATGATCCTTGAGTTCCGGGATCGAGTCCCACATCGGGCTCCCAGCTCCACAGGGAGTCTTGCTTCTTCCTCTAATCTTCTCTCCTCTCATGCTCTCTCTCACTTTCTCTGTTTCTCAAATAAATAAGTAAAATCTTTAAAAAAAAAAGATGGGACTGACAAAAGATTATTATCTTTAATATTTACTAAAATTTTTTTTAAAGATTTATTTATTTATTTATTAGAGAGAGAGAGACTGAGAATGAGAGGGGAGAAGGTCAGAGGGAGAAGCAGACTTCCCGCAGAGCCGGGAGTCCGATATGGGACTCGATCCCGGGACTCCGGGATCATGACCTGAGCCGAAGGCAGTCGCTCAACCAACTGAGCCACCCAGGCGCCCTACTAAATTTTTTTACAAGAAAAAATTATTTTTTGTACTTTTTGTTATTGGTGTTGAAATTACTTTTTCCAGGGAAAAATATTCCAGTAAGAAAGCAGGCATCAGGCATTTGATGAGAAGAGTGTTCGCTGTGGAGAAAACAAATGGCCAGTACATAACCAAAAATATTTAGCTTTTTTTTTTTTTAAGATTTTATTTATTTATTTGACAGAGAGAGAGAGATCACAAGTAGGCAGAGAGGCGGGCAGAGTGAGAGAGGGAAGCAGGCTCCCCACTGAGCAAAGAGCCTGATGCAGGACTCAATCCCAGGACCCTGGGATCATGACCTGAACCGAAGGCAGAGGCTTTAACCCACTGAGCCACCCAGGTGCCCCTGTTCTCTGTTCTTCACATGACTTTTTCGCTGACCATTTTACAATTTTCTGTCATTAATTTTGAGCAATTTGATTATGATATACCTTGGTGTCATTTTCTTTGTGTTTTGTCTTGATGTTCATTGAGCTTCTTGGATCTGTGCATGTATAATTTTCATCAAATTTGGAAGATTTTTGGCCATTATTTCTTAAATATTTTCCCCACCCTTTGAGTCTCCAATTTTATTGGAGTTTGAAGTTGTCTTGCTTAAAGTTGTCTCACAGTTCGTGGGTGCTGGATTTTTTGTTTTTGTTTTTTTCTTTTCTTATTTTGCATAGTTTTATTGCTGGGCATTCAGGTTCACTGATCTTTTCACTAATCCTGTCTCATCTGCTATTGTATGTTTTTTTTGTTTTTTTTTTTTTTAAGATTTCATTTATTTATTTGACAGAGATCACAAGTAGGCAGAGAGGCAGGCAGAGAGAAAGGGGGAAGCAGGCTCCCTGCTGAGCAGAGAGCCCGATGCGGGGCTCCATCCCAGGACCCTGAGATCATGACCTGAGCCAAAGGCAGAGGCTTTAACACACTGAGCCACCCAGGTGCCCCTGGTATGTTCTTTTACTCAGTCATTGTAATTTTCAGTTAATTTTTAAAAATTTTAATTCCAGTATAGTTAACATACAGTGTTTTATTAGTTTCAGGTGTACAAGATAGTGGTTCAGCAATTCTGTACATTTTTCAGTGCTTATTGTGATAAGTGTACTCTTAATCCCCATCACCTATTTCCCCCATCCATCCACCCACCCTCCCCTATGGTAACCATCAGTTTGTTCTCCATAGTTGAGTCCATTCTTTGGTTTGTCCCTTTTTTCTTTATTCATTTGTTTTATTTCCTAAATTCCCCATATGAGTGACATCCTATGATACTTGTCTTTCTCTGACTGACTTATCTTACTTAGCATTAGATTTTCCAGCTCTATCCATGTTGTTGCAAATGGCAAAATTTTTGTGTGTCGCTGAATAATGCCACATTTTCTTTCTTTTTTTTAAGATTTTATTTATTCATTTCAGAGCAGGGGGAGAGGCAAAGGGAGAGGGAGAAGCAGACTCTCTGCTGAGCAGGGAACCCGACGTGGGGTTCCATCGAAAGACCTGGAGATCATGACCTAAGCCAAAGGCAGATGTTTAGCCACCTAAGCCACCCAGGCGCCCCAATGCCACATTTTCTTTATTCATTCATCTATCAGTGGACACTTGGACTACTTCCATAATTTGGCTGTTGTAAATAATGCTACAATAAGCATAGGCATTGGAGCACCTGGGTGGCTCAGTGGGTTAAAGCCTCTGCCTTTGGCTCAGGTCATGATCTCAGGGTTCTGGGATCAAGCCCCCGATCGGGCTCTCTGCTCAGCGGGGAGCCTGCTTCCCCCTCTCTCTGCCTGCCTCTCTGCCTACTTGTGATCTCTCTCTGTGTCAAATAAATAAATAAAATCTTTAAAATAAAGAAATAAGCATAGGCCTGTGTATATCTTTTCAAATTAGTATTTTCTTGGGGTAAATATCCAGTAGCGGAATTACTGGATCATATGGAAGCTCTATTCTTTTTTTTTTTTTTCATTTTCTATGCATAAACATTTGTATTAATGCAGACTTTAATCTGATCAAGTCTTCCCCCAATCAGACTGTTGATTATTTCCACTTGTAATTAGTTAAATCAAAGAAAAAAATTTAAATTAATTTCAAATATATACATCAAAAATATTCACTTAATGTGGTCTTATCTTTTTTTATGATATCAAAAGGTTTTTTTTCTCCCCAAATAAAGATTCTAAGATAAATTCAAGAATCCTTTGAATGAGAAAAGATGACACCTTCTAAAACAGTGAGTTTACAAAACAATGCAAAGGATCACTAGGCACACTTACCGTAAGAGAAAAGTATGTCCAATGAAAAGGAAATTTAAATCATGACCTTAAACTTGTATGAAAAATTTTAACGAAGCCTTTCCTTCATTTACCTTTAGCTGTTCCGTAAATACTAGAAGAGAAATTGAGCATTTTTTAGTGAAACTTAGAAAACTGTCTTTTTCCAAAAACATCCATCTTTCCCTTTGGCTCCTTCTTCCAGTCTTTCTTCACTGTGCTGAAGAGCTGTTCTTCCAGATTTTTGGTTATGCAGGGAGTTTGCAGCTGACTGGGCTTTTCAGATAGCTTCCTGCACGCGGTTTTCCGGTCACTGGACCTATGACTCAGCCAACTTTGAAAATGGCCTTGGTCCATTCATGTTTCATGTGCTTTATTCATGGGACAGGGAGAGCTTTGAGAAGCACAATATCCCCATGAACGAAGTAGGTTTTTCACTTATTAAAATACTTTAACAAATAGGGATCCAGAATAAGCCTGGCCACTCTCACTTTAGCTGTTTTTTTTTCATTGCCCTTCCAGTCACCTTCCACACGATCCATTTGGCAAGGGCAGACGAACGAGCCACTGACATTATGTGGCTTTGGTCACCTCCCAGCTCCCCTTTCCCTGTGTGTGTCCTGGTAGTTCATTTTTTGAGGACCCTCCATACTGTTTTCAAGAGTGGCTGTACCAGTTTGCCTTCCCACCAACAGTACACGAGGGTTGCTTTTTCTCTACATTCTTGCCGACATTTGTTGTTTCTTTTGTTTTTGATTTTAGCCATTCTGACTGGTGTGAGGTCATACCTCATTATAGTTATGATTTGCATTTCCTGACTTCTGAGCATTTCATGTGTGTTTGCTATCTGTATCTCTTCTTTGGAAAAATGTCTGCTCATGTCTTCTGCCCATTTTAAATTGGATTATTTTTCATTACTAATTTTTTAAACTAAATCTGAAGAGATGATGGTCAATCAATGAATATTTGGAAAAGAATTTCTGAAACAGGGGCGCCTGGGTGGCTTAGTCATTAAGTGTCTGTCTTTGGCTCAGGTCATGATCCCAGGGTCTTGAGATCGAGCCCCAGATCGGGCTCCCTGCTCAGCAGGGAGTCTGCTTATCCCTCTCCCACTCCCAATGTTTGTCTTCCCTCTCTTGCTCTCTCTCTGTCAAATAAATAAATAAAATCTTAAAAAAGGGGGGAGGCGCCTGGGTGGCTCAGTGGGTTAAAGCCTCCGCCTCTCAGGGTCCTAGGATCAAGCCCTGCATCGGTCTCTCTGCTCAGCATGGAGCGTACTTTCCCCTTTCTCTCTGCCTGCCTCTCTGCCTACTTGTGATCTCTCTCTCTCTCTCTCTCTCTCTCATAAATAAATAAAATATTTAAAAAAATAACAATTTCTGACACAATTTATGAGAAATACATGTTTAAGGAAATGTATTGAATAATTTTAAGTTTATATAATTTATTAAATTAATAGTTTATATTAGTTATTTTAATTATAAACATGACATCAAAAAAATTAAAAATGACTTTTCAGCTGGTCAGTATAAAGATGCCAAAATATATGACTTCACTTATTTAAAGTTTTCCACTATGCATTTCTTTTTCTTTCCCAGTTGATTTCACAGTAGGAAATTAAATAGGTGGTTTTGGGTTTTTTTGACTTAAGAGAAGTAAAGGTTCCAGTTAAAATTGAACTCTGTTGCTCCTCATAAAGAAAGGTGCTTGGGTGGTTTCTACGGAAGGACACTCAGTGACTATCTTAATTTAAATTTACCAAACATAATTCTTCCGTTTATCATTAATCAAAAATTATTAGGTTTTTGCCTAAGAAAAAATAGATTTGATCCAATAATTTTTGTGCTCAAGGCAAACTGCATCCTCTCCTCATTTTCCTGTCTGGGACTCTAAGAACTCTAGCCATTGCCTCGGTGGAATCAAAGGAAAGGAAAGGGAAGTTTGAGAAGCTCACACCTGAGCTCTCACACACTAGTCACCACACTCACAGAATGTTAAGAGATGAAACTCCATTTTAGAGATCAGTTGTTTTAATCATAAGAAGAATGAAGGTGAAGGAGGTGATTAGTGACTTGGCTAAGGTTGCACAGCAGGTGAGTTGCTTCAACAAGTGAGACTCATTATTCCTAATTTCCAGGTGAAGATGCTTTCCACTGTACATGGACCTTCAAAAATTAACCTTCATATCAAAGTTTTTTGCCTATTGCGAAAATTGTGTTTTCATTACTAGATTGTGTGAGTTGAATCTATTATTGGAAAGTTTTATATGTGTGCACAACACACACAGAAGTTACCTGTTTCATGTTAGTGTACTTGTCCATTAAAACTTGTATAATTTTAAAAATCAAAGTATAATTAAGATAATCAAGCATTTGTTTTTTAATGACTTTATTTGAGAGAGAGAATGAGCAGGGGGAAGGGGAAGAGTCGGAGAAGAGAATCAGACTCCCCACTGAGTGGGAAACCCCAAGTGAGGCTTGATCCTAGGACCCCGAGGTCATGACCCGAGCTGAAGTCAGACACTTAACCAACTGAGCCACCCAGGCCCACCCAGACATCTGTTCTTTAAATGAACATTAATTTTGTTTTAATTTTTGTTTTGTTTTATTTAAAGATTTTATTTATTTGACAGAGAGAGACATAGCAAGAGAGGGAACACAGCAGGGAGAGTGGCAGAGGGAGAAAGCAGACTTCCCAACAAGCAGGTAGCCCGATGCGAGGCTCGATCCCAGGACACTGGGACCACGACCCGAGCCCAAGGCAGACCCAACGACCCAACAACGGAGCCACGCAGGCGTCCCTTGTTTTAATTTTTGAATAGATAATATAGTTGCATGTTTCAAAAGTCAAAACCAATTTTTTTTTAAATATTTTATTTATTTTACAGAGAGAGGGAGAGAGAGCACAAGTAGGCAGAGAGGCAGGCAGAGAGAGGGAAGCAGTCTCCCCGCTGAGCAGAGAGCCCAATGCGGGGCTTGATCCCAGGACCCTGAGATCATGACCGGAGCCGAAGGCAGAGGCTTAACCCACTGAGCCACCCAGGTGCCCCAAAACCAATTTTTGAATAGATAATATAGTTGCATGTTTCAAAAGTCAAAAGTTACATATTTAGAGAAATTGTACTCCTACCCCTGCCTCTTCCTGCCATGTTTGTACCCACTGCTGACCTCTATAAGTAACCAGTTTTAGAGGTTTCTTTTTATCCTTCAGGTGTTTCTTTATGCAAATATATATTGCCAAATAAAAATATTATGTATTCTCATCCATTGCTCCAGTTTGCCTACACAAAAGGTAGGATATTATGTATACTATCTTACCTTTTTTTTGGATCCTGCTTTTTTTGTTTTTGTTTTTGTTTGTTTTTAAGTAGGCTTCATGCTGGGCGTGGAGCCCAGTGTCCATTACCCTCCCACCCCCCTCCCCTCCAGCAACCCTCGGTTTATTTCCTGCAATTAAGAGTCTCTTATGCTTTGTCTCCCTCTCTGGTTTCATCTTGTTTCATTTTTCCCTCCCTTCCCCTATGATCCTCTGTCTTGTTTCTCAAATGCCTCATATCAGTGAGATACGACGTCTTTCTCTGTATGATCGTGCTTTAAAAATTCGTTTAGCCTAGAGACGTTTCCATAATATATACTTAGAGATCTTCCTTATTTAAAAAACAAACAAGCAAACAAACAATTATAGAATGTTCTGTTGTGTGACTGCCCCATAATTTAACTAGCCTTGGGTTGATGACCCTTGGGTGGTTTGCTGTAGCAATCAAAACAGTACTGCAGTGAATAGCTTTATACGGATGCAGGCGTATGGGCAGAGGTGGTTGGATTGCCAGAAGTGAGATTGCTGGATCAATGGATAGATGCATCAGTGGTAGGGGGATACAGTTGGATTCCCCTCTGTAGCATGGTGACATTCTGCATTCCCATCCGAGTGCCTGAAAATACTGGTTTCTTCACAGCTGTGCCAACAGGGGTATGGTATTAATCTTTTGAATTTTTACCAAGCTCATAGATGAAAACCGGGATCTCAGTGTAGTGTTTAATTTGTATTCTGAGCAAGGAGGGCATCCTTTTAAATGTTTGAGAGCTTTTTATTCTCTGTGAACTGTTGTATTCGCCATTTTTATTTTGAGTTGTCTTTTTCTTATCTATATTTAAGAGTTCTTTAAAGAGTAGGGACATTAGTCCTTTGTCTCTGAGTTATGAAGGATTTTTTATTTTGCTTATGGTGGCTTTTGGCTATGCAGCAGTTTTTTTGTTGCTGTTCTTATGAAGTTGGATTTTCCAATCTTTTTTTTTTTTTTTAATGACTTTGGAGTTTTGAGCCATTATTAGAAAGGTCTTCCTTACTCTAAAGTTACTAGGGCATTCACCCATGTTTTTTTCTAGTACTTACATGATTTCATTTTTTTTTTTTAATTTCTTTATTTATTAGGAAAGAGAGAGAGTGAGAGAGAGCATGAGAAGGGAGAAGGTCAGAGTGAGAAGCGGACTCCCCATGGAGATGGGAGCCCGATGTGGGACTCGATCCCGGGACTCCGGGATCATGACCTGAGCCAAAGGCAGTCGCTCAACCAACTGCGCCACCCAGGCGCCCTACATGATTTCATTTTTATACTTAAATCATCTATGTCACTTCTGTCTTATAATTGGTTTCTTGTTTTTTGTGGTGTTTTGCGCTTCACTTGTCACATCATTTGGAATTTGTGGGTTTTCTCTGCTCCCCTCAATTCACTGAAGATGTAATCGCTATGAGGGATATGTGTATAGAGTGAATATTCCTTCCTAGTGCTCTATATGATTTTTAGAAGTGGGAAAACTTGGTCATCGTTCTTCCTCCAGAAATGGAACCTTTTAGATTTTCATGTTTACCTACATGAAACATAGTAATTTGGTGCTTAAATTGGAGAGGGAGAGCTGGAGCCTATTTAGGTAAAGTTCTAAAATCTTAAATTAGGATATGATATTTGTTTTCCCATAGTTAATTTCCATACTGAGGGGCACACTGGTTATCTTCTCAGCTTTCAGGACAAAGCAATGGTCAGCATCTCTATGAAATCTTTGGATGCAGTAAGGTTGAGGGAGAGATGATTGTGCTCAACTTTATCACCTTTGGCCAGATTTCTGATGTTTTTTATGTTGTATTTGACTGAGTGGTTGCTTTGGACATTCTGTGTTTCAGGTGCAAAAGTATTTGAGATAAAGGTGGAGTTGAAAGGGTTGAAAGGCAATTACCCCTTGGGGTCAGAACTATAGAACTAGGGAAAAAACTCCTTTGTCTCAATACTCCATTCTATTCACTCTTCCCTTTCTTCAGGGTCTGTTAAAGTGCAGAGGGAGGAGAGAAGATTTTGCTGTTCAGGATTATTTGCTATTGAATTTCATTGTAACCAGATCAATAACACTTTGTTATTTGGGCCATCATGGAAATAGCTTTGTTACAGTGGCTGTTACCTTATGGTGTATTTCACAGAAATGGTTTCTAATTGTCTATTGTGAAGGCAAGGAAACTATTATTAGTGAGGAGAGAAGTAAAGTTAGATTTGTATCCTCCCAGCACTTAACCCAGAACCTGTGACATCTCAGGTGAGTGGTAAAATTAATTGACTAAACCCAGCTGGGAAATAGGCAGAGGAAGTCTAAAATGTGCACTGAAATTGTTTGGCAGTAGTATTACATTAAATACAGATACTTACAGAATTTTCCAAATGTGAGAAATAAAACTTCAAACACATTTCATGTTTCATATGATATTGGATTGGATGATTTTAAACTCCCATATCTACCACTATATATTTTTGTCAGTATGTATATCATTGTGATGTACCTATACTATTTCCAACAATATTTTACTTAGACTTAAATTTCTGAAGCAATATTTAGTTATAAATGTTATTCATTATTGAAAGGTGTTAGTTGGAATTTTTTTCAGCCTGATTCTGATCCCTTTCTGCCAAGGGGAATTTTTAATTATTGAATTGACTTTTATTTTTTTTGTAGTTGTTGTTAAGAAAGTACTTGCTAGTAGAAATTGAGTTTTTGTTACTCCGTGTACTGCATGTCTGTTAGCTAATTTTTCTCAGCTGGTGGCTCATTTACCATATATTTATATAACTTTTTTTAAGATTTTATTTGAGAGTGTGCACACAAGCAAGAGAGCAAAACAAAACAGCAGTGGGAGAGGGAGAAGCAGACTCCCCACTCAGCAGGGAACCCAATGTGGGGCTTGATCTCAGGACCCTGAGATCATAACCCAGGCCAAAGGCAGCTGCTTAACCAACTGAGCCACCCAGGTGTCCCTATATTTTTAAATTTTTTTTAAGTAATCTTTACACCCCAGTGCAGGGATCGAGCTCACAACCCTGAGATCAAGAGTGGCATGCTCCATCGCTTCTTGGCCTTTTGGCTAAGATCAAGTGAAGAGTGACTCCACTGACTAAGCCAGATAAGTAACTTGCAAGTAACTTGACGAGCTGGAGTCTGCTTTTTCTTTTTTCTTTTTTTTTTTTTAAAGAAGATTTATTTATCTGTTTGAAAGAGCGCAGTGAGAGGCAGGGGGAGGGGCAGAAGGAGAAGGGAAGCAGACACCCCACTGAGTGGGGAGCCTGAAGCTGGGTTCCATCTCACCAACCTGAGGTCATGACCCTAGCTGAGACCAAGAGTCATACACTCAACCGACTGAGCCACCCACGCGCCCCGAGAGTCTGCTTCTCAATGTCCTATTTCCCCCCAGTTCAGAGACAGTGATAGGAAGTTAGCATAGAGCAAAAGAGTCTTAGAATTATGACCTTGATTCATCTTACTGAAATGGTTTCATTTGCAGGTGGCGCAAAACAGAAGATTAGCGTTAGTTGATTCTCTGCATTGCTGCTTTGGGGTATAATTTCAGTTTTTAGAAAGATTTTCATTTTGCCGTAGACTAATTTCAGGTTTCGTGGTCAGCAGCTGTGTTGCAGTGCATTAAATTGAAAGGCAATTGTTGCTATTTAAAATGCCCTAGGACTTCCATTGTCCATTTGGTTTCAGTGCTGTCTCTTGTCTCCTGTGTCAGCCTTGCAAGTATGGACCAATAGCAGGAGTTAAGGATTGCTCTGATAAATGAATGGATTAGTAACTTTCCTGACTGCTAGGTATCATGGTTATTAGTTATGTTCTGTACAACTAGAGTTTCGTCTGCCAGATTTAGTTGCTTACACTTAAAAATTAACTAGATGGTGATGAAGTGGATGGATCTAGTTAGACAAACCTGGTTAAGACTAGGTTCTGCTTCCTCCTGGCTGTGTATGACTTTTAGCAAGTTACTTGACCTCTTTAACCCAGTTTTCTCATCTGTGAAATGAACATCTTTGTTCAAAAATACCATCTTGGTCATAGTCCTAAAGATTGAATGGAATAATGCACTTAACCTTGTACCTGGTGCATAGTGAGCACTCAAAGATGGGTAGCTATTATTAATATATCTATTGTAAGGCTTAATTGATTTCTTGTTAGATATACTGTGCTTCATTGAGTCTGAGAATACAATAATTATAATAGAGTGTACTATATAAGAGACTGTATTGTGTACTAATAAGAAATTATAACACATAGGTCATCTGTTGGATTTTATTGGGACATGCGGGTTGACTTTAGGATTGATCACCTGTGGATCTGATTCCTGATGAATGCCTTGCTGGTCAACCTTTACTCTCCTCTGCTTCTCCAACCTCTCAGCAAGTTCACATTCAGCCATTCTTTTTATTTATTTATTTTTAAAAAGATTTTATTTATTTATTTATTTATTTATTTATTTGAGATAGAGACAGTAAGAGAGAGCATGAGAAGGGAGAAGGTCAGAGGGAGAAGCAGGCTCTCCCGTGGAGCTGGGAACCCGATGCGGGACTCGATCCCAGGACTCCGGGATCATGACCTGAGCCGAAGGCAGTTGCCTAACCAACTGAGCCACCCAGGCTCCCTCAGCCATTCTTTTTAGCTCCTGTGGAATTGTTTTGTATCTGCTTCCTTACTAATCTACCTTAGTATAAAAAATACACATACTATTGAGGTGCCTGGGTGGCTCAGCGGGTTAAAGCCTCTGCCTTTGGCTCACGTCATGATCTCAGGGTCCTGGGATCGAGCCCCGCATTGGGCTCTCTGCTCGGCAGGGAACCTGCTTCCCCCACCCTCTCTCTGCCTGCTTGTGATCTCTGTATGTCAAATAAATAAATGAAATCCTTTAAAAAAATACACATACTGTCAATTTTTTATTAAAAGAAATAAGCATTAGGGGCACCTGGGTGGCTCGGTTGATTAAGCGTCTGCATTCGGCTCAGGTCATGATCCCAGAGTCCTAGGATCAAGCCCCACATCGGGCTCCCTGCTCGGCACAGAGCCTACTTCTCCCTCTCCTTCCTGCTCATGCTCTCTTTGTCTCTCTCTCTCTCTCTCAAATAAATAAAAAAGAAAAAAGAAATATGCTTCAGGAATGCCTGGCTGGCTCATTTGATAGGACATAGGGCTCTTAGGGTCCTGAGTTTGAGCCCCACATTGGGTTTAGAGCTTACTTTAAAAAAAGAAAGAAATATGCTTTGTTATGCTAGCAGAACTGCTCTAGCTTCTTGTGCACCATAGTTCTGTGTGGCTCTCAGATTTAGTACCTGTGAAGAGATGTCCAAGACACTTTTTACCAAAGTGAGTTACTATTGTACTACTTTTATTTTTTTAAGATTTTATTTATTTATTTGACAGAAAGAGATCACAAGTAGGCAGAGAGGCAGGCAGAGAGAGAGGGGGAAGCAGGCTCCCCGCCGAGCAGAGAGCCCTAAGCGGAGCTCGATATCAGGACCCCGAGATCATGACCCGAGCTGAAGGCAGAGGCTTTTTAACCCACTGAGCCACCCAGGCGCCCCTGTTGTACTACTTTTATGTAAAACTTGTCATCCCTCTTGCCCCAACTTTTCTTTTCTTTTTTCTTTTCCTTTCATTTCTTTTCCTTTCCTTTCTTTTCCTTTCCTTTCCTTTCCTTTCCTCTCTTCCCGTCTCTTCCCTTCTCTTCTCTTCTCTTTTCTTTTTTTTGTAAATAAACAACACTTGGTTCTTAAGGAATAAACTCTCAACTTTAGTCCCTTGTCCTCACCAGAGAAGTGTTACAGAGCAGGGATTTGGGGCTTGAGTTCTTAGCCTCACTACAAATGAGATTTTGCTTTAAGTAGTTACCAGTTAACTGCACTTGTCCCAAAACAAAATATTCCAAAATTTTTAATGATTTCATTGTTTTAGGGGCGCCTGGGTGGCTCAGTGGATTAAGGCCTCTGCCTTAGGCTCGGGGCGTGATCGCAGGGTCCTGGGATCAAGCCCCGCTTAGGGCTTTCTGCTCAGCAAGGAGCCTGCTTCCCCCTCTCTCTCTGCCTGCCTCTCTGCCTACTTGTGATCTCTCTCTCTGTCAAATAAATAAAGTCTTAAAAAGATTTTATTGTTTTATTTTAGAGAGCATGAGTAGGGGGAGGAGTAGAGGGGGTGAAAGACTGAGAGGCATCTCCTGATGATTACCTTTAAATGATGGCTTTTTAAACACGAACTAAAAGCTTGATTGATACTCTGGTTTTTTTGGGGTTTTTTTGTGGTTTTTTTTTTTAGGTATTATTAATTTGGGAGGGGCAGGGAGTAATGGAGAATCTTTTTTTTTTTTTAATATTTTATTTATTTATTTATTTATTTATCTGAGAGAGAGAAAGTGAGAGAGAGCAGGTCAGGGGGAGAAGCAGACTCCCCCATGGAGCTGGGAGCCCGATGCGGGACTCGATCCTGGAACTCCAGGATCATGACCTGAGCCGAAGGCAGTTGCGCAACCAACTGAGCCACCCAGGTGCCCCAATGGAGAGAGAATCTTAAGCAGGCTTCACACCCAGCGCTGAGCCTGATGCGGGGCTTCATGTAATAACCTGAGCCAAAACCAAGAGTCAGACTTAATGGACCATACTACCTAGGCGACCCTCCAAAAATTTTAAATAGAATACTCTGTTCTTGGGGCGCCTGGGGAGCTCAGTGGGTTAAAGCCTCTGCCTTCGGCTCAGGTCATGATCTCAGGGTCCTGGGATCAAGCCCCGCTTAGGGCTCTCTGCTCAGCAGGGAGCCTGGTTCCCCCTCTCTGCCTGCCTCTCTGCCTACTTGTGATCTCTCTCTCTCTGTCAAATAATAAAATCTTTAAAAAAAAAAAAATACTTTGCTCTTTAGGCCCATATTTTTCCCCCTTATTTCAACTGTTTGGAAATATTTTATATTTGGGTAAGTTGTCTAGCTATATAGTTTGCATTTCTCTGTATTTTTTTCTTATCCTTATTGGTAATGAGGGTGAACAACTTATATACCAAGCTGGTATTTGAAAAAAAGTGTGTATAAGGCGTATGGTAAAAATGGGGTTGGGTGAGAAAAGATTTGATAGTTTTTTAGCAACTGCAAATGGTATATGTGTGTGTGTGTGTGTGTGTATATTTATATATATATGTATACGTAATTTTACTTATTTTTAGTTACCTAAATGTAGACTGGCAGACATTTAAACAGGAGTAATTAGGAGTTTTACAGCCTGGAGTTTCTGAAAAGACCAGCTGAGCCCCTCCTTGTTCTCTATAGATATTTCTCCAGCAGCCGTTACGCTAGTTTAGTTGTAAAGTAACCAACAATATTTTGTGTAGTGGTGTTTCCTTTGTAATTAAAAATCCCCAACACCAAAAAAAAGAAAGAAATTATAATACATTCATTTTAACTCATATGTTAAAATGTCAAAAAATATTCATCCTAGAACAGGTACCTAAGCAGGTTATATTACTGAAAATTGTGGTTAAAATACTCAACCAAATTTACATCTTAATAATTTAAGTGTGTAGTTTGGTGGCATTAAGTACATTCACATTGTTGTACTACTGTCACCACCATCCATGTCCAGAACTTTGTTTGTTGGAAGATTTTATTTATGAGCAATCTCTACACCCAGTGTGCAGCCTGGACTCAAAACCCTGAGACCAGGAGGAATGCGCCCCACTGGTGGGGCCAGCCAGGCACTTGTACAGAACTTTCTCAATCATTATCTCAAACTCACTCTTCCCATTAAACCGTAACTTCCTATTCCCTACTCCTGCCGGTCCCGAGGACCCACTGTTCTATTTTCTGTCGCTGTAATTTGATTACTCTAGGTACCTCATAAAGGTTAGTTCTGTTTTTAAAGAAATTAAATGTTAAGAGATCACCACTGTCCTGTGACGTGAGATGCTTGAAGAAGCAGGCATGGTAATGAGGACGGGACTTTGGATACGTCTGAGACAGTGGAAGTAGGGTGGAGTGGGGTTTGTATATTTTTATGGCTCCCTCCATCTTTAAATGTTTAAATTTGGGGGGTCTTTTGAATATATTTCATGAAGCAAGTAAGAATAGTTTTGTTTTTTTTTTTTCCCCAGTTACTTAGCCCCATTACTTTTTACTGAGCAACTCAGTTTTTCTCTACTGGTTTAAGAAAAGGTTGACTTTAAAATTTCAAAATGTTGGGCACGTGGGTGGCTCAGTCAGTTTAGCTTCTGCCCTCGGCTCAGGTCATGATCCCAGGGTCCGGGAATGGAGCCCCATGTCGGGCTCCACGCTTGGTGTGCAATCTGCTTGAGGTTCTCTCTCCTTCTCCCTCTGCCCCTCCTGCTCGTGTGCATCCTTGCTCGCTTTCTCTCAAATAAAGTAATTAATTAGAAAAAATACCAACAGCATTTTTCATAGAGCTGGAACAGATAATCCTAAAATTTGTATGGAATGTTTACAAAAGACCCTGCATAACTAGAGCAATCTCGAAAAAGAAAAACAAAACTGAGAGTATCAACAACTCCAGACTTCAAGTTTATAGTACAGATCATAGTGATCAAGGCAGTATGGTACTGGCACAAAAATAGGCACACAGAGGGCACGTTAAGTGTCTGCTTTCGACTCGGGTCATGATCAAGTCCCAGGATCGGGTCCTGGGACCCAGTCCCCCATTGGGCTCAGCAGGGAGTCTGCTTCTCCCTCTGCCCTCCCTTCCCCGCTTGTGTGCTCTCTCTCTCTTGAATAAATAAAATCTTTAAAAAAAAAAAAAGACACACAGATCAATGGAATAGAATAGAAAACCCAGGAGTAAACCCATAATTATATGACCAATTGATCTTTCACAAAGGAGGAAAGAATATACAATGGGAAAAAGACAGTCTCTTCAACAAATGGTATTGGGGAAACTGGGCAGCTCCATGCAAAAGAATGAAACTGGACAACTTTCATACAGCATACACAAAAATACGCAAAATTGATTAAAGACCTAAATGTGAGACCTGAAACCATAAAAATCCTAGAAGACAGCAGAGGCAATAATTTCTCTGACATCAGTTGTAGCAACATGTTTCTAGATACATATCTCCTAAGATAAGGGAAATAAAAGCAAAAATAAGCTACTGGGACACATTAAAAAGCTTCTGCACAACAGTGAAAACAGTCAACAAAGCTGAAAGGCAGCCTACAGAATGGGAGAAAGTATTTGCATATGACAGATATAAAAAAAGGCTTAGCCTCCAAAATATATAAAGAACTGATACATATAATTCAATACCCTAAAAACAAAGAACCTCGTTAAATGGGCAGAAGATAAGAACAGACATGTCTCCAAAGAAGATCTACAAATGGCCCACAGACACAATGAAAGATGCTCAACAACACTCATCATCAGGGAAATGCAACTCAGATCTACAGTGAGATCTCCCCTCACACCTGTCAGAATGGCGAAAAACCAGTAACACAAGAAACAACAAGTGTTGTTGAGGTTGCCTTTTGGTGGGGATGCAAACTGGTACAGCCATTGTGGAAAACAGTACAGAAGTTCCTCAAAAAGTTAAAAGTAGGGCGCCTGGGTGGCTCAGTTGGTTGAGCAACTGCCTTCGGCTCAGGTCATGATCCCGGAGTCCCGGGATCGAGTCCCATATTGGACTCCCGACTCTGCGGGAAGTCTGCTTCTGCCTCTGACCTTCTCCCCTCTCATTCTCAGTCTCTCGCTCTCTAATAAATAAATTAAAAAAAAAAAGTTAAAAGTAGAACAACCTTTGGATCCAGTAATAGCATTACTGGGTATTTACCCGAAAAATTGAGTTCAAAAGAATACATGCAGCTCATGTTTATTGCAGCATTATTTACAATAGCCAAAGTATGGAAGTAGTCCAAGTGTCCATTGACAGATGAATGGATAAAGGAGATGTGGTACATATATACAATGTAGTATTGTTCAGGCATAAAAAAAGATTGAAATCTTGCCATTTGCAACAACATGGATGGAATTAGAGTCTTATGCTAAGTGAAATAAATGAGTCAGAAAGACAAATACCTATGATATCATTCATATGTGAAATTTAAGAAAGAGAACAAAGGAAAAAGAGAGAGAAGCCAAGAAACAGACTCTTAACTCTAGAGAACAAATTGATAGTGACCAGAAGGGAGGTGGGAGGGGGTTTGGGTCAAAGTCCCCAATTTAAGGAAAATAAAATTAAAGTCTTAATTTTTCTCCCCATAGGAAGAACTAAAGAATAAGCAATTCTGTTCTAACCTTTTTAATTTTATGCTAAATTTATTTCACTCTAATGGCACAGTTAACTCTTATTTTGTTGTACTAGTTAAGAGAAGAATTGGCAGAAGGAAATGAAGTCGGTGTATAATAGGCCCATTTGAGTGAGGGCCTTGGGAGGAAAGCCAGCAGGAATAAGGCTGGTGATTGGAGAAGGCAGAGACAAGGTGCCAAGCAGGGAGCCTTTTCAGCAGGGCTCACCATTTTTTGTTGGTAGGACTTTCTAGGAAATCTTTTTGAGCTGTACTTGTATGCGGCAGGCACTCTTGGTGAGCACCCTAGATTAGGCTGACTTCTACTTTTCAGCACCCCTCACAAAGGCAAAATCAAATTCCTAAACCCATTCTTTTTTTAATTAGGTATATTTTGCAATTTTAACATTCTTCAACTCATAAACATTTGTAGAAAGGGTTGAGGGCCCAATAAATAGTCTGGTGGTATGGCATTTCTTATTTTCTGCTGGAGAGACATGTTCCTTTCCCCTCCTTTCCTTTTAATCTTCCTGTTGCCTTGACACACCTGCTTCTGAACTCCATCTCATCTCTCCCTGCTGTGACAGTTCACTAGCACTTCACGGTACCTAAAGCTCTTTCAACTCTTATTTTCCACCAGCTGTCAGTTGCAAAATAAGGTTGCTTTGTTTGGGAGGGAAAGGGTAGAATCCTTTCTGAATGTCTCCTTTTCCTTTGAAGCAGGAGCACTTCAGAGACAATTGAACAGCTTTTAGGTTTTTCTTACCACCCAGCTTTTTCTTCTGATAGATCCTGCCGTGAACACGGTTCTGTTGGTGACATCGATTTGTTGCTATGGAAATAGTGGTAATGTCACAGATTCAGCCCAGTGACTTTACTTCAGGTTCATGCAGGAGAAATGGGCAAGGCTTTAGGGGAGAACCTCATTAAAACTGAAAGCTATCAATTATAAGCAGGTGAAAGGTAAATGGAACCAACCTTTTCTATAATGAAAACAGAAGTGAACCCCTAGCAGATTGACGGCACGCAGTTGAATACCCCAGCATGAATTCTGACCCATGAGAGTCTTTGACAAAATAGAAAATTTACACTTTCTCCGGGTATTTCTTCTACTTAAGTTTAAATCTTTTGACCTGCATTATTTGTACTAAAATTGTCTTTCTTCCCATCCTCAGGACATGGGCAGCAGCAAGTAGTTCCTCCCCCTGTCTCAGCGGCCAATCCACCGGCCAGCAAGCCCCAGCAGCAGAATGGGAGCTCAGCAATGGGTAAATGACCACATGAGGACATGTGCTAATTATATGCACCAGGCTTCTGAATGTTTTGAAATGTAATCTGGGGCTAAAGGGAATTTTCAAAATGCCGTTCACGATAGTTGCTTCTTGCAAAGGAGAAGCCCAGTTCTTCCCGTAAAGTATGTGACTGAACAAATGATTAAAAATAGTCTTTTAAAGATACTTAATATGCTTTTGATCAGGATGATGTACTGTTCTCTGTTAATAGTAGTTTATCTGGTACCTTCTCACATCTTATGTTTTACACTCTCTTGACTTTGCAAATTTACATAGCTTTTAAATTCCCACCTTTTGGGGCGCCTGGGTGGCTCAGTCATTAAGCGTCCTTCGGCTCAAGGTCATGATACCAGGGTCCCGAGATTGAGCCCCGAGTCAGGCTCCCTGCTTCTCCCTCTCCCACTCCCCCTGCTTATGTTCCCTCTCTTGCTGTATCTCTCTGTCAAATAAATAAATAAAATCTTTTTTTTTTTTAATAAATAAATAAATTCTCACCTTTTGACTATTTGGAATCCACTTGTCTCTCTCCAAGTTTCCCATTTGGGGTTCTCATGGATATTTATCTTAACATGAAGATGGTATCATTTATGTTGGTCACAGGTTCTGCTTCCCAGAATCCTGGATGAGAAATAGTTTTTTCCTTTAACTCTCTGCAGTAGGTCCTGAGAGGCTATAATGGAATCATTCTGTTTACTTTCTGACCTTCGCTTTGGGAACTACTATTGAAAATGATGATTTGGGTTAGATTTATTTTTAGAGGTTGGATTTATTTTTAGAGGTTCTTTTTTCTGTCACAGCTTCTTATACACCACCTCCTCCCCTGCCCTCAACCATTAATTGCTAATTTTCAATGCTGAGATTTTAAGAAAAGCAAGGTTAAGACATCACTGATGTTGTTGTGAAACTTTCAGGACATGGGACTTTTTCCCCATTGGTCTTTGGTATTTTGATCTACCTTGCAGTACTCTGTGAATCTGCCTTCTATCTATCTCCCTTTATAAGTGGATCAATTTTTTTTTAAGATTTTATTTATGTGACAGAGCACAAGCAGGGGGAGCGGCAGCAGAGTCGAAGAAGCAGGCTCCCCACTGAGCAGAGAGCTGGGAGCAGGGCTCGATCCTAGGAGTCTGGGATCGTGACCTGAGCCAAGGCAGACATTTAACTGACTGAGCCACCCAGGTGCCACATAAGTGGATCTATTTGTACACAATTCGCAAATTATGTACTGTTGAAGGAGGTCTTGGAATACATTTAGTATCTAAGATAGCAAATAATCTAATAGTCACTTCCTTAGGCTGAACTACAAATAGTATGTTATTCTTCTCCCTCCTCCCATAGATTTATTTTCCCAGTTGGCTATCTTTGGGTTATATTAACATTTATTTTTAAAAATCAGTTAATGTTGTCCAAACACACATCAACTGGCTAACAAAAGAAACAAAGACTGGCTATGTATTGAGGGGAAGCGTGCGTGTGTGTCATATAATTGTATCTTAGAGTATTAGGTACATGTACACATGCATATATTCTTCGAAGTTCATGGGCTTCCTTGCATAATCTTGAGGCAGTTATTACTGTTGTGCGTGTAGTTCTCACTTGACTCCCCAGTTAGAATAGAAAATGTTAAGATCCAGGACAGTCTATGTATAGTTTTTACTAAGTGCTACAGATACCTAGAATAGTGTTTTACAGGCTGTGGAAACTCAATAAAGAAATGCTGAATAATGGCAGATTTATATTACCAGCCAAATTCCATCCTAAAGAAATGCTTCGGTAGAGAAGATACGAAGTAATTGGACTAAATGGTATTTTGTGCATTTGGAGGTTGAAACTTTATAGAAACCGTGCATATAAAGGAACGCATGTGTTTATAGGCTTTAGTTACCTGCTTTTCCAAGTACGTGGTAGCTTCTCAGGCTTGGATAAAGAAGCGGAAGGGATCCTGGTGCCCAGCTGCCTAGTTGTCTTAAACTAAAAACTGGTTCTTGCCCTTTGCTACCAACTAAACCCAGTCCCGTAGATTTCATTCGAGATTTTTCAGTCCTGTAGACCAGTTGAACATGGAGTTTTCTGGAGGATGTTTTGAGGTAAAATGGTTGTGATAGGTATCCTTCACCTCAGATGGTTTATTCACTATATCCCTTACCTCCCAGCCTTTCCTTTTGTTGTTTTTTTTTTTTTTTTCCTTACGCAACTAGTGCCCTGCTAATCAGTTTTACCGGTCAAGGAGGTTGGTTGATTTTCTTTCTCTGATCCATTATCTTGCCCATTGATACAAAGGACAGTTTAAGGAGGATGAGCCTCCAGGGCACCTGGGTGGCTCATTTGGGTGGGTGTCTGCCTTCGGCTTGGATCATGATCCCAGGGTCTTGGGATCGAGTCCCGTGTTGGGCTCCCCATTTAGTGGGGAGCCCGCTTCTCCCTCTGCAGCTCCCAGTGCTTGTGTGCGCGCACTCGCGCTCTCTCTCTCTCTCTCTCTCTCTCTGTCAAATAAATAAATAGAATCTTTGTTGGGGGGTTGGGGGGGTTGGGGGGAAGGATGGGCCTCCAAAAGAGCAGCGTCTGGACTCAGTACAATTATTATCCTGACCTCAGTCAGAGCTTCAGTCAGCAAGTATCTAATAGTAAGTAAACTTCCATGTTCCCAGCCTTCATTCTCAGTCACTTTTCTAGCCTCCTGTTCTGGTCTCTATTTGAAAAGGAAAAACTTTGCCTCTCATTCTGTGTAATTTCACCAGCGACACCTCAGTCATTGAGAGTTAGTACAAATTTATATAAAATTTACATAGAATAATGATGGTCCTCCTTTGTGTTTGTTTTTAAAGGTTCCACTGCATCTAAGACTTATGGTGCCTCAAAGACATTTGGAAAAGCTGGAGGTCCCAGCCTCACAAACACTTCTGGAGGAACACAGGTCAAAGTGGTACCCATTGACAGCCTCACCCCTTACCAATCCAAGTGAGTCAGTCCATAGAGTAAGTTCAGGTTGTACGTACGATATGATGTTAGAGATTATTACATGCTCTTGAGTTATTTATATATGAACTTCAGGATTACCATACATAAAGTAAGTTTCATCTTTTTTTTTTTTCTTCCAGAGGGGGAGGAGGTACAAATTGTGGCAACCTCTAACTCTTACCATAAAAGCAATCTGCTCTAGCCTATGGAGTTTCATTTGTTTAGAAAGAATTTGAATTGAGAGATACTTAATGCTTAAAGAACGCATTTATCGTCTTATGAGTAAAAATATTTGTTGTAATTCAGAAGGCGTTTCATCTTCTCATGATATAAACAAGTGACTTTTAGTCTAAAAATTGTTACTATGATTTAGTTGACTAAGAGAATCTGTACTGTTTGTGTAGCCACATTAATATAGCCTGAACAGATATTTTCTATTAAAGGTTAATTTTAGCAGTTGAAAATTAGTGCGTTCTCTTTTCAGAATTCTTTCAGGTATGTTTTTATCTAATCTTCAAATTCTTTGCAGTGCAAGGAAAACGTCTAAGGTAACCAGTGTGCCCAACACTTGCATTCAGTATTGGCCCCAGGACTGGGTATTGGATCTTGTACCTCCTTTTTTTTTAGTGGCCTCTGTCTGAGGTCATATTGCTTTAGCATGTTTTCTTTTGGTGGCTTACCAGCACCATGTTCCATAAGTTTGTATTTATATTCGGGCTGTGTTAGAATGGGGACAGAAGCTTGACACCAGTTTTATCAGTTCCCATAATTGAAAATAGTGGCAAAATATAATTGCTGGTATTACTGCATCTTCTAGCTTAGAACCTTTCATTAAGCAGATACCGTTGCCTTGGTGATGCTTTTTGGAAAAGGGAGAGAGTTTATAAATTTACTAATTTGACAGGGGAATGAGTTAGTGTTAAATCATCTTGTATGTTTTACTACTTGCTTATTCTACAAACTGTCAAACCTGTATGTCATCTTGGGGTTTTAATTAGCCAGATTAAAATGCAGCTTACGTTGAAAAATGGAATATGCATAAGATGAAAAAGGCTGTAGGAAGACGATAGGAAACCTTTTGGATCTTTCCC
Source organism: Nasua narica (assembly GCA_028533885.1). NCBI lineage: Eukaryota > Metazoa > Chordata > Mammalia > Carnivora > Procyonidae > Nasua > Nasua narica. Next base: position 39,358,484 of record CM052804.1, read on the forward strand.
AGGTAAAACTCGGAGCACTGATATAATCTGTTTGGTTTTTAGGTGGACTATCTGTGCTCGAGTTACCAACAAAAGTCAGATCCGTACCTGGAGCAATTCCCGAGGGGAAGGGAAGCTTTTCTCCATAGAACTAGTTGATGAAAGTGTGAGTATTCAAGTGGGGAAACAGGAAGTAGTCTGAGAAATAGAGCTCATCTCTGTGCAAGCCTGTGTGATGCAAAACAATAGTAGTAGGCCAAAAATAAACATGGTTGTTATTGCTGTTTATCCTTTTATAGTTTTTTTTTTAAGATTTTATTTATTTATTTATTTGACAGAGAGAGAGAGAGAGAGACAGAGAGACAGAGACAGAGAGACAGAGATCACAAGCAGTCAGAGAGGTGGGGGGCGGGGGCGGGGGAAGCAGGCTCCCTGCTGAGCAGAGAGCCGATGCAGGGCTCCATCCCAGGACCCCGATGCAGGGCTCCATCCCAGGACCCCGAGATATGACCCAAGCCAAAGGCAGAGGCTTTAACCCACTGAGCCACCCAGGCGCCCCTGTCCTCTTTTATAGTTTTCTGATGCTGTCTGGGGGCAAAGGGTTAAAGGTCTTTTTTTTTTTCCGGAGGGGGTTTTTGGGGGGAGGAGGAGAGAGAATCTTAAGCAGGCTTCACGCCCAGCTTAGAGCCAGACAGGAGACTCAGTCGGTCATCCCTGAGATCATGACCTGAGCCTAAATCAGGAGTTGGACGCTTAACCAACTGAGCTTGCCAGGTGCTCCGAAGGGTTAAAGGTCTTCAATAAAATCCTATTATTTTATTTTTTATTTAAAAAAATTTTTTTTTAATTTATTCTTTTTAAATAGGCTCTGTGCCCAATGTGGGACTTACACTCATGAGCCTGAGATCAACAGTCACACGCTCGGGGCGCCTGGCTAGCCCAGTAGGTAGAGCATGGGACTCTTCTGACTCTGTTTTTTTTTTTTTAAAGATTTTTTGTTTATTTGAGAGGAGCGCATGAGGTAGGGGAGGGGCAGAAGGAGATGGAGAGAATCTTTTTTTTTAATTTAATTCATTTATTTATTTGACAGAGAGAGAGATCACAAGTAGGCAGAGAGGGAGGCAGAGAGAGGGGGAAGCAGGCTCCCCACTGAGCAGAGACCACTAAGCAGGGCTCGATCCCAGGACCCTAAGACCATGACCTGAGCCAAAGGAAGAGGCTTTAACCCACTGAGCCACCCAGGTGCCCCAGAGGGAGAGAATCTTAAGCAGACTACCCACTGAGTGCAGTCTGACCCAGGGCTCGCTCTCACAGCCCTGAGATCATGATCCTGAGATCATAACCTGAGTCAAAACTGAGAGTCAGACACTCAACTGACTAAGCCACTCAGGCACCCTTCGAGCATAGCAGAATCAATATCAAAACCTAATTTTTTACCAGATTATCAGTCTAATCTGTCAGTTGGCTAAAATTTCAGCCCTTTCTTCAAGTTTCTTATCCATCTGTAGTTTGTCTTAGTTTTAAGTAATCTCTACACCCAACCTGGGGCTTGAATTTACAACCCGGAGATCAAGAGTCTCATGCTCCCCTGACTGAGCCAGCCAGGTGCCCCCATCTATAGTATTTTGACCGATAGAAAAGTAAAAGTGAAAATCAAATCACAGGCAACTTGAAAACATTATGTATTATAATATTTTGGCGATGACTCCCAGATATGTAATCCCTTGCTTGGTAGGAACACGAGGGCAGCTGGTGAATCGTTTGGCTTCATCACACTTCCTTGTGGGATTCATTCGTGTCACTCAGTGTTCAGAATTTATTTTTATTTTTGTTGTCAGAATATTAAAATCACTGGGTTTCTTGTGGGTTTTTTTGTTTGTTTGTTTTGCCTTCTTTTAGGTCTCTAACTTGAGGTTAATAAAGCACCATAGTAGGATCAGCTATTTAAACCTAGGTTGTTCCATTGTGGTGAATAACTTGAATAAGTGACTATAAAATGTGTGTTTCTGGGGGCGCTTGGGTGGCTCAGTCGTTAAGCCTCTGCCTTCGGCTCAGGTCATGACCCCAGAGTCCTGGGATCGAGCCCCGCATCGGGCTCCCCGCTCAGCAGGAAGCCTGCTTCTCCCTCTCCCACTCCCCCTGCTTGTGTTCCCTCTCTCGCCGTGTCTCTCTCTGTCAAATAAAATCTTTAAAAAAAAAAAAAATGTGTGTGTGTTCCCGGGGTGTCTGTAGCTCTCTCACACATCCCGTTTGTGCTTGTGTGACTGCCTTAAAGATGTCATTTTGACACTGAAGCGTCCTCTTTTCCAGGAGTAAAACTTGGTAAACACAGTTCTAACCTGTTCTTGCGTGCTTCTGTAGGGTGAAATCAGAGCTACCGCTTTCAACGAGCAAGTGGACAAGTTCTTTCCCCTTATCGACATGAACAAGGTAGGGAGGTGGTACGCTGAGGAGTGGCACCGGGAGGGGTGGGGGGAGTTCTCTCCACTGGAGAACTGTGTGGTGGTAAGGAGCTGTTTGTTTAATCTGCACACGTCCCCCGGCTTGCCTCTTTTGCAGGTCTATTATATCTCTAAAGGCGTCTTGAAGATTGCTAACAAACAGTTCACAGCTGTTAAAAATGACTATGAGATGACCTTCAACAATGAGACCTCTGTCATCCCCTGTGAAGATGGTCATCACTTACCTACAGTTCAGTTTGATTTCACAGGGATTGGGGACCTGGAGAGCAAGCCTAAGGACTCACTTATAGGTAAGTCTGCGTACGAGAGCAGAGAGTTGTGACGACTAATTTTGTTTGCAGCATAGAAAGGAAGTGTTAAGACTTAAGGGCTTGCCATTCAACCTTTGATCCGGCTGTAATGGGCGCCTGGACCCTATTTTGCTGACGTATTGTGCCTATATTTTAGACATAATTGGGATCTGCAAGAGCTACGAAGATGCCACCAAAATCACAGTGAAGTCTAACAACAGAGAAGTTTCTAAGAGAAATATCTATCTGATGGACATGTCAGGGAAGGTGGTGACGGCTACTCTGTGGGGAGAAGATGTAAGTATTTGCCTTGGAGCTGTGGGGCTTTTGCCGAGTAGGCCCTTCCTAAAAAAGGATTGAGCCGGCCAGGGAATATCGGAAATCCTTGATTGCTGTGATCTCAGTTTTACACAGAGAGACGATCTTTCCTCTGACTCTGGATTAGTTTTGCTGTATCTTTGAACAGATTCTTGCGTGTGAGGTTATCTTGGATAGATTCCATGTACCACTCACAGCATTTACTCTGCTGCTGACCGTTTTCCTTGTTTTCTGTAAAAATGTTCCGTGTGTTCTTCCTGCTGGTGATCCATGTTCACTGTATTTGTTTGGTGTTTTTATTGTTACTCAGGCTGATAGATTTGATGGTTCTAGACGACCCGTGATGGCTATCAAAGGAGCCAGAGTTTCTGATTTTGGTGGACGGAGCCTCTCTGTACTGTCTTCAAGCACGGTCATCATGAATCCTGACATCCCAGAGGCCTATAAGCTTCGTGGATGGTAGGTTTTATGGGGCTAAACAAAGGGGTTATTTGATCCTGGCCTTTGTGTCAGAAGAGCTGGCCCTTTGGGCCCTTAGGATCAGCATGTGAGGCATCTGCAGAGCAGAGGGCTTTGTTACTGAACGGAGCAGTTCCTGTATTTCTTGGAAGCATTATGCCTTCTGAGAGGAAGGCTTTAAAGCCCTTAACCTGACAAACTGTAATCCCATAACAAACCCAGAGATTCCGGAGGAGGCCAGCCGAATGGAAGTGCTGCTGCCGACCTCGAGCCTGCCCAAGGAAGGGGAGGCCAGGCTCCCACGGCTGTGTGCCGAAGGACCGTGAGCAGGAGGCCACTTTGTTCCCTAGGTTTAAAGCCGTGGGCTTCTGTGGGGTGGGGGAGAATGTGCTTCCTCCTCCTGTCCAGTCGTTGGTGCTGATCACATCTTCCAGTGCGTGTTCGCTGGGCTCTGATAAAGTGCGGTGGGAACAATGGGCCTTTGTTGGCGTTATATTGTTATTCCCCAAGCACTCGGGGGATGAGGAGAGCCTATTAAAATCTCCTCACTATATCTAGCTTTGTAGGGTGTTAAAACCCTGCCTTTAAGGAGCACTTCAGACTGAATCACGGCATGCAGGAATTGATGTGGTCAGGGAAAACACTTCAGCCGGCTTGAGCTTTAATAATTTGTGTAGCTGTAGTCCCGGGGGGGTGGGGGGGGTTGTGTCAGTTTCCATCCCTGTCCTAGGGTTTTAGTACTTAAAGAATTAGCTCCTGTGACAGACTTCTCACTTTTATCTTGAGTGTAACGTGAACCACCAGCAGCACTAGTATTTGAGTAATTTCATGAAACAGCTACTAGAGTGTTCGTGTCACTCAAGCCAGCCTGCTGAGTGTCCCCACGCATCCGTATGTAGCCATCCCGGTAGCTGGCAGGGCGTTAGAAGGCAGGGCCTGTTTGTAGTCTGACCAGAGATAACCACAGCTTTGGTTTGTTCTCATTGCTTGGTTGTTTTTTTGTTGTTGTTGTTTTTTTCGGGCCCTAGAGCTCGACCCCAGGTTAATTGCATGCCCACATTAAGGTCTCCCTATTTTACTTGTCAATAGCAGTGATCCTGGTCAACATAAAAAGACACCGCTGTCTCCAGAATAAAATAACCGGCATTGATCAAAGAGAAGTTCAATGCACACACCCCACCTAGGCAAGGATTGGCGGTGTTAGATCCTGGTTATAACAGTGTGGGATTTTTTTATTGTAAGAAGGGCTGCCTCTGTCCTTGCTCTGTTGATTCCTGATGAGCTATCTTTGGTGGCAAATGTCTCCTTGGAGTTTCTGAAACTGTAAACTGGTGTAGCTGGTAGTGGTGAAACAGATTTATGGACCTTGCTGTGCTTCTGTGATGGATTTAGCCACTTACCTGATGGAATGTGAAGGCAATTGTCTGCGGCTTAGGGCAGCAAGCATTCGGTTAGATGGTCTCTTTGTAAAAAGCCTGTTCTGTATGTGGTTAGCTTTTAGTCAGCCTCCTTTTAGATGACATTGGCGCGTTTTTAATCTCAGACTGACTCTTCCCCGCCACAGGTATGTTTCTGAGCCACTTTCCTTCATATCATCTGGTCCGTGATCAAGAAGTAGAATCGGTTTTACTAATAACGTAGCACAAATTAATGTCAATCTTGATATCGGCATAGGAAAATCTCAGTAAGAAGATGAATCTACAAGAAAATAATGTCTTCTGTTAAATTCATTTGGGTTAGGGGCGCCTGGGTGGCTCAGTGGGTTAAAGCCTGTGCCTTCGGCTCAGGTCATGATCTCAAGGTCCTGGGATCGAGCCCCACATTGGGCTCTCTGCTCAGCGGGGAGCCTGCTTCCCCCTCTCTCTCTGCCTGCCTCTCTGCCTACTTGTGACCTCTCTCTCTGTCAAATAAATAAATGGAATCTTTAAATAAATAAATAACTTTGGGTTATAGAATCCTTTAAACTCTGTATCAGGCTTATAAGATTTTTTTTTTTTTTAAGATTTTATTTATTTGAGACAGAGCACAAGCTGGGGGAGGGGCAGAGGGAGAGGGATAAGCAGGCTCCCCACTGAGCGTGGAGCCCGAGGCTGGACCCTGAGTTTATGACTTGAGCCAAAGTGAGGCACTTAGTAGTCAGACACTTAACCAACTGAGCCACTCAGGTGCCCCAGGCTTATAAGATCTTTTACCATGGGAACGTTTTTGCCACCATGTTATAATATGTGGACTGTCACTTTCTATGCTGATACATTTCAGTAACGATAAAAATGCAGCTATTGACTGAGAATGAGCCTAAATAATAAATAGCCTAAAGAACTGTGTACCGGATGCTAATTTAAGAAAAGGTTGTCGTATTTTGGTACTGTCTTTCTTGACCACTGGGGGGCATCAAAGCAATTGAGATGAAAAGAGGTCATTCCCTGCCTGCAGTTGGCTTAAGATACAAGTAGGAAGATAGTAATTTCAGCCCACGTGACCGTGACCTATGAAAGTTAGATGAGTAGTAGGGGGTAGGGGTTGGATATATCTGGCATTCAGAAACAAGTAGCATATTCAATAAATATATAAAGTGCCTGTCATTCTTTGTTTATTTTTCAGGTTTGACTCAGAAGGACAAGCCTTAGATGGTGTTTCTATCTCTGATCTAAAGAGTGGAGGGACAGGAGGGAGCAACACCAACTGGAAAACTTTATATGAGGTTAAATCAGAGAACCTGGGCCATGGTGACAAGGTATCCCACCTTCCTGACTTTCTCACAAAAGCACATAAATGGTGCAAAAGAATGAGTTTCAAAGGAGTGAGGCTCTGTGTCAGACATCAGGCCATTCCCATGGGCCTTTGTGGGCTGCCTGGTACGGGCCGAGCATTTGCCACCATTCTCTGACAGGAAGTGGCTCTCATATTTGATGTTAGTTGCAACTTCCTTTTGCTGTTCGTGTGTAATGATGCTCTTCCCATCCTGATTGAAACCTGTATTCTGCCAGAAGTTCAGTATTTAAGTCTCTTATTTCTCCTTTATGCCCCCAAAACACAATCCCTACTTTTATTATTTTCACATTATATAATATATAGTTTTTATTCTTTACTGTCTCATTTCACCGTACTCCCTTATCCATCATTGTCATCAACAGCCCCTTATGATGCTGTCATACAGCATCTCAGGAATTAAACATCAGACCGATCTGTGTTGTCCTGTCAGAGGAACAGCCACTCTTCAGTTCTCTTGTCACCCAGTTTCCCTCTTAGTTCTAAAGTATGTAATAAGAAATCAGGCCTGGGGGCACCTGGCTGGCTCAGTCGGGAGAGCATGAGACTCTTGATCTCAGGGTTGTGAGTTCAAGCCCCTTATTGGGTGTAGAGATTACTTAAAAATAGATAAATAAATTTTTTAAAAAAAGAAAAGAAACCAGGCCTGGAGAGTACCTATTTGCACCCAAACTTTAAAGTCATGCCTTAAATCTGGATCTTACCTGGAAATACAGAAAAACTCAATAGGCATTCTCCTAGGAGCCTTTCTCCTACTAGGATGTAATCTCTACATCCTAGTGTTTGAGTTGGGGCTCAAACGCACAACTCCGAGATTGAGAGTCTCATGCTCTCCTGATTGAGCCGGCCAGGCACCCTGAGACTTACTTTCTTCGAGCCTTCTAGATTGAGGCCTCACCCAGTCTCTTTAAACTGATTTACATTATCATTCGGCCTTTTTTGGTCTGAGACATTAGGAAACCCCAGAGGTTGGCGACCTGACTCTGAATTCGGAGGACACCCAAAGGGAACTATTCACCCCCCAAAATTATTCACTCTGTATCCTCTCCATGAGAGTTAAAAAGCAAAACAAATAGGGACCACAAAAAGCCAAAGCACATGACTGAGTCCTTGCTACACTGACTTCTCAGCGATCTCCCCGTGTTGACGGTTTGGAGCAGGGTTGGCACACAACTGTGTGCATGCGTTTGCACGTCCTGGGGGTGTGCTCGGGCACCGCAGCCACGACAGAGACAGTGACCGAATGGCTCACAGAGCCTAAAATATTCTGTCTGGCTTTCTACAAAGTTTGCCCGTGGCCTAGACAAAGAAGGGGAATGCAGAGCCCGGAGATCACTGCTGCAGCGTTTCCCATGGGAGGACGGCTAGCCTTCACTCCCCTAGGTTCGCCTCATTCCTCCTGTGTTTCCTCCACCTTTGGAGAGTCAGAGGAACGGGAGGAACGAATCTTCGTCTCTTGCCTTTGTCTCTTATATCATCTTTTTCTGTTTTTAATTAATAAATTGGGTCTAATTTCAAATTCGCTTTTATTGTTAAGGGATAATACGCTTTAGAACGTCGTTTGTTATCTTCACGGGTTTTGCAGTCAGCACAAGTGATTTCAAAAACTGTAGCATAAATTACTCGCTCTAAAAAAAAAAAAATACTTGCTTTAAAGCCATTGTGGTCTTAGGGATTCACATATGGAAACGCTTAGCGCTTACATGTCAGGGCAAGCTTTGGGTTGCCTCCAAGTTCTCTCTCGAATGCAGGCCTTGTGTTCTAGGGCTTATGTCACTCTTTTCTCCCGAAGGCCGACTATTTCAGCTGTGTGGCGACGGTGGTGTATCTTCGCAAAGAGAACTGTATGTATCAGGCCTGCCCAACTCAGGACTGCAATAAGAAAGTGATTGATCAACAGAATGGATTATACCGCTGTGAGAAGTGTGACAGTGAATTTCCCAGCTTCAAGTACCGCATGATCCTGTCGGTAAGTAGAATGGGTAGATGGGAAGCACTACGGTGTTTCTGGAGTCTCTACTCAGTGCCGGGCCCTGTAGAGACAACGGCAAAAATAAGGTCGCTTGGGCTCGGAGGCCTGCAGATGAGTAGGTGCTAAAGAGCTTCTTATTGTTCTGTACGTCGGGCAAGTAAGGGGCCTTCCACTCAACTAAATAGCAGTCTGTTCTGCTAAAAGCTTTTTTTCATAGCAGAAAGTTGCATTTAGATACCCGGCTGATTTCAGTTGCTGTGCGAGTAGGACAATTGTAGCATTGGTGACACTCTCCTGCTAACTGTTACGAAGATAAATTAATTTGAAATGGCATTTCTGGAGAGCAGTAATTATACTTATACAGCCAATGCCTTTATTTAGTTATTTTTCTTGTAGATAATCTGTTTCTCTTAGCCTTCGTAGAGCTGACTTCTTAGGAATGCGACTGAATACTGATGTGGGAGTGTGGCTTTTTTGCATTGTAAGAATTGTTTCTGCTTTAAAAACCTTCAAAGTGAAGGATTTTTTTAAAAAAATATATCCTAATAAGTGATAATAAAGGTATAAGAAAATAGATATTCTTGCATTTTTCTAGAAGATGATTTGGCAGGAGCCTTAAAAATGTTTGTATTTTCTGGCACATTAAACACTTGGAGGGAATTTCTTCTGAGAAATCATCAGAGGTTTTACAGCTGTGTAAAGTTATTGGTTACTCTATTATTTTGAAAACTTTGATGCAACTTAAACTTTCTTCATATTATACTGGTTAATTCCTTTATTATATATATCTGGGGCGTGGAATAACATGAAGGCATCAGAATTTGCCAATTATTTGACAGTTTTCTACAGTTAAAATATTTGAAAATGACACATACATGTTCAGGTTTTTTAATTGAAAGGGAAAATTTTAAATGGTATGTTTGATATAGTCTTAAAGTTTGTGCACACACAGAAAACAGACTGAGAGGATAAATACCAGAGTATTAATTGAGGTTATTTCTGGTTGATTTCTAGTTTCTTCTGCATTTTCCTTTTTTTTTTTTTTCCTTATAATAGGAAAATTTTTTTTAATCTTTTTGGGGCGCCTGGGTAGTTCAGTCGGTTAAGAGTCTGTCTTCCACTCAGGTCATGGTCTCCAGGTCCTGGGATCGAGCCCCACATCGGGGTCCCTGCTCAGTGGGGAGTCTGCTTCTCCCTCTCCTGCTGCTTCTCCTCCTGCTTGTGCTCGCTCTGTCTCTATATCTCTCTCAAATAAATAAATAAATAAATAAAAATCTTTAAAAAAATATTTTTAGATGAAGAATAAACGATTTGGGGCACCTGAGTGGCTCACTGGGTTAAGCCTCTGCCTTCGGCTCAGGTCATGATCTCAGGGTCTTGGGATCGAGCCCCACATCGGGCTCTCTGCTCAGCAGGGAGCCTGCTTCCCCCTCTCCCTCTGCCTCCCTCTCTGCCTGCTTATATTCTCTTTCTATTTGTCAAATAAATAAATAAAATCTTTTTAGAAAAGAAAAGAAAAATAAAGGATTTTACTTACCCTTTCTATATTCTAATTGCCCCTTAAAATGTGAGTTCAGCAGGAAAGTTCTACATTTAAGCTTCTTGTTTTTACAGAAAATAAAGTTAACTTCATTGAACTAGGATGGAGTAAGTGGTCTTAGATGGTTTATCAGACTTTCTTGACACTCGTAAATAGGAATCCCAGCACGCTGGTCTCACGAGGTGGTGTCTCCATTGTCACCCTCCTCAGCCCTATTGAGCAGTGCTCTTTGCCTCCAGGAATAGCACGACATAAACAAACCATAGGTGTGAACCGTAGTGGGGGATAGATCCTCTCATATATGTGTTTTTAACTTTTCTTTTCCCCTATTTTTTCATCATAACTTTTGATATTAAACCTCCATGTATATGCCAAGCGAATATGTATAGAATCATCAAATGATACCTTAAAAAAAAAAAAAAAACCTGTGCTTTCTTATTTGTGCTATAAGACTTTTGCTTTAGCAGCAGCTTTCTGTGTGAGCCACTCTCTTCCCTGACTCTCCCTGTTTAATTCTGCCATGGTCAAGTGGAGACTCTTGATCGCTCCTTTCTGTTGCTACGTAAGTTTGGCAGCTGGATGAAGGCCCGTAAGTCTTTTAAATACCCTGGGTCGTTCAGCAGTGACTGGAGCTAGTCTTAATGGAACCAGTGACTGAAGGATGTACAGTCTAAAATGCAGAGAACCTGCTGTCCGTCTTGGGAGGCTCATTCAAAACCTTTAGTCCAAAAGGCATTGCAGCCGGAGGGGAACCCCGTCTGGTGTACCTGGCTTCTCTGAGACAGAGTTGGGTTGCTATCTGCACTGAGATCTGAAATCCCATACCCACGGCATATGGTGCTCCTGCTGTGATCCAGACTTACCCTTTAAACTTCTTGCTGCAACATCTCCCACGTTCTCTTGAAAGAATATATATAGCATATATAGTGGGTAATGGTTTTTTCCCTGGGAATTATTTCAGTGAATGGAAAAAAGTCGATCTTCCAGTCTCCTGAGCATGTCTTCCTTTTATTATTTCTCGGCTAAATTAATATGTCATGTGTCTTTTAGGTAAATATTGCTGATTTTCAAGAGAATCAGTGGGTCACTTGTTTCCAGGAGTCTGCAGAGGCCATCATCGGGCAAAGCGCCGCTCATCTTGGGGAACTGAAAGAGAAGGTCGGCCTCTTCTTGTACTGCTCTTACAGTTGTCAGGAACACCCTTTTTTTTTTTTTTTTTTGCTCTTCAGTCTTTTTTAAATTTCTTTTGGGTGTTGTGTATAGTTTCTCAGTCTGATGATTATTTAAGAGCTCATCTGATTCTGTCGAATTTTGTCGAGTAATCGAGTAATGTCTAAAAAAGTGCTGTATGGGCGCCTGGCTGGCTCTTTCGGGAGAGTGTGCAGCTCTTGATCTCGGGGCTGTGAGTTTAAGCTCCACACTGAGTGTGGAGCCTACTTTAAAAAAAGAAAAAGTGCTTTAAAAGCAGCACTTTACAAGTATAAACCACTTATTTCTCCTGTTACTGTTAGCACACTGAGGCTGATGTGCCTGCAGACACTTGAGATCTGGAAGGTATCTTCTGAAGTAATGTGAAGTACACATGCGCCCTTTTATCATAATAAACACCTTCCGGCAAAGTTGAGTCAAATCCTGCTTTAAATTCACATAGAAGGGACTTGCTACTCCAGGTCTTCAGGTGCAGTTCTTACGAAGTGACCTTCTTTCCCAAGATAACTTTATACATTTCATCTTAATAAATTTGTATTTTTATATATTAGGTTTATCTGATATAGGGAATAAATTACTAATTATGCTAAATGTAGGAAAGATACCCAAATAAAAATGTGTAAAGATGGGGGGTGCCTGGGTGGCTCAGTTGGTTAAGCGTCTGCCTTCGGCTCAGGTGTTCTGGGATCGAGTCCCGCATCGGGCTCCAGACTCAGCGGAGAGTCTGCTTCTCCCTCCCTTTGCCCCTCTCCCTGACTCATGCTCTCTCTCTCTCAAATAAACAAATAAAATCATTTAAAAAAATGTGTAAGTAAAGATGACCAATGAAAGCTCTTTTCTGGGCCACACAAATTAGCATCTGTCTGTAGATTCCGCCCCCCCCTCCAAATTGGTTAGAAAACTTACAAATAAAACACTAAGGAAAAACACGCGCACACACACGACTTAGGAGAAAAAAAAAGATTTGTCATTTGTTTGGTGTGTTTTTCTTACTCTTTCCTGTCTTCATTTTGTCCATTTGGTCCCCACTCGTCCCTGACACACATCTTAAAAAATTGTTTGTGAGATCTCTGAAAATAATGCCAACAAGCCCTTTTATAGAAATAACTGGAATGGACTTTAAAGTATGATGGTATCTTTCATCTGTTTTGCCTGGTTCTTTATATTCATATCAGATTTTAAGGCTCGAGGCAGCTTTTCAGGGTTTTTTATGAGCTTATTACATTTGACTGTTTTTACTGCTAGTGAATGAGGACATATAGAAACTTCCCTCAGGAACCATGATATTCTTAGAGTACACACTCCATGCTTTCTCTAAGCTTGAAGAATAAAGGCAACTGGTGTAATTTTCTTAAGGTTTAACACGTTGTTTTATTAATCTGTTGTTTTATTTACATATCTGAAAGCTCAGAGGACTTGGTGTGTATATGTGAAGTAACTTTACAAGGGTTCTGTGTAACTGGGGCGCCTGGGTGGCTCAGTGGGTTAAGCCTCTGCCTTCGGCTCAGGTCATGATCTCAGGGTCCTGGGATTGAGCCCCGCATCGGGCTTTCTGCTCAGCAGGGAGCCTGCTTCCCCCTCTCTCTCTCTGCCTGCCTCTCTGCCTACTTGTGATCTCTCTCCTCTCTGTCAAATAAATAAATAAAATCTTAAAAAAAAAAAAAAGAGTTCTGTGTAACAAAGCTATTTTCATTTTCCATGTAGCTTGAAAAGATAATATTGACTGACATGAACTTTAATTTTATATAAAGTTACTGTAAATTTATTTTATGCATATTTATATAAAATCCTTTCTCTGATTCCTTTCTGTTTACCAGAATTTTGTTTGTTTTTTGTTTTAAGATTTTATTTATTTATTTGAGAGACAGAGAAAGAGAGAGCATGAGAGGAGAGAAGGTCAGAGGAAGAAGCAGACTCCCCGTGGATCTGGGAGCCTGACGCGGGACTCGATCCCGGAACCCAAGGATCATGACCTGAGCCGAAGGCAGTTTCTCAACCAACTGAGCCACCCAGGCACCCCTGTTTGTTTTTTAATAAAAAAGCGTAGTTAGTGGGGCGCCTGGCTGGCTCGCTCAGTCAGTGGAACAGGTGACTCTTGATATCAGAGTCATATCATGTATTCAAGCCCCACATTGGGTGTAGAGATTACTTTATTTAAAAAAAAAAAAGGTAAGTAAAGCTTAAATAGTGTTTGAGGGACAAGAGAAAGAGGGAGAGAACTGTGTTTTCAGACTTTTCCTAGTCTTTACCCACTTCACATGTCTTCTTCACTTCTCACAAACCGCTGTACATGCAGAGACTAAAACAGTATGACAACTTGAACTTTTTTAAGATTTTATTTTAATTTTTTTAAGTAATTTTTTTTAATATTTTATTTATTTGTCAGAGAGAGAGCACAAGCGGGGGAGCAGCAGGTAGAGGGCTCTCTGCTGAGCCATCCATGCATCCCTTTAAGATTTTAGTTTTAAGTAAATCTCTACATCCAACGTGGGGCTTGAACTCACAGCCCTGAGATTCCATCACAAAACTTTTGAAGTTTAGAAATGTGTTTCCCGGGACGCCTGGGTGGCTCTGGATTAATAAGCCTCTGCCTTCAGCTCAGGTCATGATCTCAGGGTTGATGGAGCCCCACATCAGGCTCTCTGCTCATCGGGGAGCCTGCTTCCCCCTCTCTCTCTGCCTGCCTCCCTGCCTACTTATGATCTCTGCCTGTCAAATAAATTAAATATTAAAAAAAAATAAAAAATGTGTTTTCTAAGAGTGGTTTAATTTTTTTTTATTATGGTGAAATATGCATAACATAAAATTTACCTTTTTAACCATTTTTAAGTTCAGTACACTCATTAAATACTAATTTTCCATTTCCCCTTCCTCTGGCCCCTGGCAACCATTCTACTTTCTGTCTCTGTGAATTTGGCTACTGTAGGTAAGAGTATTTTAGTATTTTAATAAAATTCTACCTAAACAGTTTTATGTAATGAAATGTCACCTGTAGATTAGTCATTCTTAAGGAATTTAAACCACTGAGGATAAAAAATTTTGAGACAGATTTTTCTCAAGTCTTTTTTTTTTTAAGATTTTATTTATTTATTTGACAGAGAGAGATCACAAGTAGGCAGCGAGGCAGGCAGAAAGAGAGGGGGAAGAAGGCTCCCCACAGAGCAGAGAGCCCAATGCGGGGCTTTCTCTGCAGAGGTTTTAACCCATTGAGCCACCCAGGCACCCCTCAAAAGTCTTTTCAAAAAAATTTTTTTTTCTTGGGGTGCCTGGGTGGCTCAGCTGGTTGAACGTCTGCCTTCGGCTCAGGTCATGATCCCGGGGCCCTGGGATTGACCCCTGTACGGCTCCCTGCTCAATTGGGAGTCTGATTCTCCCTCTCCTCTGCCTGCCAGCTGCTCTGCTTACTTGTTCTCTCTCTCTCAAATAAATAAATAAAATCTTAAAAAATAAAAAGTTAAAAAATATTTTATTTTTTAAGTAATCCCTACACCCAATGAGGGGCTTGAACCTGCAACCCCAAGATCCAGAGTCATGTGCTCTTCTGACTGAGCCAGCCAGGCAACTTTAAAAAATTTTAATGGATGTTTTCAAATGGTCTGGTAGCTTCCATGCCTAAAATTTTGCATTTGTTTTTGCAGAATGAGCAAGCATTTGAGGAAGTTTTCCAGAATGCCAACTTCCGATCTTTCACATTCAGGATCAGGGTGAAACTAGAGACCTACAATGTAAGTGGGGTCTCCTAGGGTGCAGAAGGGTTAGCGGTGGGGAGCTGCTGTTTGTCCCCCACAACAACAGTACGGTGGCAGCTGTCACCTAACTGCGTACCGTGGGCCGGCCCAGTGCCAAGCACCCTGCATTTATTACTCATTGAATCTTCCCAGCGCTGAGGAAGCGACCTTAGAGAGGCTGAGTGTTCTGTCTGGGTCGAGCGTCTAGAGGGAAATGCGGTGCGCTCTCTTCAGGTACAACCTAGGGGGTTTTTGCTGGTGTACTGACGAAGAATGGTAAGGGGTTTTGTGGACTCACCTCCATGGGGTTTGGCCCTAAGATTGGTATCGGAAACAAAGGCCGCACATAGTTAAAATTACCCCGAAAATTCCTTTCAGTTGCCTGTAACATCGTATAATTGGATCGTCCAACTAAAGAAGCATTTCTTGAGCATTTACTGTCTGCCGGTTACTCTTCCATACCCTTTACTTTATATCTGTTATCTCACTTGATCCTGGCAGTAGCCCACATGTAGGAACTACCGTCAGCCCCATTTTACCACTGAAAAAATGGAGGCAGGCAGAGAATAAAGAGAATAAGTAATTTGCATAAGTCGTTTGCCAGCAAATGGCAGAACTTAAGGTTCCAGGCCGCCGCCGCCCCGCCCCCCCCCGCCGCCCCGCCCCCCCCGCCCCGCCCCCCCCCCGCCGCCCCGCCCCCGGCTACAGAGCTTTGCTCTTCACCATTCTTATAAATCGGACGAGGTCGTCACTGCAGAGCGCATGCGCACGAAAGTGCGTGAGCCCCTGATCCAGACTGTGCACCCTTTCCGGGCACACGCCGTCCTGCCTCTAAAGACACTGTTGAGTCCTGATGAGCGAACGGCGAGGAAGAGTTCTGAAAACCTCTCTGCTTGTTTCAGGGTTTCCTCACTCTGGTTTGTTACGACACCCTAACCCTAGTACCTGCTAGTAGGGGTGTTTGTTTCTGTGGGCACTGAATGAGCTAGGGAGTCGCATGTCTGTGATAGAGTGACAGCGTGAGGTGGGACCAGGGGACGAGCTTGAAGGGTCGTGCAGCGCCCTCACAGCGCCGACAAGGAAGGTGAGGTGCAGAGAGGTCGTCTCTCCCGCGGAGCTGAGCCGGCCCCAGACCAGGTCTTCGTCCTCTGCCGCGGGTGCTTTTGCTTGCATACCACTCTCAGAATGAGCTGTGTGGCTCCAAGCAAGTAACTTCTCTTCTCTGGGCTCCTATGTCCCCCTCTGCAGAGAAAATAAAGTGACCTAGATCAGCCCGTGAAGGGCCATCCCATTTGGATTCTAGGTTTCTGAGGGCTTGGGAGCACGAGGGAAAGATGAAGAGGGGCTTCTGTCTACTCTCCCAGCTCCGGAAGTTCCGAACGTGGCTCTCAGGGGTGACCGTTTTCTGTATTAGCGTGACCGAACCCGAAGTCCCGCATGCCTTTGTGTTTTCTCCCGCTGGGATCATTGCCCCTGAAGCCAGGTGGGTTTACCACCAGCGCTCCACGCCTCTGGCTTTCCTCCACTGACAAACTGCTCTTCTCTTCTCAAAGGATGAGTCTCGAATTAAGGCCACTGTGATGGACGTGAAGCCCGTGGACTACAGAGAATATGGCAAAAGGCTGATCATGAATATCAGGAGAAACGCGCTCATGTGAGAAGAGCAGGGCTGATTGGGCCGAAGTTTGAAAAAGCAGAGCTGAAGTGAAACCGATTCCTTCCTCCCCCTCCCCCACCTCCCCTCCCACCTCCCCCCCTCCCCACATTTCCACGTGAGCTGCACGGCAGGTGGACAAAGCGCTTTCGTCCCTCGCATCTTGGTGCCCGTCGGTCCCCACTGACGGGCAGGGGAAATGGACCCCGACGCCGTGGTGTGCCCGGCGTCCTTCCTGGCGGGTCAGCCGGCGGCTAGCGCGGGGCCAGTCATTCCCTCTGTCTTCGGGCTTTTGTCAGTTTTGTTAAGATTTCATTATCTTCAAGCAGGAATTATGTCACAAGTAATTGACCCTAACTCTGCAGACAGTGAAATAAATTATGTAAGGAGGGTTTCCGCCTCTCCCGCGGTGACACCTTCCCGACGTGGGTTCCCTCTCAGGAGGGGGAGCCGAGAGGGGGGTCATGTAGAACCCGTACTTCAGTGAGTAGTTCTGGAATTGAATTCTGGAATTCAAAGGCTCTCTCTTTCTAGAGGTGCCACAGAGTTGTTAATGCTTGGAATGGCAATAGGGTAGAATTATTAATCAAAGACGTATCTTTTATATCTGAAGAATATCCCTCCTTCAGGGTTTAATAGACTCAGTCAGATGGGTCTGATATTAATCAAAATTGTCTCTTCTGAGGAAAGCTGATAAGCATTGACTTGCTGTCCCCCAGGGACATCCAGGCAACTACAAAGCATTGCTTTAGTTTTCACTTCAATTAATGTTGCATTTTGGTTGGCGGATGCGTACTTTTTCTACCTGTACATATTTCTTGCATTTGTATGTTTCATTTCTTGATTAAAGCTATGGTTAAATAGAGATTTTGAAGGAAGAAGCCCTTTGTTTCCCCTGCTTTGTTTTAATAAACAGAATATTCTCTGCGTGTGAATCCTACTTTCTTTGAATGCAAAGGGTTCTTGTAACTGGAAAGCAATTAATTAGCCTTCATAATAAATGTTCACTTGGGGGAGATGTTAACTCATTACAGACTCAAAGATCAGTTTGAGACACAGAGATCACTCATCCTAATGTTTGCAACCCGAAAATGCATCTTTTAAAAGAACGAAAACACCGCAAGCAAAAAGCCGTTGTGCTCCCGAATGCTGCTCTTCGGGCACTTTGGGATCTTATTGATGTTTACATAGCAGTCTAACACCGACCAGGCTCTGAAATGTGTACAGAGAGTGAGCTAGTAAGAAAACAGTAATTATGCTACTGGGCTTTTCAGTCAGCAAGAGCATGCTTGCTCTGTGTGTTCCTAATCATATTAATTATCTATCTGGTGGCTGCGACCCACCACTTGGCATTGGCTGCACATCTCTCTCCCCAAGCATCCAGGCCGTGTCGCAGTCCGCCTGGCAGGGCAGGTGCGGCACCGGCGGCCCTTCATGGAGCTGAAGAGCGAGCATGGCCTGGCCGACTCGGCCTCACCTATCTTCTGTCAGGAGGGAAGTGGCCAGCCCTAGGCCGGATGACTTCGTTCCTCACAACAGAGAGGGTCTCTCCCAGGCCCACTGAGGTTGTAGACACATTCCAGCCTCAGATGATGGTCACTGGGCTGCACTTGGCTTGTGGGGCCGAGGCTTCAACCATTTTTATGGAAGCTCTTTTCTGCCTGACCTTGCTTATCAAGCGCTGACTGGAAAATTACAGTCTTTGGCACAATTCTGGATTGACAAATTGAGGGTTGGAAGTGGTAATCTAGCTTTCAGCCCAGTTACCAGCCTCACATCCACTCCTCCCGACATTCCCTCCGTTTGCGTTCATGTTCACGTTCACGAAGGCTCTCCCTCGTGGGGAGTGAGTGGCCTCTGACACATCTCCAGGCCACTGGACCCGGCGCTGGAAGTCCTCAGTGACCGGCAAATCCACGGGGCTGTTCTGGGGGAGGGCGGCTCCCCGGAGGGAGGACGTTGGCAGGTTTCCCTACTAAAAATCAGATCACCAGGAGAGGAGCATCAGAAATTGGCTCCACTGTTAGGCTTTTAAGAGATCTAGGTCCCTGAGGATGGCCTAAATAGATTCTGGCCCACAGTTCTTGGAATTCTCTTGGATATGGTTTACCTCGAAAGGGTGTTCGTGTTCTATCTCTCATCTTTCACTTTGAGATCAATGTTTATTTTGCGTACACCATGACATCAGCGTTAAGCAATTAGGAAAAAAAATCTAATCATTCTGCCTTCATTTTAAATGGTTCTTGGAGTTCCTCCAGTCTCATTGTGAAAGAGGCAAGGAAAAAAAATAAAAGGGCAATAATCTGATTTCTGTCCATATTTTCAGTGTTTTATGCTTTCCATTAAAGCCTTGCTAATCTCTAGTGTGCTGTTCTTTTTTGAACTGCAGGGTCAAAAATTCCCCCCTCCCCCACTTTTTTCCCCCCTGAGTGTCCTGTCTTGGAAAAGTATAAATAATATTGATCGTGGTATTTAATACACTAATGAAACCCGTGGTTATTGACTACATAATTAATATACTGTCTAAAAGTGAAGTTTGGCAGCCCAAAATGTAAAGGTTTATATTGACTTGTGTTTCTTTGGCAATATGCCTTCTAAGATTTTATTTATAGAAAGTGAAACAGGTTGTCGAATCTTCTTTCCTTTTCACTCGTTAGAAGGCCACTGCTCCCCTAGTAAATTGATTGTTTCCTTATATCAGAGGATTTCTACCCCATTCCCACCCCCACCACCATAAAATGTGGTTTGTTAGCTCTTAGTCTTATAATCCACTCTTGGTAGAGTTCTGGCTTTTATAAACATTTCTGGAAATAATCAGCTTTTCTCAAAAAGGATAGAATTTAGGTGTTTTCATTTGTTGAAAAAAACCTCAACTAAGTGTATTTGTTATTAATCTGATAAGTATTGTTAATGTCTGTTGAAAAGGAAAGGAATAGGGCCTCTTTGGCCCATTGATTGTCTCTTACATAAGTAATCCATGTTTGTTGTAGAAAAATAACCTACAGATAAGAACAAATGAAATTATCCATAATCCCACAGATCAGCAATAACCACTTGTGGAGCTGACTTTTCTATGCATACATCCATATAAATGTAGTTTTAATTGAAGTAGGATTATACTGTGCCCACTATTCTGTAACACTTTTCTCCCAGCACTCTAGGATGGACATCTTTTCTATTTTAATAAAAATAGATCTGCATAATTTTAATTGGTATTTGGCTATATGGATGTATATATTTATTGAGCCAATTCACTTGCTGGATGTTTATACTCCAATTATTTTTAAATTTTATTTTTGTTAAGATAGAACTGACATATAACGTGTTAATTTTAGAGTTACATATACTTCTAAATTGTTACCATAAACCCAGTATTTGGGGCGTCTGGGTGGCTTAGTCCGTTAAGTGTCTGCCTTCAGCTCAGGTCATGATCTCAGGGTCCTGGAATCAAGCCCCACGTCGGGCTCCCTGCTCAGCAGAGAGCCTGCTTCTCCCTCTCCCTCTGTCTGCCGCTCTGCCTACTTGTGCTTGCTCTCTGTCTCTCTCAAATAAACTAATTAAATCTTCAATAAAAATAAACCCAGTATTCGATGGGCAGGAACATCTATCCTTTGTGGCACTGTGAAAATGCCTTCTCTACTTGTTGGGTTAGCTTTAGTGATGGCTTTCTCCGTGCCTTAGTCCAGTGGTGACCCCTCTAACCCTGTGTGCCATCAAAGGCTAGCAGGTGATTTAGGCAGGTCCTAGAATCCCCTGGAGCAAAAGCAGGCAGATGAGTGTAGAGAGGAGAGAGAAATGGAAGGCTCCGAGGGGGCACCTGGGTGGCTCAGTTGGTTGGGCGGCTACCTTCGGCTCAGGTCATGATCCCGGCGTCCCGGGATCGAGTCCTGCATCAGGCTCCCAGCTTCGTGGGAAGCCTGCTTCTCCCTCTGACCTTCTCCCCTCTTGTGCTCTCTCTCGCTCTCTCTCAAATAAAAAAAACAAAATCTTTTAAAATATATATATAAATATATATTATATATAATATATAGTAAAATATTATATATAATATTTACATTATATACTATATAGTCTATAATAAAATATATATAATATATATTAAGATATATATAAAATATATATGTAATATATATCAGTAAATGGAGAGACCCCTGGAGACTGGAGTCTTCAGGAAAGCTTTCACAAAGACTTGAGTGATATGAGATTCGCAGTTTGTAGCCTTCGTTTCGATCAGGGGCTGTCTGATCTATATGGAAGGTCACGAGCAACAGCTGGTAATGGCCGTTTGTTCTGTGTCGCCACAGACGAAACAGTGTGGATGCCGTGAAAGGTAGACTAGACGGCACCAAAGGACGCTGGGTTCCTTCCGCGAATGGCGTCTGACCACGGTGGGGGCAGGGGGCTTACGTCTTCTATTGCCAGATCCTGTCCTAAGAGTCTGCGATTTGCCAGGAACTAGTGGGGTGCTCGAAGACCTTGAACCTGGCCATTTGCCAGCCTCTCAGCTTTGCCACGCTCCCTCCCGATGACCGTCCCCTCGCACCCCCTACTTCTGAGCTGGTGCTAAATCTCAAACATGTATAATTTTCAAGAAAGCAGTCTTCCCTCTTCCAGCCTTGACTACAGACCACGTGAAAAACTGAATCCCGCCTGCCTGGGGAGAAATATTTCTATCCGGCTCAGAAGTGATCATGTAAACTTTTCCTAATGGTGAGCCCTTCTTATGAAACTGTACCTGCTCCCTAGTGGATCACCCAGTTGGTAATTGGAAGTTTGTGCTGTCATTAAAAGTGACAGCTTCCTCCCATAACATGCTTGGTGCTTGTAAAATGCAGATAACTCGGCCTATTTATAACTTGGGTGTGTTGCAGCTTCCTTTCCTCAGTTAGGTAACCCACAGGCTGGTGCCTGGGAAAGCAGGGGGGAGCTCGCGGCAGGCAGCGGCGGGCATTGTGCTCCTGAATGCCTTGCCCCCGAAACGGAGTCAGAACAGCAAGGACTTTTTTTAAAAATAAGCCCCCACCGGACTCTCATCTCTCCTCTGCCGGTTGACACTGCTGTTCACGTTGAAGTTTATTTATATCTTCAGTCAGCCAAGGGGTGCAGAGGTCATTTCTATTGGCCTAAAATTTAGAAGCTTATGTGTTTGCATAGGAGAGCTGCTCTCCCCAGCACTCAGGCTTGAAATGCAAAGCCCGTCTTTTATAGAAGCTTCTCCATCTCCATAGCAGCCCCTTCTCCCACCGCCACCGCCACCTTTTCCTTCTCCGCTATTTATTTAAAATTTGAATAGCAATGGAAGGTGCACCCCTGTAAATGAGCTCTCCTCCTGTAATGGGTTCTCTCCAGGCAGCAAACCTTCCATAAAGGAGCCACTAATTAAGCAGAAAACGGTTTGTCTTGCTTAGCCACGTCCCATGAATCCAGCAGTCAATTTGGGCGATGGCAACATCCTTCTTTACAGCTATGATTTTAATAATATTCCTCTGTCTTTCCGCCTGTGGCTGGTGGTGGGGGGTGGGGGGCGGGGGTTGTGTGTGTGTCCCTGTTCCTGTCTTGCTCTCCCTCTTTAAGAGGAAGATCCCTTTCCGTGGACTTTCCATTATGAAAAGTTAGTCTTCCAGGATCAAGCCCACGCCGAGCCTTCCCGGCTGGAGCACGGTGCTATGGGGAAGCGCATGATTTGCAGTATGGGCACGCGCAGGCATTCAGGGAAGATGCCTGTCAGTCTCGGTGGCAAGAGGCCTGAGCAGCTGACCGCCCCCACCCCCCCACCCCCGTTGGTCTGAGGCACAATCGAAGGTGCGAGCACGTTTCCCAGGGCCGCGTGCTGCCCGTGCCTTCTAATGGCACCTTCAGCTCCCAGAGCCAAGTCTCATTTTGTGTGTGTCATCAGATCGCGGGTGGCTAGGAAAAGCAGAGCCCTCTTAATTAGAGAGCGACATTCTTGCATAGGAGTTGTGTTCCGTGTGTGGCATCATTGTCACGGCAAATTACCAGCTAGGTTAAATATTGAGCTGGTAGTTCGCAGAGCTTCAATTACTCCCCCCCACGTCCTCCTTCCCTCGCCATCACCTGCTATCCTGCACTTCTAACTTGATCTTCTGCCAAGTGGTAGCTTTTAAGTGAGGCTTAGAGAAGATACACTTTACGGCAGGAGCAATAAATCTGGCTTTGGGCAAGTTAGAGGATGCCGAGAACATCTCAATGAGGGGCACAATCTTTGCTGGGTGTGTGTGGGTGTGCTGGGGTCATCTCACGGGCCGTCTAACTCCAGCCATAAAACTCCTAGGTCGGTCAGTCTATCTTGCGCGGGTGTCTCTAGCGCGAAAACCCTACATTTGGGATGCCACAAGAAACGCAAAGGGAATGGAAGACTCAGTCCCCTCTCTCTCAATTTCGATCCATGTTGGGGATCCACAAAATGGAAGCACGCACTTTTTATAAACAAGCCAAGGAACCCGGAGCAGACCGAGTACATAAGGTATATATGGTGGCGGAGAGGAGGAAACCGTCTGGTAGAGGCGAATGGTCATCGTAAAGTTGGGGACCATGGACTGACAGGGAGAAGAGGGAGGTACGCGTCCAGGCGAAGCACCAGCCCGCCGCACAGGCATGGGAGGAGGACAACATGGGCCAGGTGCAGGGGATACCAAGGAAACGAGTTTCATTGGAGTGGTATCGACTTTTGTTGAGAAATAATAAACGAGATTGAGAACATCAGGAGTGCAGTGCGGGACCGTGATTTTCTGGGAGCTTAAGGCTTAAGCCCTGTGGAATGCAGGTCTCAGCGACTGTCCTTTGTCTTTAATTGACCTTTGAGTGGTTCCTAGAGCTGGGCTTCGGGCTCACCGGAGCTGGGGGGAAAATTGTTCCAGCTCAGCCCACTCTGCTTAGCCAACTAAAGAGTGGAGGAAATCCTGCAGGGATGTTATTGGTGTGTTGTACACTCGATTCCTCACAAGCTTCACGCTGGGCTGCTCATTTTCTCTGGACAAAGATAGACTGGCTCCCTCTCTTGTTGATGGAATGAAAATTCTCTTGCATTATGGCTCATGTGATAACTTTGGTGGCGGTGACGTGGGGATAATGAAGAGTCTCTTAATGGCTCTAGTTAAACCTGGTAATATTACTCCATCAACCTTCAGCCGGCTGTGGGAATCTAACCCAGATTCACATTCCTAAATGTCGAAACCCTGCCACTGGCATCCTCAAAGCGCTAAAAGGGAGCTGGCCATCACTCCCCGATTTCCTGGAGCATATGTATAAGCTGGAGCTCATTTCTTGACTCTGGAATAGTGCCTCTTCCCCTGCCAGCCCCCCAGCCCAAGGTCAGTCTCCTTGCATCAACTTGGGAAGTGGAAGTTATTTCAGCTACAGCATCCCCCTTGGCAGTGTCTTAGCTGCTGGCATGCTGGTTTAATGCCCCCAATGGAAGAGAACTCATTTTATTCTGGAAAATGGGGAAATGAATTTGCGGCAGGACCGGCCCAGCTCTAATTAGTCCAGTCTGAGAGCAGGGCTTGCTCCCGCGTCTGAGGCGTGTGTGCAAGGGTATGGTGTGTGTGCACGTGCGTGGGGCATGTGAACGCGCGTGCCCTTGGCTACAGGAGGATCTGCTCGGCAATGGCGGCTGTTGGTTCACGTGGGCGCACTTGAGTCCCGCGCTCCAGAGAGCTGGTGGGTGTGGCCACCTTACAGCTGGTTTGCCTTCCTGAAAATGTCTCATAGGGCAAGTAGCCAGGTCAATGTCGAGGCCACTTTTTGGTGCGAATTAGGAAGCGGAGGCCACAGGCTGAGGCAGAGGACAGGAGGAAATGGGGAGGGACTGGGAGAAAAGGCACAGGTGAGAAAGAGGTCATTGTAACCTAATTTAAATAATAGGAATGACGATCATGCAGCCCCGGAACTACAAGATCCTGACAAAGGGCTCTCCTGGGAAACGGGGCTCAGCCTCCTGTCCTGGAAGTCCAGGAAGGGGGTCTCTCCATCCACCAGGGGGGTGGGGGTAGGTAAGGGCCTGCGGCTGCCGGGTTTTGACTGGAAGTTAAAATCGCTGGAGCATTATGTTTCCAGAAATATAGCAACACCGGAGTGAGCTGCCGCGCACCATCAGTACCCAGGATCCAGAGAGGATGGCATCAGTGTTTCAGATGTGCTCGGGGTAATCAGTTTCGAATTACCATGTGCATATTTTCAACATGTAAATGATCATCTCAGGTTTTCGGAAACAGTTTCACACGAATTCGAGCGGCTTCTCCCCCCCGCCCGCCGCCCCCCAAGGCAGCCGGGCGGAGCTTAGCGGCTCTGCGGCTTCGTCGGCACGGGTGGGGGGAGGGCACGGGTGGGGAGGGGCGCTAACCCCCAGCCCGCCGGATAAAGGGGGATTAGGCCGCAGCCCCGGGTCCTGGCGCAACCAGCTTGCCCGGGACTCTCTTTCCTCCAAGCCAGCGTGGTCTGTGCCAGTTTTTCAAAAACGATTTGTTCAGCTTTTAAGTTTTCCTTTGTGCATGAAAAGGCAATTCCATTTGGGTCGGGGGTTTGGGGGTTTTTGGGGTTTTTTGTTTTGTTTTGTTTTCCCCTTCTTCATTTTATTTTATGAAGACCCCGACAGCGGGGAGGCTTGAGAACCACATGCGGTATTTTAAACCGGCGACCGGGTCCACCCGTCATTTAGGGCAAACTGCCTTCCAGCAACTTCAGTTTCCCCGATGTTGGGCCCAGAATGTAAACAGCAATTTCTAAAATCCCTGAATCAGTAGAGAGTAGCAAAGGCAAGCAAAGGTTTTCATGCCCCAGCCCTGGAGCCTCCTTCTTCCTGCAAGAACTGTTAAAGGGGCGCCCTCCGGATTCCTACCGAGGCCCCTTGGAGGCCCTTTGGGCTCTGGGAGGAGACGTTTAAAGTCAGCTCTCTTAACTTCATGAGCCTGAATGTAGAGCAGCAGCTTGGAGAAAGACGCCTTGCATCCTTTTCTCCCTGGTAAGCGTTGTTTCTCCAGCAGGGGGGGCTGGGAGAATAGAAACTATGAGTGGGTGCCTAGGACCTTGGAGTCGGAGCTCTCTCTGCTGAGATCCTGATTGAATGAAAATTGTTCATTATGCAAACTGTCTGGTTCAACACACAGAGGCAGCCCCCAGGCACAAACCCCAAGTAGTTGCTTTTTCTCTCCCCAGATTAAAACATATGAATTGCTTTGATGTAATCTTATAACAAAGCCTAATAGAAATTTTATTTCTTCTGAAGTTGCCTGTCATTTCTCATTGCCCCCCTTCCTCTGTCCTATTAATACCCTTACAGTCAGGAATCTGGAGCCGAGTTTAGACTGTGTCTGAGGATGAGAGCAGTGTGTTTTTCTCCGTACAGCCCAGGTTATTTAAATACGATTACTACACCAATTGCAATATGTTTAATCTCTTGGTTCCCCCCTCCCCCCCACTGCTATTTATCATTTTAATGGAATGCTACAG
Source organism: Nasua narica (assembly GCA_028533885.1). Lineage (NCBI taxonomy): Eukaryota > Metazoa > Chordata > Mammalia > Carnivora > Procyonidae > Nasua > Nasua narica. The sequence continues at coordinate 39,384,332 of CM052804.1, forward strand.
AATATCACATTATGCAATGTGTTTCAATTGATAAATTGTATTAGAAAAATATTGGATAGGATGTTTTAATGGTAAGTGGGGTTTTATAGAAATATTTTCTCATTAGTAGATCAGCTGCTTACAGGGAGGAAATTGTAAGGATTTGGGAATAAGCTATATTTATGACCTATTTGGCTAATTAAAATTAAAGCATAATTTTAGCATGAAGTTCCTGCAAGACTTTGCAGAGAGGGTGGAGGAAGAAACTTGCCCAAATCCAGTTACTTTTAAATGTCAGTTGCCATAACAACTTCACATGAGCCATATTTTTACTTGAAAATTCCTTTTAGGATTCAGTTGCTATAATAATTTGCCTCAGCTCTTTTTAGGAGGCATATTTTCCCATTTTCCTTTTGTGATCATTTCAAGGCTTTCATTACTGGAACCAAAGTGACCATGTAAACCTCAACCCTTCCTTTTTCCATGTACCTGAGCAGAGTGGCCCCCCAAAATAGAAGTGTGGGCTATGGGGAATTCTTCTGCGGGGAAGGCTGTCCCTGGCCACCAGGGAAAGGGGTCAAGGGCTAGGGGTTCATTGCTGTGGGAGTCAGTGCCCTTCTTGGTGGAAATTATTGCGTCAACAGAATTTTTTTAAGTATGACTATTCACCTTTTCTGTGTCCTGGGGGTTTTGCACAAGGCAAAGACCAGCCTGACCCTCCGAAGAAGGGGAGGGTCCGCTCGTGTATTCTGAAGCCCTCATCAGCTGCCGTCTACTTGTTCGGTCTAAGTATTGGCATTTGATGACTAAGGAGGCGATCCCGAATGTATTTACTTAGAAGAAAAGTGGTAGCAGAATAAAGTTCAGCGCCCTTTCTCTCTGCAGCTGTTAACCTTAATTCATTAGACAATATGACCTCAGAGAAGCACCTGCATCTAAGATCTCTTCTGGCCACAGACACATGAGAGAGGACTAGTCACTGCCAGTCTTCGACATCTCTCTGGAGCCCGCATTGTCATTGCCGAGGGCAAGCCTGTGAGCCCAAGGAAAGGGTCTTGCAAGTGGGCAGAACATTTCATTTCAAAAAGACTTATGGTCCCATCTCCTTGAAGGAGCTTGGCGCTCATCTCCCATGTCCCTGGTTTCTGACTTGACCCCGCCCGGGCTTTAGTGACCACACTCCTCCTCCTGGGTCTCGCCTGGGACCTTCCTTTCTCTCTCCCATCTCCTCCCACCCCAGTCCTTTGGTGGGATCTCAAATGGTCACATTTTCTGGGACTCTGAAGCTTGCAAGGGGACCATGGGACTCCTGCAAAGAGCATAGTAGAGAAAGAGGTGCCCCAGTTGCTAGCCAGCGCTCCCCTAGGGTTCCCCGTTGGGCAGACTCCTGGTGTCCCCACCTTTGCAGTGAGGGGAACATCGACTCCCCCAACCCTATCCCTGCCTCATAGGCCAGAAGGAACGATCAAATGCAAAAGTCTGTGGGAAAGAGAAAGCATACAACATTCCATAAAGGTATAATGATAATAATTATTCTGTTTTGGGGCACCTGGGTGACTCAATCATTATGCGTCTGCCTTTGGCTCAGGTCATGATCTCAGGGTCCTGGGATCAAGCCCCACATCAGGCTCTCTGCTCAGCAGGGAGCCTACTTCCCCCTCTCCCACTCCCCCTGCTTGTGTTCCCTCTCTCGCTGTGTCTCTCTCTGTCAAATAAATAAGTAAAATCTTTTTAAAAAATTATCATTCTGTTTTCTCCTCTGGATGATCCAGTCTTTGGAGGTGTGGAGCTCATACTCTGGAAAAGCCAGCCGGGCTGGCAACATGAGCTGCTCTTTTCAAACCTCAGTGATGGGCCCCGGCAAGATACTTCGGTGAAGGTTTGCATCTGTGTGGGGATGTTCGACATTCGGATTGTTCTGCACACGTCCGCTGAAATGTAATACTTGACATTTCTCAAACATCGGTTGTGCTTTTTTTTTTTTTCTTTTAAACCGAGGGTAACTGAACTCTGTTCAGGGAAACTGAAATAAAACGTTATTGCTTGGTTTAGATGTGAAATTGGAGATTCTGCTTCCTCTTAACCCTCCTCGGAGGACTTTTAGCCTTTCCCCACCTCCAGCCTCCAGATGGAGGAGACAGGGCTGTTCCCTCCCGCTCGAAGGCAAGCAGCAGGTGGGCGGTGGGGAGGGCTCTGCAGCCAGGCAGATCTGGGTTCAGATCCTGCTTCTCCTACCACTTAGCTGACCTCAGAACTCCGTCCCTCACACACAAGGCACAGGTGATAACAATGCAGGCCTTTCAGGCCTGTCGTTGAGGATTAGAAATAATATGCTTAAAGAACCTAGCAGACAGTGGTCTAAATTCCCAGCCTGCGATGCTGGTTGCTACCCATGCTTGTGGAATCACGGAAACTCCTCCGGTCGGTCTGGCCCAGCTGCCAGTGCCCTGTGACACCTGGGGAGATATTTTCATCCCCTCAACTGATTAGGATGAGACAGCTTCTAAGAGCCCCGTGGTGACCTTCATCTCTAGAGTTCCTGAAGGCAAATCTGGGACAGTGGGTGTGGATAGCCTTATAGGTAGCTCACTTTTGACTCAACTGAAGGAAGTGTTTTCTAATTATTAGAACCGGCCAATGACATAATAGATCACTTTAGAATATAATGAGCTTCCATCCCTTTTCAATTAAGAAAAGGCTGGTAAACACTTGCAAAGCCCTCGTAGGGGAGGCGCCCCGTGCTTGACCCTTGCAACTCAGGGCTTCAGGTGAGGAATGTCGGTGAGCAGTACAGTCGACTTCTGGCTCCCTGGGCTGCCCCTCCGCCATGGTCGGCCATCTTAAAAGATGCCTCAGAGACAGAGCTTCCGGGGCTGAGTGGCACTCTGAGACCGGGAGATGGTTTTGAAAAGAGTGGCCTGGGAAGGAAGGAAGGAGGGAAGGAAGGAAGGAAGGAAGGAAAGAAGGAAGGAAGGAAGGAAGGAAGGAAGGAAGGAAGGAAGGAAGGAAGGAAGGAAGGAAAAAGGAAGGAAAGGAAGGAAGGAAAAGAAAGGAAGGAAGAAAAGGGTCGCCTGGTTTAAGGAAAGGCTCAGTATCCCTGTGGCTTTGTTAGGGAGCCACAATCGCAGCTATCCCAAGGGCAGGCAGGGGGTCCAGTGGGAGGGGGACCAGCCTGGAGAGAAGGCCGTGTCCTGTGAGTTCTCCCGACGGCTGTGGCTGTCAGAGTGGGTCGAACGGCAGCTGCCCGAAAGATGTATCTAAAGGAAAGGGGCCTTATTGGAAAAAGGGTCTCCAGGGGAGATCATCCTGGATGCGGGTGGTCCTGAACTCCAGCTCCAAGTGTCCTCAGAAGAGAGAAGACAGAGATGGGAGCTAGGCTTCCACAAGCCAAGGACACGGAGGATGGCTGAGGCACGCAACGGGCGCTCCCTCGGAGCCTCCAGAAGAAGAAAGTCCCTATTGACACCTCGCTTTCAGACTTCTGACCTCCAGACCGGACAGAATAAACTGCTGTTGTTTTTAGCTAGCCAGTTTGTGGTTGTTTGTCCGGCAGCCCCAGGAAACTTGAACAGGGATTGTTGCGCCATCTTGAATTCCCTCACACTTTTTCGGCTGGGTCAGTGAGGGGAGCCAGGGGCTCAGTCATTTTTCCATTATATTCTGGGACCAACCATGATTCCTCATTCTGGGGGCGCTGTGCTGATAGGCTCCTCAGCTCTGTGCTCCCTCATCTCTATCCCCAAATGCCTCCTGGCTTCTGCTTTCTTCCATGTCAGGTACAATGCTGTTGTATTCTTAATGGCTAGGGTTTTATTGCTTAATGAGGTCTGAGCCACAGCATGAAGGAACTCGGGGCCATTAGCACAAGGCCTATGCCCTGTGCAAAAAAAAAAGGCACATCACCCACCGGAAGTACATTTCTGAAAATCACCTAAAAAAAAAAAAAGGGAGCACCGAGCATTCCATAAGCAGCTCTCCGCCGCAGCCTGCCAGCCATAAATTTAATCTGTTCTGACCTGGACACAGCTGTTTCCCCCTCTTTTCTTCAGCATCTTATTCTGAACTGGCAGCGGCCAAGTGCCCATTGTCACTGGCAGTGAGTTTTCATGTTGAAAGACACTTTAATGAGGGAGTTGGCACCACATCCTGCACCTTGGTGGGCATTGTTCCCTCAGCAAAGTTTGTAGCTAACGAGTTTGGGGTTTTTGATCTCGAAAGCACTAGGGAGACAGGCCGGAAGGCCCCGGCGGTGACATTCCTTTGGAGACAAGCATGAGCCGACGCCATTTTCCAGGAGTGGCAGATCTGCCCGAAAGGGGTCTGGAGGCAGACGGCGCAGGAGGGGTGGGCATGCTGGAACCTTCCAGCCCACCCTCGCTCCTGCCTGCTTCTGGAGACAACCCCAGAAGCACTGCGGGTGATTCCCTGAGCTATGGTGGCCCACCCCGCTTTTTCAGAAGCCGCGTTTCTTCTTGTGTGCAGGCCAGGATTAGCATGGAAATAGAGACATCATTCTTTAGGGGACCTCTGTTGACATCTCCTTCACACATCAGGATTGGGGAATCAGTCCCTGGGCTGTGCTCGGAGGAGAGAGGATACATTTATCCTGTCTCCTGGCAGGTGGTACCCAAGAAGCTCCGGCATTGGACCCTGTCGCTGCAGAATGTCAAACATTCTGGTCGTTGGCGGATTCTCCCAGCCAGGCTCCCATGTCTGAGGAGCAGCGGCCTTTCTAATTCTTGGGACTAATACGAACCTTTAAACCCTTTGCTCTTCTTTTTTTTCCCCCCTTCCTTTTCATATTCTTTTCTGTCTGTGTGAAAGCACTAAGCACCGAATGCTGCTAAAAATGAAGGGAGCTGTCAAAAGTCAGAAGGGAAGGGAAAAATCAAAGTCACCCCCGGCGGCAACAGTTGAAAGGCGCGTCGTGACCCGTCCCCACTCCTCAGTGGGACGGAGAATGCGCGCCAGCCCGACGGCTGCCAGTCTGCGGCCCCGTGTGGCGGCTAGGGGCGAGGGGTGCGGGGCCCAGGGTACTCCCCAAACAATGCAACATTTAAACTGCTTCCTTGCACGCACCTTGCACGCACCTCTGCTTCGCTTCTTAATCATCGGCAGTGTTCGACTTCCAAGGAAGCCTCTCTTGCCCACGGAACCCATTCCTCTCCCCTCCCGTGCACACGCCATGGCCTCACGTAGACAGTGGGGTGACACATTGTGTGGCAACAGATGATGGTCTGGGGGTGAGGGTGGCAGTCCCCAGGGCAGGGGGGACCCTGGTGGAGAGCTGGTTTCCTCCACTGGAAGGCAAGGCACCTGTAATGGAGTCATCGGCAGGGGCAGAGGGAGGGGTGCTGGAGGGAGAGGCAGGAAGCTGCAGCACGAAGTGTAAATATGATGATTGTTGTCTCTTTCACGGGAAGTAAATAAATCAGCTCCATGTAGATTCGCGAGGAGGCTGCTGATCCTGTGTACTTACACTGCTTCCCGAGCCCGGCCTCTTCAGAGACGTTGGTTGATTCATGATGCCGTCCAGCGCCCACGGAGGGCGGCGGTGGGAGAGTTATTATCCCTCCTCTAAAGCAAGGGGCCGAGAGAGGCCAAGAGGCAGCGAGCTGGGAGTGGAAGATGGCAGTCCCAGCAGCGCGTCGCGTGTCCCCGCCACTAGATCATGCTCCACTTAGAAGCAAGTAATTGTCAGGTAACCTATTTTTCGGGGGCTAATTTCAGCATATGAGGACTTTGTCTCCTCTGTATATTTCTTTGCCTGAAAAATGTATGAGTTTATGGAGCAGGAAAGGATGACGGTAACCACGCGCCACGCTTGTCTGGGGAATGAGGGTTCAAGTGAGAGAGAACAGGAGGATCGGACCCAGCCCAGCGCCCAGCCCCCAGCCCCACCTGAGCGGATTCCCTTCAGCACATGGATGAACACTCGGAAGGGGGAAATGGGTTGTCTATGCGGAATCGTGAGGCTTATTATGGCTCGAGGTTTCATGAGAATGTGGACCCGAAATTATTTTCTGTTTAGGAATGTGTCGACCAAGGATCCCGAGGAAGGCCTGCACCTGGGAGGAGTAGCCAGATGCTTAGGCTGTGGGTTCTGCTCGGCAGCCGTGCTGAGGCAGGGGAACAGCAGCTGGGGTTTGCAGATGGGGGGGGAAGTGCGTGAGTCCTCGTGGTGCCCCCCACCGTCTCTCACCCCTGGCCTGGAGCTCAGCCCAGACTGTAGCATGGGAAAGCCAGGAAGTGAGGAAAGGACGAACTTCAGAGACAGGAGGGGTAGCGCCTTGCTTGGGACAAGTCTCCACAGTGCTGGTGGCCTGCGCTGGACTGTCCAGGACTCTCCGGTCCCACCAGCGCTCCCCAGTGCCGAGAACGGGAGCTAAGAGTAGACGGGGCTGCTGGAGGAGCTCCGTCCTATGCGTTACCAAGGAGCAGCTGAACTGAGGAAACTGCCTGCCATGTCCCCGAAGGCCAATTTCCTCCAGCACCAGCCAGAGTGCGGAGCCGGCACCAAGTCCCAGGCGTCAGGAGGGTTGTGGCTCGGCGTCTCAACCACGACCCTGCAGATGGATGCCCACCAGCGCCTCCAGGCACCCACAGGAAGACACATCTGGGCATGCCCGCCTGGGCATCACTTTCACCCCTTGTGGGTCCACGGTGGGGAGAGGAAGCCGAAGCAAGCCCTGTCCCTGTTTACTTAGCCCAAAGCAGCAGGGCTCAGACTGAGCCCAGCTATATCGGGCAGGCCCTGTGGGGATGGAAGGAAACGTGGAGAGCTATCTGACGGGCAACTGCTCCCCCCTTTCCATGCCTCCCCTTCGTTCTCTCTTCTCCTCCCCATCTTCTCTCTCTTTTTCTCACTCAGCCTCTCTGCTGAATTCTGCATTGACATCAGCACTTCCAAAAACAACAACAAAGGAAAGTAGGTCGCTGGCAGTTCTAGGTCGTTGCTGCGCCCTGGTGTCAGCTGAGTCAGGGGTTCGGAAGAGGGACGCCCCCAAACTTGGCACTGCTGCCTTGCAAACGGTGTTGGTTCGCTCTGCATTCTTGGTGGAAGGGTAGGAACAGGCACCCGTACTGTGTGTTTGCACCCTGGCTCACGAATGGGTACCAAGGGCAACACTCCACACATTCGGTGTTGGTATTCAAGGGACCCGGGGTCACCTGGTCTGGTGAGTCGGGGGGCCAGCCTGCAGGTACACACGTTTATTCTCACGCATGTATGTTCACAGGCCCGACAGCTCTGCCTTCTCTGCCCTGTTCCTCGGGGGCTTCACACATAAGATTTCCTCTGCTCTCTCCGGTCATGGAACTCCCAGTTCTACTTGAAAGATTACCCAACACGCTAATTGGGACTCCTGCTATGATTAAAAAGAAATTTCAGATTAAAGCCTCCATGCCATAGAGCTCAGGAAGAAAACAGCTCTTTATAAACCCAGCAGGAGCAGACTTTAAGGTTTGTTGTTTTTTTTTCCTAGCTTGGAAAGAAACTGCTTCTTGCCATTGTTTTGCCCACCAACAAGTGCAAATAGCCACCAGGTATGGCCTGAACCATAAAGAGAGAGCCACTTGTGAAGAGATAAAATGGCACCCCCAAACCCTTTAATACAGCCACCATAAAGGAGTTATCTCCATAAGCCTAGATCCCGCCTCGGCCAGCACTTCTGGTCTCCTGAATTGGGAGATGCCTCCATTCATTCTGGGTCAGCCTTTGCCCAGGATAAAGCTTTTATGAGCAGCTGAGGGTGAGGAGCACATTTCAATCAAGCTCCCTGAAGCGATCAGCTCTGGAGGCCCCCAGAGGTGGCTGGGGGAGGGGAGGGGGTTAAGCTGTGGTCAGTAAGAGGCAGGCACAGAGGCGAGGACTGCACTTCTGAATGATTTCACTTGCAGGGCTGAGCTCATCATATGGATACTTCGAGATCTCATTAGCTTGGCCACACTGTACTAGGCCCCCTGGGCATCTTGCCTTTTAAAGCAGCACCTTTTCCCCTCTCTTTCAAGAAGGGAAAAGCCCTCCTGACTCCTTTCCCGACCATCAACCCTAGCTCCCAGCCACCAGTTAAGATTTGAAAATTTTATTTTTATTTTTTTAAAGATTGTATTTATTTTATTTGAGAGAGAGAGAAAGAGAGAGAAAGCAAGAGCAAGGGAAGGGGCAGGGCGACAAGCAGACTCCCAGGTCAGCAAGGAGCCCCATGTGGGGCTCGATCCCAGGTCTGAGATCATGACCTGAGCAGAAGTCAGACACTCAGCCAACTGAACCACCCAGGCGCCCCAAGACATTAAAACTTTAAGGTTGATCCCAAACCTTTCTCAAAGGGGACAACTTGGCTTTTTGTCAATAAGTGTCTCCTTAACATTGCCCTCATTAAAAGACCCAAATAAAGGGACGCCTGGGTGGCTCAGTTGATTAAGCAGCTGCCTCTGGCTCAGGTCATGATCCCAGGGCCCTGGGATCGAGTCCCGCATCGGGCTCCTTGCTCGGCAGGGAGCCTGCTTCTCCCTCTGCCTCTGGCTGCCACTCTGCCAGCTTGTGCTCTCTCTCTCTCTGACAAATAAATAAATAAAATCTTTAAAAAATATATATTTAATAAATAAATAAATAAGACCCAAGTAAAAAACATCAATGTTTGCTGATGGGAAAGGATAACTGTCTTTAAGGGTAATTGGTTCATTATGGCAGATAACTGTCTGCAAATAATGGAGAGGCAGGTGATAAAGAGAAAGGGGGCTGTTCAAAGGTGCTCTCGCACACGGAAGCAGGTCCTGGGGCTGGAGTGGGGTGAGGCCGGGGCTGGGAGGGGGCACTGCCCCACGCCTCCAGGACCACCATTCCTGGGGCAGTGAAAGTGTAGAAAGAATCTGGAGGGTCTACCTGGGGCGGCCAATGTTTATTTGGCCACCTAGAAACCTTGAGAAGCAACAGGCTACCCCAATACCATTAGTTCAGAAAAGATCTTTTGAGGCCACCCCCTCCCTCTCCCAACCAAAAACAAGGATGCAGCTCCAGAATAAAGGATTATCTTTAGATTGAATAAATTTGGCTTAATGAAAAGCTCGCTACATTAATATTTTATTGCAAATCTGTAGACTTGCAATCACAGGCTCCCCTGGTCTTCAAACTGGCGTTTGCAAACCAAGCTTCCAGGATCTTTGCTTCTGACCAGGGCCACCCCTTTCTGGAATAATGAAGAAGGCAGAGAGCCTGGCCTTAAAAACGCTGCTGCTGTCTTCTTCTCAGTCATTGTTTCACCCCTTTTCCCTTGTGTGAGACAGTGGGGAAGTAGACAATTTGGTCAAACCCAAATGGGTTTGAAAGGACAAAAATTTTTTTTGAAAGATTTAATTTATTTATTTGACAGAGAGAGATGACAAGTAGGCAGAGAGGCAGGCAGAGAGAGAGGGGTAAAGCAGGCTCCCCGCTGAGCAGAGAGCCCGATGCGGGGCTCGATCCCAGGACCCTGAGATCATCCAGGACCCTGAGAGCATGACCTGAGCCAAGGGCAGAGGCTTTAACCCACTGAGCCACCTAGGCGCCCTTTGAAAGTACAAATTGGTCAAGAAAGTCTATTTCCACCCCAGCCTTTATGGCTTTTCCTGCCCAGGTGGCCCTAGCAGCTACTGACATCATCCCAAAGGCAGAGCGCCACCTGTGGGACAGGGTGAGAGCTGCAGCGAAGCGGAGGGTTACATGAAGGTCTAGCCCCCAAGCCTGGAATCTTTCCCAGGGTCTGATGGAAAACTCTCTCTAGAAACCCACACATACTCAGAGGGACTTGCATCAAATTCCAAAAGGTTTATGGACACACTCCTCCCTCATCCCTCCAACCCCAGCACGGACTCTGGTTAAGAACCCTAAATCTGGGGGTGCCTGGGTGGCTCAGTTGGTTGAGCGGCTGCCATCGGCTCAGGTCATGATCCTTGAGTTCTGGGATCAGTTCCCACATCGGGCTCCCAGCTCCATGGGGAGTCTGCTTCTTCCTCTGACCTTCTCTCCTCTCATATTCTCTCTCACTTTCTCTGTCTCTCAAATAAATAAGTAAAATCTTTAAAAAAAAAAACCCCCAAAAACCCTAAATCTGGGCAAACAATTCTCATCTGCCATTTCTCGGTCCAATGACACATTTATAGTTAAAATTGTAATATTTCACTCAGAAATATCCAAGCAAAAATGTGACTGTTCATATCTTGGTCTCTTTCAGAAGCTTTATTTTTTCCTCATCAATGTTATTTAAATATAAGAAAACTCTACCTAAAAAGATAAAATAACTATCACTAGCCAAAAATAAATTTAGAATATAAAAGGCAAAATGACATGATATTTTGGTTTTTTAAAAGATTTATTTTATTTAATTGAGAGAGAGCACGCATGAGAGGGGAGAGGTCAGAGGGAGAAGCAGGTTCCCCGTGGAGCAGGGAGCCTGATGTGGGACTCGATTCTGGGACTCCAGGATCATGGCCTGAGTGGAAGGTGGTTGCTTAACCAACTGAGCCACCAAGGGACCTAAAATAACATGATGTTATATAAGAAGTTACCATTGAGGAAACCTGGGTGAAGATACATGGATCCTTCCTGTACATTTTTTTTTTTTTTGGTGGGGGGACAACTTCTTATGAACCTAGAATTATTTCCAAATAAAAAGTAAGTTTTTTTTTAATGGAAAAGAGTTGGGGTGCCTGGCTGGCTCAGTCAAGAGAGCATGCCACTTTTGATCTTAGGGTCATGAGTTCAAATCCCACATTGGGTGTGGAGCCTACTTAAAAAAAATGGAAAAGAGTTTTACTAAGATAAATTGTAAAAAGTTATTATATCACCCAGGATAAATTAATAATGAAGCAGTGGTCGCCTGTTCATTTTTAAGCCAATTTGTTATTAGCCAACTTAAAATTGGATACAAAATTTAAAAATTCACGAAAATATTCCAAACGAGCAAAGCAGACATATTTGACTGAAAATTATTTTGATGATTTTAAGTTAATTTTCCAAATGAACGAAAACAGTGAAACGAAAACACAAATCCCCAGAACAGACTCAAGGTTCACAAAAAACTCTGAATCAAGGCTGAAAAATCAATGATCAAAGATGTGTAAAGCACAAAGCGTTGTCAAAAAGGCAGTCACTTGAGGGGGACAGCCAGGAAGTTACCCGCTTTATGTTCATACATAGGAACCCCCAGGTGGGAAGACTGGCAGCTTTCAGTACCCTTAGGCAGGCTGTCTTCCTTTCCCATGGTGGGAAGAAATCCCCTCATAGCGCCTGCAGGGGAATCGACTGAGGGGCAGGGTCTTCCCTCTCTGCTCCTCAATATTGGAGTCCGCTGCACTTTATGTGGGGTCCTCTCAGAAACAGGGATCCAGCTACGGCTGTCAAACTGTTGAGGGCACCTGGCTGGCTCACTCAGTGGAGCATGTGAATCTTGATCTTGGGGTTGTGAGTTCAAGCCTGACGCTGGGTGTATAGATTATAAAATAAGGAAGGAAGGAAGGAAGGAAGGAAGGAAGGAAGGAAGGAAGGAAGGAAGGAAGGAAGGAAGGAAGGAAGGAAGGAAGGAAGGGAGGGAGGGAGGGAGGGAGGGAGGAAGGAGGGAGGGAAGGAGGGAGGGAAGGAGGGAGGGAAGGAGGGAGGGAACTGCTGAAACCACGTCCCCATCTTGGGAATTTCCTGCCACTGCACCCCTGTTCTTAGTGGAAAGGAAGGCAGGGAGCGGGGGTTCTTCGAGCTCCTTCACTCACCAGGTTGGTGACCCCAGTGACCTAGTTAGGGAAAGCTTAAGGGGTCGGGAGAGCAGAAAACTGCAAGGAAAAAGTTCTGATTTCTTTTCCAGGGCTTTCACAAATCAGTTCCTCTGAGCTTGAAGCTCCTGGGGGTGGGAAGGAAGTGATGGGCCCCCCAGGGTTGATCCCACTCTTCGCCAGGGGTCACATGGGATGGGGTCTTCCACTCAAGAGAAAGCAGCACGAGGCTGAGTTGGGGAAGAGCCTCTGCCTGGGGCTTAGAAGCGCAGGTTTAAGGGGCGCCTGGGTGGCTCAGTTGGTTGAGTGACTGCCTTCGGCTCGGGTCGTGATCCTTGGGTTCTGGGATCGAGTCCCACATCGGGCTCCCAGCTCCACGGGGAGTCTGCTTCTTCCTCTGGCCTTCTCTCCTCTCGTGCTCTCTCTCACTTTCTCTGTCTCTCAAATAAATAAATAAAATCTTAAAAAAAAAAAAAAAGCACAGGTTTAAGGAAGCAGGAGGCCCATTCCTCCATCTGTAACATGGGGATTACAGTCGAATCTCCTCAGAGGTGACACTTCCCCATTAGTTATGAGGCTGTGTCTCCCAGGGAACTTAAAAAAGAATCAGAAATACTACCCAATTCCCTGGACTTGGGACAGGGAGTGGATGAGGAGGCAACCTCGGCAAGAAGACAGGGCTGTGGCCTGGCAGGAGCCACGTCAGCCATGAAGTGAGCCTGCAACCGAAGCCTGGCCGAACAAGAAGGTCAAGGGGGAGTGGGCTGGCGGAGGCCCCGGGGAAGGTCACTGCCGGGGCTGGGCCCCGCGTGGGGCTGGCGGGAGAGGAGAGAGGAGCTAGTCTAGCACGGTGCCTGGCGTGCCTCGCCTGTGAGGCCAGGAGGGCCGTTGTGTGGGGGGTGCTGGGGCAGAGACGGGAAGGACAGCGGGACCGATCTGGGATTGGGGGGCTGCTGGGAGGCCTGCGGTTCACAGAGAACCCAGTGGGGCCCACCCAGGGTGCGTGTGAGCCCCTTTCCCACGAACTCAGGTCGCAGCTGGCAGGGACACAGGTGAGGAGGCGAGCTTGCAGTGGCTTCTGGAAAGAGGGCTGCTGTGGAAATTCAGAAAAGCCTCTATCTGAGGCTCACCAAGTGCCAGACGCTCGGTGGCACTTTAAATGCCACAGATAAAAAGCGAGAGACTCTCCAGGTGGCGGGCGAGACGAGAGGTCAGGGACCTGGGGCCTCGGAGGCTCAGACGCCGGGATGAAGAATAAAAACACCTTGGAGACCCCCATGACCCTGAGCGTGGGGGCAGAATGACAATGGAGCCCAGCTGGCCCGCAGCTCCCAGCCGAGGCGTGTGCTGGACAGGCCCAGAATCCATAGATGAAGGGCTGGCGGCCTCTTCAGGACCGCCACGGTGCCGGGAGCTGGACGAGCCCCTTCAGGGTCAAGGCTCAGTGGGAAACGCAGAGGCTCAGTGCTCCAACGACAATCGGCTGCTCGTCATGCCCTGGAGGTGTCCCTGGCGGATGGTCCCCCGTGTGTGGGGAGAGTGGGCCCTCTGCCCCTCTCCCGGCCACCCCCCATGTAATCAAGTGAAAGGGGCTGCGATCAACCGGCAGGTAAGCCTCTCATGGATGGGCACTCCTGTTTCTTGGCATTCCAGGGCCTGGCTGCGCCGTGCACGTGCTTGGTGGTCAGATCTGTGGATGGCACGCACGTCCCACGTTCAGTCACAGCTGGTGGCTGAGTGATGTGCAAAATATCTCTTTCCCTATTGCGCCCTCCTGTCTGTCTGTCTATCCGACTTCATCTCTCTCTGCCTCTTGTCGGTAACCTGACAGCCCCATAGGGTTGTGCTCCAGGAGACATCGTACCTGCGCTCTCTTTGGGGTCTCACTTGGACTTGACCTTCCCTTGTCCGCCCTGTCCGTGACCCCAGCCCCGGCCAGGAGGCCCTCACTGGGTTTGCCCTGCCCGCCCCGCCTCACCGAGGAAGTCTTACTTGGAGAGGATCCCTCGCATCTCTCTCTCTCTCTCTTTCTGGCCAGAGCGATGAGCAGTTACCTGGAGGTTCCACATCTCCATTCCAGTCAGCTGCCGCACGGAGGGCATCACGGTCCTGCCCGTGACTGTCCCCGAACCTGGGCAGGGGAGGGCTCGTGATATGGGTCTGGTTGCCTGGGAGGCCTCCCACCTGTTTAGAGCACTTGCCTCTCCTTCTTCCTTAGAGCCTGCCTCCTGGGGAAACTGTAGTTACAGAGATGTAAGAGTTCCATGCATCTCTTCCTTCCTCTCTCCTCCCTGAGGTCCCAAAAGGGAGCGGCAGAAGCCGTGGCTGGCAGGGCAGGGCCCCCCTGAGACGCTTGGGTGAAAAAGAAGGAGCAGCGTGGAGCCTCAGCCAATTTGGAAAGCACCGTGACCCAAGCAGGCGTTGCAGCGGTCGTGTCAATTTCGGCCGTTCAGGTGTGCCACTAGTGTGCACACACAGAAATCCGTGCTACAAAAGGCACAGCCTTCCCCACCTTGCCAGTGCTTAGAAACTCCCGGCTCTAATGAGAAATGAGAGCTGAAAGGAGAGAGATGGGGGGCCAGGCCACATCCGTGCAGGCTGGAGCCGATCTCGGAGGAGGCTGACCCACTTCTTTTGGAGGTAAGGGGCCTTGCGAACCAGCCCACTGAAATGCCACTTGAATTAGCCAGGGCGACCCACACAGGGGGCTCCTTTGTCCTCCTCTCTCCCTCATTACTCTGGGGAGGGAGGCCTGTCCACACAGCACTGAAGCTACTTGCTTTGCTTTCTCCTGGGGCATCCTTGGTCCCCCTCACCCAGGGAACTTCTTATGGCCAGAAACCTTCCTGAGTCCAGGGGCCCCCTTGAACAAGACAGGTGAGGACAGTCTGAGGGAGAAGGTACAGGTGGGCATGCCTGGTGCTGAGCCTCCTTTTTTTTCCCCCTCCCTTTTTGATCGTGTGGTGAGTTATTTAGCCAACAATAGATGTATATGTATATTTTTTTAGAGCTTGTATTTATTAACAGCCTGCAAAGGGGAGACCACAAGATTTATTCCGAAAGCGCAGTGAGTTAAAAGGGACAATTAGGGGAGCAGAAAGAGATATGGAGCATAGAGCTGTAAAGGATATTTTAATGCACAATCAAAGGGTTCTTGAGATATTTTCCAAGTAGACAGAAGGGATAAGAAAATTGGCCCATTACAAGCTGATAGTGAGGGACTGGTGACACAGGGTGGATTTTCTGCCCCAACCCCCGTGCCACCCCGCCCCCCCCCCCCCCCCCGCCGGCTCTCTCAAATTTGCCAATGGGCCTTCTGGAACCACATTCGCCATGGTGGCAGAGTGCTGGGTGATTAGTTAGGTGACAAGTAAACATTTG
>CM052804.1:39399533-39583852 GCA_028533885.1 Nasua narica
TTCTAGAGATCGCTGATGGTCAGCCAAAGTGGGCCACAGGTAGAGGTGGTCATGGCTGGAGGCAAGGGAGGGGCTGAGGGCTAAGCCCTGCGTGGAGGGGAAAGGAGGGAGCACGGGAGACAAAACGGCGATGGGATACTTTCCGGGCTTGGAAGCAGCAGGTGTCTGGGAATGGGACTGTGGCCCAGGCAGATTTCCAGGGAGCGCTCCAGCATGCTGGCACGAGGGAAGGATCTGGCTGAGCAGGAGAGGCAAGTTAGGATGATGAAACCCACTGTTGAGGAACATTGGCAAGCATGCCACGAGCGGGGACACGTGCTCGGAGAGATGCTGGGGTGTTCGGGGTAGGGAAGAAGACCGCAGAGGGGGCCATACCTCCACTGCAGAGTCAAGGCCAAGTCCCTGAGTAGGATTCCCCCCACCCTTCCCCTTGCCAGGCTTGCCTCCCACGCCACCCTCCTCACGGGGTTCCCAGTCCTCAACTCACAGCTCTCTGCTGGTACCCCAGACCAGCATGGTACTACTGTAACCCTCCAGCCTTCTGCCTCAAATACTCCCCTCACTCTTCTTTGACCACCTCCTTGTCCTCCAGGAGGACTGCCAGGTGTCACCTCCTCCTGGAAGTCCTCCTGGAGCGTCCTCACCCCAGTTGACTTTCTCGTGGTGGGGGAGTGGGCACTAACAGAGGCACCAATCTCATACCTGTTTCCACGTCTAGGCCCCTGCACTCCTTATAGGAGAGTCACATCTTCCCACTTTTATGTCCCCAGAGCCTGCGCCAAGGGCGAGCACATGTAAGCCTTTGATCAGCACTTGTTGAAGGGAAAGAGTCGAGTGAAGAGGGCAGAGGGGCTGGGCCCGTTAGAAGCAGAGGAGGAGGACGGGATTCCCAGGGCAAGAACCCACATCTCCGGGCCCTAGCCCACCCGGTACAGACCCTGCGTCAGTCTAGCCCCTGGCTCGTCAACTTGCTCTGGAGCTTTGGGCAATGGTGTCATCGTTCCTGAGTGGCCTATGAGCTGCTGAGTGACAAGTGATGTCACCTCCGACACAGCCACTTTCATTCCCTCTACCTCTTAGAGGAGCAAGCTGCTAAAAATACCCCCGGCGTCCTGGGCCCCCCTGCCTCGCCTCTTATAACAGGCGACAGCCAGAGACTGAGCCACACTTGACAGAGGCGGGCCATTTATAAAACATTAGCATTTCTCGTACTGACATTTCACTTTCATATTGCAGGACTTACTAAGTCTTCTAAAAAATTTTTAATAAACTGCTTGGACTCTTGATTTTCCCACTGAGGGCTTTGCCGTCTGATGCTGGAAATGAAATCACCAACAGGACTACATCCTCGGGTTCCAAGGGACAGCCAGGGCCTGGCACCGGCCTGGGGGACAGCAGGCGGGCCGCGGGAGAGCATGTGCTTTGCCCTGCCATCCCCGCGCCCCCGTTAATGCGGCTTTCACGCCTTGTACCGAGGAAGATTGTTTGGTCACACTTGAAAACCCAGCCCTCCCCTCCCTACCGAGGAGAGAACCGCCTCATTTCTCTGAAGCAAGAGAGGCAGGTGCAGCCCCCAGCCCCTTTCGGCTGCCGTCTCGGTGGGTCCCTGGCCTCCTGGGAAGCCCTCTGGCCCCAGGAACCGGCAGCCCCCTTCCCACCACTCCTGAGCCCCCAGAGAATCCACAGCTCAGCTGCCGTGGGTGAGGCTCCTGGGAACAGGCCTGGAAGGATTCAGGACCAGCCTGGTCCAGTGGGAGCCGCAGAGACTGGGCCTGCCCACAGCCAGGGGGTGGGAAGTGAGTCATGTTCTGTGAGGGTGAGGGAAGAACCCTAGAACGGAGAGTGTGTGCGCGCGTGCGCACGTGTGTGTGTGTGTTCACACGCGTGTGCACACATGGATCCCAGTGAGTCAGCGTGCCCCTGCCCCATATGGCTCCTCCTGCCAACAAATGTGCTGTGCCCGGCCAGGCTCGCCCACCCCGAGAAGCCTGCGCTGTGCCGCCACTTCAGGAATGCAGGGGTAGGAAATCAGAAACAGGGTTTTTGTCCAAGAGAAATGTTTTTATTATTATTTTTCTCTCTTAATTGGATTCGGTGTTTCTTGCTCCTCACACGCATCCTCTCGGGTGGGGAATTCAGGTCTGGGCAGAGCTCAGAGGAGATGGCACCTGGCGGGGCCCTGGCCAGTGGCAGGGGCCAACCTCGGCCGGAGCCACTGTCCTCTGGCCGGGCTTGCCTGTTCCATGCCCTGCACACGTCCCCACTCCTGACCCCTGAGTCTGGCCCCCTCCCTCCCCTCCGCCCGTCCCTGGGCATCTTCAGAAGGGCCAGGAGGGAGGGGGCCTCGGTAACGCAGAAATGCCTGAGATGGTTCTTGAAATGCCCTCTGTGTTCCCCTTCTGCTAAGGCCACCTGATGCTTTCCCTCCTGCCACCGAGCACAGGACCCTTGCTGGGCTGGCCATCAAAGAGCCTCAAGGAAAAATTCAGCAGCTGAGCCATGCTGGAGGCCTGGGCTCATGCCCGGAGTCTCCCCGGCCTGTCCAGACCGTCGCTGGCAAAAACGCTGGGCCGACGACACTGCCCAGCCCATTGGACTAACACTGTGGTTGCTGCCTGCCCTTCGGCAAAAAGAAGACCCAGAGCCCCTCCCGTCTCCTTCTCCATCAAGCCCGCCCCCAGGGCCTGGCTCCCTGATGTCCCATGAGCTTCTTCTCACTTCTCACTCCTGACGACGACGACACCTGGTCAGTGGGGGTGATGGGGTGCTCTGGGGCGGCAGCCGGACTTGTGTTGCATATAAAAACAAGGTGATGCTCTAAACATCGAAGAAGATTGGTCCCCTGAAGTGATTCTTGCTGCCTCCCCTTCTTCTCCCTGGCCCTTCCCACTGACCCTTTGCCCTGGGCCCTGGCAAGCCCAGGTTATGATGGGGACTGTCATTGCCAGGTTGGGATTCTAGACAAAAACCCTATTAACTCTTCTCTTGCTAGAAATCACCAATACAATCCTTAGTTCAACAGATACAGTTTTCTGTATAGTTTATAAACATGAGAAGACATACAGTTTGGTAGGGGGGTGGGGCGGGGCCCTGTGCATGTGTGTGTGTGTATAGATGTGGACAGTGTGTGTATATATATATATATATATATACGTTGACTTAGTTATAAAACTGCACCTCCTATGAGATCCTCACTGCATTCGATGCAGTTCTGAATTTCAGCCTCTGAAGATCTTTCCTTTGGTAATTGGTTCTTGGAGCCCAGCAGCTGGGCCTGGGTCCGCCAGGGTTGCCTGAGACATCAGGAATGAGAGGCGTCTCCCCCGGGGGAGGGACTGAGGGCTGGAGGGAGGGCAGGTTGACTCCGTGGCCTCAGGCAAGGGCCAAAATGCCACCTGCTCCTGTGCTCCCGATGGCTGGGCCACCCAGCCTCTTGGGTGAGCCTCGTCTGTTCTCTGAGTCCTGCTTCCTCCAGGAAATGGCGGGGGCCCTTCAGACCTCTCCAGTGACTGGGATTCCACAGAGCCCAGCTCCTGGGGGGGAGGGGGTGGGCACTGTCCCACTGTTGCTAATGAAGGATTCCTTTTGCGTGCTTTAACCACCTTGCTGGATGGATGCTGTCCGCGGGCACTCGGCAGGGCCTGGCTGGGACAGCTGGGTGCGATGTGCGAATCCCTTCCCATTTTGGGGCTGTACACTTTGGGTTTATAATCCACCGGGCAGGGCCCAGACAGCAGCCGAAGGTTTTACCAGCCTTTGCCCGGAACCCAGCAGACCCTCCGCTTGTTAAAAAAAAGAAAAGAGATTCTGTTCCTTGGTGGACACATAGCAGTGCTGGGAGCTGGCGGCCCAGGTCCTCAGCGGAGAGTGACCACCAGCCCCAGTATCCAGGCCAGGAGGGAGGCTCCCAGGGAACTGCCTGAGGAGGCCTGCTGCACCCCGCTGGGGGCACGGATGGGGGTCCTGCGGGCACACTTGCCCTTCCTCTTGGGCCTGCCAGTGGGCATGATATCAAAACTGAACTTGTGCTGGTAGTCAGGAGCGTAGTCCTGCAGCTCGGGGGCCTGCTTCCCGGCGCCCCCCTTGGACACCTGGTTGCGATTTCTGTGGCTGGTGCAGTTCTTGCCAGGCTTCCTGTAGCCGGGGCGGGAGCCCGGCAGGTGGCCATGCGGGTGGCCCTTGTCCCTTCCAGGGCCCCGGGGCGGGTAGTGCTCCTTGCGGGCGGCCCTGTCGGTGGTGGTGAGCGTGTGCGACTTGATTTGGTGCGGCGAGGCTGGCCCCGTGCAGTTCCGGAAGTCCTCGGCCCTCAGCAGCTTCAGGTCCTGGCCTTGGCGCGCCTCGGGGGACGCGCAGGGGACCGCAGAGCTGGAGCCGCGGAACCTCCGCAGCCATTCCCACAGGGAGTGCGCCCGGCAGCCGCAGTCCCAGGCATTCCCGTTGAGGCGGAGGAACTCCAGGGCTCCCAAGGGCGCCAGGCAGTCGCCCTGCAGCTCCGAGAGGCTGTTGTTGAAGAGGAAGAGGGTGGTCAGCCGGCGGAGGTCGTGGAAAGCCTTGTGGTGGACCCACTGCAGCTGGTTCTCGTGGAGCAGCAGCCGGTCCAAGTTCACCAGCCCGCGGAACGTGTCCTGGCCCAGGCTCCACAGCTTGTTGCCGTGGAGGAACAGGTGGCTGAGGTTGACCAGGTCCACGAAGATGTCGTCCTGGAGGTACTCGATGTGATTGTCCTGCAGGTAGAGGTACTGCAGGCTGTGCAGCCCGCTGAAGATGCCCGCGGGCAGCGCGCCGAGCCCGCACTTGTAGAGGTAGAGGGCGTGCAGCTTCACCAGGCCCTGGAAGGTCTCCGGCGCCAGCGTCCGCAGCTGCCGGTTGTCGCCAAGGTCCAGCTCCTCCAGGTGCACGAAGCCCTCGAAGGTATTGGGGTCGATGAAAGTGATGTTGTTGGAGTAGATCCACAGGGTGACCATAGCCGGGCTGAAGTGGCCCTGCTGGAGGACGGTGATGCGGTTGTTTTGCAGAAAGATGCGTTCGCTGTCCTCCGGGATGCCCTCGGGGATGGCGGCGAAGTTGTGCGCCTGGCAGCTGACCGTCATGGGTGCGGGGTAGCACACGCAGTCCCGCGGGCAGCCGCCGCCCAGGGGCAGCTCCCCGGCCAGCAGCAGCAGCAACAGTTCCACACAGCACCCTGGCGGGGGAGGGGGGGGAGAGAGCACAGCCAGGTCAGGGGCGGCCGGGGGAGGCGGGGGAGGGGGGGGGACGGACGGGCAGGGGTGGGGGTGGGGGGCTGGTGGGCGCGCCACACCCACCCCTTGGCAGGGCTTTGTCCTGGGCTGTGCCCAGCTCGGCGATCTGGGATGGCAGCCTTCTGGGGGAGGCTCCTGCTGGGAGAAAGGCGGGGGTCAGGCCCAAGCAGGGCGCTCACGCAGCAGGAGATGACACTCTGGTGCTTCATACCCCGCGGAGGGGTCCAGCCCCAAGTCCCTACTGCGAGGAGAGCTCGGGAACGCGCGCCGTACCTCAGTCCCGCCCCCAAACCCTAGCCCCGCCCCCAAACCCTAGCCCCGCCCCAGTCTGTGTCCGGCCGTGCTAGGGTCGGGGTTCCGTCTCAGCTCTGTCACTTACTCCTATAACAGCACATGAACAGGTACTGATTCAGGCTCCTGGTCTAACAAAGTAAATATATGGGGGCCTGAAGAGTCTTTTAGTGTATTCTTTTTTTTTCATATTTTATTTATTTATTTGACGGAGAGAGAGATCACAAGTAGGCGGAGAGGCAGGCAGAGGGAGAGGAAGAAGCAGGCTCCCCACTGAGCAGAGAGCCCGATGCGGGGCTCTATCCCAGGACTCTGAGATGGTGACCTGTGCCGAAGGCAGAGGCCTTAACCCACTGAGCCATCCAGGCGCCCCTTTCAGTGTATTCTTTTTTTTTTTAAGATTTTATTTATTTATTCGATAGAGAGAGATCACAAGTAGGCGGAGAGGCAGGCAGAGGGAGAGGAAGAAGCAGGCTCCCCACTGAGCAGAGAGCCGGATGCAGGGCTCAATCCCAGGTCCTCGAGATCATGACCCAGGCCGAAGGCAGAGGTTCAACCCACTGAGTCTCCCAGGTGCCCTGCCTTTTAGTGTATTCTTAATAACAAAGCATGCATGCAAGACAACAAAGTTCATCTCAAAATCTGTCTCATTTACGGTGCCTTCTGTGTCCTCGAATATGCGACAGCGTTCTGTGCCTCAGTTTTCTCATTTCTAAATAGTACTAACTGTTCCTTTGCGGAGCTGTGAGGATATGCTGAGGAGACGTGTGTG
Organism: Nasua narica; assembly: GCA_028533885.1. Lineage (NCBI taxonomy): Eukaryota > Metazoa > Chordata > Mammalia > Carnivora > Procyonidae > Nasua > Nasua narica. The sequence goes on from CM052804.1 coordinate 39,405,837, forward strand.
ATGGGGGGAGACACCAGGGCTGCCTGGCTTTGCCCCCCCACTCCCACCCCCAGAGGCACTGCCAGAGCGAGGCTGTCCCCCTATTGGGTCCATCTTCTGGCCCCATCTTCTCAGCACCTCACTCCCAGGCTGTGTGCTCCAAGGGGTTGGTTGCAAACCAGGCCTTGCTCCTCCACCGTCCGGAGCATTTCCTCTGTAGCTTCCCTCTAATTGGGCATTAATTAGGCATTCGTTAATGGATCCTTAAAATAATTTATTTTCGGATGTGTCCAGCCTGTGGTCGGATAATAGCCCCGTGCTCATTATCGGAGCAGCCTCATTATAGACGATCATCATTACCTGCCTTTTTCCAGGGTCGCAGCTGCCCCAGGCTGCCCGGCAGGCGCGCCGGCGTGCAAGGACAGGCTCCAGGCCGGTAGCCCGCCCCTCACGCTGCAGGGCCAGGCAGCCGTCGCCTTCCTGCCCGGGTCTGGCCTCTTGCCCGTCCCTTCCAGCTTGGCCAGCTGGGCCTCTCGGGAGAAGGCCAGGGCCTGGGGCAGCTCAGCTGATTCCTGCTGTCAGCTCTGCCCAAAGCGTGTAGAAAGAACCTACATTCCAGGCCACTCTCAGACCTGCCCGCTCCTGGCCTTACCCGGGTCACTAGGCCGGGCTCCCAGGCCTGCTGCTGGCCTCGCCTCCTGGCCAGTGTCGGGCAGGCACAGCCACCACTTGCACTCCCTCACTCCCGGCAGAAACAGCATCGTAAATAAGTGACAGTTCCCAGCTGTTGGGAGTTATGGGCTCCCAGAGAGTGGCAGCTGCTTCCCGTCCCCCTGTAATCACCCGGCTTCCACCAAACGTTTCCAACATAAAAATCATCGCATATAATTTCGTTTTTGCATAATTGGGTTCAGTTGTGATTTCAGAGCAATTATGACCTCGGTGGCAGCGGCGGCGGTGGTGGCAATGCAGCTGCGAGGACCATTTCCGGGCCAAGCCACACTCTAGGTGGTTCCTGCGGTATGGCCACCACTGGATGGCCTGCGGGCCAAGCCCAAGGCTGGTGCCTCCTCGGCCTCAGTGTCCCTCTTTATAACATGGGTAGGAGATGATTGCTCTGCCAGCATGCCCCACGTGGAGGCTCAGGTCTGACCTCCAGGCCCCCACTGCCCACCTCAGTCTGGCAGGGGGTCTCGGCTGTGCAGGGGGAAGCAAGAGTGTGTAGGGCTAAGAGCCTGGACCCCAAGGCCCAGCTGACTCTCGGGGAGCATGCCAGATGCTTTGAGCCTCTTTTAAAAGCCAGGGGTGAGGGGCGCCTGGGTGGCTCAGTGGGCTAAAGCCTCTGCCTTTGGCTCAGGTCATGATCTCAGGGTCCTGGGATCGAGCCCCACATCAGGCTCTCTGCTCAGTAGGGATCCTGCTTCCCCCTCTCTCTCTCTGCCTCCCTCTCTGCCTACTTGTGATCTCTGTCAAATAAATAAATAAAATCTTTAATTAAAAAAAAAAGCCAGGGGTGGGAGGGGGGCTCACTCCACACTGGCTGCAGCTTCCACAGAGACTGACACCCCCTTTCCTCTCTCTCGGCAGGCATTCCTCACCCCTGCCCAGGCTGCCGGTCTCTCAGGAACCTCCCCTTAGGGAAGCGGCCCCCACCTTCCTATTCTGGGGGGGAGAGCCCAGGGGGCCCCTCCCAGCTCAAGGGCCTTCACAGGGCTCACTGTGCTGAAGGGGACCAGGCCACAGCCACGAACCGGTGCTTGTGGGACACACAGTGCCACACCAGACCCTGGGGGGCAGAGGGATGCTGCAAAGAAAAAGGCTTTTCTTGCCCTTAGGTCTGGCAGCGGAGAGACACTGACCGTGGGGGCAGGGGTAAGCTGGGGCAGGCTCAGCACTAATGCCGCTCAACATTTGTGCAGCTTATGAAGTTTACAAAGTGCTCCTGCTTGAGCTCCTCTGATTCCCAGCATTACTATGTGGTGGGGGGGTCCCCTCCCCCCCCTGACCTGGATGGGGGCCGACAACCCTTCCGCCTGATGTTGTGGCTGTGTCCCCATAAGGCCCCAGGGCTGGGCTTCTCTGAAGTGTCCCAGAGAAGCTGGGGGCCCCCAGGAGAGCCGTAACCCTTCCTTATAAGGTGTCTAGAAGATTCCTGGGTGCCCCAGGGAAGGTCGGGGCACAGGGAAACCAGGCAGAGACCTCAGCTTGGATGAAAAAAAAACAAATGTCCCCAAATCTAGGTATGGCCTGAGCAGCCAGCACGTGAACACACCCTGGCAGGTGTGTAGGTTAAGGCAGGACCCAGGGCAGGAGCCCCCATGTCCTTCCTGCGAGAGGGGCCCAGGAGGAGTCAGGGACCCCAGTCAACCACTCGGAGCTGCTCTCCATCCTTCAGTGCTGCCCAGATGCCAGGGAGCCAGCCCAGGGAAGCTGCCCTTGCACTACTCCTGCCTCCTTCCACTGGGCACTGGGGCAGGTCTCCGCTCACTCTGCTTCTCCACCCCGGAAGCTGGTCCCATCTCCAAGGCCCTGGACCAACCCTCCCAGCCAAACTCACCCGCCTCCAGCACCTGTGCTCAAGCCAGTGGGTGCCCCAGTCCTGGATCGTCACCCTGCCGGGCAGCTCCTCCCGAGCCCCCTCCGTGTGCCAGTGGGAGCCCCGACCCCGCTGATTGCCTGATTAAGGTATAAACAACGAGGCGGGTGCCTTTGCCGCGCACTTGAAGCTCGAAGATCGCAAATTAGCAGCCGGTGAAGGACCCTTGCGCCCCCTCCCATCTGCCTCCTCAGCCCTCTCCTGGGTGGGGCAGGGGTTGCTGCTCTGCCTGAAGGGGCTGAAGAAAGCCAGGCCGGGCCTTATTCCCCTTGGCTCAGGCTCTCCTCCTCCTCTCCGTCTGACTGCTCTGCTACTCCCAAACCTCCTGGACTCCCACACATCTGAGCTCACCTGAGGCTCTGCAGCCTCATTCATTCCTCCCTCCACTCAGTACTTGCCCCGAGTCTTTCAGTGTCGAACATGCTAGGGTAGGGAGGAGCCCAGGAGGAGCCCCGGGATGAACTGGGCAAGCCCTCATGGGTTCATTAGCAGATAGAGGGGCCCGCAGTCCCAAGCAGTCTGGTCAGGTGCCGGGGCCAGAGTAGGCACCTAAGGGTGTGTGTATAAGGGGAAGCTCAGGGAAGGTCCCTGCGCCACCTCCAACGTGAAGCCTTCTGCTCCCCTGCTAGCACAGAAAGTACACAATAGAGATTGTATTGTTTACATGTCCTCCTTCCTACAAATCCCCAAACCCTTCACCTGCTGGGAGGGACCTGGCAGGGGGAGGGGGTGAGTGGCCAGAACATGGACAGCACCTTGCCCAGGCTACTCAGCAACCCCAGATGTGCTTATGAAGGGTCCTGTAGGGCTGGACCTGGCAGGATGGGTGGGAAGGGCAAAACAGACAGAAGGCACAGCATATGCAAAGGCACTGAGGTAGGGAGACAGGTAGTGTGCCCCCATCGTACCCCAGACCCCCTCTTCTCTCTGCCTCTCTAAGTAGCCAGAGCTCCCAAAGAAGCTGTGACACCAGCTCTGCGAGGCTGGGGACACCCAGGCCTGGGGAGGCCAGAGAAGTCCCCATTAGAACCAGCACTGACAGGACCTCTGCTCCGGTCCCAGGCCAGATGGCCAGAGCGGCAGGGGTCCTGCAGCTTGCCCACCCTAGAAGCAGGAGGGAGCTCACCAAGGACAAGGACCCAGTCCTAAACACGGACCAAGTTCTTTACATGGAATCCTTACACCACCACACCATCGCAGAGGAAATGAGGCACACGGCCGGGGGTGGGGGGTCGACGGAGAGGCTGGCCCCAGCCACACAGCTGGTGAAGAGGGTGGTGGAACAGGCCTCACCCCTGCCTTCAAATCCAGGAGCTCCAAGTTGCCTGCGGCAGGCCCTCCCTGGTCCCAAGGTCTCAGACCTGCCCCTGACCACCTCTCCCTACACCCGAGAGGGGACATCCCCGTGGACTGGAATCCCCTGAAGACCCCAGGCAGGGCCGTGTGGGCTCTCGGAGCCTCAGAGACTCATCAGCCATGTGGCCAATCCCTCTGGCTCTGCAGCCCACCCCCCTTTCCCCTTGCACGGAGGTGGCCTCCCCCACCCTCCTGCCCCTGCCTTGCCAGCTGCTCTTGTCTGAGTCAATCGATGCTAACCAAATGGCCTGCCGGTCAGATAACAGCCTCGGGCCAGGCCGGCTGCGCTGGACAGAGCTTTTGGCTCCCAGGCCCCTTGGCACCGTCCCTCCATGCCACACCCCAGCGCAGGCCACTTCCTGCAGCGTCCCCCCACCCCAGCCTGGACCCCCATCATCTCTCCCCTGGCCTATTGCCATAGGCTTCTGAGCAGTCCCCGGGGCCCCCAGCTTTGCCCTTCGGTGTCTCCTAACACAGCAGCTCAAGTCTGAGTCAGAGCACGTGACCCCTCCGCTCAAATCCTCCTTGGCCCCATCGTGCTCAGTAAGACCCTCCAGTCTTTACCAGGCCCTGGCCACAGCCCCCCACCCCCACCCCCACCCCTCGCCCTCCCTCCCCCAGCCTCTTCCTCCTTCCTCCTCTTCTTCAAATGCTGGGTGTGTCCTGCCTCCAGCCTTTGGCTGCTCCCCCCTCCTGGAGTGTTGCCCAGGGCATCTGCAGGGCCCCTGCCCTGACCCCAGCCTTCAGGTCTCCCCCAGGTCACGTCCTCAGTCAGGCCTTCCCCAGCAGCCTATTTAAAATAGGGAAGGAGGGACCCCTGGGTGGCTCAGTTGGTTGAGCAGCTGCCTTTGGCTCAGGTCATGATCCCAGAGACCTGGGATCGAGTCCCGCATCGGGCTCCTTGCTCGGCAGGGAGCCTGCGCCTCTCTCTGCCTCTGCCTGCCTCTCTGCCTGCTTGTGTTCTCTCTCTGTTAGATAAATAAATAAAATCTTTTAAAAAAAAAATAAAAATAATAAAATAAAACAGGGAAGGAGCCCATCCCTATTTTACTTTCCCCCCTTAACACCCGTCCTCCTCCTAATAAATTATCTCATTTATTTATTTATCTTGTTCCTTTTCTGTCCCCTCCCACTGAATGTCAACACCGCGAGGGCACTGATTTTGTCTGGGGCGTTCCCCGCTGAGTCCCTGGGGCCTAGAACATAGTAGGTGTTCAATAAACAGAGTGGTTCTTATTAATATTGAGGCCTCCAGGAAGAGCAGCCTCAGCTGTGGTTCTCCCTCCAGGGTCCCTGGGCCATCAGAGAAGGGACAGACGGTGGGGAGAGCTCTGTAAGGGAAGATACACACCAGGCATGTCCAAGGGGCAGGTGACCAACACAGCTTGGCCTGGGACTTGGGGCTCTCCCAGGACTCGGGACTCTCAGGGCTAAAGCCAGTAAGTCCCAAACAAACCAAGACAAGTCAGTCCCCCTACCTGAGGCCAAGACTGTGCTCTCCTTCCGAAAACCAAGATCTCTGGGCCCAGGAGTGGGAGGGGACACACAGGCAGGAAGTGTGAGTGTTCTCTAGATGCCCACGCCTCAGGTCTACTGCCTGCAGCCCGGGAGGCAGGCCCAGCCTACACGGAACCTGTGTGTGTGCGTGGATCTGAGTACATTTCTGTGCACGTGTGTGCTACTGTGTATGTGTTTAGCTGTGTGTGTACATGGCCCCGTATGCACACGTATGCAGTATCTGAGTATGGGCACGTGTGTGTGCAAGCTCACGTTTGTCTCTGGAGTCCCCCAAGGGGGCTGGCAGCCCAGGCCCTTCCGTCCTGCAGCATCCCTGAACTCCAGCCGGGAGAGAGGGCCCAGATCTGCCACCTCCCTGTCTTACCTTGGCCCTCACTCTGGCTTTGCCTTTAGCTCCCTCTCTCCTCCAGGCTCAATGCCCTACCTAGTCCAGGGTCCCTCTCAGCAGGTGGGAAGCCGGTGGGTTCTTACTGGAACAGTCCTTGGCTTTTCCTTGCCGTGGCGAGCCTCCTGCACAGGCCTGGCTGGGAGGCCGTGCTGACCGGGCCGCCGAGCTCTCAGGGGGCCTTCCTGCGGGCTCCCCAGCTTGGCCTAGCCGCGTCTGCCACCTCCTCGCTGCGGGGTGCCCTCTGGGGAGGGTGGTGAGATGCCGGAGGCTAGCCCCAGCAGCTCGATACCCCGCCTGGCTTTGGGACCAGCTCCACTGGGAACACACTTCAGTGGGGCAACCCGGGCGGGCCACTAACCCTCCAAGGCCTCAGTTTTTCAGTCCAGGAACTGGGAGACCAAGAACCTGCTTTACAGGGTGTTGGAAGCACTCGGTGAGGGTGTGCCCCCGAACCCTAGCCCGGGGCGAGCTGAAGGAGAGGCATTGCCAAAGGTGATGATCGTGTTACTGGTACTATTATAAAGGGAGCTGCTGCTCACCCCCTCGGGGCTCTCCCAACCCCCAGTATACCCTGGCTTTCACCCCACCCACCCTGGTGCTCCCAGACCCCAGAGGCCTGCAAGAGGGACCTGACAGATCAGACACTGAGTCGGGGCTCAGACCCAGGTTCAAGTTCCTTCCCTGCCGGGACTTGGCTGCCCCCAGGGCACAGCAGGTGGGGATGGGGTCTTGACCTCTCGACTTTGCCCTTCCTCCCAGTCCATCCATCTCCATCTGGAGCTGCCAGCTCTCTGCAGAATGCCCCAGGTATTTGGGCTCTACCTTCACCTCGGGAACCCCCTCCGGGGCTCATAAACTGTGTCCCATGTTACTCAAATTTGCTTCTCAGTTTGGGGGCCCCAGAATCTGGGCTATGGCAGCCCAAGACTGAGGGCCATGGGCTTCTGAGAGCCAGTCCTTCCCAGGAGGTTTTGAGAAGGCTCTGCATCCTGCCTCCTCCCTCCAGACCCTGGAGCCCAATGTCCCTGCCTCAGAACCACAGCAAACTGTGGACCCACCTGTACCCAGACAGGCTCACTGAAACTGGAGTGGTATCTCAGGTGTGTCTGTGGGGCAGGTGAACCTCTGTGGGCCTGGGAATGTCTCCAGGGGCAAGTGTCTATTGCCTGCCTGGGGGTCGCTGAGGGGATGTGAGGGCGAGAGAATAGGGGTGGGGATCTACCAAGTCCCGAAGGCCCTGGCATTGGCTGACGGGAGATAGGACCCAGCCTGTGAGAAGCAGGTGCAGAACTCTCTTCCAGGAGCCCTTGTTCCTAGTTCCTGGAACAGCCACCCTGTCCTTGTTATCAGCCCAAGGCTTCAGAACTCACACCTGGGGTATCGATCATCCGGTCACCCTGTTCTGAATCTGTCCCCTGGCTCCTTCATTCACACGAGTTCGCTCTGAGCTTAGTGCTGCCACAGTGAGGTCCAGCCCCTTCCCTCATGGACCCTACACACTCCAGCAGGGCGACGAGTAAGCCAAGGGACCAGACAAGACCCAACTGACAAAGGGTGGTAGATACTGGGGGTTAAGATACTGGGGGTTAACAAGGGGGTTAAGACTGAGACAAATGGGGGCACCTGGGTGGCTCAGTCAGTTGAGCCTCTGCTTTCGGCTCAGGTTATAATCCCAGAGTCCTGGGATCAAATCCCACATGGGGATCCTTGCTCAACGGGGAGTCTGCTTCCTCTCCTCCCTGCTCGTGCTCTCTCTCGCTATCTCTGTCTCTCTCTCTCTCAAATAAATTAAAAAAAAAGTCTTAAAAAAAAAGACTGAGACAAATGGGGGGGCTGACATTAGTTTGTGTGCTCATTCAGGGGCTCCCTGAGCAATGACACCTGGGCTGAAACCTAAAGGAAAGGAAGGAGCCAAAGAACAGAGGGAACAGCAGGTGCAAAGGCCCTGGGACAGGACCAAACTTAGTATAGATGAGGGAAGAAGGGAAGGGCAGGAGATGCAGTCAGAAAAGCAGGAGGCAGGCTTTGTAGGGACTTGAAAGCCTCAGGTGAAGAGTCTGGATCTAATTCTGAGTGTGGTAAGCAGCCACGGAAGAGCGTGAAGTGGGAGGAACATGATGGGATTTGGGGGGCTGCTACTGGAGAATAGATTGGGGGACAAAAGGAGGGGCAGGGCCCTGGAGTCAGAGAGCAGTGAACAGAATGAGAAATGTTTAGGATGTAGAATTCGCAGGACACACAGGTGGACTAGTGTGAGGGAGGAACCCCGGGAAAGCAGGTGTGGGGCCAACAAGAGCTCTATTTAGGACACGCGAAGTCTGCGGAGCCTGACGGAGATGTTTAACAGGTGGCAGCTGGATGAACGAAACCGGAGGTGAGAAGCACACTTGGGAGTCATGCACATAGAGGTGGTATTTAAATCTGTGGGAATGGAGGAGGGGATCCATGTCAAGAGAGGGGATACAGGATCGAGGCCTCCAGCAACACAATTCTGGAACGTAAGGGAGAAGGAATGGCCAGTGATGTCAAAGGAAAGCCACAGCGCGTGGTGTGACTGAAGCCAAGAGTGGCTCAAGCAGGAAGGCGGACTCCGCCATGATGAGGACCGAGAGAGTTGACTGGAGGATGAAGTATGGTTGTTTGGCAACGTGGAGGTAACTGGTGACGCCAGAAAGTTCATTCCTGGGAGAACAGTGGGAGCAGAATGCACACTAGACGGGGAGGAAGAGTGAATGGGGAGACATTCACTGTCCCGCGGTCAGTCGGGACAAGTTAGAGCATGCGAATGTGACCAGTGGCCCCAGGGTCTCAGTGGCCCACAACAGAGGTTTCTTGCTCAGGGATCTGGGCAGAGAACACATCTTCTACCCAGAGCCTTGCTTGTCTCACAGCAGAGGGGACCAAGGGGACAGACGCTGTGGCCAACTACTGGCTTCTGTTTCAAGCAGCACGCAGCACTCCTGTTCATGTTTCATTGGTCAGAGTCAGTCACATGCCCCAGGCTGTCCTCAACGGGACAGGGGAGAATCCTGGGATGGGGTGCTGGTGTCAGGGAGCACCGCCTGTGAGCAACCGGAGAGGCCACTCATTGCTTTGAGGGGCGCCTGGGTGGCTTAGTGGGTTAGAGCCTCTGCCTTCAGCTCAGGTCATGATCTCAGGGTCCTGGGATCGAGCCCCACATCGGGCTCTCTGCTCAGCGGGGAGCCTGCTTCCCCCTCTCTCTCTGCCTGCCTCTCTGCCTGCTTGTGATTTCTCTGTGTCAAATAAATAAATAAAATCTTAAAAATAAGAAAGAAAGAGAGAGAGAGAAAGAAAGAAGAAAGAAAGAAAGAAAGAAAAATAAAAGAAAGAAAGAAGGAAACTTTGCTGTGAAGGGCAAAGAGAAACAGGACAGCACCCAGAGGGGCATGGAGTCCTGGGAGTTGTTCGCTTTTTTTTTTTTTTTTTCCGCTTTTTTTTTTTAAGATTTTATTTATTTATTTGACAGATAGAGACACAGCGAGAGAGGGAACACGAGCAGGGGGAGTGGGAGAAGGAGCTGAGCGGGGAGCCCGATGCGGGGCTCGATCCCACCCTGGAATCATGACCTGAGCGGAAGGCAGCTGCTTAACCAACTGAGCCACCCAGGAGCCCCGGTTGTTCGCTTTTTAAAGATGGAAGAAACTAGAGTTTGCTTGCACGCTTGTGGGCATGATTTGGGAGGAGGAAGAGGGAAGAAACTGAAGCACGGAGACCCAGAGCACTGAAGGGGGGGCGGGGCGGGACTCAGGTCTGTGTGATTGACAGGATGACAGAGTTAACCTTCAGGGTCTTCTTGTCTCCCTGAAGTAAAAAAGTATCATTAACTGAGAGCCAAGGTAGGGAGGAGGGCAGGAGTTTAAATCAAACTACATCAGTCACATGAGAGGTTTGTGGGGGACAAGGAGGTAGGTGTTTGCAAAGCCAGGTTTCCGGTGCCCACTACCTGGGCCCCTGCCCAAGTCCTCCTCGCCGCCAGCTGGACTGCTGGGGCTCTCCAGGCCCCTCTGATGAAGTCCGCTCACGTCACTCCCTGCTGACAGAGCGTGCCTTAGCTCAGCAAACATTCCCTCCACCCCTTCCTCAGGGCCGGGCATCATGCCAGGAGGGCTCTGGGGACAAAAGACCCAGTTCCTCGCTTCCTCAAGCTCAGTCTTCCCCCAGATGCCTTCAGGATAGCATGTTGCAGACATATGTCACTCCCCTTGCCCACCCAGCTGCTAAATCCTCTTCCTGTATTTGGAAGATCTCCCAATTTATGTGAATGAGTCCTTCCCCCCCTATGGAAGCTGAAAAGGTCAAGCCGGAACTTTCCCAGCCTTCCCTGAAGACTGGGCAAGGCCTGTAACCCAGACTTTGAACTAGGACTTAACGGCTCAATTAAGCTGCGACCAGTGCTTACAAGGATAGTGGCACTGGCTGTGACGGGAACATTGGAGGTACAAGCTGGAAGTGTCTTTGTCTTTGTTTGGGGCGTGGCTCCTGTTTGTGGAGCCCTCAAACCTTTGGGGGAAGTCTGTGGGTTACCTGTAAATAGATCTGCTTTTTATTTAAATTAGTCAAGGCTGATGTGTCTTTTGCTTGCAAAGAAGAATCCCCCCTGATGTGAGGTCCCTCCAGCTGAGCTCAGCTTGCAAGCCCATCATCTGGCTCTGCTCCCCTGGTTTCCGCTCTTCCCCCTCATCTCAGCTCAGGGGCTTCCTGCTCCCTTCTCTCTGTCTTCCTGGGGAAGCAGTTCCTCAAGTTCCCCGGGGAGGACCATCCCTTCCCCTTTCCAGGTGATTCGGGAGGCAGGGCTAGCAATCAAGTGGCCAGGCTCAGCCAATCAGACTGTCTCCTAAGAATTTCAACCTGAACCTGAAGCCGAGTGACTCGGCTAGAGCACAGCCGTATCACCTCGGTGGGGCCTTCCTGAGGACGCTGCCTAGTAGTTCTTTCCAGCAAGACCCCCAGAACCACCCTGGTTCTTGCCCTTCCCAGACGTGGGTTGTTCAGCTTCTTCGTTGGGTCCCATTTGCTTTCTGCAGCGGCTCACCTAACACCCCGCTTCTTGCCTACCAAGATCCTGATTTCATTCAATTACCAGGTGGCCACGTGCTCTAGAGGAGCTAAACTCCTCCCCAGGAGTGGGAGGGAGCCTGTCTCTATTAGTCTACTCCATTGTCAGTGATTGGTTTAGATAGGAGCATGTGACTCCACTCTGACCAATGAGATACAAAGAAAGTCAACTGAAGGACTCGGGGGCTGGGTAAGGCGCTTCCTTCTTTTGAAAAAGGACACAGGAATGGATGGATGTTCTCTCTTCCTGCCTTGGCGTGTGGCTGGGTGAGGATGAAGTGCCAGGTGCCAACGCACTATCTTTCGGCCATGAGGGGACCAAAAGGCCCACAGGCCAAAGCCAGTTTACCAAAGACTGCAGAGCGAAAAGATAGAGAGAACCTGGATCATAATGATCTTATTAAACCAAGGAATCAACCAATCCTGGGATCTCTAATCTTCTTATAGGAAATAATAATTCTTGTTACAGCCATTGTGATTTGGGTTTTTTTTAAGTTTCATTTTTCAAAAAAGATTTTATTTATTTTTCAGAGAGAGTTTAGAAAAAGCACATGCACAAGGAGAAGGAACAGCAGGCAGAGGGAGAAGCAGGCTCCCCACTAAGCAAGGAGCCGGATATGAGACTTGATCCCAGGACCCCGGGATCATGACCTGAGCCGAAGGCAGACGCTTGACCCACTGAGCCACCTGGGCGTCCCTGATTTGGGTTTTCAATCACAGCCCCAAACACACCGTCCAGTGAGTTCCTCTTTCACTTAGTCACACTAGATTTCTCTTGCTTACAACCGAAGAAGTCTAACTTATATACTTGCAGGAGTCGGCTCAGACAGGACCTGTCCCAGGAAGCCTCCCCAGACCCTTTCCTCTGGGTTCAACCCCCTACCCTCCTCAGTGCTGCCTCCTATCCAGGCACTCGAGCCTCCCACACCAGGGGTGCCCAGCTGGTGCACGGAGCTCACCTATACATGTCTGGAAAGTGAAGGAATGAATGGATGATTTAGCTGATTTAATTCCAGCCCAATGCAAAGAAACCAGGTGCTTTCCTTAGCTGAGGCAGCCTTCTTGCGGGTAGATGTAGCTATACAGTAAGTTTTAGTAGCCAAAGGTCACCAGGTACCTCATGCCTAAGATGATAAATGAGTTTACGAGGCATTTCAGGCTTTGCCTCACAGGTCTTTCTCTTCTGAGCTCTTGGCAGAGTCCTGACTGGCCACTTAAGACCCCTGCAGGGAATGTTTTAAATGTATTTGTGGTGTTTTGTTTTGTTTTAAGATTTTATTTATTTATTTGACACAGAGAGAGAGATCACAAGTAGGCAGAGATTCAGGCAGAGAGAGGGGGGGAAGCAGGCTCCCTGCCGAGCAGAGAGCCCGATGCAGGACTCTGGGATCATGACCCCAGCCGAAGGCACAGGCTTTAACCCACTGAGCCGCTCAGGTGCCCCTATTTGTGGTGTTCTATGTCTTAATCTGTGCAGTGGACTCAGGGATGTTAGTTTTATTATTCTCTATACCATATATATATATATATATATATGGTATATATACATGCACACACATATACATATATATATATATACACACACACATACATATTAAGATTTTATGTATTTATTTGACAGACAGTGAGAGAGGGAACACAAGCAGGGGGAAGCAGTGGGAGTGGGAAAGGGAGAAACAGGCTTCCCGCCAAGCAGGAAGCCCGATGTGGGGCTCAATCCCAGGATCCCAGGACCATAACCTGAGCCAAAGGCAGACGCTTAACGACTGAGCCACCCAGGCGCCCCTTAAACATACTATATTTTGATGCATGCATTTAATATTTAATAAAGGAAATACATTATGAAGGGGATAAAAAAAGACATCTTGCAGGGTCTAGCTAAGAATCTCAGGGCCTTGCGCTTTCTCCAGGGGCCAGCCAGCAACACATTCTAGCCTCCGACCCCAGGCCTCAGAGCTTTGACCCAGGCAGAAGTGGCACGGGCTTTCCCCCCATGTAGTCCCTAAACCCTGTGTTCCCCCGTTAAGGTTTTTCTATGTAAAGCCACTCTTCATCGTTTATTTTAATTCTAAATACTTGCCAATTGTAGAAACCATGGAAAGTAGAAAAGTGAAAAGGAAGAAAAATCATCACAATCCCATCACCCTTGACAACCATCGACAGCGCCTTGCTGCGCTTTCTCTCTGTACTTCCTTCATTTATGTAGGGATATATAAAATTTAAATAAAAATTTTATTTAAAGCAATAAAATTGGGACCGTGCTGTATATGAGCTCTGTAACCTGCGTTCTCTGCTTAACTTAGACCGTTGTTCATCCATTCAGCCGCCCTCCAGGTGCCTTCATCTGTGAGCCTCTGCAGGGAGGCAGCTGAGCAGGCAGAGTGACCCCGCCCCCCCGAGTCGGAAACAGATACTCCTCAAATGGTCACATCTATATGTAATCACACCGTGCAAAGAGGACTCCAGGGATAGAGAGATCCAAGTTGCTATGAGGAATGTGGGGGCTCCCCTTGGCAGTGGGAGTGGGAAGGCTCTGGGAGAGTTTGAAGATTGAGAAGAACTCCACTGGGAGGTTTAGGGGGAGGTGGGGCTCCAGGCAGAGGGAACAGCATGTGCTGAGGGCCTGGGTCAGAGGAAACGCACAGCTGAGTACCAGAAGGACAGTGTGGTAATGGTATAGAGATTGCAGAGTTCTGTAAGGACAGACCATAATTTGTTTATCTGTGCAATATTTTGATGGTTTCTCATTTTTCACTGTTACAGACTATCATGACACAATTGGTAATGTTAGTTGGGAGGACTACTAGAAGCTCAGGGACCAGGGAGAGGAGAACGTCACTGCATACCCAACATCATACATTTGGTTTATTGCCATGTGAATGTTCTTACTGATTCTTTCAAGAGTCAGCGGGGCGCCTGGATGGCTCAGCTGGTTAAGCATCTGTCTTGGGCTCAGGTCATGATCCCAGGGTCCTGGGATCGAGCCCCACGTCGGGCTCCCTGCTCAGTGGAGAGCCTGCTTCTCCCTCCTACCCCGCTTGTGCTCTCTGTTGCTATCTCTACCTCCCAAATAAATAAATAAATAAAATCTTCCCAAAAAAAGAAAAGTCAGCTAAGCTAAACAATATTGGAATGAACATCTTTGTGCATAAAGCTTTGTCCATGCATTTCTCAGCCTTTCCCTAAATCAGATTCATTGAGTCAAAGTCCCCTTGAAGCAAGATGGTAAATCACCTTCCAGAAAGTTTAGCTCATGGAGCTTTAAGTTCTATACCCAGAAGATCACCAGTCACAGGGACTTTCAGAGACCCTACTCTTCCCCATTGGCCTTCCCAACTAGACTGAGCCACTCAAAAGAGACAAGAGCTGTATATCTCATATGGAGAGAGCTCTGGGGCAGGGAATCAAGAGATGAAGGTGTGCTGAAACCCTCCTGTGTGTCAGACCCATCCGTAACCGGGGCTATCACATACACTCATTGAATGCTCCAAAAAAAGTTACTACGAAAGTATTAATATCCTCATTTTACAGTTGAGAAAAATAAGGTTCAATAAAAGGTGGGGATTCGCCCAAGATGGTGGAGCCAGAAGTCAAACCAAAACCTCTCTTTTAAAAAAGATGTATTTATTTATTTGAGAAGGGGACAGAGAGAGAGGGAGAGAGGACGAGCAGGGGGAAGGACAGAGGCAGAGGGAGAAGCAGACTCCCCACTGAGCGTGGAGCCTGATGCAGGGGGAGGGGGGAGAGTGGGGGCTCGATCCCAACACCCTGAGATCCTGACCTGAGCCAACATCAAGAGTCGGGCGCTTAACAGACTGAGCCACCCAGACGCCCTAGACCTCTCTTTTGAGGCCACAGCTCTCTCATAGGCCCTCCCTGAGCCTCTCCCCGTCGGGCCCCCCAACAGGCAAGAACTGTGTCCTTGCTCCCTTGCCAATAATTTCATTCCTGCCCCTGTCTTCATTATTTATTTTCTCTCCTGGCGCCTCACACTCACGAGGCTGGGGAAATGGACAAGGCAGCTGGGGAAGGAAGTGGAAATTCTGTGTAATACCATCATCTGTATCACAAAACTTGTCTTAAGTGCCAGCCCCAGGGATTTGCTGGAGTTGGTGCGACAGAGGTGGGGCTGAAGGTCAGATTAAATTGGACTAGTAACCCCAGGGGGATACTTGAAAGAGGTTGCTAAAGAAAGTGTTTCCGGCAGGAATGTGAGCAGCGGGCAGAGTGCTGGCCAGCCGCCGGGTCAAGCCTGCTTCACGGGGCTCGGTGGTGACAGGCTTGGGTTCACACGTCCTCCCCCGGAAACCTGAAATCTTGCCTTTTCCCCCCAATAATGAGTTGCTATAAAAATGGATCTTGAATAAAATCGTCTGCAGTTTTCAAATTTCAAACTGCATTAGTCAAAATAGATCGGATTTCCACGTACCAACTTACCACCTGCTCAAAATCCGATCCTTTTTCAGCTGGAATGTATTGAAATATGAATCACCTCTCCTGAGAGGAAAAAGGGAAAAGCAGCAGAGGGAAGGCCCTTTGAAAATGTGCCGGTGGGTGAACTGCAATCCTGTGCGGCTTGGGGCTCCCCCAGCCTCCCCCAGTCCTCCCCTCACTGATGGCTGCTGGGTGGTCCCAGCCCCTCAGCGGCTTCCCTGGGAAACCTGGTTTTTAGCTCAACCCCCTAGGCTCTGGGCTGTCTCTGATGCCCGATGCACAGCATCGTCTCCAGTCCTCCAGACTTTAAGAAGCACCGGCTATGAGCCGGGAGCACAGGTGTACCAGAGAAGCCAGTCTGCACTCATAGCACTGAATCCAGGAGTAACTTTATTGTCACTCCCTCATACACTCACCCTCTTAGCAGCACTGGACACGGCTGGCCCTCCCTTCGGGAAACACTTCCTTCTCTTTACTTTGGAGACAGGGCTCCACCCTTTTTTTCTCCCACCTGGCCAGCTGCTCTTGGTCTGCTCGGCTAGCCGGCTAGCCGTTCCCCCTCTGCCTGATCTCTGCGTGTCCCGATTCCCCAGGGCTCAGCACTTGGACCTTCCCTCTTCCACAGCCACACCTATCCCTAGCATCCATCAGGGGAGCTCAGGTTTTCAGTACAGTCTCCACGGGGTGGAAGACCAGATACGCATCTCATTCCCAAACTCCAGATCAGCCCAGCCGACATTGCCACATGGATATCTGACCAGCGGCGCCACTCCACGTGCCCTAAAGGTCTTTCTCCCCATCTGAGGAACTGCCAACTCCATCCTTTCAGTTGCTCAAGGAGAAGATGTAGACCTCATTCCATATTCTTCCTTTCCCTTGTTCTCTTTCCCCTTAATCCATCAAGTCCCATGGGTTCGACCCTTTAAATAGATCCCAAATCTGTCCACATCACTCTACCCCCACCCCGCCCCCGCTGCGGGCGACCCATCCCAAGCCGCCGTCCTCCACCCCCCGCCCCTGGACCGCTGTAGTGGTCTCCCTAACTGGTCTCCCTCCTTTTCCTTCCTCCATTGCCACCCACAGCCCACACCACAGCCACAAGGATCTTGGAAAACAGGAAGAGCTATCAGGTTACTTCCCTGCTTAAAATCTCCCAGTGGCTTTCCATTGTGCCAAACAGAATGCAAACTCCCTACCAACCCCCCCCATCCTCCTAACCCTCCCCTGCCACCTCTCCAGCCCCGCCCCACACCATGACCCCCCATCCCTGGCTGCGCGAGCCTTCCTGTCCCTAAATCGCGGCTAGCTCAGTCTCTCATTTTGTTGTTTTACGGTAAAACACACGCAACCGAAAATGTACCATTTTCACCATTTGAAAGCAAACAGTACTGTGGCATTTAGTACATTCACGATGTTGGGCAAACATCACCACTATCGAGTTCTAGAACATTTGCATCATCCCAAAGAGAAACCCCATACCCATTAGCAGTCATTCCCCATTCTTCCTCCCCCAGCCCCAGGCAACCATTAATCTGGTTTCTGTCTCTGTGGATTTACCCTTGCTGGGTATTTCATACAAACGGAGTGCTACAGTGTGTCTATCTGGAAGTTTTCCGCACAGACTGTTCCGGACTGAACACTCTAGCCCGGGGCCCTTGCAGGACCCCACCTCCTTCTTAGCATTCTGGCCTCAGCTCAGGTATCTAAGAGCTGCCCCTACCAGCCCCGGTCCCTCTTGATTACATAAGTAGCCTGTTCTAGTTCCCTCTTAGCACTTAACACTCACTCGAGTATCTGGTTTAAGTATTTGTGTACATGTTTACTGTCTTCCTCCTTGTCTGCTTCTTCCCTAGGATGTCCGCAGCCTCCAGGACTGTGCCCAGCACCCAAGAGGTGCTGGCTCGCTCAGTGATCACTTGTGGATTGAATGAACAGGTGCTACCAGCGCTGGGATGGAGCGTCTATGACACTATGGAAACCCCCAGCGGGAAGGCAGCCTCCAAGGGCAGCCACCAAGGACATGCTGGTGGGAGGAACTGCACGGTCAAAGCCTGGCCTGGAGGCACGAGAGAGCATGTCCGGTGTGGTGTCCTCTCTAGTTTGCGATGTGTCCCCTGATTGTTCCCCAGCCTTCCGCAGAGAAGACAGCTGGCCACTGGTTTTCATACAAGATGTAAGGGGCTGGCAGGAGAGGAAGGACAGTCTTTTTCCTTTCTTTCTCCCACCCTGCTTGCAAGTATGTGTTGCACATCCCCACGGACACAAAGGAAAGCAGGCTTGTTCCAAGTTTCTGATTTGGGGGTCAGCCTGCGATCACCTTTAAGAGAGAGGGGAAGGGGGTCCCTGGCTGGCTCAGTCAGGAGAGCTTGTGATGCTTAATCTCGGGGTTTCGAGTCTGAGCCCCACGCTGAGTGTAGAGATTACTTAAAAATAAGTATTTTTTTAAAGAGAGAGAGAGAGAGAGAGGCGGGAGAGCATGGCGGTGTGGAGTATAGATGACCGTCAGCTGTGTTTTGATGATGGGGGGCCTCCCAGGGGGGAGGCGGGGCTAGGATGGACCCGCAGCACCCCCACATGGGCCCTCTTCACTGGCCTTATCTTTCGGGACTAAGCCACCGGCCCCTCTGGGTACTGGGCTGTCTGTGAGCCCTGTATCTTATTTCTCCTGATTGAATCAGGCCGGGCTGACCCAGGCCCTGTGGCTCTGAGAGTACAGCTGAGCTCCCAGGAGGAGAGGCCCTTCCCCAAAGCCAGGAGGCTCAGGAGGGCAAATTCAATTGTGTGCAAGGCAGGAGCCATTAACCTGTCTGTGGACTTCGGTAGCCCCACCCCCGCTCCCCTCGGCCAGCGGGCCTGTCCAGGCTACCTCTCCCAGATTCCAGCCTCCCACCATCCCAAGGGCCTGCTGCTGCTCCCGGGCTATTCCCAGCCTCCCCTGTCCTTCAGTGCCCCATAGTTCTCTTCACTCCTGCCTCTAGGGTCTGAGTGGATTTTGAGCTGAGAAAGAAAGCGAGTCCATGGGGAATTCGCCCTCCTTGGAAGCAAGCCAGGCTCTTGGCCCTTCCTACACCAGGGGCCACCTGAGCGGAGTGCTGAGGTCTCAAATGCCTATGCCTAGTGTGGGGCCTAGAGCTGGGCTGTTCAGTGCACTAGCTGCTACCCATGTGTGGCTTTGAATGCTTGAAATGCGGCTATCTTGCAGGCCTAGTACAAAAAAGGATGCTCGCTATATTGGTTAAAGCTTTAACCCACTGACCCACCCTGATGCCCCTGCTTTTTACCTTTTTTAATGTAGCTACTAGAAAATTTAAAGTACCAGGGCGCCGGGGTGGCTCCATGGGTTAAGGCCTCTGCCTTCGGCTCAGGTCATGATCTCAGGGTCCTGGGATCGAGCCCCGTATCGGGCTCTCTGCTCAGCAGGGAGCCTGCTTCCCCCGCTCTCTCTGCCAGCCTCTCTGCCTACTTGTGATCTCTCTCTCTGTCAAATAAATAAATAAAATCTTTAAAAAAAAAAAAAAAAAGAAAATTTAAAGTACCTGTTGCTCAACATTTTTTCTTCTTCTTTTTTTTTAAGATTTATTTATTTGACAGAGAGAGATCACAAGTAGTCAGAGAGGCAGGCAGAGAGAGAGGGGGAAGCAGGCTCCCCGCTGAGCAGAGAGCCCCACCCCAGGACCCCGAGACCACGACCCCATCGAAAGGCAGAGGCTCAACCCACCGAGCCACCCAGGCGCCCCCTGTTGCTCAACATTTCTATTGGACAAAACTGCTTCGGAGTGGTTGGGCACGGGCTCATCTCCTTGGCTCCCTGGACTCCTTGCCCTTAGGGGAGGGGAGCAGCAGGAAGAGGGCCAGAGCAGGACCCTCCAAAGGGTGGTCCTGTTTGGAGGACACCAGTCCTGACACCCACTCAAAGGGCTCCCCTAAGTGAGCACAGCTGGAGGACCAGCGAAGGGCGGGGCCCTGAGCCTCTTGGAGGCAGGCCCCAGGAAGGGGCATGGCCTGGGCAGAAAGCACCGACGGCCTTTGCTGTCATTCACTGCTGCTCTAGCACCTGGTGCCGGGGGCTGCCCGGGCACTGCTACACGCAGCTGGGGGCAGGACAGACCTAGGGGCTACCTTGGGGTGGCTCTCGCTGTCACAGGGTAGCAGGCCCACCGCAGATCCCTGTGGCCCCCAGGAGGAGGGGTGGCAGCAGGGGTATACCCCAGAATCCGAGAGCCCCAGGCGGTGGCTCTGAGCAGAGAGAGCAAACAGAACTCTCTGGGAAAGTTGCCGATCCCCCATCTGGACTGCCGCAGATCGGAGACGGGAAAGAGGAGAGGGAGAAAGAAGAGGAAGAAAAAATAAAGGAGAGTGGAGACAGATAGCTGGGTGCCCGTGGAGGGTGCAGCTCTGGGGCCAAGAACTGATGAGGCTGCACGAGAGGGTGTGAAGGGGTGGAGAAATGGGGCCGAAGAAGCGGACTGGAGGTTTCTGCATGGGAACGGGGCGGATGGGGGTACAGGGGGTAGGAGGCCGCCCAGGGTAACACATCCTCCCTAAAACTGGGAGCCGTGGGTGGCACCATGTGGGGACAAGCCAAGGGCTTGATGGAGAAGGAGGGGCTATGATGGGACTGCTGGGTGGGCTGGGCCAGGAAACTGGTCTCCCGGTGGTCTCTTCTCCACACCTGGGGGGGGGGGGGGTGAACAGAACACGGTCTGTTCACCGTGGAGGAGGGAGGCAGGACGGGAGCACTTCGGAGGAGGTCTAGGGGACCCTCCGAGGGGCTCAGGGCAGGGCTGGTGAAGACCCCTGGCTGCCCTGGACCCCGGGCCTCATTAACACGTGCCACTGTGGAGGACTGTGGCTTCTGTCTTCCCTCGATCCTGGAAAGGGACTGCTTGCTTGTCTTCCTGCTTCAAAGCCCACAGTACCCTTTTAGGCTCTCCACTAAAGCTCCTGCTTCCTGCCCCAGAACAGGGCTGGCTCAGTCTCCACAGCCAGGAGGAGGAACAAATAAGGAGCACCCCCAGAGCTAATGAACGATCCAAGCCTTTGGCTCGGGTCAGCAGTCCCCCACCAGTCTCCTTGGCCCTCTGTGATGGCTCATTATTCCAGTATTCCCAGGAGACAGATGGAATTTTTTTTTTTCCCCCAACATCGCCTAATTACGTTCCAGCTGTACGTGATACAGTGACATGTGTCCCAGGCACACACACAATTCCCAGTAAGACCAGGCAGGGAGAGTTCCAGTGGAGGGTGTGAACCAGGATGTTTTAACCTTTTTTTTTTTAAAAAAGATTTTATTTATTTGACAAAGAGAGAGATCACAAGTAGGCAGAGAGGCAGGCAGAGAGAGAGAGAGAGGGAAGCAGGCTCCCTGCTGAGCAGAGAGCCCGAAGCGGGGCTTGATCCTAGGACCCTGAGATCACCACCTGAGCCAAAGGCAGAGGCCTTAACCCACAGAGCCACCCAGGCGCCCCTGGGATGTTTTAATCTTGAAGTGTGCACCGAGAGCCCTTACCCGGGAAGGCCCCAGAATGACACCCTCCTTTGGGTCTAGAGCGTGGCTGTCCCAGGTGACTGATAAAACAAGCCTTGAAGTCACAGAGGGCAGGGCAGGGAGAGACTTCAAAGGGAGGACAGCTGGGGGGGGGGGCGGGGGGGCGGGGTGCTCGGGGGAGGAATGTGTTTCCTGAGAGCCCAGAACCCGGGATGGGATGCGGTTCTGATCAGGAATCTCAGGAGCATTCCAACTGAATGCAGGGCTGCCGTGGGTTGATTCCTTTCCCCATGCCAAGGAGAGGCTGGGAGAGTCCCTAGGATGGAGAAGGACAGGCTGTCCTCTGGGGCCCTGTGTGGCCGGGAGCCTCAGGGGCTGCCCATACCGACTACCAGAGCCGCGGGCCACTGAGACGGGTATGGAAGCTCCTGGACGACTGGGCAGGCTCCTTAGCACCCTCCCGGCCCTCCAGCCCCCGTTCCACCGCTCAGGATGCAAGTCGGCGCCTCTGCAGGGCCCCGGCTCACAATCTTAGCGGGTCTCAGCTCTGTGGCCGCCTCGGCATCGTCCCACGTGGCCTTCACAGCTTCCTGTGCCAATCGCCTCCGTGGCCATTCCAGATCCCCTCTCTCCTCGAATCCCTGCCCTTGGCCTCTGGGCCTGACCTTCACAGCACCCTCACGCATTCAGCTGCAGAGCTAAGGGCTTCAGGCCTTCTGCCCGAGGCTGGCTGGCTCCGCCCGGCCCTCTCACCTTTCCCCATGCCAAGGTTTCAATTCAAATGCCCCCCTGGGCCAAGCAGGAAACAGAAAAGGGCAGAGATGGCCAGGTGGCAACCTGGAAGCCAGGCCCCTCCAGAAGGCCCCAGGCCCTAGCCATTGTGAGGCTCTGGGTTATCAATCAGGTCTTTCGATTTTGCCAGAGGCTGGAAATCAGGAATTTTGCCTGCATTGATTGGCAGCAAGCAAAGCAAAACAAAACAGAACAAAACAAAACAAAACAAAAGAGCAAAGACTGCATGGGCCAGCACCATTCCGGCGGCCTGATCTAAGCGGGGCTTTCTGACAGCCGCCTCCCAGTGTGGTGCGCCCCCAACGCCCCGACTCTTTGGTCCCCACCCCTTCTGCTCCTTCTCTGCCTACCTGCTCAGCTCTCTCCCACCGCACAATACGCACTGCCAGACCGCAGTCTCCCTGCAGCTACCGCCTCCTTGCCTCCTTCGTCTCAGGCAAATGCCTTGAAAGGTGGGCCCCTCCCCCTCCTGTCTCTTCAAGGCCCCACACCTGGGATTCCACCCCTTCTCACACACAAACTCCCAGCGTGGGCCCAAATCCAACAGTTTCCATCTCTGGCTTGTGTCTACTGCCCCTGGGCACAAAGCTGCCCTTCAAATCTCCTCCCCCTGGATTTCCTCAATAGAGCTCTCTCCTGGGTGCACCCCAACCTGGGTCTACTGTGAAAATTCCTTCTCAGCCCCTGTCATGGGCACCTCTTCCCCTTCTCATTTGACTCACGGTCCCGGGGGGCCACCATGACCCCAGACACTTTATCTGCGCTTGGCTCTCACCGGGCTCCAGCTCTGGGTCTCCAACGCCTCCCTGGACACGTCCCCGGATTGCTTCCAGACTCTTCCTACTCAGCGTTCATGAAACGAACACTATCCTCCAAGCCTCCTCCCCTCCTCCTGGGTCACTAACCTTCCCTGTTTGCAAGACACCTGGACTCTGCATTCTCTTTCTCCCCTCGCCCTGTTCACTGGGTCGTAGAGCCTCTGTCTGAACTCTTTCCCGATGGTACAGCTGCCTCTGGCTAATTTCCTGCCTTCACCCTTGCCCTGCTCTGTCTTCTCCTTCTAAAGAGCTTTTCTTACACTTGGCTCTGATTCGATCACTCTAAATGTTTGTGACCCTTCTTTCAGGAGGGTGTCTAACTCTTTGTCTCGTGCCTTGGGTCCTGAGCCCACATTCACCCTCCCATCATAAGCCCACCCATGTCAGCCTGCTGCAATCTCGCTCTCTCTCTTTTTTTTTCCCTAAGAGAGGGAGAAATAGGGGGAAGGGCAGACCAAGAGAGAAAATCTTAAGCAGGTTCCACGTCCAGTGCAGAGCCTGACTCAGGGCTCGATCTCATGGCCCTGAGATCATGACCTGAGCCGAAATCCAGAGTCGGATGCTTAACCAACTGACCCACCCAGTGCCCCTTGCTGCAGCCTCTTGCATACGCTGTGTCCTCTTCCATCTGTAGGTCGTGGGTCATGCTTGGGTCTCTCTCCTGGGATGTCTCTCCTTCCTCCACCTGCCTGTTAATTCTCACCTCTTCTTTAAGCTTGGCACAGGCCAGGAGGGATTCTCCCCACTTTGTGCTTACCTGGATCACTGTGTCCATTCACCAGGGCCTCATAAGTGTCAGTGTGCATGTAGGTACCTATTGTTGTAAGAAAGACTGAATACACAAACAGGCAGTGCCAGACCACATAGGTAAACAGAACGCTGGACCCCAGTCTACAGTAACCGCCCCGGAAACCCTCCCTTCTCTGCAGCTACCAACCTAAGAAGCCAGCCTGCTTCTTCTGGGAAGTGAGATTCATAGGCCATTGGACCACTTCTCTCACTGGACCACAGGCATTCCAGTGATAATCAACCCCAAATGGCCAGGACTTGATGAGCTTCCTTCATTTTTTTTTAAAGATTTTATTTATTTATTTGACACAGAGAGAGAGAGAGGCAGTGAGAGAGGGAACGCAAGCAGGGGGAGTGGGAGAGAGAGAAGCAGGCTCCTCGTAGAGCAGTGACCCCGATGTGGGGCCCGATCCCAGGACCCTGGGATCACAACCTAAGCCGAAGGCAGACACTTAACCCACTGAGCCACCCAGGCGCCCCAGCTTCCTTAATTTTTGTCCCTAACTCCAACTTAGGACCAAGCAGAGAAAACCAAACGTGCTCCCCTATCCAGTCCCAGAGGATGCCCCACTCCTTGCAAGCCGGAGGCCAGTTTCTCCATTGGAACCGTCTCCAACCAAGGCCCACCTGAAGACTTTTCTTTTCCTCTACCAAAACTCGTCCACTTCTCTGCCCGACTTGAGCCTCTGCCAAAACCATTCTAGATATGGGAGCTTCAAACAAAACCACTTTAGGCCCTCATGCCTCTGCCGGCCAACTGGGTTCCATGGGATGGTTCTTCTATTGTTTTGTTTTGTTTTTTAAGATTTTTATTTATTTATTTGAGAGAGAGAGAATGAGAGGGGAGAAGGTCAGAGGGAGGAGCAGCCTCCCTATGGAGCCAGGAGCCCAATGCGGGACTCGATCCGGGGACTCTGGGATCATGATCTGAGCCGAAGGCAGTCTCTTAACCAACTGAGCCACCCTAGCGCCCTTCTGTTGTTCTTAGCTGAGGTTTCTCATGGTCACATGAAGTAAAATGCTGGGACACTTGAGCCTCTTCCCCTGTCCGTGAGGTTCCGAAGCTTCTCTCACTGGGGGCCCTGCTCACGTGATCTCTCTAGCCTAGTGACCCCACTGCCTCCCACATGGCGGCTCGATCTCCTGAAACCACAAACCTGAGGCTGCTGGCTTGCTTCAGGCTTGGGACTGAACATGGCACAGCCTCCCTTCCCCGGCTTCCCACTGGCTGGATCAAGTAGCAGCCCAGCCCAACTCCTTGTGGGGAGGGACCCTCCCAAGGCCAGCACCATGGGAGCTCATCGGGGTGTCATTTTCGGGGCGTGGCGGCAGCACATCTTTCTTCCCACAGACACTGTTCTTGGTCTCTGGGCCCTCAACATCTAGCAGAGGGGGGCCGTGACCCAGTGAATGGATGGAAGGACAGTGGGTCCACGAGATGGACAGAAAGTCTCCACAACGGCTTCCCTGCCCCCAGGCCCACCCCCCGCCTTCCATTCCCATAAACACTGCTCTCTGCTGCAGAGCTCTCACTTCTCTATTTTTAAACCTCTCAAGCAGTGAGTGGTGCTTAACATTTTTTGAATCGGGACCCCTTAGGGAATCTCATGAAAGCTGCAGGAGACCCTCTCCCTGGAGAAGAGCGCCTCTGTGTCATGGCTCAGGGTTCTGTGGCACACTAACGACAGCTGCCCGGTCCCGAGGTCTTTCCTGCGTATTCGCTGGGACGACATGGCCGGTAGCAGCACTTACTGCCCCAAGCACACTTGCAAGCTAGAGACTGCCATTTAGTTCCATTTTAGAGATGAGAAAGCTGAGGCTCAAAAAGGTTGAGGAATAATGAGCAACTGGCACCGGGACTCGGAAAGCCCATACCCTCCCAGCCACCGCACCAGACAGCTGAGGGAGGTTCCGGGATGCTCTGAAGTCTGGCTATGAACTCAGAATTCCTCGCAAAGGCCTCCCAAAGTGTCACTTTCTGATTGAAGTATCCTCACTGGCTTCAAGGCCCTAAGTAAGCCAAACCCAGCCCGTGCTCCCCATTAGAAGACTGAGCACTCAGACCATACCCATTGCTGCCTTTGTCTGGTCACCTGACCCTTCTCCCGTCCTGGTCCCTCCCTTGAAATGCTCCCTCTCTACCCATGGTCTTCACCCAAAAGTCAAGGCTCTCTTCTTCTGGAGGTTTCCCTGATACTCTGCCCCAGACTTATTCCCCCACCTACTTGGGGCTCTCATTTCCTGAGTAAGTGCTAACTTCCCAACTTAGCGGCGACCCCCATGAGATCAGAGACCCATCCTCCAGTCTTCCTCGCCTTCCTAGACCAACTCCTGTAAACACTGTTCACAGACTTCTCCTAGGCCTGCTCCCTCTGGTCTTTTTGGTTCCTGGATCCTCCAACCCGGAAACTGAATGAGACTCCAGAGTGGACCAGGCAGAGAGGGGCTGGCCGGAACTGGGGGTATTGCCTTTACGCAGGGAAGCCTTGGCTGAAACTCAGTTTCGGAGCCAAGCTAGGGCCCCACCCCCACCCAGTCACTCCCGCAGGGATATCTGGTGGCATGTGTTTCTTTCTCTGGCATTCTCAGGGGACACGGTGTTGCATGAAATCCTTGGCTACTTTGTTTCCTGATAACAATGAATGAAGACGGGAAAGAATGTGTACATATATTGGTTCGACAGAGGGCTTCTATGGGAGATCACAAGACAAAGGAAATACCTACTTCCTGACCCATGAGATTCTGTTCTTATGGTGCCCTCCACCCAAATGGGGCCACTGGTCGGCAGTGCCCAGCTCACAGATGGAAAGCAGAGAGCCGGATGGAAGACTACCATGGGCCCAAGGCCAGACACTCCCCCAGGTACCATTTCTGCACCTCGTACACACCATTTCTGTCCTTGCGGGCTGCCCCCTGCCCTTCATGACCCCCCCTGAGGGGTAAGGTTACTGTCCTCCAGGCCCTGGGTCAATCACTTTGTACTTGCAACCACACAAGAGTAAAATTCATTTTATAGGTGAGGGAAACAAATCTCCAAGAAGTAGATGACTTGCCCAGGACTGCTGTTTTAGTCAGGTGTCATTAGGTCTTTCGAGGACAGTTTAATAGAGACCATTGACAAAGGTGTAGGCAGGGACTAGGGAATCCACAGCGATAGCCCGTTACAGGCAAGAAACCACCAGTGTCACCACCCTTTGGCCTGGAGTGGGGAGGGAAGGGACTGGAAATCAGAACCCAGAAGAGAGAAGCCGTGTGGAGAGTACCCTTGGACAAGATGGAGACCGGCCTATAGGAAGGGGGATGAATGGCCAGTAATCCCTCTCCTTCCTCCCTCCTGCTGGTGTCTCCTGAACCCAAAGTCAGAGGGCAGGAGCCCACCGGTGTTAATATATAGGTCAGCCTCTGGCCCCAGGGAAAGGGGGCCAGTGGCATCCTCTAGCACCTTCACCAGCTGGAGAACAGCAGAGGTGGCCATTCAGACCTGCCTGCCCTTCCACTAGTGTATTTCCCTGGGATGAAAGCCGGAGAGGCCCAAAGGGGGTGCACACAAGTCTCGGGTGCCTCACTGCACTGGGTTTTGACACCCCAACCAACCCCAAGCATTATGATCTAACCCCTATCTTGCTCACTCTGCAGTTCTGACCCCAAAATGGACTTTGTAGTTCTTTGAGGAGATGTGGCGTGGGAGGTTTGAGGAAGTCCCCAGCAGAGGGGAGCTGTGCTTCTACAATTAACCTAAAAGCCTTTTATTAGCATCTTGGCCTAAAAGGGCCCAAACACCCACACAGAAATGGGTCTCCCCTACGCCTCCTGGCTTCCAGCTTGGGGTAGAAAAAAGGGCTTAGGCAAAGGTGTGGGCTGCACATAGCCCAGCCCCTCTGGGGGCGGGGTGAGGCTGCACGCCTGTGACAGGGAGCTCAGGGTGAGCTCATGTCACATCATCTCGCCGAACCCCACTCCATTTGCAGATTTATTAAATCGAGAGCCAATTTTGACACGGTTTCTTTCAAGCACTTCTACCTTGCAGGTGTGCAACATTTATTTGAGATAAAGAAAACCATTACAGAGAGAGAGCACAATCTTCAAAGCCCACCTCTGAGACCAGAAAGAAATAAAAACAGTAGCCCGTACAAACGTGCAATTAAGTTTCCAAATACTTGCGCGAGTCAAGAGAAATACCATCCCTGTGGAGAGCAGGTCTTTAAGGCAATTTTCTTGAACTCTATTCAGCACTCACTCAAAATGCCTTTTAAAAATAACATATGATTTTCCTCCCTCTCCAAAGGCTCCCTTGTTCTTTCTCTTCCAGGTAAGCACGAGCCCGCTCTGGAGTGAGAACTGCAGTCGCTCATTTTGATAGGGGATGATGAACTGTGTCTCCAGGAAGGCAGATAAGAAACCCAAACAAGCATCTCAGCCCACTGGTGCAGGAGGCTTGCTGGGTGCGGGGAGACGCAGGGCCCAGGGGGCTGGCCCCAGGGGTTTTCACCTAACCATAGAAGGCCACAGCACCAGAGAGCAGACCTGGCTATGAGGAGGTGTCTATCCACAGCCAAAGCTGGGTTCAACAAATGCCCACCTTCCTTCCCCAGGTGGAGATCTGATCCCCGGTGAGGAGGAGGAGGCTCGTTCTGCTATAAGATCTGCTCAGAATAAAAGACTCCTATTTCCCCATGAGGTTGAATGAGCTACAAAGAGGTGCAAAAACAGAGTCAGAGCTGCAGAGGGAGGCAGACCATACATCCCAGACTTGCCACTCAGCAACAGTGTGATTTTGGGCGGGTGGCTTGGCCTCCCTGAGCCTTGGTCCCCGAAGCTGTAGAATGAGACACCTGACAGGGCTGTTGGCAGAAAGTGTGGTTTATCTGTAAGAGCAGTTAATGGGTTATATTCCCTGAGGACAAGCAAACGCCACTGCAGCTGGGGCTCAAATCATTGCCCCAGTCCTGGAAAGGGCCACCACCCAATTACCGGGACAGAGAGCCAAAGGTGCCAATATGCAGAGAAATGATAGCACAGGCCATGGCGGAGAGCCCAGCTTTTGGACTGGCCTCAGATTCGAATCTCAGCTCATCATTTAGTGTCTATTTTGCCCCTTGACCAAAGCCCTTAGCTTCTCTGACACTCAGTTTCCCCATCTATGAAATGGGAGTGTTAATACGTAATACCAGATCAAATGAGCTAATCCACAGAAAGTGCTTAGCTAGTGCCTGGCACAGCATAAATGCTTAATAAGCAGTTATTTTGTTATTATGGCCTTCCCAGATCATACTCCATGTGCTAAAATTTAATAATACTGTTTCTCTGTATTTATTTCTGCAGTTACTTTCTATTTATGGCAAGTGATACTGAGTTTCCATTTACAGAAGTGTTATCGTTTCCTTTTTAAATGCATTTATTTAAGCTAAACTGGGTCAATATACAGAAGGAAAACAGGGAACAAACAGTGCAGGTGGTGTAGAGATGAGTGAGGCACTGGGAAGGTGCGAGGCAGAGACTGAAGTCTGGGAAACACCAAGAACCTGTGTGTAAAGCCGGAAGCCAGGCCCCACCCCATGGCCATCCCCAGGTTGTTCAGAGGCCAGGGACCTTGGAGCCCGTCCTGCCTCACCTTCAAGGTCCTCCTTTGGATCCACCATCTTGTCCAGGCGGAAGTCCCCAGCTTCCCTGAGGATGACTTTCCCGAAATGAGGGCACCGTGAAGAGCCTCCAGAGGCCCCTTGCCTGCCCGCCTCGCCGAGGGCCCGGGCTCCGGGAGTGTATCACGGAGCGCGGAACGCTGGGCTGGGGACTGGGGACAAGGGGAGCGAGTGGGGTGTGGCCCCTCTGAGGAGGGACACCAAATGCCATCCTGCTACAACTTCTAAGGAGGGACTCGGAGCAGCTAGGAAATAAAACACCATCCCGGTTCTCGCCACCAAGGTGTTACAACTCAGTCTCAGTTGCCTGGCAACCGCGCAGGTGTGTGATAGGGCGAGCGGCGTCCCCGGGAGCCAACCAGCGCCGGCCGGGCCCGCCCACTGGGGGCTGCTGGGGGACTGGGCCCGCAGCCGCAGCAGCGCTCGGCCTCCCGCCACCCTGCTGTTGCCCCCCCTCCTGTCCCCTCCGAGGGGGAAGAACTGCCAACGCCTCTGGGGGTCGAGCTTTGGGCGGCTGCCAGGCACACGCACCCGTGCTCCTGCCTCCGCTGCTGCCCGTAGCCGGTGTTGGGTCACTGGCTTCAGAATCAAAAGCCGAGAGAGAGAGAGAGAGAGAGAGAGAGAGAGAGAGAGAGAGAGCGCCCTGACCTGGTGCACATGGGGCTCCTGCCCACACCCCTCATCCCCTCAACCCACTCCCCCCCATGACACCCCACCCCCACCCCGCACACGCTTGGGCCCAAACCACGCATTTCAGAGAAACCCAGTAATGGGGACGGGCAACCTCTCCCTCTCTGGGATCTGGGCTCTCCTTTGGCACATAGATACACTTCCCTCCGTCCCCAGAGAAAGTGCTAATGGAGTAGAAGCCTTCAGAGGAGGGATCTGGTGGACTCTCGCAAGAGTCATCCGACTAGAAGCATCCAGGTCGTTCTAGAAGCATCCAGGTGGTTCTGCAGCCGGCCTCCCAGCACCAACAGCTAGAAGCAGTGGCCAAGAGGGTTGGCTTGAAACTAGGCCTGCATTTGGATTCCAGCTGGGCCCTAACTGGCTGTGTAACCCTTGAACAAGTCACATCACCTCTCAGTTTGCTCACCTGTAAAATAAGGGGGAAAAAACAGACCCGCTGTACTGGGCCGCTGGGCAGCTTAAGTAATACATACAGAACATTCTTAGTCCTCAATTTCGGAAAGACCAATCGTTCCATTAGGGCCTAGAAGCCACTGCCATCAGGAACAAGTCATGGAAGGGGCAGACTTCCACCCAAAGGAGGGCATTCCAACCCCCATTTCCAGTAACCTATGCAGGTGGCCTCTCAGAGGTGCGGCCCAACGAAGGACAGTGGGTTACTCTGCTCCCCATTTACAATCACCCACCCTCTCCTGGCCCTGCCTTTTCTCTCTCCCTCGAAAGTGGCATTCTCCATGGGGTCCTCATCAGCCTGCACTAAGGACTGGCTTTTCCCACGACAGGCGCTGCTCACATGCAAGTCAGCACGAGGGGCCACTTCCCCCAAAACACACACACACACATACACCCCTTCAGGAAAGAAAAGGGGACACAAGCCAGCCCACTCCCATCCTTTGCCAGGTGGGGCACTTCTCTTTGGAGGGCACCTCCCGCACTTCGTCTTTCCATCTTCTACCCTTTCCAGCCTTCTACTTGCTGACAGGCAGGCAAGCAGGCAGGACACGTGAAAGCTGGGAAGTGTGTGGAGAAGGAAATCAGTGACTGAGGCCAGCCTCATCCAACCTTCTGGGAGGCTCCTGGGAAGCTTAGCTCCAGACTTTGTCCCACCCTCCCCTGCCTAGGGGGTGCGTCCAAATCTCTGCACTCCAAGTCTGCTTGGCTCAGATGTGTGTTCTTCTTTCTTTCTTTCTCTCTCTCTTTCTTTCTTTCTTTCTTTCTTTCTTTCTTTCTTTCTTTCTTTCTTTTTCTTTCTTATTTGAGAGAGAGTGAGAGGGAGAGCATGAGTGGGGTGAGGGGCAGAGGGAGAAGCAGGCTTGCCCCCCGCCCCAAGCAGGGAGCCCAAAGAGACTCGGGGTCAAGCCCAGAAGCCCGGGATCATGACCTGAGCTGAAGGCAGATACTTAACCAACTGAGCCACCCACACGCCCCTCAGATGTGTTTTCTTAAAAAGATCAATCCAAAAAAAAAAAAAAATCAATCCATGGAATCCCAGGATGCCGTTTATGTTTTTTGTTTGTTTGTTTATTTTATTTTTATTTTAGATTTTATTTATTTATTTGACACAGAGAAATCACAAGTAGGCAGAGAGGCAGGCAGAGAGAGAAGGGGAAGCAGGCTCCTCGCTGAGCAGAGAGCCCAATGCGGGGCTCGATCCCAGGACCCTGAGATCATGACCTGAGCCGAAGGCAGAGGCTTTAACCCACTGAGCCACCCAGGCGCCCGTACATGGGGTTTTTAAAAAGCTTCTGCTTTTCAGGGGAAAGCCAGCATATCAACATGTTAACAGTTGTGCTTGACTCTGCTTTGGTGTGTGGGCTTTTCTTCCCTGCCTCTTTCTACTTTTCTGTACTTTTAAAAATTTCCCCAGATGGCATGTTTTCCTTTTCTAGTAAAAATAAATAAACAAAAACAAAAGATTCATTACTGGGCCTGCTGAGCAACCTGTTCAAATCCTTATCGGCGATGTAGCAGGGCTTCCCAGGGGGCCAAAACAGGTCTCTGTTCCCGGCTCTGGGATGCCTCCCGGAGCCACGTGGGGCGAGAAGGGCAGGGAGGCTCCGATGGGACAAAGTGCCCCAGATGAGCCCCGTCTGACCCCAATAGGGAATGGCTGTGGTCACAGTGGGCAGCAAGAGGCCAGCAGTTTCCTGGGAGTCACCTGCCCAGGGCGCCAGCCAGAAACTGCCCTCTTACGAGGCCTAGAAATGAAGCGGACTCCATCCTGGTATTTCCCTTTGCCCGGCTCTGTCTCTCCAGGGACGTTAGGGAGATGGGCTGCAGCTGGGGTAACCCCCTCTCCTCCCTGTCCTGAGCCACCACCCTGTGCATGTCTCTGCTCCCGATCAGGTAAGCCTGCCCCCAGTCTGATGAGCTTTCAGCCTGGCCCACGCTTCTCCCAGGAAGCTCTGGACCCAGCAGGAAAGGAGACTTCCCAGGATGCTAGACACGAAAGGGTGTCAACTCCAAGGGGCAGGGTGGGCTCGTCCAGAATAATAACATGGGCCCTGCGCTCAGCCCGCCATGTGTGAAATCCTTATCTTCTTCAACACCCCAGCAAAGTGGGTGCAATTCTTTGTTTTCCAGATGACAAACTAGAAGCTCAGGGAGAGTCAGAGGCTTGCCATAATACCCACAAGAGGAAAGTGGCAGAGCCAGAGCCGGCTCCCCTGTGGTCCCTCTCTTGTTCATGACAGCATCTTTCCCACCATCAATCCTCAGCGCCATGCCTGGCACACAGCGGGGACCCCGCAAATACCAGTAGACTGAATAACGCGGGGAGGGAGGCAGCCCATGGCTTCTAGACCCCAGCCTTCCGTGTTCCGGGGGACCTGCCCGAAAGCCTGGGCTCGGACACAGAAGTCATGCTCTGCTCATCCCAACAGAAACAAAGGGAAGCGGCTCATGGTCAACACCGAGATCCTTCCTTGGATGCCCTGTAGGAGGCCCTCACCTCTTCTTGAGCAGAGGTAGATTGCCGGGGCTCCCCAATATTGCCAGCCTGCTGAGAACAGGCGTAAGGGAGGCAGGCAACTTGCTGAGCTGGGGGAATAAGGAAGAGGGAGGCTCAGGGGACAGCGAAGTGAAAGCAGGGGAGGGGCGATGGCGGACAAGTCATTGTTTACTGGTAAACTGCGTCTGCCTTTACTGGGAACTTCTCGCCGGCCTAGCAGTCTGTTCACAATTCAATCCCAAGTACCCAGCGGGGCAGCAAACAGAAAACTGGACAACTGCCTCTCAGGGGCTACAAGGGGGCCATGTGGGGGGTGAGCTATGCTGACACCCCACATTCTCCTGAGGACACTTGTCCAGTAAATGGAATCACCGGAGGCCGATTTACAGGGATGTTAACGAAGGGCTCCCCCTCCAAGGCCCTGTACCTAATTCTACATTCATGACTTGTTATGCTTTTTCATAAAAGGGGTCCCCAAATTGTATAAGCTTCAGGCCCCATGAAATGTGGATCTGGCTCAGAATGCCCAAACCTGGAAACCCCCTCTGCCTGTAACAGGCCCTGAACAGTGCTGGCTCAAGGCCTTCCCGGGGAAGAAAGGCGGGAACCAGGCCCCAATGACAAGGGTCTGTGGGGGCCCCGAGGCCAAGGAAACCCCAGTGACAATCAGATCTTGGTCACAATTGAGGTCATGTATATACCAACTACAGGTGAGAGGGGTGGGTAGGACCCCTCCCTTTACCCCACATTATCATGGAGTCCACAAGGTTCTTAATCATCTGGGGGGGGGGCTCTTGAGAATGAAAGACCTGGAAGCTCTAAACCGTGCCCACGCAAGGAGCAGTACTCAGCATTTTAGGGGGATAGGGATGCCCAAGGCCCCTCGATTGGCCCCGTAGGACGCAGAGAAGCCCAGGCCGGGCCCCTGCTATGGACGCAGCGTGATGAGACCATGAACCATGGGTGACAGCTGGGGAACTGGGCGCCATCCCGGCTTCTAAGTCTCGTCACTTCCCCAACCCTCCTCAAGGCTTTGCATTAAGTGTTCCCTAAATTTCTTCCAATTCTAGAATTCCCATTTCTGTGATACATGCAACAAGCATTTTTCACGCATTGCTCATTTAATTCTCTCAGTTACCCTGTGGAACAAATATTCTTTGCTCCATTTTGCAGATCAAGAAATCCCTCTGTCAGGATGAGGGGTAAAGGAACTCCCCGGAGGTGCGTGGGCCGTGGGTGGTGGGGCTCACTTGTGCGACTGGGTCTCTTGCCCGGCCGGAGCCTGTGCCTTTCCCCAGGGCCACAGCCAACACCCTTGGTCCCCTCCCTCTCGCACCACTGTCAACTCTGCCTTGAGATATGGGGCTTTCCCTCCACCTCTTGCACTTCTTGGCCTCGAGCCACCTGCCTCCCCTCTCTGTCCCCCGAGCCCCCTAGCTCCCTGGCAGATGGGAAATGACCCCGTTCCATCCAGCTGGATCAGAGTCTACTGAGCCTGACCCCTCCTCAGCAACTGCTTTGTTGGGGGACAATTAACGGCTGTGGCTGATTACCGGCCGCTGGGGCACAGAGCGGCATCAGCCAGGTCTGGAGCCCCGGCTTAAAAGCCCAGATTAATCGCCCTGGGCTGGTACTGTCACACGCTGGGATATATTTTCTTCTTGGAATTTACAAGTAGTTCCATCTGAGAAATAAACAACCAGAGATAAAAATTACATTGTCACAGTGCAGGTGTGATAGATGTAGGTAGCGAGCCGCTGTGGTCGCCGAGGAGGGGCTCTGCCGACACAATCTCCCAAATGAGGCCTGGAGGAACCCCAGGTAGGGGGAATGAGATGCTGATGGGATCTCAGCCCCATGGCCCGAAGCCGCAGAAGCATGGGATCACTGCCATTTACATTTCATCACTCTAAATCCTAGGGTTCTCCGCCCCCCCACCCCCCAGGGCTGGCCTCCCAGAGCCAGGGTGACAGGGGGATGGGCAGGAGGCCTCCTCAGGCTGCCCTGATCCTGAGGCCTGGGGCCCAGACCATAGGCCCCAACACCGGCCTAACCTTGACGGCTCTGTCTCCACCAAGATGTCAACTCCCTGTGTCGTCTCCACCACTGCCAGCTGAGGGGGGCTCAGCCTACCTGGGAAGAAAGCCGCCCCAGAGAAGAAGGGCAGGCTGGCTGTGGGGTCTGAATACTAACAGCTAACATTTCCTGAGCACTTCCACAGTGCCTGGCCCTCAACGGACCTGACAAGGATCATCTCATGGGACAACCTTATGAAATAGGCACTGTTATCATCCCCACGTTACAGGTGACAAACTGAGGTTCAAAGAGGCTAAGTGACTTGCCCAAGGTCCCTGGAATGTATAGAACGGTGGCCTCAAATAAATGAATAAATAAATAAATATATTTTTTATATTGGAACTGGAACCTGTGAATGCTAGCTTATTTGGAAAAAGGGTCTTTGTAGATTTGTAGATGGAATTCAGTTAAGGATCTGTGATCTCGTGGGGTGCCTGGGTGGCTCAGTGGGTTAAGGCCTCTGCCTTCGGCTCAGGTCATGATCTCAGGGTCCTGGGATCGAGCCCCACATCGGGCTCTCTGCTCAGTGGGGAGCCTGCTTCCCCCCTTCTCTCTGCCTGCCTCTCCCCCTTCTCTCTGCCTGCCTCTCAGCCTAATTGTGATCTCTCTTTCAAATAAATAAATAAAATCTTAAAAAAAAAAAGTTAAGGATCTTGAGATGAGATCATCCTGGATTACTGAGTCTGGCCCTAAATTTAATGACAAATGTCCTTTTAAGAGACAGTGAAGACAGAGGCAGAGATCTGAGTGATGTGGCCCCAGGAAGTGCCAACCGCCACCAGAAGCCAGGAATAGCAAGGGACAGAGCCTTCGAAGGGAGCTTGCCAGCACCTGGATTTCGGATTTCTGGCCTCCGGAACTGCAAGGATGTAAATTTCTGCTGTTGTAAGCCCCTAAATTTGTAGCCGTTTGTTATGGCAGCCCTAGGAAACGAACACAGTCCCATTGCTAAGAAACGGCAAAGCCAGGACTCAGATCTGGCAGGCTGACCCCAGACTCAAGGCTCTGCCAACCGGGTGATGCTGCCAGGTCCCTAAGCCCAGGCGCCAGTCCCGGATCCAGTGCAATGGAGCTGTGTGACCTTGAGAAAGCAGGGTGCCTCGGGGGCTTTCCTGGCAACAGAAAAAATGGAGTCCGGAGGAAGACAGGTACAAAAAGGAAAGGAAAAACTTAGCCAGCCACCTGTAGCCTAAAATTTGTGTGGGTTTCTGGCCACCCACAATATGTTCCCCTCCTTCTGGACACAGCACCCCGATTTTACTGGTCCTCCTCAACTCCCCACCCGGGACCTGACCCCCAGCCACCACCGTCAGGGCAGGCACGCACCCAGTCAGCACGGGAGGAGAAATGTGAACCTCGAGCTGCTGGAACCTTCTGAGTATGATGGCAAGTCAGGGGAAGCAATGCCAAGAAGCTGAGAAGAAGAGCCCAAGTCCTCAGGAGACTGTGTGATCAGGTTGCGCCTGAGATGAATCTCGTTAGTTTCACGAGCTTGTAAGATCCTTTTCTGTCCCAAGAGTTTGGGTTTCTTTCATTTGGAACCAGAGACTGCTGAACCTCAGGTTACCAGTCATGCCCACTTCCAAGCGTCCCTCTGGCTGTGTAGCAGTGAGATTTCAGGGCGAGAAAATCCAGCGTGTGGGGGCAATGCACATGGGTGTGAGCTCACAGGCACACGTCCACAAGTGTCCTTTCCACGCAGGAGCCTCCCAACATCTCTGCCAAGAGATCCTGAAGGCTGCACTGCTCGGTCCCTCCCTTAGGAGGCCACTGGTCCACTGGGGTTCAGACCACGCCTCACTAAGCCCTTTCCGGAGTCTTCTAGGTAACACCCCGGGAGCCTCTAAGACTAGCTTCTTTTCTTTTATTTTTTTTTTAAGTTTATTGAAGGGTTTTTTGGTTTTTCTTCATTTTTAAGATTTTATTTATTTATTTGAGAGACAGAGAAAGTGAGAGAGAGCATGAGAGGAGAGAAGGTTAGAGGAAGAAGCAGACTCCCCATGGAGCCGGGAGCCCGATATGGGACTCGATCCCGGAACTCAAGGATCATGACCTGAGCTGAAGGCAGTCCCTCAACCAACTGAGCCACCCAGGCGCCCCATTTTGTTTTGTTTTTTAAGTAAGCTCTACACCTAACATGGGGCTTGAACTTGAAACCCTGAGATCAAGAATCACATGCTCTACTACTGACTGAGCCAGCTAGACGCCCCTGCATCTGAGGATGGAGGTCCCCCACTTCTCTTCTTCAGGGCAAGCACTCACATAGCTCCTTCGGGAGTTCCTCACATAACCTAGTGTTTAGCATCTTCACTATTTTATTCACCAGGCACAGGTGAGAGCTAGGGACACGGAGTAAACAAGCGACACAACACCCTTCCTCATACAACTTCCGGTCCAGAGGCGTGCGTGACTAAGTATAGCACTCAGTGATCGACACAGCCATTCAGCCCTTATGTACCACCAAGGGGTAACTAGTCCAAGCGCCCACTCTCCTCAGGGGAATGTTATGTCTCCTAACTTCTCTGTTCTCTTCCCTTCTTTTCCCCCGAGTCTCTTTCCCACTTGGCAGTCAGGGAGGACTTCCAAAAATGGGAAGCAAAGGGGGAGGCAGGGGCCCGCTTACAGGAGGCCTTGAAAGCCCTGTTAAAAATCAGGCCACTAGGGGCACTGGTCAACTCAGTCAGAAAAGCATGTGTCTTTTAATCTCAGGGTTGTGAGTTCAAGCCCCACATTGGGTATAGAGATTACTTAAAAAAAGAAAAGAAAAGAAAGAAAAAAGGGGGATCTCCATTCCCAGAGCTGTGAGAAGCCTGAAGGATTTTAAGCCATCGAAGTGATATGATCAGATTGTGTTCCCTAACATCACCTGCCTGCAGCATGGAGCCTGAAGATAAGAAGCCAGAGCACCATCAGGAGGCTACTGCAATGGTCTAAGCAAGAGACGTGGGAGCCCGGTTTACGATGGTAGAGGCAGGGGCGATGGAGAGATGGGAATGAATTTAAGCAGGGTGCTGGTGATGGACTGGGCTGATGGAAGATGACGAGAGAGGATGACTCAGTGGGTGCTCAGCAGAGAGCAAAGCAGGCCCACCACCACCCTGGATTTGGACACTTCTATTAATGTGGCCAAAGATTATAGATGCTTTTTTGGGCCTTTTTTGTTGTTGTTGTTTTTGGAAGGCACATCAAACCTTCTGACTCACTGTGCCTGCGGACGAACGCTTTCTCATCATAATAACCCATACAGGGACAAGAAGTCTCTACTGCGAGTGGGCTGGATGGGTCCCGGGGCCCAAGGCAAGCTGCCGGATCACAGCCTTGAGACAGGGGCCAGGGCATCACCCACTGGCTCAGGCCAGAGAACTGCTGGGACAATTTCATTTTGAGGTCTCCTGCCTCCAAGCTAGTGTATTTTTGAGACAAGAAAAAAGCAATGGGAGGAGAAATGTCACCACATTCTGCTACCTGGATCTCTGCTTCTAGAGGCTTCCGTGACCACTACCCATGTTCCACTGGATTGCCAATGCCGTGCATGACTTCAGAGACTGGAGGGGGGAATCCATCGAGGTGAAGCTAGGGTATGGAAGATATATGTGGAACTCGGGCCAAGTCTGAGCAAGGGTATCCTCCTTAGGCAGAAATCAAAGCCCACAGAGAGGTGTTTGTAAGGCCGTCCCCACGTTTTTTTTTTTAAATACTTTATTTATTTACTTGTCAGAGAGAGAGAGAACAAGCAGGGGGAATGACAGGCAGGGGAAGAAACAGGGCTCCCACTGAGCAGGGAACCCGACATAGGACTTGATCCCAGGACCCTGGGATCATGACCTGAGCCGAAGGCAGACGCTTAACCCACTGGCCCACCCAGGCGTCCCTCTTTCCCACTTTTTTTTTTTTCCTCTTCCCCACCTTTTAACAACTGTGCTAGTGGTACTGTTATGAACTGTTTTCATGGGTTGCGCACCAATGTGACTGTACTTAATGCCACAGAACTGAACACTTGAAAATGGCTTAAATGGTAAATTCTCTGTTATATATAACAAAGTCAATAAGTAAACAATACCTTACAGTCCCTTGAAATAACCATGCTTAGAGACTTCCATCTTTTACTTCTCTATTAGAAAGTTCTTCGAATACACTGGCTAATAGCAAACCGGCTAATATTTAAAAAAATAATAATAAAGTTATTATAATATATAATATAATATAATATAATATATATTATAAAGCTCATCATGGAGCTTTTGGACCCCACTACAGATGCTTTCTTGAGTCAGAATCTTTCCAGAGCTGGGCCTTCCTGCCTATCACACCACGTTTGTCCCACCGCCTCCTAAAGTGGCTCTGAGATGTGTCTCCAGGGGCTGAGAGGGTGTCCCCACCCTGTCCGGCACTCACCTCTCACCTCCCATCCTTGCACACGGAGGCCCCCACTGCCCCATGACCGTGCCCGTGGGAGCAAGGGTTTGGATTCAAAAAGAGCCAAGCTACATGGGATGTGGCTGTCTGACCTTGGCCAATTAGCGCCTTGCTCCGTGTAGCCGACCAAGTCACAGATTCAATTCAACTCGGCAAACATTTATCGAGCCAACCGACTGCTGTCTATTCTGTAAGTGCAATGAAGCTCAACCTTCTCTCCCGATTAGAGTGATTTGTATTTCAAGGCAAAAGGGTAGGTTTTAAGTACCTGTAAGAGGCGGTAATGGATGCCTTGGGGAGTGGGGGGCATGGACTGGGGCTAGGGGAAAGGAGCCGAGAGATGGCCCAAGTCAGGGTGGCAGGAGCTGGCTGCAGACGGGGAAGGCAGATGAGGCCCGGCGATTTGTTTTTTTTAAACCTTGCCCCACTCCCTTTTTAATCGAAAAGATAATGCACGCAATAGTAAAAAAAAAAAACAATAATAATTTTTTTTCCAAAAA
Source organism: Nasua narica (assembly GCA_028533885.1). NCBI lineage: Eukaryota > Metazoa > Chordata > Mammalia > Carnivora > Procyonidae > Nasua > Nasua narica. The sequence continues at coordinate 39,445,342 of CM052804.1, forward strand.
ACACAAAAGGGTATAACAATGAAAAAGAAGTCTCCTTTCCTCTCCCAGACCTCCAGTCCCCAGTATCTTTCTTCAGAGGCATCCCACTGTTAACAGTTTCTTTTGTGTCTTTCCAGAAAATTTCTATCACATACGAGTGTATCTTTCTTTTTTAAACCAAATGGTAGTGCAGTATATTACCGCTGCTTTTTCACTTAGCAATACAAGTTGGCATCCATCCCATATTGGTGCACACAAGGCATCCATTCCTTGCAGCACGGAATCCCATTGTATGGGGGTGTTGTAATCTACTCAATTGCTCCCCCACTGATGGACATTTAGGTTGTTGCCAGTTTCGGCTATTACAAGTGATGATGACATGGATACTCCTGTATGTACGTTTCATGCCCACAGGTGCAAGGGTAGCAATAAAATTAGTTCCTAGAAGTGGAATTGCGAAGTGTAGGCAGCTGGGACTGGGATTGTGGCCGAGAAGTCCTGTTGGAGCTGTGTCTCCAGGAGAGGAGATGGTCTCAAACCACCATCCTTCTAGCCCACACAAGCCGCCCAGTTCCCTCACTGACAGTTGGCCACGGTGTGCAGGGAAGGAGTCCCTCTCTGGACTCAGAGAGAAAAAACCTGTGTGGCTGGGAACCTCGTGGGAGCTAAGAGTACAGATCCCCTCCGGTCAGGGGCTAGGAGTGTATAAAGGGATTAATGCTTAATGCTAAGTCATTTAGTGGCGCCTGGGTGGCTCCGTCATTAAGTCGGTCATAATCTCAGGGTCCTGGGATCGAATCCCATATCGGGCTCCCTGCTCGGCTGCAAACTGGGACCCACTTAGGGTTGGGGGCTGGGTGAGAGCAGAGACAAGCTGTTCCCACTCACCACTGCGTGGCATGTGGAATCCCCAGGCCTTTGCCAGTACCTAATAAACACCATACTTCAAGCCTTGCATGGTCACCCACGCATCCCCTGACGCCAGCTGACGTCCACAGCCGCACAGTCAGCATTTCGCCTTGGCACATGGCTCCTTTACGACCTGCTTTCTTTTTTAAGGGGTAGATGCAGTCTGAATGATGACACTGTAACATCATGAAAGTAAATGTGTGTGTTATTGAGGGCAAGCACGAGTGGGGTCGCTACCCCAGAACTTACACACCTGAAAAAGAATTAGCCTTGACTTTGGGGCCAATCAGATCTGGGTTCAAAGCCCAGCCCTGACACTTACAAGCTTTGTGGCCTCGGGAAGTTGTTTAACTTCCTGGAGCCTTAATTTCCTCACCTGTGAAATGGGCTCAGTGCTTGTTCCAATAGGATTACTCTGAAGAGTAAGCAAGGTCATGGATTATTTATGACATTTTTTTTTTAATAGACTGGCCTTATTCCAAAAGTGATTTCAGGCAGTTGAGATAATGTATGTAAAGTGGCTGGTGCATAGTAGCAGCTCAATAAGGCATCGGTTCCCTTCCCCTGAGCTTCTAGCAAAGTGGTCACCTTCGGGTCCAGACACCCCCATTTCAGGATGCTGCCCTCCCTTGAAATACTTTTGGAACTTCCTCGTGAGAACACTGGCTAATTCTTGAGTACCATCTTGGTTTTAACCTTAAAAAAGGAAAAAAAAACCCCAACAGCAAAACAAACCACATTCTGCAAATTGCTCGTTCCCTTTATTCACAACACACAGCTTCAAATTACTTTTGGCCTTTTCCAAAAAATCAAACCGACCCTCAAAGGTCAAGGATCTGCCACCACCGAGGCTATTAAGAGGAAAACGCTGTGAGATCTGAAGCAATTTCCCAGGAAGGACGACCACTGGTTTTTTTAGCTAGCCTAGCAGAATTGGAAAAGCCATCTCTCCCCGCAGCCCCCCAACTACTCTGAACTGGTCCATTCCTTGGGACATTACAGTGGAAACCTCTTTGCAGGAAAATGCAGCTCGCTGCTCTCCCCGGTCCCACTCTGTGGCCCACGTGTCCCTGTCTCTGGGGCAAAAGCAGATGTTGCCGCCTCTGAGAAGTGTGTGCTTGGGTGGCAGTCAGAGACACTGGGTGTGAGAAGAAAGGCACTGAGAGGAAAGTGGTGGCAAGCGTTTGAGGGGTTGCAGTGGCCTCCCCTCCATCTTTGAGGGGATACTGATGAAGGAGCCAGGGATTCGGGGTTGGAGATGAGATGCTTCCGGGAACAGAGAACAGCCTCTCCCTTATGCCCACACCCACTTTGTTACAATGGACCCACCAACTCTCCCAGCTGGAGCCCCACTTGGCCCCTCCTGGGGCAAAGGCAGAGCAAACACTGCCTCTGTTCTGAATTTCCTCAGCCTCAAGGTGCCTGAGTGGCTCAGTCGGTTAAGCGGCTGCCTTCGACTCAGGTCATGATCCTGGGGTCCTGGGATCGAGCCCCGTGTTGGGTTCCCTGCTCAGTGAGGGAGGCTGCTTCTCCCTCTGACTGCTGCTCTGCCTACTTGTGCTCGCTCTCTATCTCTCTGTCAAATTAAAAAAAAAAAAAAAAAGGTGAATTTCCTCAGCTTCGTCCTCAGAGAGTCTCAGGCCAGAAAATGCCCAACCCCCTCCCCCAGCATCCCCTGGTAGCCGGCTCCTTGTGGACTCGTTCCTCCCAAACCCACAATGTGGAAAAAGTCCCTGCCCCTGGCAAACTATAAGAAGGCTGCTGGCCACCCGGCCAAAGGAAAAGCCGCTCGAGTCCAAGGCAGCCAGGTCCTCGTGTAAATTGCTCGGACCGAACAGTAGGCTCTGCCTCCAAGCCTTGGTTTTCTCATCTCGGAAAGGAACAATACATATGAGGGGTGGGAGGGTGGTCAGGAAGGGGGCCTATGAAGATTAAATGAAGCCATCTCCATAGATGGTGGCCCATACTGGCAAGGCACCCCAGGTGCAGGCCCCGTGCCTGGAACGTGTGGCTCCTCCACTCTCACAGGAAGCCTGGGACCGTGCCCTGAGCTGACAGGGCCAAAAATGAGCCACGGAGGCCCCAACAGGCCCACTGAGCCCTGAGAAAGGGTGTGGGGGGAGGGGAGCCTCCACAAGCAGGAGGGCCTAGAACTGGCTCTGTGAGGACGAGAGACCTTTGGCCTTCCCCCGCTCGCCTCCTTGTAGGCTCATCCCAGAGATGAGGGGGCCTGACTCCGGCTCTGGACGGAGGCCCATCTGCCCCAGTTTTTCGGTTACGCCTGGGGCTCATCCCTGAGAAAACACCTCTGTATCTCTATCTCCCCTCTTAGATGTGCTGCTGCAAATCTACAAGTCAGTTAAAGATAAACAAGTCCTTATCCTCTTGCTAATTGGTACGGATCGATTGACCTTCTAAAATGGCCTAAAGTGGAACTGGTAAAAGACCGCCTGTATGCCCAGCAGCCCTTGTACTCAGCTGTCGCCCAAGCCACTTGAACAAGGCACATTAACCCAAATTTCTCAGAACACTGTCCCCTGATAGGCTGCAGCAACGGCGTCTCCCCCATTGGGCTAAAACGTTTGCTGGGTCAACAGGCCTGCTCACAGGCATGGGATTAGGCGGTGGTGATAATAATGTAGATTCCTCGGGGAGGTGGAGGGACCACCCAGCCTGTGACAAGAGTCCCTAGGCCCTACCCTGTCCTGCTTCGGGCCACCTGGCAGGGAAAGGGACCGCGTCCCAAGCGCTGGCCCAGGAGGAGCGGGGAGGCAACATCCCGGCACATTCAGGATCTGGCTTACATTGCCTTTTGATCTTTTCCTCACTCGGCCTTTTGCCAGGAAAGCTTGGCTCTGTCTCACTGAACCCCTCTCTGAGGCTGGGTCATCGCTGCTTTCCAGGTGGGAGCTGATGCTCAGCTTTTTGTGCTGCCCGTGTCTGAAATGGTCTGGAAACTGGTGAAGACAAAAGGCACCAGGAGATGGCCTAGAAGCCTTGGCCAGGGACAGCAGCCCTCCCGCCTGCCCTCCCTCCCCAGTGCCACCCCGTGGAGGGCCGGCTGCTGGCCAGGAGTGCCTCTTAGCACCCCCCCCCCGGGGGGCAGCCAGCCACCCCTAACTTTCTGCTCTATTAATAAACCTCAGCTGAGTTCCTTCTGAGCCCCCCCTCCTTGGGGTCTGATCTGCACCGCTTCGCCTTATCAGCCTTGCTTTTCACAAGCACTTAAATTCATGAGAAAAGGGAAAAAGTGAAATCAGATAGAAATGCAGGTCTGTTTGCTGTTTTCTCCAATGAAATGGTTCTGGGTAAACAGCAGCCGCCTTTGATGAAATCCCAGCAGGCTTAAACAATAAAGCTGGTTACAAACTCAATCTGGCGGAGATATCAGATCTGAAATTGTTTCAAAAAACATGTCAACATTTTCTAATGCTCCTAAAAAAAACTTCCTGGGCTGTCCACTGTGGAGTCTGGGTCGGGGAGATAGGATGGGGGTGACCTGGGTCTCGGCCTCTGCTCGGGTCCCATGGGACTTTCCAAGGCAGGAGCCCAGGAGCCAAGAAGCCGGCTGTTCCCGCTGCTGGGGACCCTCGCATCTGTAGAAGCCTACATGGGCCACTTAATAGTCATTGCCCAAGCCAGGCAGGGCCCCATTCTCCCTTCTTATACACCACCGCTTCGCCCCTCCACCCCAAATCTGGCCTGTCTGCCTCCACCCTTAGACCGCAGCCAGTGGAAGCTTTTAAAAATGTAAATCAGATCATGCCATTCCTTTGCTTAAAACCTCTAATGCCTTCACACTGCACTTAGAATAAAATCCAAACTCCTCTCCTGGCCTACAAAACCCTCGGGGATATGGCACTGCCTACTTTCCCAGTCACGACACTCCAGCCTCCCCAGCCTTCTGCCCAGGCCTAGAGCTCCCCGTTTCTTTTCTGCCCCCGGGCCTTTGCACTCCCTGAAATTCGCCCGGGATGCTTTGGCCGCAGCCCATGGTCATGGTTCAGCTCCCTGACCGTCCCAGCTAGCGTTGCTCCTCTTCCCAGCCAAATGCATTCTCACATTACAGCTCACTGTCTACACTAAATTGAGCCACTATGTGAAATCACCTTATGTCTTCACTTATTAACTGTTTCCTCCTTCAGAATGTAAACTCTCTGCAGACCCAGACTTGTACGCTTCCTTGGGTGAAGCTTATGATGGCATATTATATCTGCTGCATGAATGAACAGCAAAGATGTGGTGACCTCTCTAGGTATCTTCCAGGGCAATCCCCAGGAGGCCTGGAGCACACCCACCCCTCCATAGAAGTATCTTGCCAGCCGCTCTATTCGGCCTCCTTGGCTGCCCCACTGCTACCTTACCCCAGGCCCCCGCAGACTTTGGGGCTTCCAGGCCTTGAGGCCAGGTATGGCCTAGGAAGTGGGGTGTTCCCTTACAGTCACTGCTCCCTTCCCGGGGCTGCATCCCTACGCCCTCCTAAGGCCTTCTTGGGAAAGCGCGGGCACTGGTCTGCTCGGGGATCCGGGGTCTGGGGTCGGGGTGGACAGCGGTACCCACCCCCCCCGAGGGCACAAGCTCCCCCAACCCCCACCCGCCCGGGACGCGATCGATCCCTGCCACTCCGACCTCATTACCGAGGAATGCTGCCGGGGTTGGCGGAGGAGCCAGACGGCTGCGGAGGGGGTGGGGAGGCCTCCTTGGCTCCCTGGCCCGGATTAAATATTTACTATGTTTTGTTTGGCCTTTGGGGGAGGGGCGGGAGGGCGGTCGCATCGATCCCGAGCTGAGGGCTAGGCCGGGCGGGGCTGGAGGCGAGGGCGTTGCCCAGGCTCCGGTCCCCTCCCCGGCAAGCTCCCCCCTTACCCGCCCCCCCCACATACCCCGGCCCCTATCCCTCCCCGGGGCGAGGATCTCTCTCTGCCGAGCCGACCCGCTGCGCTGACAGATATGGGTTAGGGCGCGGGGAGCCGCCGCCCACCCGGCGGGAGCCAGGGCCGGGCTGGGGGCTTCCAGCGACGCCCACGCTCTGCTAACCCCGCCGCCTCCCGCCCCACCGTCCTGCCCGCAGACTCCGGAACCCGGCCTCGGCCCCACGCGACCCAGCGCCCAGGCTATGCTGAACCGCCCCACTAGTGCCATCTCTTCTGGCCCACCAGCAGCCCCGAGCGGGCCCTCCTCTCCCATTTTACGGATGTGAAATCGAGGCAGAGAAGGGTGGGTGTGGAGCCCCAAAGCCTGGTGGCTTCTTCACCTGGCTCACCGCGCGCTCTGCCCACCTCGGCCTGGCGGGCTCGGGAGCAGAGAGCAAAAGCCGCGGTGTCGCCTCGCAGGGACCTGATGGAGGGGCTCTGGGAGTGCTCTGAAACTGCCTGCTGGGGGTGGGGGGAGGGGCAGCCAGATGGGACCCTGGAGTCACTTCACATGGACACACGCACACCTCCTAGTCCCCCATTTACTATTCCATGCACAGAAGAGGCCCCACTGGGGATGGAGAACAGAGTCCCTGCCCCACCGAGGAGGAGCCGGGTAGGCACGGTGAGAGCCGCCATCCCCTTCCAGTCCCTCTGCTCCCGTGTGCGCTATGCACGACCACCCTCCAACAATCCCGCTACATGCATGTACACTCCCCCTAAAGAGCTGCTTACAGCACACCCTACACATGGAGATACACACACGTGTCCACACCGCCCTATCCATATATATGTGCATAGGCCCACATGCACACACACATCAACTGAGGGGCCACCCCTCAGTGTGTGCCCACTAACAGAAACATGCACACGTACATACGTGCTAAGAACTGTCCCATCCCTGTACACGCGTGTGTATATGCTGGCACACACACATTTTACACACAAACAACACCCATCTCCACCTTTGTACGAGTTTGCACACCGATGCGCACAGAGCGCCGACTATCCCCTCATCCCATCCCTGCACACACTCACACAAATGCACCAAAGTGTCCACCCCCACTTCATCCCCGTACACGCGTGACACCCCTTCACACACGCGTGCGTGCGCGCGCACACAGACGAGTGCCCCCCCCCCCCCACGCATGCGCACCGATGACAGGCAGCTGGGGAAGAGCTGCAGCCTTCAGCCCTGCTCCTATTTAAAGAGAAGCATTGCTGGAAAAGGAACAAAAGCAAAGCCGGCTATAAATAGCCACCTCCCTCTCAGCTTTCCCTGCCCTCCGGCCTCAAGGCCTTGCCTCTCCTCTCCCAGCTCAGGCCCACAGCAGCCAAGGCAGGGCTGTCCCCCCCTGGCGTCTGGCAGCGGGACCCCAGAGGCCATGTGCCCAAGCACAGACCACCAAAGCAGGCCAGGGGCTCTGGGCCTGGGTGGGTGCAGGGACTCTGGGGCCCCCATCTGCAGCCAGCCCTAGGAGCCTGTGCCCAGCTCAGAGGGAGGGAGGCCCACTTGGGCCCCGGCCTGCTGCCTCAGCAGAAAGGCAAGGCCGCAGCTGCAGGGAGAGGAAGGTGGGTCTGCCCGGCCTCGGCCATGCCTGCTCCGGGCGCGGTCTTTCCAGCCGAGCCAGGCCTTCCCTGGGTTGGTTCCTGGTTTGGTTCTTGGGCCCAGAGTTGGGGGTACCGGGTGCCAGGTCAGGAAGCCTCAGAGGGTGGAGGAGAACGTATCAGGGCAGGAAGTGGAGGAGGGGATACAAGTCCCACTCGAAGTTCCAGTGCTGTCACTACTGATCCACGACACCCAGCCTTGGCTTCAACCCCCTCTGCACGTGGTGTTGGCAAGGCTGCGTGAAAAACAGGTATGCCGGGGCGCCTGAGTGGCTCAGTGGGTTAGGGCCTCTGCCTTCGGCTCGGGTCATGATCTCAGGATCCAAGGATGGAGCCCCATGTCGCATCGCATCGCATCCGGCTCTCTGTTCAGCAGGGAGCCTGCTTCCCCGCCCCCCCTCTCTGCCTGCCTCTCTGCCTACTTGTGATCTCTCTCCCTCTGTCAAATAAATAAATAAAAAATCTTAAAAAAACAAATAAACAGGTATGCCGGGCAGGCCTTTGGGAACTGCGGAGCAGCGGGCGGTGGGGGAGATTACAGACTGCTCTCTGTCTGAGAAGAACTGTATCAAGAGAACAATAATAATTTATTTGGTTTATTTTGTATTTACCACTCGCTAGGCACTGGGCTGACTTATTTGATCCCCTGTTCGCTAGTTTATGTTTCCATTTTACAGATTGAGCAACTGAGGTTCAGTGGCCTGCTCCAAGGTCACAGGGGCCGCTAAGGCGCAAAACCAGGTTGCAAAGCTCAGTCGGGGTTGTCTGAGACCCAAACCCTCTTTCCTGTGTCCTGTACTGGGGGTGGGGGGCTGGAGGACCCTGGTCCTCAGGCAAGCTCCTCCTCAGAAGCCAGAGAAGGGCTGGGTTGGCCTGCTTCCCCGCGCCCCCCCCCCACCCCCCGGGCTAGCCTGGGCCTGGAACTGGTTGGGGAGAGGGAGGATGGTGTGGTCCTGGGTTCCAGAGCTCCCCCCCACACACCAGGGACTCAGGACTTGCTGCCACCGCCCACTGCTTCCCCCCCTCCCCCCTGTCCTTAGCTTCCCAGAGGGGCCTTTCTCCACCAACCCCAGGGAAGGGGAAGGGAGGGTGGGGGAGAGCTCAGGCAGACCTACTTTCAAGGCTTTAATCCTTTTTGCTTAAAGGATTTTTTTTTGCTTGGGGAAGACTTGGTCTGATCAGAGGAGAGACGCAGGGAGCTGACAAGCTGCGGAGGATTGGGGGGGCTGGTGAGGAGAAAGAAATACATATTTATTACCCTCAATTATTAAAAAATAGATAGTACCAGATCTTAGGTCCTGGCAGGCACTGCGGCGGCTTTTGCGCAAGGACTGTTTTCTTTTCTTTCCCTTCTCTCTCTCTCTCTCTCTCTCTTTTTTTTTTTTTTTGGTTAATTCTGTTGAGATTGTAATGTGGCTAGCCCGTTAGGAAAACCGCCCTGGCCAGTTTCCAGCGGGTCGAGGAAGGCTGGGGTACTGGACAGGTGAGCAGGACCTCCTGAGAGGAGCCCACACCTTATCTCCATGGAGGGCAGGGGGTGGGTGGGAGGGGTCGGGGCCCCATCTGGGGCTGCACTGGCTGGACCCCTGGCAGGGAGGGGTCCTCAGCTCTTTCTCTCCCTCCATGGTTTGATCAAGGTTCCTACTCTTTTCAAGGAACTGGTCAGAGAGAGAAATCCATTCTGGATTCCTTCCTAGGCGCCATGACACAGCCCGCCCCAGAGCTTCTGAGGGCTTCACCGAGGGCCAGCTCCCCAGATAACACCCTTCTCCTCCTGTGGTTGTATCAGCCTGTTGAAAAGGGAGCAAGTGGTCAGCCTAGTGCAAAGACCCCGAGGCCCTCTGGGGCCTGATACTCAAGATGTTAACATCCCCAGCCTCTCCTACAAGAGGGTAAGGTGGGGCCTAGAACAAAGAAGAGAGGGATCTACCATGTGGGAAAAGGCAGGGGAGGCAAGGACTGAGGAGAGGACTATGGCATTCATTTTGGTTCTCAGAGCCCCACAGAGCCTGGCACACAGTAGGCCTCGGCACATGGCTCTTGAGTCATAGGCCTGCGTGAGGAACACAGAGCAGCGGCCACGACTCACTGAGCCCTTGCTACGTGCCAGGAAGGCACTTTACATCCATTTGGTCAAGAATTCTCAGAAACCCTTAAAAAAAAAAAAGAATTCTCAGAACCTCAAGAGGCAAGTGGTATTAGCCCCCTATTTCAGATGATGAAACAGTGACTATTTCACAGATTGAGAGACTGAGGCTCTGGGCTGGGCCTGGGCCTTCTTTTCTGATTGGGAAGCTCTTGTGTTTTGAAGAGAAGGAAGGTCAGGGCCTAGGTGGGCAGTGCCGATGATGGAGCGGCTTTCTGGGGAAGACTCCAACCTCATCTCACCTTTCCAAGCCAAAAAAAAAAAATAAAACAAAACACCTCAGAATGTTTCCCGTTGCTCCCGTGCATCATGCATCGCCTCAGGGGACATCTCCCGAACGCTGGGCAGAGGGAGCAGGGAGTTTAGGACTGAGTCAGTCCTCCCCAGACAGGGCAGCCCCCCTCTGCCCAAGGTGACCTGACTCACCCCTACTAGTCCTGAGACTCCTGCTCCTGGCCAGGGCTGCCCTGTGTCGGCCTGGCCACTCACTCAGACTCAGCCCTGGTCACAAGGAGGCAACACTTCACAGGGTAGTCAGGCCTGGCCTGTGGGAAGGATGACACAGGCAGCTCACACTGTTCCTGCTAACACTGAGGGCAGTATCCGCGGAGCTCCTGGCTCAGGCAAGCGCCAAGAACTGTGTCAGGCTTGTCTTATTTAATACACACAACCTTACAAGTCAGATGGTCTCATCAATAGCCCCATTTTAAAGATGGGAACACTTAAGTTTGGAGACATCGGGTCATTCCCAGGAGACGAACCTGGGTCTGACCAGGTCCTGTGTGCACTTGGAGGTGAAGGGCTTGTCCACCAACCCCTGGAATGAGCCTTCCCTACCAGCCTCCACTGAGCCTGGCCTGGCCAGGACAGCCACCAGCGCTGCGTGCTCCGCTGGGTGAGAGACGCAGGAAGAGTCTGGGGATGGGGTTGTGGACAGATAAGGGGCAGTTAACCAATGTTACCAGCCAGCATGCAGCACGCTTTGGACGTTCTAGAGAACACATCAGCTAACCATTCCTAATGCTGTGTGATGCTGGGCAAGCCACAGCAGTTCTCTGTGCTTCGGTTATCTCGGCTAAGCTACAAGGTCCCTTCTAGCACCAAATAGGAAAGAGCTGGGGCGCCTGCGTGGCTTAGTCGGTTAAGCAGCTGCCTCCGGCTCAGGTCATGATCCCAGGGTCCTGGGATCGAGTCCCACATCCGGCTCCTTGCTCAGCGGGGAGCCTGCTTCTCCCTCTGCCTGCTGCTCTCCCTGCTTGTGCTTTCCGTCTCTCTCTGACAAAACAAAATTAAAAAAAAAAAAAAGCATCTGCCTTCACCTCATATCATGATCTCAAGGTCCTGGGATCGAGCCCCACATCCGGCTCCCTGCTTCGCCATCTCCCTCTGTGCTCTCTCTTGCTCTCTCTCTCAAATGAGTAAATAAAATCTTTAAAAAATAAAAAAAAGAGTCTACAAAACTATCAAAATCACACAAGTCTCCTGGTCCAAACCAAAAGAAAGGGGTGGGCTTTTCCTCATACACCATCCTCAGGAGTTTTTGGTGGCACCCAACCCCAAGGAAAACTAATGCCTCTGCACACCTTTCCCTTTGGTTTGCCCACTGCCGGCTTCACTGGAGACTTAGGCCATGTTCACGGCCACAATGCATGCGTGCACGTGCGTGCACACACTGACCTGTCTCCTCTCCAAATCCCCAGGCAGCTTCAGGTCTGGGTGGTTGCTACTTGGGGTAGTATCCAGTCTGCCCACCTAAGGGGTGTCACTGACATCCCACGATGGCCTCCACACAGCTGGCTCCCTGTGAAGACCTTGACATCTCACACTTTTTTCCTTCTCCCGATGAGAAGCCACACAGCATATGGGCACGTATGTTGGCTAACACGTCTAACAGGAAAAAGCTGGAAACGGCCTCTGGAACATTCTGCAGCCATTAAAATAGGTTTAGAATTAGCAACCTAAAGGGGCACCTGGCTGGTTCAATGGGTAGAGCATGCGACTCTTGAGCTTGGGGTTGGGAGTTCGAGCCCCACATTGGGGGTAGAGATTACTTAAATAAATAAATAAAACTTAAAAAGAAGAAGAAGAATTATCCACCTAGAAATTACTCAACCTAGCATCTGAGATAGACTGTAAATTGAGACAGGGTACATTTGCACGAATGCAGGAACCAGCCCAGAAGGATTTATCAAATGCACCAAATGCCCTGGGAGGGATTAGCTTCCCCACACTTCCCTCTCTGGGTTGTGGGATTATAGTGATTTTCTTCCTTTTGCCAATCCCATGTTTTCTGTCACGTGTATGCATTAGTTGAAAGTTCAAAAATTTTACTCAGTGGCTGATGAGTCAACCAACCCTCCTCCTCCCTGGTACTTAGGGCTCTAAAACAATTGGGTTCCCCTCAATCTGCTCTACAACCGCCCCATACATCCATCATGGCCCATGTACAATCATCCCCTTGTTCTCCAACCTTTCCATCCTGCCCTGGCCTTCTGTGCTCCTGGTGTGTGGCTTCTGGCTCCCACCAGGTGGTACGTTTCCTGAATGAGGACGGATCTTCAGCCTATCACTCATGCCCCACGGTACCTGGTCCAGAGGGAGAGTTTGGTTATTTAGGAAACAGCTACAACAGAGCACAGGGGCTCAGGCCTGGTCAGAGACGACGGTCTAATTGGGGAAAAAAAGCTGATGTATACGTGAAAAAGACAAGACCATTCACGGAACTAATTTCTGTGTTTCATGCTCAGAGTTAAAGGGAAGAGCTTATGGGAAGTGATCCCATTGTATTCAGGCTGCAGACTGGGCCACGTTAACCGAGGAGAAGCATCTGACCCCAATGGGAAGGGGCATCCCTAGACTTACCACTCCTCTTCCCGCCATAATGTTGCTTTGGTTTGTACTTTGGCTCCTCCCCCTAGCCAAGGGGGCTGATAACTTGGGACTGACACCAAGCTCTAGTCCTCTCCAAAGGAGCCTGACACTACTTCATGGGCTGTATCTCAGAACACCAGCCCTGCCTATAGCTCCAGCCCCAGAGGCAGCCAGGTATTGTATCAGGAACACTCCTGCCCCAGGACCTTTGCACTTGCTGTTTCCTCTGCCCGGAGAGCTCTTCCCAAGCAGAAGCAGCTCAGGCAGCTGCAGAGAGCCCTCCTTCCCTTAGGCCTCTATTCAAATGTCACCTTATCAGAAAGGCTTTCCAGTCTTTCTAAAATAACACCTTTCTGGTCACTCTCTGTTCCTTAATTCACCCTCTAACAGTCTTTTCTTCTAAGCACCTATCCCTAGCTGACAGAATATAGTTAGTTGTTCATCTGGGTCTATCTCCCCTCAGTAGAACTCAAGCTCCATTAGAACAGGGGACTTAGTTTTTATTCTTTCCTTCATCCTTAGGGCCAAGCCAGCAGTAGGCAGGGACTCAATAGCTGTTAAATATTTGTCACATAGAGGGCACCTGGGTAGCTCAGTTGATTAAGCGACTGCCTTCAGCTCTGGTCATGATCTTGGAGTCCCGGGATCGAGTCCCATGTGGGACTGAGCAGGTAGCCTGCTTCTCTGTCTGACCCACCCTCCTCATGTTCTCTGTCTCCCATCCCCACCCCCCTCTCTCTCAAATAAATAAATACAATTTTTTTAAAAAGTTTGTCATGTGGGGACACATTTCCCATACTCCTCTTGGCTGACAGAATAAAAAGCAGCCAGCTCGTCCATGGATAGACAATTCACAGGTGACCATGATCTGTAACACCGAAAAACATGGCGGGCTCAGCTGAGGTCTTCCTTCTGGGAACTAAGTTTGGGAGACAAAGAATGTGAGGCAATTAGCAGTGGAGGGGGTCATCTCCTCCAGCAGGAGGGATGGTCCAAGAAGACCATCTTGAAGAGCAAGCGGCCCTGGATGACCACCTGGTACAAGGTGACAATCATGGGTACAGACGTTGGGGCAGAAGGAGGGGCACCACAGAAAGGCTGCTACTCCCTTTCCTGGAGGCTTCTAGAGCCCCGGTCGGCTCATCTCCTTGCAATAAGCCCCTACTTCCAACGAGCTACCTTGAATCCCTGCAATCAGATTTGTCCGTTGAAAGCAGAAATAGCAGCCCACCAGGGGTGGTGGGCCAATTACAGGAACATGAGAGCCACGGGGCCAACGGCTGGCCCACAGTTTGGTGGCACGGTGTCCCCCTTGGCTGGTGCATTCTCCTGGGTGTGGTCCTCTGAACCGCCCTAGCCTCTCTTCCTCTGTTCAGAGATTTTGTGTTTCAGCCGCAGGCTTGGGGCCTGGGCAGCAACCCCGAGGAGTGGTAGCCCTCCCTCCCTGGGAGGAGAGGAAGCAGTTCAAAGTAACAAGTCATTTTCACAGAGAAGACAAAATGGTCAGTCTCCTCACCCCAGGCACCCCCTGAGCTTGGCTGATCTCATGTTCGGGCCAGTCTCAGTCAAACATTTCGGATCTCTGAAGCCCAGAGCGGGGATCAATAGTGCAAATTTGGTTCCATAAAAATCTGCCGAGTACACCTTAAACTTCTCAGAGTACGAATGCCATTTCTTCTCCCAACACAGCTCCCATCCCACCAGACGTCCTCTGCGGTCCAGCTGGCCCCATTGTTCTATGCCTCCTAGCTTCCTGGGTCCGCAGGGGAGCAGAGCGGGGCTGGGCTGAGGCGGCAGCAGCCCCAGCCCCTAGATGACTCCTATAGCCTCTCTGAGTCTCAGTGTCCTCATCTGGAACTTGGGGCCAATAAGACTTGCCTTTTCTGGTTTTAATGAAGCACTGCACAGGAAAGCTGTAAGATTTAAAAAAAAAAAAAAAAAAAAGTGTGTTCGCTTGGTTTTGGTACTAAAGCCCCAGCTCCAGAGGCAGCCAAGAATATTCCTGCCTCAGGGCCTTTGCACTTGCTGTTCCCTGGGCCTGGAGACCTCTTCCCAAGTAGAAGCAGCTGGATAGCTACAGAGAGCCCTCTTGTACTTTACTTAGCCTCTGTCCTTTTCTTCTTCGTTTTTTCTTTCCTTTTTTTTTAAGCCCTAGTTTATCATGGTTTGATCTTATGATTACAAAACAACGCAATTTTTTAAAATGCGTGGGGAGGGGCAGAGGGAGAGGTCTTGAATCCTAAGCAGACACCGTGCTGAGTGCGGAGCCTGACGTGGGGCTCGGACCCTTGCCCCTGAGTTGAAATCAAGAGCCAGACGCTTAACCGGCTAAGCCACCCAGGCCCCTCACAGAACAGTTTCAAAATGAGGTTTTGGTACTACATTTTCCGGGTTCCAAAACCAGTGACTGCGGTTGGGTACAATCACTGAATCAACATTTCTAATCAATTCACGAAGACATGACATCAGTTAGGATTCAACGCTACCCGATGTCACCATGTGCTACATTCTCTTTTGTGCGGGATGCTGTTTTAATCGGGAGCCCGGTAGTTAATTGGATGGGTACCCGGTACTCAGAGACGCTGGGTAGGGAAACTGGGGAAGAGAGAATGTCATTTGCCCCTTCCCCACCTGCACCCCACCCTGGGGCTGAGAGGAGGGAGCTCTTTTGAACCTGGAGCTCACTGGCAGGAGCCGTGGGGCAGATGCTGTGGAGGCCTGCCTATCCCTTGCTTTCACCATTTTAGCACACACCAGCCTGACTTCCAACTGGCAGAACCTGCATTTCTTTGCCTGAGGGCTTTTTCTAGCAGCGGGAGCTGGCAGTTGCTCACCCACAGAGCGCCAAAAGTGAGGGGGGGGGGGGCTAATCTCTACCCCGGGAAGACCACTCAGCCAATGCTGGAGAGAAGCTATGTATAAATACCCCTGCTCCCTCCCTTCCGTGAGATAGCTTTGAGGGTTCTAAACCGTATCCCCAAGTTCCCTGCTGGGATTTAAGTTCTGGTTGCCCACAGCGTTCCTTTGCTCAACCACGGACCCCTTATTGACTTCTTCCCTTCTCTGTCTCTCTTCCCAGCTCACCTACTGGCGTTTTCTAGGATACCTCTCAAATATACAACACACACTCGAATCCTTATCTCAGGCTGCACTTCTGGAAGAATCTTTGGGGGATCATGGAAGGGCAGGAGAACTCATGGTCACTCAACCATTGGTTGAAGCCAACTGGAAGCAAGAGGGTGTGGGAGGTCACTGTTGATGTTCGAGAGGCCAACCTTCTGGGACGGAGAGCAGATCTGGAGGGGCGGGGAGGGGGAGACTAACCTGTCTCATGAAACCTACCTTCCAGTGAGGAGGGCAGATAATAAAAAGGTAATTGCAATAAGACAGGTTGGATACAATGACCAGGAAGCACAGAATATTATGGGCTGTCCAGCTGGGAAGTCTGGACCATCCCCGGAAGAAAAAGAAATCTCTGCAGGTGCTTTAAGCAAGGGAGGGGATGAGAGCAGGTGGCATCGTAGAATGTAACCAGAGAGTAAAACCTGGATTGGGTGAAGGCAAGAGAGGCGGCAGGGAGCTAGCTGCCCGTGAGGTCGGGGACAAGAAGGCAGCCTGGGCTGGGGTGGAGGGGTGGGGGGGAGGAGGTGTGAAGACCGCGGAGCAGGATGTGTGGGAGCCGGGGGCGTGCTGAAGCCCCCCAGAGGAGAGCGAGGGGGGAGACGGCGCCCAGGGCGATGCTTGGGGAGCTGCCCAAGTGGTGGAGTTGGCAGAGAAGGCTGAGAAGGAGCAGCCGGCTCTGTGGGCGAGCGAAGTCGGAGAAAGACCAGGGGAGCTGCCGTCAGGAGAGCCACGGGGAAACCACGGCCAACCGTCAGATGCCTCCAGAAGGTCAGATGAGATGGGAGGAAGACGTTTGGTAGGGTCAGCATCAGGTCAGAGTGGTGACAATCGAGTCACAAGAGGACACAGCCTGACACCTGGATTGAGGCGTGAGAGGGGAGGGGAGGGCAAGAAGGCTCCAAGCATAGGACAGCTCCTCTCCAAGGATGGGACTGTGTCCCTCTGTTAACACGCCACACCCAGCACGCCCAGTGGCCTTCCTGTGGGCCCTGTCCTGCCAAAAGGGGCCACAGGAGACTCCCAGGCTCCAAATTAGAGGGGCCGTCAGTCAGCGAGTCCGTGGGGCCAGGGTTGGATGCCCCTCCCCCCAGCTCTGACCAGGCCCACTTACGCTTCTCTGATTTTTTTGTGTTGTTTTGTTTGTTTTTAAAGGTTTTATTTATTTATTTGAGAGAGAGTGAGGCTGATAGAGAGCATGAGCAGGGGAGGGGTAGAGGGAGAGGGAGATGCCCCACTGAGCAGGAAGCCCAACGTGGGGCTCAATCCCAGGACCCTGGGATCGTGACCTGAGCTGAAGGCAGTCGCTTAACCAACTGAGCCACCCAGGTGCCCCTGTTTCTCTGTTTTGTTTTGTTTTTTTTTTTTTTTCCTCTGGTTTTTATTCTGGTCTCTGACAGTGGATATCATTGGAAAAAACTGCTCTCCTTCCCAGAAACATTTGAAAAGCCATCAATCTGGTCCTATTATCGATGGAGAAACTGAGGTCCAGGGAGGAAGAAGTGCACCCAGGGCCCTAGAGACCCAGCCACAGAGTTGGAACCTAACACAGCCCTGGAACTCCAACTTTGGTGCTCTTTCTACAACCCCCCGGTCCCTAGGAAGAAAAAGGCCAAAGCCAGGGTCACATAGAGCCGCTATTAGAGGCAGAGCCTGGAGGCCGGTGAAGACAGAGACAGACAGGAGAGTAAACATGAAAGGGCGTGCTGCCTGCAGCCCATGCCAAGGAGGCGGCCCGCAGTGTGGGAATGGAGCCGCTTGCCCCCCAGCCCGGGCCTGCCAGGCTGCCCCCGCACTGGCCACAGAGTCACCCACCGGGCCCTGCCTGCCTCCCAGGCCGCCTAGTCTCAGCTGGCTAGCCCACCACACTGCAGGCTCCTTCCTTCCCCTGGCCTGCTCAGGCAAGCCCATGAATAGAACATTAAAGGCAAAACCTTCTAAAAGAAAAAGCAGCTCCCTGGTAGGAGTCGGCCCACTAAATGTCAAATACAGAGCAAGGCTTTCTGCCTCGCGTGCTTCTCACTAATGGAGGCACCTTAGCCTCCATAGCCCATCATCCAATCGCCCTATAAATAAATCATTGAAAGAAGAATGCCAATTTTCCCCCCGGGGCCTCATGAATCTCTCTATATAACCATATGTAAAGGCCTCCTTCACTGTGTTGGCGCAGGTGCCCAGAGAGGGATGGCAAACTCTGCTAGGGCAATTTTAGAGGCAGAAGCAAACTTTCACACCATCTCAGTGGGCTGCGAGTTGGGAGCCCAGCTTATCTCCTGACTTGGGGAAGACTTCTGCTCAATTTCCTTTTTTTTTTTTTTTTTTAGGATTTTATTTATTTATTTAACAGAGAGAGAGAGAGAGCACAAGGCACAAGCAGGGGGAGAGGCAGAGGCAGAGGCAGAGGGAGAGGCAGGCTCCCCACAGAGCAGGGAGCCCGATGCGGGACTCGATCCCAGGACCCTGGGATCATGACCTGAGCCAAAGGCAGACGCCCAACCGACGGAGCCACTTGGGTGCCCCAACTTCTGCTCAATTTCCTGCAGCCCCACCCTGACGACGCTGCCACGGTCCTCTGGAACCAGCCCAAGAAGCTGCCAAGAGGCCCCTCTCCAGGGTCTGCTGTGGTCCGTCCCCTAGAGCCCCCTCCCGCGGGGGGAGCCACACACCAGCTCACCAAGCTTGGCTCCCGACTCGTGGAGCACAGAGCGCTGACCCACTCACTCCTGGACGCCCCACACTGACGAGCTCACCAGCCCACTGATGGCGCCAACGCCGTGCTACTGGCCCCAAGGGCCAGGAGGTGGGGCGCACGCACGTGGGGTGCTCCGCTCTGCAATAGCGGACTTCAGACACGCATGCTTCCGGTGCCTGTTGCATGCTTGCCAGGTGTGTTTCTGCAAATGCGCACGCGCGCGCGCACACACACACACACACACACACACACACTGTGTTGTGCCAACCCTCTTGCCATGCCAGCGCGGAGGCTGTTTGCTGTTTTGGATCCCAGCTTCGCTGACTGATGAGACAATGATCACAGGCTCAGGAGCCGTGCCTTATCTGTGAGATCAGCTCCCTTACCTCACCGTGGTGGGGGGAGCTCCTCGCTCAGAGGTGGGAGTCTGTCCATCTACCTCCTGAGACCACCTAGGCTCTCGGCCTTAACTCTTTCTTCTTTCTTTTCCGAACCATAGGGAAAACTGGCCTCTGGGATTCAACCATGGCTGGAAGGGGGCAGAAGAAGTCCCTTCTGGAGGATGGGTCTGAGATCCACGGTTAGAGTCTCGCTGGCAGACTAGGGCTGGGCCATGGGACCACCAACCCAGGAGTGAAGGAGGTGGGGGGCAGGTACCGGTGGAGGGACCCGCCCCATCCAGCCTGCCAGCTATCACCCCATGTCCTCGGGCTGTTGCTCCCCGCACAAGCACCTGCCAATCTGGGGTGTAGCTGTGTGAACACGTCCACCAGGCTAGCCAGGAAGAGCAACATATGGGGAAGGCCCAGCCCCCAGTTTAAACCACGTCCCAGCCTTTCTCAAGGGCACTGAAGCAGGCAGAATGGCGCTGGCCCACTGTCCCATCTCTGCAATGAAGAAACCAGAGCAGGAGGCAGGAGGCAGGAGGTGAGGGTGCGTCTGCCCAGACACAGAGCGGGGTAGGGAAGAAGAGGACAGGTGAGAGAGACCCTGGCTCGGGGTCCTTGAGCCCCAGGTCCCAGCCAGAGACGCTCGTGGAGGTGCAGCAGCAGGCGAGCGCATGGGAACTACCAGGGAGCTCTGTATCGAGACACAAATGATTCAGCACCCCGTAAAACAAATGTCATGTAAATTCAAGGCAGATGGGTGTGTGAGACTGGAGCTTAGGGGTTAAGAGAGCAAGCAAGCGAAAGAGCGTGGTGGCAAGCGGATCAGGGACTGCATTCCGACTCAACAGTAGGCCAGCCGCATGACCCAGGGCAAGGGACTTCATTTGTCTGTGCCTCAGTTTCCATTATCTGTAGAGCAGGGACAAGTACAGACTGACCTCAAAGGGCGATTGTGGAGATGATATGATGCAAGGCATGGAGTACACTTAGCTTGGCCAGTTGGTGATTCGTTGTAAGCAGGTAGTGGCAGTACACAGAGACTGGCACAAGTGGGTCCTTGCTGCCCCTGTCTCCAGCTAGCGTCCATACCTCCTCCCGGGGCGCTCAACCAGGCATGCTCTGAGAAGTGACACGGCTGGCTTTGCCCTAGTGATGGACACCAAGTCAGGGCGGTACCTCCTCTCCCCAGTTCAAAGGCATCCAAGGGGGTCCCTGCTCTTGGACCCCCTCACCTTGGAGCTGATGTCTCGCTAGGTGTCGTCTCAGGCCTTGAGGAACCCTCTCACCCTGAGGTCCCTGCCCCACTCCTCTTTCTGACTCACTGGTAGTCAGGGAGGCCTGGCCAGTGCGCCCCGAGAAAGGGCTGCTTCCGGCATTCTGCGTGGAGGTCCTGCCTTCTGCTGTCCCTGGAGGCTCTGTTCCCGTTTCGCCAGCTATTTTGCTTCCTTGGCCATCTGTTCCCTCCCTGTCATCTCTCTGCTTTCACCTTAACCACTACTTTGCTGCAGATGGTACCACACAGATCCGTTCTTGACATCCTTCAGGATGCCTGCCCCCTCCTTCTCCTCTCCAGCAAGTGAACTTCTGCTCTGTCCTTTTTCAGGCTGTGACTCCAAAGCTTGGAGCCGGATTCACCCCCACAAGCCTCCCTCCTCAGTCCCATCCGCTTAACTCAGCCACAGGTCAGGGGACAGAACCCTCCACACCTTTCCCCTGCCTCTTCCTCTTCCTAATGAGACTTCCCCTTTTCAGACTTGGCCAAGAACCCTCTCCTGGCAGCAAGTCCGCCGTCTGCTCCACTTATCTACCTGGTGTTCACAAATAGTGCCCTTGATCCCACCAGAGGGCTCAGGATCGGTGGCCTGAGACAGAGACCAGAAACTCTGGGCTACCTTCCTACAGTGCAGGAGCCGGTGTGCCCACACTGGGAGCTTGGGTCCTGAACAGTTTCTCTGTAGAAGATGGGCTTGAGCAGTGCAGCAAGGACTTGGCCGCATATCGGCATGACGGGAATCGAACCAAAACACATTTGCTCTGTGGTCTGAGCTCACAAGGGAAACAATGCATTGCTTGCCTTGCTTTTATTCTGGCCCCTGGTGAGAAAATGTATGCACGGGCTTTGTTGAGCAACTCCCTCTGTGTCTCTTCTTCTATTGGTGTGTCCTGATCCTCCCCTAAAATTCCTCCTCTTGTCTTCTCTTCATGGCATAAGGACCAGGAGCTTTGAGGAAAGAAGCAGCCCAGAGGTTCCCAATGAAAGAAGCTGTTTTGGTGACCCTGGTCCCACCAGGCTGCATTCCCTGGATGGGACACAAGTAAGCGGGGAAGACTGAAATTTTGTTTCTGCGCTAGGATTTGGGATAAAAAAAGCCTCACATCTCAACCCTCCTGAGCGGGGCTCTTGTACTTTCCCTCTATACACTTCCTCTGCAGCAGAAAGGAGAGTGTCTTGGCTGTGCATGGAATATTCCTCCCTTCTCTTCTCTATTGGAGCTAAAGAGGACCATGAAACGGAGAGGTCCAAGGGGAGGACCCTGCTGACACCTGGCCCCTGAAGATTCTCGGGTCACCCAGGGAACCTCTGGATTCAGATCCACCAAGCACTGACGACCCCACGGTCCCTTCCTCCCGCTGCCTCCCCTTCCAATCCAGCCAGCCACCAGGCCAGCCCATCTGGCTATGGAAACCAAAAGAACAAAAATGCTTCTTACTGGATTGCAGGCCTTAATCTAGCTCTTGCTGAATTATTCAGGGATGGCATTAACTTATAAATGAGTGTGTTTGACTGATTTTGTGGTTGATGTACAGATAAATTCTAATGAAAGACAGCTACAAGATTTTAAATTATTAATTCGACTGCCACTTAACAAAGCCTATTTGGCACTCTATTTCCTTGCTTAACAAGACAAAAACTTTAAGGATAGGTTCAGTATTAGCCCAGAGGCTGTTGATTTGCATTCTGTTTTCATAGCTCTAAAAATGAGAACCATAGATCCAGGCCACTTCTGGCGAAGCAACCCCAACAGGCTGCCCTTTCTTGCTGGATGGTGCTGGGTGGCTCCAGGCATGGCTTGGCCTGCCTGCCTCTCATCTCTGACCAGAGGCTTGCTTTTTATATCCCTGGTTCTGCCAGGGTAGGCCAGGAGATGGAAAAGAGGGCAGGCAGCCACTGAAGCCTTCAGCTCCCAGCACTGTCAGCAGTAGGACCCACTGAGAACTCAGGCTGTTCTAATTCACAGAGCTGTGACTGTGGCCGGTAGAATCCTTTCATTAAGAGACACAAGGCAGAACCCCCCAATCCCTATAACGTCCTGCCAGGGGACAGCACCCAGCTTGCTGTAACAGGACAACCAGAAATCAGATCGATGACACTCGCCTTGCCCAGACCACTGAGCCTCCTGACTCCACAAAGCACTCCATGGTCAAGACCATGAGCCCAGCCCTTTGCAGAAAAGTCAGAGGGTTTTTCTCTTCCACTTTCCCCCCAGGATCTTTTCTCAAATCCTTTTCCAAATCAAGACTGAAACTCCCTCAGGTCCAGGAGTCCACACAGGGCTCGGCAGCTGATAGGCAGGGAAACTGCGATGACCGTCTGAACTCATCCCTATAACATTTTTTTTTTACTCGGAGCTTTCGGGAACAATTTGGGAAGCAGAAACTTCAATGGCCACCTCCCTTGGCATGAGCCCTGGGCATACCTTTGGCTTTGAGCACACACCTAGAATCCACACAGAGTATCTGAGCTTCCTGTATATGTGCGTAAAAGAAACAAGTCCTAAGGATCAGGACCAGCGGCGGAGAGAGAAGGCTGTCCAGCGAAGGACCCAAATTAAAGTCCTTTGCCCACACAACGTCCCAGCAGCAGGCTGCAGGCCACTGGAGCTGAGTCTAGCCCAGCAAAGGGCTTTTCTGCTCTGTTTTCCTCCGGCCAATCCAGGTGGAAACCTCTTTGTTAGCAGAACTTCTCTCACCAGCCAAGCCATGCAGGAAGGCAAAGATAGCCCAAGTGGTGAACCCACATGACTGCCAAGCCTCAAGTGGCCATCTCTTGCACAGGGTAAGTGAGCCTCCTCCACCCGGAGAGGCCCCCAGAATGCACTGGGCTCATCCCGGGATTGAGTCTCTGGGTTGAGTCTCTGGCTAGCAAGGATGGGAGAGAAAGGCTCCTGGAGACTGCTCAAGCCTCCCTGGGCGCCTAAGTCATGTAAATAAAGTACAGGGGCTGCTTGGTGGCTCATTTTTAACTATAAACTGCCCAAAGACAAGAGACCAAAAGGAAAATGAGATGTCAGTTCCCTTCCATTATCTCTATCTCGGACCTAGCAACCCAGCCATGGCGGCCTCTTAAAACTGCCTAGGAACCCTTACGCACCAGGGCAAGTGTGCACACTCCAGGCCCAAGCTTCTCAGACCCGGGGCTCAGCTCTGTTCTGTAAAAATCACCCTGTGTGTGCAGGCACTGACCAGCACCGCTAGCTGCTGAGAGGACTTTTAGTCCCCTTCTGCAGGGAAAAGGAAGGGGGGGGTGTATCAGTGAAGAGGTTTCTCCAGCCAGCCGCAGAGACTTTTCCCCACACCACAGGAAAAGGCAGGCAGCATCCCCCCCCCCGGCCCCCCGGCACTGCCCCGACCCACGTGGAAGACACAAGTCACACACAAGTTTGGGACTATTGACACGATGGGGCAACCGAGGCTCCCCAGTAGGCCCGAGCCAGCCGGGACCACTACACAGCCTTTACTGCTTCCAGTGAAGGCGTGGTTTCTTCCCCCACCCGTCCCATCTGCTTGTGGGATCTCTTCCCCGACCCCCACATCTCCGCCCATCTTGGGGCTTCGCTTCCCATTCCTCCGCCACCTCCCCCTGCCCGTTTTCTCCTTCCCCATCCTACTGTGAGGTCAGAATCCTGTGCTTACGACACCTCGGTCTGTTGCCATGGAAACAGGGGCGGATTAAGGCAGGAGCGCGGAGCGCAGGGATCAGGGCCCTCAGCTACCTGAGCTCCCGCCTCAGCCGGCTCCCGCAGGGCCGGGGCAGCCAGACGCAGCCGCCGCGGCTCGCCGGCCACTCGGCCCGGCCCAGAGACGATAGTGTCCCGACGGAGCGTCGCAGCTCGCCCAGACCTGGGAGGGGAGGGAGGAGGCAGACGCAAAGGTCGGGCCAGCAGGAGACCAGGCTTGCGGGCTACCGGCGTGGTCACCTGCCCTCCCTGGGCCCCGGGGACAGCTCCCCGCGCGGCAGCCACGTGGGGGCGCGGCGGGACTTCCCCAGCACCCGCGCCAACTTTGCAACGTTCTGCAATGAGCGGGGCTGCGGGGGGGCAGGGGGTTGTGGTTAGGTGGTCGCGGGGCGAGCTCTCCTCAAGTTGAGCCTGGTACCTGCCGCGCACGCAGCGGGTACGGCCCGCGCCTTCCCATCTCGCTGCTCCAGGTATAAGGAAAGTTTGAAGAACCGGACAGCAGGCGCTAGCCACCTCCCCTGGGCTGCTGGGTGCCCAGAGCCCGTCCCTGTGGACCAAAGCAGGACTGCAGGGAAGGTGCCCGCGTCCCCGCCCCGCCTGGGAAGCGAGGGCGCGCAGTGAGCGCCCGGGCGGCGCGGTGACTGACCGCTGGCCGCCCTGGAGCGCGGGCCGCACCCGGCCCCGCCAAAGCGGCAGAACTGGCAGCATGTGCCCACGCAGGGGACGGAGCCTGCGACCGCAAAACTTTATAATGGCAAAGCAAAGGTCCCAGAAGGCCGGCTCCCCTTCCATCATGGGTAGCTCACAGTGGTCTCGAAATGACCTCGCCGAGCCAGACCCCTAGGCCTGGCCGCTTGATCCACGGTGTAAATCCCGTGTCTCTCAACCGGCCACCGACAGGAGCTGAGCTCCAAGCTGCAAATCCTTCGCAGGTGCGTCCCCGCAAAGCCCGCCAGCCCGCCAGCCGCTGCTTCCCGGGCCAGGAGCTCGGGCGCCGGAGCGCCGGAGAGCTCTCGGGTGGCTCCCGGGCTCGAGGCTCGGCCGCGTGCGCACTCAACTCCAACTTGCCCCTTTGGCTCCAACTCACCTTTGCGAAGCATGTTGGCCGCGGGGCCGCCACTCTGAGGTCGGCCTAGGCGCGCTCCCTCCCGGAGTCCGGATTCAAATCCTTGGGCGCCGGCTGCAGCTAATCCGAGCGCGTCGAGGCGGGGGCAAGCCGGGGATCCGCTTGTGCCCGGCAGCCCGGCCCCTCAGGGGCATGGTGAGCCCGAGCCCAGCGCCGAGGGCACCCGGCGCCCACTAGCAACCGCGGCGCTGCTTGGCAGCCCGGCGCGCTCGCTCAGCCCCGGGACAAGCGGCTTGCTCGGTGGAGCCGGCGGCCTGCTTCTGCAGCCCCGAGCTCTTTGCAGGCGGTTTTGAGGGGGGACGCCGCCCCCCGGCCGCCCCGCTGCCGGGCCGCGGCCCCCTCCTCTCCGCCCCCTCGGGCCACCGCCGCCGCGGCTGCTGCAAAAGGGCGCTCACACGCACCGCCGAGCTCCGGGGAAAGCGCCCGGCGCGCGTTTGCAGGACCCAGCGATCGGCGGAGCGGGGCGCCTCCCTTCCTCCCCCCACCCCCCGGCTTCCCCCACCTTTCCTCCTCCCTCCCTCCCGCCCGCCCGCTCGCTCGCTCGCTAGCTCCCTCCCTCTCGCTCCGCTCCCCGCCCCCGCTCACGGAGCGCCTCCCATACAAAATTTATGAAAGTGCTCTCAGCTCGCGGTGCCGAGCGCCGTCCTATTCCCAGGGCAGCAGCGCTCAGCCGCGCGGCGCCGCCTCCCAAGGTGTTTTCGCTGCGCCCGCCCCCAGGGACGATCCTTGGCCCGCGTCGGTCCAAGTACCTGCCCCAGCCCCTGGGCGGCCGTCGGGCCACTCGAAAGCCCCTTACCGGCCCCGCGGGCTTCCCGGAGCTCGCACCCGCAGCCCAACCCCCGTCCGCTCGCCCTTCGCGGCTGGAGGTCACTGAGAGGCGGCTGGAACCGTGCGCCCTGCCCACCGGCTAGGATCGGAAGACTGCCGCCCAGAGACCCCGATCACAAGTCTGCGCCCCTGCCCATATCCTCTGTAGGCGGCTCCGCTTCCTTCTCGGAGGCTCGACGGCTCCTCCCTGCCCAGAACAGCTCCGGAAAACCCAGCCTCCTTGCATCCCATGTCCCAGGATACTATTCTTTTGGGGGGTAGGTGTGGCGCGCCACTAGTTTAGTCCATGCAGCAAGCATTCAGGGAGGCCCCACTGCAAATTCTAGAGAGCGGGAAGGACCAGTGTGGGGCTCAGGTGGGCTATCCCCGCCTAAAGGGGCATCCCTCATCTCCTTCAGTTTACACAGACCCCGCCCCGGGCTTCCTGGAAAATGGAGGAGGCACCGCCCAGAAAGCAGGTCCCGCAGGGGGCCAGCTGGGCTGAGCAGAGAAGGTCTGCTCAGGCCAGGCGAGATCTTGGGTGGAGGCGGCACCCCCTACTGGCCTGGGATAAGAGGGGTCCTGGGAAAGGAAAAAAGAGTGGGCTAAGTCACTCATTCAACAGTATTTACTGAGGGTCAATCGCGTGGGGGCATTACCATTCCTAGGGATTCAGCCAATGAAAAAGACAAGGTCCTTGCCTTGGTGGAGCTTACAGTTAATAGGCACCAAATGAGGGGCGCCTGGGTGGATCAGTGGGTTAAAGCCTCTGCCTTCAGCTCAGGGTCCTGGGATGGAGCCCCACATCTGGCTCTCTGCTCAGCGGGGAGCCTGCTCCCCCCCAACCCCGCCCCGCCTGCTTCTGTGCCTACTTGTGATCTGTCAAATAAATAAAATCTTTTTTTTAAGTTTTATTTATTTATATATTTGACAGAGAGAAAGAGATCACAAGCAGGCAGAGAGGCAGGCAGAGAGAGAGGGGGAAGCAGGCTCCCTGCGGAGCAGAGAGCCCCATGCAGGGCTTGATCCCAGGACCCTGAGATCATGACCTAAGCTGAAGGCAGAGGCTTTAACCCACTGAGCCACCCAGGCACCCCTAAATAAAATCTTAAAAAAAAAAAGTCACCAAATGCGAAAAGTCTGAATGAGACAACACATGGAAGAAAAGCAAGCTGGGTATAGTACAGAGCTGATATGAGGGGGGTCCGGGAGCACTGCTTTGAGCAGGCGACATATAAGAGCTAATTGAAGCGAGAAGGTGAGTTGCAATCCCTTGGAGAAAAACTTGCTGCGATTGGAAGGTTCGAAAGAAGGCTAGTATCATTCATTCACTCATATGTGCTTTCAATGGCACCAAGGCTCTGGGTTTCAGCTAACCACATAGGCATGTAACTACAAAAGCTTAGGGCATAGTTGGGGAAGAAAGACCCACAAGGCATCTTAGAATGTGACAGGAGGAGACAGAAGGTGTTGGGGGGCTCTGCTAGCTCTGTGAGAGGGTGAAGGCTTTGTCAAAGGGATGCCAGTTACGTTGGGTCTGGAGGGCTGAGTTCATCAGTCTGAGAAGGAAAAAGGGCATTCCAGGCAGGAGAGAAGGGACAAATGCTTGAAGGTGAAAAAGTAACCTTGTTCTGACGATTAAGAAGATTGGTTCATCTTGGGATAGAACTGAACTCAGCCTTGACCAGCGGCAGGGCTGGACTTGGGCCCACACCCTGCCAGGCATTAAAGCTGATCTTGAAGGCCCCGGGGCGCTGTAGACGCTCTCTGTGAGTGAACTGAGGCCCGGGGAGGCTGAGCAACTTGCTCCACGTCACAAAGTAGAGCAGTGCCAAAGCGTAGGCCTGAATCAGGGTCTGCTAATCCTCCTTCCAACTCCCTGAGCTGCCTCCCCGTGACCCCCGTGCCCTACCAACTCCAGCGTCTCAGACAAAGTTGGCTGGGGCTGGGCGTGAGTGTGAGAAGCGGAGTTATTTTCGGGCCTCAGGAGGGCTGGGTGCTGCTTTGGAGTCCAGCCAGGGGGTGGGGGGGACTACAGGCGGGTGTTGTAGTATAATGTGGGGGTGCACTGTGCCCGCCTTCTTGTCAGGCAGTAATTACTCAGCCTGCTGACTAACTCAGGCAGGGAGACCCCCCACCAACAGATGGAGGTGTTCTCGGCCCAAGCTGAAGGACAGCCCCCAATGTCCTTCACTGCAGTATCTTAGGGGACATGCTCACATCTGTCCTTGTGGTCTAGTTCCCCTAGACATCACCCGGTTTCCTAATGGGTGCTAGGGCAGCTCATTCAGCACAAGAGGCTGTGGGGCAATGTAAAAAGATGAGGGCCTTCAATTATCAATAGGCTCCACTTCTGCCCAGGGAAAGGCCCCAAAGGATGGGATACCTGCTAGGGAAAGGCCACTACTCTTCTGGAGTCAATCTTCCCCCTGGGATCTCACAGCTGCGGCCAGAGTTAAAGCTGTCCACAGGTTGGACCTTAGCGTCCTGAAGGGGGAGGGGCTGGATTCAGGGGATCCCCGGAATTGAGATCTTGCACCTTGGGAGTCCAAAGAACCCAGGGGAGATGGGAAGTCCAGACTGAGCTCTTATCAAGGTAAGAGGGGTGTTCCTGGGAGCCATGTTGGCCACAGCCCAGTCCAAAGCTAGGACTGTCCTAAGAGTATCAATCCGTGGCCTGGGGGGCAGAGCACTGACCCCTTCTGGTCCTCCCCTTGGCTGCTCGCTCTCAGCCAGCCCATACATTCCTTCTCTCTGGGCAGTCTCCCAGGCAGGCCTATCCCTGGCTGCTTGTTTTTCACTTCTCCGTGTACCTTAATTAGGAGTTTCCAAGCAAGGAGGGCCTCCAGGGGAGCCCCAGGCCACAGAGCTACCTTAAAGGGCCAGCTGTGCTCACATCACCACCTCAGAGAGAGGAAGATGGTGCCAGAGGGCTGGATGGGCAAATAGCACTGGGGGACTATTGCTGAATGGGGCAGACCTTGCTAAGGGCCAGTCCTGCAGGCACTCTGCACTTCCAAAGGTCAAGGCCATCTCACTGGCTGCTTATGCCTTCTCTTTGGGATCCCAGGAACCCAGGCCCGATCAAGAGAAAGGTTATCTAGACCGGAGAGGTAGCCGAGGCAGGGAAAACGGGGGATTGGTTTAGGCAATCTAAATTGCCTAAATTGGATTCTTTGGACTATGCCCCGCACCCCCACGCCCTGCCCCAGGAAAGCACCCTCAGGCTTGGGGCCTTCCCTTGGCAGCAGTTTTTCACATGGGAACCTTACAATATTCTGCACTGTTGGTCCTAAAGGTAAGGGCACTCTGGCGCTCCGAAAACCCCGGGACTCAGTTTGGAGCTGGGCTGATGGGAGCTGAGTTCTGTCTTGTTTAGTCAGTGTGGTCGTCTTAGGTACGGAATGTGGCCCTACCTACACGGCCTCCACTGCTTACTAGGAGGGGCCTGGGAGAGGGGCAAAAGGACTACCGGGCGGGGGGGGGGGTGTCCTATTCACAAGACTTGGCCCACAGAATTCGGGCAGGGAGTCGGCAGATAGCACCGGTCCGGGAGTGCCAGGCCTGGCAAACCGGGAGCGAAGAAGACTGGTTCGTCGAGAGAGTGCAACTGCGATGCTACTAGACTGCTAGCGGCCGCGAACAGTCGCGTCCTTCCCGGATCGGGGTGGTGGTACCGGCGATAGCCCCGCCCCTATCGTCTCCTCCTTGGTCCCCGCCCAGCAAATCCCCGCCCCTCGCTAGCGACCGGCGGTCGATCGCAAGGTCTGAGCTCTCGGCGTTCTTCTAGCGCTGCCTTTTTGGTCTCCACGTGGACAGGCCAGCGATGGCGGCGCTGGCGGAGTCGGTGGCGGCGGAGCCGGGCAGCCGAAACGGCACTGGTAGAGGTGGGTGCTACTACGCTACGGCCTCCGGACCTCGCATCGCGAGTTAGGGCCCCCAAGTCAGGGATAGAACCATCCCCCGCTAACGGCGGCAGCCTTTCTCCGCCAGACCCGGAAGGCCCCGCCGTCACTTGCTCCGGAGGCTTTCGCTGGAGCCCAGAGGGACCCGTTTTCCTTTTGCTGCCTTAGGGCGCGATCCGGAGCAGCCCTTCTTAGGAGCTTGTAGTCCTCAAGCCAGAAACGCTGCCCCCCCCTGCCGTGACTGGCACGGGAGGACTCACGGCTAAGGCGGACCCATTGGGGAAGGAAAGAGGCGCGTTGCAGCGGCCATTCCACAAGTGGGCCCTCGGGGAATGCCTTCAGGAAAGAGGCACAGGCACTTACTGAGCGCTCACTGACTGCCAGGCCTCTGCTGGATGGGGGGACTACACGACAGCCTTGCCCTCAGGGATCTCCGTCTACCGGGGAATACTGATGTAAACAGAAGATCACAGACACGTGATAAAGGAGGAGGCGCCTACTAGTCCTGGGGACAAATGGAGCTACTAAGACCAGCAGCTCCCACACCCCAACTACCTCAAGGGACCTGCCCTATCAGAGGAGCTTCTGTGAGGGGCCCAGGGTTCTGAGCTGGTTGTTCCAAGGCCTTTGAAACAACTGAACAAAAACTATGGGAGTGGTAACATTCAAATAGGGTCTCAGGATCCCAGCCTGCCTTGCTAATTCTCCACTGCACCGTCATCACTACCATCATCCACCTACTGGCAGAGGGTGAAGAGTTATGTCTGGGAAGATCCCTCCCATAGTTGTAAAGGGCCCTAGCAGAAGTTCTGGCACAAAGTACAGGTTGAATAAATATTTGTTCGATAAATTAATTTCTTGTTTCCTTATCACATTCCCAAACTCTCTGGTTCCTAAAGAGATAATAGGGTTGAGCTAAGCTGAATTGTGGGGGAATAGGATGCAAATTAAGGGTTGCAGCTTTGCTAATGGGCTACAGTGTTTTCTCCTTTAATCAGGTTGTAATTTGTATACCTACATTTGCCCCCTCCCCCCCTCCAGACTACTAGCCCCTAAAGGGCGAGGTCACTCCTCTATCCTTACCTGTTTGCCCACAATCCTAACTAGAGTGTATTCTTTCATTTTTCCTGGGGTGGAACAATGGGACTAACGAATCTGTTAAAGAGTTCAATGTTTGTTTTTTATTTCCCTTTTAAATGAGGAGAGGGAAGAGTGAAGGGATTCACCAGCGTACACAGAGTCAGTGGAACTTGAGTAAAGAAGGCAGTCTTTTAAATTAGTACTTATAATAGTTTGTTTATAGATTGCATATCCAGGACCTCAGAACTTCAAAGTGTTCTCAGGGAATTGGGAGTGGGGGGGTGGGTGCGAGGGGAGGACATTTTCCCAGACTGCTGGGCTCTTGGGTTTTCTTCAGAGTTGTTCTTTATCAAGGAGCAGTTGTTTGGACTTTTTTCTGTTTGCCCCTCAGTTCACTCTCCTGGTGTTGCCTCTGTTCTCCCAAAGGTAAGGGATGAACTATACCCCACTCGTGGGCTCAAATCTTTGATTCCCAATAATCTCTCAACATGGAAACTAATTATGCAGATCTCTTCCTGGCTTAATGGGTTGTCTTTCCAGCTTCAGAATGAACTCAGTTAGGAAGAGGGCTGGGCCAACCCCCTTGGCATCTGGGATCTGGGTCTGAAACTTGGGTGGTGGTAACAGCTTAACTGGGTCTGGTTCTATTTTAGGGCGGGTGACAACTCAGGCCTTTCATTGTCCTAGGTCGAACCCCTAGGGGCCGCTTGGCCAATCAGATCCCCCCTGAGATCCTGAACAACCCCCAGCTGCAGGCAGCCATTCAGGTCCTGCCTTCCAACTATAATTTTGAGATTCCCAAGACCATCTGGAGGATTCAACAGGCCCAGGCCAAAAAGGGTGAGCCCCCAAACTTTGAGATGGGGTAGGGGTGGAGAGGTTCCCTGGCTCGGTCAAGGATAGTATCCCCATCCCAGCATTTTCCCAGACCTTTGCTCTCATGTCTCTTCTCTGTCTTTCAGTGGCCTTGCAAATGCCTGAGGGCCTTCTCCTCTTTGCCTGCACCATTGTGGATATCTTGGAAAGGTGAGGCTTGGGGCACTGGAGAAGAAACTAGGCCAAGACCTTCCCCATGCCCATTGTATCTCTGCCTGTTGACATTTTTTCCTTCTGGATCTTGGCCTTACCCTGTCCCTTCCCACGACTATACATGCACAGAGGGAAAAAGCCAAAACTAAACTCCCAGCC
Source organism: Nasua narica (assembly GCA_028533885.1). Taxonomy (NCBI): domain Eukaryota; kingdom Metazoa; phylum Chordata; class Mammalia; order Carnivora; family Procyonidae; genus Nasua; species Nasua narica. The sequence goes on from CM052804.1 coordinate 39,477,033, forward strand.
TGCTCAGATCCCAGCCTGCCTGGTTTGGCTTGTCTGTATAAATCTCTTTTTCCCCTGAAATATTAAAGTAGGGGAGGGGGTGCGGCAGGGGAGTTGAGGGGGGTGCTGAGTCGTTTCCAGTATCTTCAAAGCTTGGCCTAGAGCAGGTGGTGGCGCCTGAGGAGGAACTTAAGAATCCTCAGAGCTGACCTGGAACGAGCTGCGTTGTCAGCATCCGGTCTAGCCAAGGGGAACCTTTTTCTCTGACACATTTGGGGGAGTAGGGCAAGCGGGGGGCTTGGTGGGGGAGAAGTGTCTAGGAGCTGGTATTCAAATCCTTCCCCTCTCTAAGTTTCTTCATTACAAGGAGCCACCCCGGGGCTGGGGGTGGGGAGTTCTCAGCCATCTGGAACCGGCACAGGAACAGGGAGGGGGAATTGGGGGGGAAAGGGGAGGTCACCTCGTGATGGGAACCTCCCACTTGCCTGCTGCCGCCCTCCCCCACCCCGCTTCTCATCCACTGCCACAGACTCACTTCCCAGCTCCCACCCTGTTGCCCCTTGGGGATGCTCTCTGGGGCTCAGGCCAATTTGCATACATTTTAATCTATAAAAAATTAAGTGCTCTGGCTGACTCAGACGCCTGGGCTGCATTTTAAGGAGTTGAATAATCTGTTTCTGTGCACAGACTGATTTGGGGGAGGGGGAGTTGCTGACTGACAGCAGCTCAGCTTTCCCCAGCACACCCCCAGGAGAGAAATGGGGAGACCCCAGTCGCCAAGCCAGGCCCCGTGCCCCAGGGCCGGGTCTCTCAAGGAAGAGCTGGTCCTCCCACTCCATGCCCGTGGTGAATCTGGGGAGTGTGGGGTCTTCCCCACCCACCCCTGTCCCCCAGTGATTCAGGCCTGGCAGCAGATCCTATGGCGGTATGTTGGCCGGAGCCCACTCTTTCTGACGCATGAGGTGTGTGGGTGGTGCCATGTGCTGTGGGGGAGCCGTTCGTGGGTCCCCCCCCCAGCCTGGGCGCAGAGGGCCCTAACTAAGGGTGGGGAGGTACCAGGGGTCTGGGTGACAGGGAGGCTGCGTGTATCCGTACACGCATACCCACGCATGCCGCAGTGTCAAGGCGTGGGAGCGGGCGCCTCCGCGTGTGTGCATGCTCCTTGCTCTGGGTGCGACGAGCCGGGGCGTCCGAGCCCCTGTATCTGACCCTGTGTCTGCCAGGCTGAGGGGTGGGGGTCCTTGCTGCAGTCTGGGCTTGGACGGAGGAACCCGGGTGCTACAGAGACCGTCCGTCCTCGTACAGCTCCAGTTCCAGGAGCTGCTGCCAGGACCGGGGGATGCGGCAGCTGGGCCCCTCCTACTCTTTGTTGGCAGAAGTGGCAGCTGCCAGCCCCAGTGATTGTGGGGGGTAGGGAGAGAGGAGCTGGGCCCTGAGAGAGCCCCACAGGGGTAGGTCTCTCCCCCACCTCCCTCTGGTGTCACCATCTCGTTGTCCCCCTCTCCCCCGCTCCCCCACCTCCATAGGTTCACAGAGGCTGAAGCGATGGTGATGGGCGATGTGACGTATGGGGCTTGCTGTGTGGATGACTTTACTGCCAGGGCCCTGGGAGCTGACTTCCTGGTGCACTATGGCCACAGCTGCCTGGGTATGGCGGGCCAGGATCCTGGCGGGGACCCTGGCGGGGAGGCGGGACTGCATATGCTAATTCCCCCATCACAGTGCCTTCTTGTCCTGCCTGCAGGCAGGAGGTCCCTCCCAGTTTCTGGGATGGCCTTGACCTTCCTGCTCCACAGGTGGATCTCTCCTTTGCGTTTGGTTGCCTTGGGAACAATGTTGCTGTCCCAGATGTGGGTGTTCGAAAGGCTGTTGGTGGTAGTCTGGGCCCCCGGCCACGGGGCAGAAAAGGAGCTTTTGAGGGACCTATGACTGCTCCCCTGCCTCCTGCTCACTCCTTGTATCCCTAGGCTGAAGCCACCAGTCCTGGCTGCTCAGAGACCTTGGCCCAGGCAGGCCCCCTGTGCCTCCAGCCTTCCAGAACAGTCTCCCGAACTCTTGCCTCTTCCCAGTTCCCATGGACCCTTCAGCCCAAGACTTGCGGGTACTGTACGTCTTCGTGGACATCCGGATCGATACTACCCACCTCCTGGATTCTATCCGCCTCACCTTTCCCCCAGCCGCTTCCCTTGCCCTGGTCAGCACCATTCAGTTTGTGTCGACCTTGCAGGTAAGTGGGCAGATAACAGCCAGCCTCCAGGCTCTTCCTGGGGCTCATGTGAGGTGCTCCCACGGGTCCTCTGGCCCTGGCTCTCCCTCCTCACCCACTTGCTTCCCTTCCCTCCTCATCCCTCCAGGCAGCTGCCCAGGAGCTGAGAGCGGAGTACCGTGTGAGTGTTCCCCAGTGCAAGCCCCTGTCCCCTGGAGAGATCCTGGGCTGCACGGCTCCCCAGCTGCCCAGAGAGGTGGAGGCTGTTGTGTAAGTGAAAGATGGGGGGGCCGGTTGGAGAGACATAAGCAATGCACCCTAGGAGGGAACTGGAGGTTCGCTGTGTAGGAAGGGAAGCGGAGTCTCAAGCTCTTTTTTAAGTGTTTGCTCAAGGTCACCCTGCAAAATGCGGACCAAATAGGGTTGCAGGTTGCCTGTCTCCCTCTCAGGTGCTCTGTCCACCAAGTAGGAGGCTCTGTCCAGGCTGGGGCAGGAATCAGAGGGCCTCATGGGGTGGGGGGCGCTGAGGGTGGGCTTGAAATGGTGTGAATATAATTGGAGAAGATGGATGGGCACGCCCAGGCTGCAGCCCCATTAATTTAGCATCCGGACAGCTAACAAGCAGGAGCAGCATGTCTCCTGCCGCCTAATTATTTTAGGTAATGGAAATGCTTAATGTTGTGTGAATGCAGCCAGCCTCAGAGCCGACAGCTCCCCCGGCTGGGACTAGGGAGGGGAGCCCCATTCCTAGCTAATGGCAGGGAAAGCGGGAGGGGCTCTCCCCTGCCTCAGCCCCACCTCTGGGGTTGTAGATACGGTCCCGCAGGGCCTGCTGCTCCCACGCAGGACAGCCCTGCCCCTAGACAGGCCCACATCAAGGCCTTCCCCAGCCCAGCCCTGGCAGCCCTGCTCCCCAAGGGGCCTTGCCCCTGTGGCCGCATGATTCTGAGCCCACAGGTGCCTACCGTTGGGGCTTCAAGGTGTGTGTTGGAGGGAGAGACACCCTGAGCGTGGGCCATTCATCACAAAGATCAGTGTGGTCTCCAAGAAGGAAGGAGCTGCTGTGGCGGGTCGTCACCTATGCTCTGCCTTCTCCGTGGCCTGGGAAACTCCTTTTAGGGACAGGCTTGATAGAGCCTGGTGGTTAAGCCTAGAGTCAAGTCCCAGATATACTGCTTAGTAGCTGTGTGACTTTGGGCAAGTTCCTTAGCATCCCTGAACAACAGTTGTATCTGTCGTAAAACGGGGGTACTCTAGGTACCTCAGAGGCCTGTTGGATAGGACCGAGTGAAGTCCTACGTGGCAAGTGCTTAGTCTGGGCCTTGGTGCACAGAAGACGCAAATCCAGTAAACAGTAGTTGTTACAACTCAGAGAACCAGAGAGCCAGTTTGGACAGGGAGAGCCATTATAGACCCCAAAACTTCATTTACAACATCAGTGACACGTTGAACCCTACTTGCCGTGTCTGTGCTGAGCTAGGTGAGGGAGGAACTGTCCCACCACCGCCAGGTTAGGATCTCTAGAGCCCTGAGTGGCCTTCCCATGGCCTTGGCTGCCCTTTTACCCTTCCCCCAGAAGGTTAGGGTGAGGAGCAGTTCTCAGATTCTGCATTACGTAACTAGAGGGCCTTACGTTCATCCAGTTCAAACTCCTTATTTTGGATGTGAGAAAACCAAGGCCCCGGGAGGCGGAATGATGACTTGGGCCAGTCCCCACACACACCCAGCAGCAGCACATTCCGCCAGGAACTCAAGTCTGGACCTCCAAGCCAGTGCCCGCCTTTTCTGCTGCCTCACCGTACCCTACACTTACCATCCCCTCTCTCCCCACCGCAGATACCTTGGAGACGGCCGTTTCCATCTGGAGTCTGTCATGATTGCCAACCCCGGTGTCCCCGCTTATCGGTATGGGCTGAGCGGGGCTGACCAGCTAGGGAGGGGGCGGGATTTCCCTGCCACTGAAGCCCTCAACTGGCCGAAACTCCCTCATTCCCTGGCCACCTGACAGCCAACAGTCCTAAGTATCTAAAGTACTTGGGTCCTGAGTCTGGGCATGAGACCCAGGGCTGCGGCTGCACAGTACCTACCCATCCCCCGTTGGGATTCACACCGACATCCTAAACCCCCCTCCTACTTCTGCCTGCTCCAGCTGTGGGAGCTTTCCAACAACGATCTTTGCTCACTTCCTAATTACCTGCATGGAACCTAAAGATCCAGGAGACCAAGGGGCTGGGTCAGGGAGCCATGGGTACAACAGGTACCGTGAGTGGCTGTCGCCGTGACGCTGATAGTTTCTTTTCCAGATATGACCCATACAGCAAAGTCCTATCCAGAGAACACTATGACCACCAGCGCATGCAGGCCAACCGCCAAGAAGCCATAGCCACAGCACGCTCAGCTAAATCCTGGGGCCTTATCCTGGGCACTTTGGGCCGCCAGGGCAGCCCCAAAATTCTGGAGGTCAGAGGGCTTGGGATGGCCTCTGGAGGAGGGGACTGACTAGAAACCCAGCTGGGAACATCAGTAGACTTAAGGGATTTGGACTTGGCTGCTTGGCCATGGTGACTTGAGCTTGGCCTCCCTCTTCCAACAGCACCTGGAATCTCGGCTCCGAGCCTTAGGACTTCCCTTCCTGAGGCTGCTGCTCTCTGAGATCTTCCCCAGCAAGCTTAACTTACTTCCTGAAGTGGATGTGTAAGTTTCCTCACCTTACCTCTCTAGCGAGGACTCTGGCTAAGGAAGCTTATTTTTTTTTTTAAGATTTTATTTATTTATTTGACAGAGAGAGATCACAAGTAGGCAGAGAGGCAGGCAGAGAAAGAAGGGGAAGCAGGCTCCCCGCTGAGCAGAGAGCCCAATGTGGGACTCGATCCCAGGACCCTGAGATCATGACCTGAGCCAAAGGCAGAGGCTTTAACTCACTGAGCCACCCAGGCGCCCAGGAAGCTTACTTAGATCGGAGTTCAGCACATACTGAAGGCTGGAGTGAGTGGGGATTGCTTCCCTGAAATGTTCATGTTTACGGGGCCCTCATTCAGCAGGGGCTGCCATTGGCTAAGGGTCATAGCCATTGCAATTTGGGGGCTCACGGGTAACTCCAACATCATAGTCGTTCTGTGTGAGAGGAGTCTGAGGGGTGGCTGGCACCTGGAGTGTACCGGAACTGAACTAAATTTGATTCTGGGGATAAGATCCCAGATAAGCTCCCCAGGCCCTGCCCTCAGAGAGCTCGCAGAGAGCTCTCCCGGAGGAAACGAGAAAACCAACAGCGCTATAGTGTTATTCTAAATGGTAGTATGTGACTGTCTTTACTTTAGAATTAATGGTAAGCATTCATTGGGTGCGTTGGGGACAAAGTCATGTTTTTCAGCATGCTCCCCAGGGAGGACCACTTTCTCCTCTCCCCACCCCCAACCCCTTGGGTCTGATCTGACTTCCCTTCCCAGGTGGGTGCAGGTAGCGTGTCCACGCCTTTCCATTGACTGGGGCACAGCCTTCCCCAAGCCGCTGCTGACACCCTATGAGGTAACCTTCAGTTTTGAAAATACCTGAGAGGGTGGGCTTTGCACCTGCTTCTGTCTGGGGAAGGATCTGCAGGGGGGCGGGCAGCACTTAGTTACAGCTGACTCATTTCTTAGCTGTGTGGCCTTGGGCAAGTCACTTAACCTGGCTGAGCCTCACATTTCCTTTCTGTGGTGTGGGGATAATAGGACCTCCACAGGCCATCGTGGAGGTTGAATTAATCCTGCGCAGAAAAAGTTGGCAAATGTCTGGCTGTCCTCCCCTAGGCAGTGGTGGCCCTGAGGGACATTCCCTGGCAGCAGCCTTACCCTATGGACTTCTACGCCGGCAGCTCCTTGGGGCCCTGGACAGTGAACCACGGACGGAACCGGCCGTCCCAGGCCCCGTGCCCGCCCGCGCTGGAGAAGGTAGGCAGGGACTGCAAGCGGGGAGGAGAGACCAAAGGTGCGGCCTGCCCTGGCCGCCTCCGTAGCGACGCGGGCCGAGGCCGCCGCCGTGAGGCCGCTACGGGAAATGCATGGGAGCAGGGTGGAGGGCGTCGCAGAATGGAGACCCTGAGCAGAGCCTGCGATCCTCCGATGCAGGAGGAGTCCACGCACCCATCTCCAGCCGCGGCTTGCGACGGTTGCAGCTGCAGAGACGAAAAGGGAGCACCGCTCGCCCGCTGAGACCCTCCCTGGTCTCAGGTATCCGCCCCTGCTCGGGCCGCGCCTTACCCCTTCCCGGCTGTTAGGAGAACGCCGGCTCGCGCGGAGCCCCGCCTTCGGGGTGGTGCCGGCATTTGGTTCCGCCCCTCGCGTATTCGAGTTCCGCCCGGGGAAAGTCTGCTTCCGGTTCCTGGCGCGTTGCCCGGCAAGATGGCGGCGCGGCAACCCCTGCGAGTGTTAGCCCTGGCCGGCTTCCGGCAGAGCGAGCGGGGCTTCCGCGAGAAGACGGGAGCGCTGAGGAAGGCGCTGCGGGGCCGCGCCGAGCTCGTGTGCCTCAGCGGCCCGCACCTGGTCGCGGATGCCGCGGGCCCCGAGGGCGCCGGGCCGGACTCCGGTGAGACGGGCTGTGCCCGGGAAATGCACTCGGAGTCTTTTATCTGGCCTCCTTTCCATAACACTTTTCAGTATATCCCCACGCTGCATCCTTACCTTTCCTTCCCTCTGCCCATACTTTTCATCTCTTCCATCCCAGCCTCCCAGGCCTCCACCTTGATCAGGCTTCCCCGTCTTGCCATGCCACTCTGCTCCCCACCTCATTTCCCCCCGATTCTCTTCTTCGGCCGCCTCTGCTCGTTGTCAGCCCCAAACCCCCCTTCCCTCCCGTTTTCATTTCTCATGCCAAAGATACCCGCCTGCCCTAACTCCATCCTTTCCCCCATATCGCTGTAGAGCCCTGCCTTCCGGAGGAGCAGCCCCGCGGCTGGTGGTTTTCAGAACTGGAGGCAGACGTTTTCAACGCTCTGAGCCAGCCCACAGCGTGCAGAGGTCTGGAGGAAGCCTTGGGAACCGTGGCACAGGCACTGAAGAAACTGGGGCCTTTTGATGGGCTCCTTGGTTTCAGCCAGGGGGCCGCGCTAGCAGCCGTTGTGTGTGCCCTTGGCCAAGCCGGCGATCCCCGCTTCCCCTTGCCAAAGTTTATCATCCTGGTATCTGGTTTCTGTCCCCGGGGCCTTGGACTCAAGGAACCCATCCTGCAGGGCCCCTTGCCACTGCCTTCACTACACGTTTTCGGGGATACTGACTGCGTCATCCCCTCTCAGGAAAGTATGCAGCTGGCTAGCCGATTCACTGGAGCGGTCACCCTCACCCACTCTGGTGGCCACTTCATTCCAGCAGCTGCGGCCCAGCGTCAGGTCTACCTCAAGTTCTTGGACCAGTTTGCAGCGTGAGAGATGAACAAATAGCTCTGCCCCTACATCCCCCACCCCCAGCTCAGCTGCTGTCAGTGTGTCATCATCACCAATTAGGGGACAAGTATCAATTCTGAGACTCATTATTATAAGCCCAGCTCTACACTCAAGAGAAAAGGAATCAGAAGGCCTTAGCGGACCTTGGCATCTGATAAACATGACCAGTCCATGGCCAGTGGACCCCTGGATAAGGGGAGGGTGACATGGGCAAAGTGGGGGCTGACACTGCTGTGACTGCCGCATAATAAAGTGCTGGTGGCGATTTTGAGCATCTTTTTCCCCCTACACAGAGGAAAGCCCATTTTGTGACTGAAGTCTGGTTTCCTGGCATCCACAGAGCTTCCAGGGCAGCTCCAAAGAGGGAAATGTTTCCAGTTACAAACCCCCCTAGGACATGCTCGTGTGTACTCACATTTGGTGGAAGTCTCAAATCCCAAGTGGAAGGAAAGGAGGCGTTGGTGGTGGAGTTGGAAGAATTCTACGTCTGAGAAGGTCTGGGAAGAGATCGCCAGGCAAGGTGCTACCTGGGCTCCACTGAGTTAGGCTTCCTCTGTCCTGATCCCTGAGGTGTATACTGGCCTCCTGTCGAACTCGGGCTCCTTGGGTCCTCAACTTTCTCCTCCAGAACTGCGTTAGCCCCTCTGAACTATAAGCCTGAAGGGTGGGGTGGTGCTAGACCTTTGGGAAGAGGCCCAAGGCCACACAGAAGAAACCCTTTTACAAACCTGCCCTCACCTACCGAGTTTCTAGGGTTGATGCTGCTTTGTAGCAGTCCGGCCAGGGGCTAAGTAGCCTGTCCAGTCTGAGAGGTCATTTGTTCCCAGGCACTCTAAAGACTTCCTACTTTAGCTCTTTGCCTTACTTCCAGTGCCCCCACCTGTGGCCCACTCTGCTCTCTGATTTCAGCCCTGCCTCCGCAGGATCACCACCTCGTTCCTTTTCTGGAAGATCCCAGGAGGCCCTGATCTAGCCCTCAAGCATGGTTTTTCCCGGGGAGTTTGGGAATTGAGTAGGACTCGGGTTAGGGGATATCGCACAAATACTCCCTCCCATCCTGAGAGAGTCAGACTAAGATCCCTTAAACTACCCCAAATCTTGAATTCGTTACTAAAGACAGTATTTGTCTAAGAAAAAAAAGCTGGAGTTACACCGCCCTCCCCCTACAGACCCAGTTTACTGGAATTTAGGACCTTTACAGCAGAAAGTGGGAATGGGAGGATAGTTCCCTCTTGCTACAGTCTGCCTCTGCTTGCTCTTAAAGGGATCCCTTTGACAAAAAGAGGGGACTTGGGCGCCTGGATGGCTCAGTTGGTTGAGCAACTGCCTTCGGCTCAGGTCATGATCCCGGAGTCCTGGGATCGAGTCCCACATCAGGCTCCCAGCTCCATGGGGAGTCTGCTTCTCCCTCTGACCTTCTCCCTTCTCATGCTCTCTCTCACTGTCTCTATCTCAAATAAATAAATAAAATCTTTAAAAAAAAAGGGGGGACTCAAATGGGCTGAATTACTCCTACAGACCTGTTGAATTTGGCCCATAGGGTTTTAGAAAATACTGGATTTACAGTATTTAATATCTTTGGAATTTCACACAGTCAGATCCCTGGCTTCTCTGGAAATGAGCAGTTCAGAATGGCATGCAGTGGGTCCACAGTTCGGAGCTCACGCACCCTCAGGGCCATCATAGGCTGCCCCCTTTAGTGAGGTCCCAAGAGGTGAAAACGATGACAGTTGCTACACACCCTTTGCTACTTGGAATTGCTGTGAGGATTAAAAGAGAACAAGATAATAGTGGGGCATGGATTTTAAGCCAGGGCTCAAAGAAGGATAAGGGTAAAGCAGAACAGTATTAGGGGGAGCAGAAGTGCTTGATGCTCTGCGTGAGAATTCTCCTTCCCCTACCTCCTGCTTTAAGAATCAGAAAATGTCCAAGCTAGAAGGAAAGAGATCATGTGGTCCTCGGGTTCCCAACAAGTGAAATGTCCTCTACCATCACATCCTCCAGGAACAACAGAGAAACTTAGGGGTCATTGCCCCCCCCCCACCCCACACACAGATTCTATGGACCATTTGCATCAGAATCATGTTAAAACTTAGATTCCTGGGGCCAATTCTTGACCTACCGAGCCAATTGCTGGACCCAGGAATCTGCATTTTGGCAAACTCTGGACAGTCCCATGTAACACGATATTTGAAAACCACTGCCTTAGAGAGTAGAATATAAGTCTCTGGTAAATATGTACTATTTGAAAACAACAACAACAAAAAACGTAACAAACATGGGGTTCTCATGCACTCCACTAGGGAGGGGGAAAAAGCTCTCCAATTAAGAACCATTCATCAAGGGCGCCCGGGTGGCTCAGTTGGTTGAGCGACTGCCTTCGGCTCAGGTCATGATCCCAGGGTCCCCGGATCGAGTCCCACATCGGACTCCCAGCTCCATGGGGAGTCTGCTTCTCCCTCTGACCTTCTCCCCTCTCATGTTCTCTCTCACTCTCTTTCTCAAATAAATAAATAAATCTTTAAGAACCATTCATCTAGGGGTGCCTGGGTGGCTCAGTGGGTTAAAGCCTCTGCCTTCCGCTCAGGTCATGATCCCAGGGTCCTGGGATCAAGCCCCACATCGGGCTCTCTGCTCAGCAGGGAGCCTGCTTCCCCCTCTCCTGCCTGCCTCCCTGCCTACTTGTGATCTCTCTGTCAAATAAATAAAATCTTTTAAAAAAGAGAAAACCATTCATCTAATATTTTCAATTTATATGTAAGGGAAATGAGGTCCAGAGACTAGAGAGAGGAATACCGTTTATGGAGTGCTAACTATGCCAGATAATGTGATAAGCAGAAGCTTTAGAGTTGCCCAATTTAATCTCACAATTTCCTGAGGTAGCTACTATTAACTTAATATTACAACTGAGGAAAACAGGCACAGAGAAGTTAAGTAACTTACCCAAAGTTGGATTCAGATCCAGAACTCACATTCCTAACTTTTATTAGTCAATGTTTTCTCTCCTGCAACCTCAGAAGTACGCAGAGGCCGCCCACCACTCACTACTGTTGGGCTGGGCGTCCTGTCTGGGTCTCACCTTCCTAATCCGTAAAATAGGTTGGGGATGGGGTGCACTCGATGAGTTCTAAGATACTAAAAAAATTCTCTACAGTCACTTTTCTGGTTTTCCCCCCTCTGATGATCTCCAGATGGGTTCAAACTGCAGACAATTTGGTCCCATATTCCTCCCATCTCTCTTTTCTACCACTCACTCCTCCTTGAGAGAGAGAGTAGTCCCTGAGCAAAGAAGCCCCTCAACAGCCCTAATCCGAGAGCTTCTGCTCAGAAAGTTGTGCCCCCTTCCCCTGTTCATTCTGCTTAAGTGCCCAGAGCTGGGGTCCCCCCAGTGCCACCAGGCCGTCACAAAGACGTAACAGCCTAGTGGAATACCTAAGACTGAAATAGAATTCTGCAGTTTTCAAATGTTTTTACTCACATGATCCTATTTGATCCTTCCTTACAAGTCTGCCAGAGAGGAATGATTATTATCCCATGTTACACAAGGCTCAGGAACCCAGCCCCTTAAATAATAACTAGTTGGTGATGAGGCCAGGTTGGACCTCCTGCTTCCCAGTCTGCACACAGATGTCCACTGGATTCCAGAATCAAGTACATTTAATCTAAGACCTTAGGGTCCTTGAGTGGGAGGAAGGAAGCATGTGGGAATTGATTAGTTGTGAAACCAGCACCAATTGCCTTAAAAGTAGTTTAGCGAAGGAGGGGTTATGGAGAGGTAACAAAAAATCGGATTAATGAGAGGCAGGACTGGGTTGCATTAACCATTTCCAGCACTGTCCCCGGGGAAATCCTGCACCCAGTAACCATCAGTCAGCCCCTGCAGTGGGTGACATTGGCGGTGGTGACATAAGGGTGTTTTTGAAGAGGTCCTTGCTCACACTTCACTGGACCAACAGGGCCTCAGCCCCTCTCATATTCACTCTTCCACTTTAGAGCTAATTTGAGATACTATCTCAAATTAGAATCCAGCACCAATTGAGGTGAGGCTGCTGATACACTCAGACAATGCTTTACTGACAGGTTAACTTTACAAGCACACTGGCTTCCTGAGCGTTGGGGACCTTTCTTATCCTGCATGGATGGATCCGAGGATGGAGAGTGGGGAGAAGAGTGAGGGAAGGCTGTAATCCATCAGAAAATGGGTTCAGGGGTGCCTGGGTAGCTCAGTGGCTTAAAGCCTCTGCCTTAGGCTCGGGTCATGATCTCAGGATCCTGGGATCCAGCCCCGCATCGGGCTCTCTGCTCAGCAGGGAGCCTGCTTCCTTCTCTCTCTGACTCTCTGCCTACTTGTGATGTCTCTGTCAAATATATATATATATATATATATATATATATATATATATATATATGAAAAAAAAAAGAAAATGGGTTCAAGGATTAGTCTCGCTTTCTTCCTGCTCAGCAGAAGGGTTCCCGGAAGAATGCTGTTGTGGCATTTTTAGGAAAACTTTGCCCGGTCGGCTCCCTTCAGTTTCCAGGAGGCTTTCAGGTCCCAGCAGCCTCCCTCCCACCGAGGAGATACACAGAACACAAATCCCTGAACTACCCCTTCTCTCGCCATTCCCCGGCTGCAACCTCGGCCAAGAGGACAGGATGGTGACTGAGACGGACCGTCAGGCATACCGCCCAAACCATGCTTCCTTCCCTGCCTCGGTAGACACGCAGCAGTCAGACCGGAGAGAGTAGTGCGCCCCCCAGCACCGCACCTCCCTCCGCCCCCACAGATACATCGGATCTTGACTCGCCGCCCCCGCTTCCTCCTGCTCCTGGTCTCCCCCATCCGCGGCTGGCAGTGCGCGGCGGGCGCGGCGCGTGGGCGTGCTGCGGGGCGACCATGGCTGTAGACTGTTACCTCCGGTTCCCACAGTAACAATCGAAAGCCACGGTTGCCCTGGAGACGCGGGGGCGGGGCGGGCGCTGCTGACGGCACCGTGGCTTCAGTCAGGCAGACGTCAGGACAGCGAGTTGGGAGGGGGTAGCGGGGGTAGAGCTTGCGATGGGGACCGGGCCCGTGGGCTGTGCGATGTGCGTATGAGCCGGCCGCCCCTCGCAGCCTCTGGTGACCAGGGACCGGATGGGCGGATGGCAGCGCCCGCGCTGGATCAGCACCGCGGACAGCGCGCGCGGGGCTGAGGGACCCTGGGGGAAAGAGGGGCCGGGGGCGCGGCAGGTGGCCGGGTCCGCGGTCCTGGGGCGGGGCCAGGCGTCGGTGGCCGTGACTGGAGACTGTTACTGAGGGCGGCCCGGGCAGTAAGCAGTCTAGAGCCAAGGTGCCGGCGCGCTGCCCGGGCGGGCGGGGGTGCCTCCGTCGCCCGCAGCTGGGGGCGCTGCTGCTCTTCCTCCCCCGCGTCTCCCGCCTTTCTCGGCCCCAGCGCTTGCGGACAGGCACGCGGCCCTTGACGTCAAAGCCCTGTGACGTCAAATATGTCCCTGCGGAGAGGCACTTCCGGCGGCGGGGAGCGGGGAGGGGGGTACACAGGGGGGCGGGGCAGCCCGGCCGAGGCCCCGCCCCCGCCTGGTCCTGAGAGGACAGCTCCTCGCGCAGAGGCGGGAAGTCGGGGGCGCAAAGGGACCAGCTCGACGGATGGGACGGGGAGGGGGTGCCCGACTGGATGCGGGGTGGGGGTCCCGAGAGAGCCGCGGCTAGGTCGGCAGGCAGGTGGGCGTCTGTCCTTCTCCGGCAGCCCCGCTCAGCCGGCCGGGGGCAGCTAGGCTGAGTCACTGCGCTGCGGGGAGGGGCAGGAGGGGACGCGTCTTCTGGGGCGTCAGCACCTTCGCCCCACTTTCTTGGGAGGATGGCGCAGGAGCCCCAGGAAATGTCGCAGGGACCCCGGGGTCGGTCCTCTGTTCGATGCTCCTCCGAAGTGGCTGCGTCTTCATCCGGGCGCGGGCAGGTGCTGCACAGGGTTCTGGGTACGCCTCCGGCGCGGCTCCACCAGCTGCGAGGGGATCCTCGTCCCCCACCCTATTCCCAATCCCACCCCTTAGGGGCCCGCCAACCTGCCGTCTGCCGGTCTCCTCATTGCCTTCCCGTCCGTGTCCGTGCATCGGTCCATCTGTAGCCCGTCGGTCGGTCAGTCCCACTTACCTGTCGGGCCGAGTCGCGCCCGCTCCTGCTCGCCTCCCGCAGCCCGGCTGGCGCCGCTGCTTTTATAGGCGCGCGTAGTACTCGTGCGGCGGCTCATTCATGCGGCCGCGGCTCCTACACACTGACGCGCTGCCGACGTCAGCAGGGAATTTAGGAAACGGGAAGAGGGACTATTTATAGTGGCGAGGCGGGGGGTTGGGGGGGACAAAGGCGACCGGGAGCTGGGAGGGGGAGGAGGGCGCACGGAAGCAGGAACAGGGAGGGAGAGCCCGGGCCTCTGTACCGGTCTACAAAGGGTTAACTTTCCGGAACTGCGGGCTGGGGGCCGGCGGGAGGACAGTGCCGGGAGGGCGGACGGGTCCTACACCTTTAAGCACTCTGGGACACCTGGGGGGTGCCATCCCACTTCCTGCCGGGCTTTCCTAGGTGCTCAACCCGCAGCCCCCTCTCCCACTCCTCAGTTCCTGGACCCGACGGCTCTGTGGCGTCACAAGATGACCTTCGGTGGCTTTACACCACGCATGGCCACTGCAGTGTCGTCACCCTGGGGTGGGAGGTACAGGAGAGGAACTGGACCTGAGGAGGGGCCTAAAGCAGCATCTAGAGCTGTGGCGTCGGGGACATGGGGGGAGAAGAGTGGGGGAGGCCAGGGCTCTCAGAAGCTTTGTAGGAGTCTGGGCCTCGGAGGAATGGCAGCGGGGGGGGGGGGGGTGCGGGGAGGAGGCGGAGGGCAGAGGCGGAGGGCAGAGGCGGAGGGCAGAGGTCGAGGAACCAGTCAGGAGCTGGAGACCCCGGAACTGTTGAGAAGGGTGGCTTGCACTCGCCAGACATGAGCAATGTGTTCCTCTCTGGGGGCGTTGAGGGGAAAGACGGCAGGAGAAGGGGGTGAGTGGAGGAGGAAGCCTCAGCCAACGGAGGGGAGGAGGGCAGGTTGGCAGTGCCAGTGTCAGAGCCTGGCACTAAGCAGACTGAGTTCAGGACCCATTTGTGGGCATTGGCAGAGCTCATATGAGGATGCTAATGAGTGAGGGAGACCGAGGGCTCAGCAGCTTGGCAGAGAGGGATCTCCAGAGGGTGGAGTGACAAGACCACTTCCTGGAGAAGTTAGAGTTTCCTGGATGTATGAATTGACAGGAAGGCCCTAAGCCATGTAGGGCAGAATTGCCCTGAACCAGAGCGGGGAACTGAACCATCCTGGCTCCATCAATTGAGGAAAGTTCTAAGTGGAGGAGGGTGAATGGGTTCAGAGGGAGGAGATGGATTGTGTGTAGGGGGGTGGTGAGGAGCAGGGGTTGGGGGGAGACCAGGCTAGCAGGGTAGATAGAAACTAGGGAGGGAGGGAGAGATCAAAGATTGAAGAGTGAAGTCCACAGGAAGGCAGGTCTGTGAGACCCTTCCATAGGGATGTAAGGAGAGCCAGAGGGTAGGAATGGGGGCAGTGAGTTAATTCAGGGAGTGGGGATCCAGGGAGAGTGTTGAAGAAAAACAAAGACAGTGGGCACAGTAGACACTGTACAGAAGTGAAACTGGTTAAGGGGCTCCTTGTGGGGCTAGGATCTGGTCCCATTAAGAGGATAAAAGATTCCAGCAGAAACACAGTGGGAGAAGTCCTGCACAACCTTTGGAATCTATCCTCCTCCCCCCTCCTTTTTCTTTTGTCTGCAGCCTCTGTCCCTGTGGTTCTCTTCTCCAGGACTGCTTTTGGGGGGAGGGGAAGAACTCCTATTCATCCATCAAAGCCCTGTTCTAAGAGCACTTCTTCCGAGGAGCCTTCCCACCTTTCTCCAGCACTTTCACCATACATACACCTTTTTCCGCTTCAGCGCACAACACATCCATCCCTCGGCCAAGAAGTCGTGGTCCTTTTTCCTTAGAGGCTGGCAGTTTGGGAACACACCGTTTTCATTCTTGGACGCTCACTGCAATCCTAGTGAGGAGGCCGTGGGGGAGGAGGAGGGCTGGGATAAAATGGATCCAGAACACGGAGTAGAAACAGGATGAGGACAGGGTGAGAAAACGGTGGAGTCAGAAGGATCAGCGGGGACCAAGAGCCACCACTGGGCCCCGAGGCCATGAAGATGTCTGCGGAGGAAAGAGAGCCTCTGGGGGGCGCCCGAGACCTTAGTGTTTGTCAGGGACCGCGAGTGGCCGCGCTGGCGACCCCTCAGTGAGTGACTCAGCTACTACCTCTGGCTGGGGTGTAGGGATGGAGGGCCGCGCAAGGGGCGGCGAGTGCGGCACCCACCCGCCTAGCAGCCCTGCGCGGTTGCTAAGCTCTCCAAGGCCTTGGAGAGACGCGATCTGCGCGAACCCCATCAGTTACTATGGTAACTCTGCGCTCCAGCCTCTCGCGCGCGCGACGGCTGAGCAAGGCGCAGCCAATCAGAAGCTGCAGGCGTTCTCGGGGACCCACTCCCACCCCCCGACGTGTGGGCAGGGGTCAGGAGGTCCCGGGAGGAGGCGCAGCGTGGGCCGCGGAGACCCGGCACTCACTACAGGCCCGATGCGGCGGCGGGGCCGCGCGGGGACACTTCCGGAGTAGCCACGCGAGTGCCCACGCGCCAGTGCAGGGTCCCCTCCCTCCCGGAATGGGCATCACCTGCAAGAACCGAGCTTTCACGTGGGGTGCAGAACCTTGCCGGGGGATCCCGGGCTGCAGTCCCTGCGGTCACGTTCCGGGTTGGCAGGTTGGAGACAAGGTCGAGCAAGCAGGTCCCTCAAAATGGCTCACACGGGGAATGTGGGGGCTGCGATCGCTTCTGCGGGATCCCCAGGAGGCGCTGTCCAGTCATTCTCAGTCTAATATCCTGGGGTCCCTCCGGAGACCTCTAAGTTCAGGGCAGGCTGATTGGGTAACAGCCCTGCCCAGGCTCATGGATGGCCCTACGTGATAGCCTCCGGAGTATCCCAGAGAGCCAGGACTTGAACTTTAGAAGGGGGCAGATGTGTGTTTGTGCCAACACGCACGCCCGCAGGTGTCAGTACCTGAAGAGGGTCTGGGTGCAAACGGGTTTATTCCACGCATACCTAAACCCAGGTGGCTGCATGAAGATGGGCATGTTGGGGGTGGGGTGGGTATAAACAGACAGTCCCATCCAGGAATATCCAAACAGTCGTCCCCCAAGATCTTGTCTACCTTCTTCTCTCTTACGACTTCCGTAACCTCCCTCCCCCCATCTACTTGTCCCCAGAGTACCCTCCTAGCGGCCAGGACTTCTCCAAACTGAGGCAATGTGAGAATCTAGAAACATGTATAGGGGAACGTTTAGCTCAAAACCCCTGAGTTTGTGGGGCTCGACGTTCCGGGGCCTGGGTCCTCACGTGGGCACATCTGGGAGGGTGAACCTGTGAACAGACCCCTCTCTCGGGTCCAGCTCCGCATCTGTGAGCCTCCGACCCAACCTAGGTGCGCGGGAGGGAGGTCGTTGCTATGCCGCGCAAAGCCCTGCACGGCCGCGAGGTGGCGCCATAACTGCAGCAGCGCGTGCCGGCCCGGGCCGCTCCAGATAAGAGTGTGCGAAAAGCGCGGCGGGGCTGAGACGCGACCAGGACGCGGGGAGGACGGACCAGCAGGACAGACCGACCGGGGGCCCGGCGGGCGGAGGGCAGCGCAGCGCAGCCACGTCCCCCCCTGGATCCGCCGGCAGCCGGGCCCGGGGCTTCCGACATGCCCCCCAGGTGGGTCCTGACGCTGGGGACCGGGAGGGACAGGGGACCCGGACAGCCCGGTCCTTAAGGCGCTGGCCGCCTCGGGCGCATCCTCCGGCGCGGGCGCCCCAACACGGCTGGCGTTCAGGACTCCGGGTGTCGCCCCTAGAGGACTCAGGACCGCGGGGCCGCTGCTCTGAGCCGGGTTCACGGCGGGGTCAGCGGCCCGGGGCCGACTCTGCCCGCACATGGGCTGGGGAGGCTAAGGGAAGGGAAGGGGAGCCGGCGGGCGGGGCTGGCAGGGGCGCTGCCCTGGCACAGCTCGGCTCCTGGCAGCGGGGCGGGTGGGGCGCCGGCTAGGAGCTGCCACCGCCACGGGGAGGGAAGCCGGGTCGGGTTGCCGCCGCAGGTAACGGGCCGCGAGGCCCTGCGGGCCAGGCGGGGAACAGGGTGGGCGCGCGGGCGAGCGGGCAGGGGAGCTCAGGGCTCGGCTCTGGCTCCAGGGCTGCCTGGCTGCTGAAGATTGGGGGCCGAGAGGAAGAGCTGGGAATCGAGGGACTGGGGCTGGCGTGCTTCTCCCGGCCTGTCTGAAGTTGGGAAACTTTTCCCCAAGTTTGGGGCGGCGGAGTTCTCGTGGAGAAGGGGCCGAAGGGAGCTGGGGAGGGAGGCGCCGGGGCCCGCGAATGCAGAGCCGAGGCCGAGGCCCGGGCCGGGACGCGGGTGGGGCGCAGGCCGGGGTCAGGGCCGCAGCCGGCTGTGCGCCGTGCCCGCCCGGGGCGCTGCCCCCTCCCTCCCCTGGGAGCTGCGTGGCTCCCCCCTCCCCCCCACCTGCTTCCTGCCTCAGCCTCCTGCCCCGATATAACGCCCTCCCCGCGCCGGGGCCGGCCTTCGCGCTCTGCCCGCCACGGCAGCCTCTGTCTCCGCTCCCCGAGCCGCAGCCGCGCCCCGGCCCCAACTAAGGGCCTGACAGCCCCCGGGCAGGGCGGCGCCACGGCGGGCACCGCGCTCCCCTCCACTGGATCACTTCCCCCAGCTGGGGCAACTTCTCCCGAGGCGGGAGGCGCTTTTTAACTCGGCTCCCTTATATCCCAGTTGGGCAAACTTCTCGGCCCTGAATGACTTTTCCTGAAGCGGACATTTTCCTCAAATCCGGTAACTGTCTCCGAAGGGGTCACTTCCCCCAAACAGTTTTCTCCTCGGAAGTCCCCAGAACCCAGCCTGAGTGCCCGGTGGCAGCCGGGCCTGGGCGTGCAGGCCGGCCCGGCCTCCTCTCCAGCAGCCAGTCTCCTACGCCGTCTTCTGGTCCAGGCCCCCGGCTCAGGCTTCCATACCAGGAGGCCGCTGCTCCTCTGCCAGTGCCCAGGCCGCGGGGCTCGATGCCCCTGCCCGGGTGAGGGGAAGGGGAAGTTGGGTGGGGGGGAGCAGCGTCAGGCTGGATACAGGCAGCGAGGGCGCGCTGAGGCTCTGACCCGGCGGCTGTGTGTCCCCGCAGGAGAGCGTGCTGGGCAGACGATGCTGGACACGATGGAGGCGCCAGGCCACTCGAGGCAGCTGCTGCTGCAGCTCAACAACCAGCGCACCAAGGGCTTCTTGTGCGACGTGATCATCGTGGTGCAGAACGCCCTCTTCCGCGCGCACAAGAACGTGCTGGCGGCCAGCAGCGCCTACCTCAAGTCCCTGGTGGTGCATGACAACCTGCTCAACCTGGACCATGACATGGTGAGCCCGGCGGTGTTCCGCCTGGTGCTGGACTTCATCTACACCGGTCGCCTGGCTGATGGCGCGGAGGCGGCGGCGGCGGCGGCCGTGGCCCCGGGGGCCGAGCCTAGCCTGGGCGCCGTGCTGGCCGCCGCCAGTTACCTGCAGATCCCCGACCTCGTGGCGCTGTGCAAAAAGCGCCTCAAGCGCCACGGCAAGTACTGCCACCTGCGGGGCGGCGGCGGCGGCGGCGGCGGCTACGCACCCTACGGGAGGCCGGGCCGCGGCCTTCGGGCCGCCACGCCCGTCATCCAGGCCTGCTACTCCTCCCCGGCCGGGCCTCCGCAGCCGCCTCCCGGCGAGCCGTCCGCGGGCCCCGAGGCCGCAGTGAATACGCACTGCGCGGAGCTGTACGCCTCGGGGCCCGGCCCGGCCTCCGCCCTCTGCGCCCCGGAGCGCCGCTGCTCTCCGCTCTGCGGCCTGGACCTGTCCAAGAAGAGCCCGCCGGGCTCCGCGCCTCCCGAGCGGCCGCCGGGCGAGCGCGAACTGCCCCCGCGCCCAGACAGCCCTCCCAGCGCCGGCCCCGCAGCCTACAAGGAGCCCCCGCTCGCCCTGCCGCCGCTGCCGCCGCTGCCCTTCCAGAAGCTGGAGGAGGCCGGCCCGCCTCCGGACCCGTTCCGCGGCGGCGGCGGCAGCCCGGGACCCGAGCCCCCGGGCCGCCCCGACGGGCCCAGCCTCCTCTACCGCTGGATGAAGCATGAACCAGGCCTGGGCAGTTACGGCGACGAGCTGGGCCGGGAGCGCGGCTCGCCAAGCGAGCGCTGCGAGGAGCGCGGCGGGGACCCGGCCGCCTCGCCCGGGGTGCCCCCACTAGGCCTGGCGCCGCCGCGCTACCAGGGCAGCCTGGACGGGCCAGGCGCGGGCGGCGACGGCGACGACTACAAGAGCAGCAGCGAAGAGACGGGCAGCAGCGAGGACCCCAGCCCGCCCGGCGGCCACCTCGAGGGCTACCCGTGCCCGCACCTGGCTTACGGCGAGCCGGAGAGCTTCGGGGACAACCTGTACGTGTGCATCCCGTGCGGCAAGGGATTCCCCAGCTCCGAGCAGCTGAATGCGCACGTGGAAGCTCACGTGGAGGAGGAGGAGGCGCTCTACGGCAGGGCTGAGGCGGCTGAGGTAGCTGCGGGGGCCGCCGGCTTGGGGCCCCCTTTCGGAGGCAGTGGGGACAAGGTCGCTGGGGCTCCGGGCGGCCTGGGCGAGCTGCTGCGGCCCTACCGCTGCGCGTCGTGCGACAAGAGCTACAAGGACCCGGCCACGCTGCGACAGCACGAGAAGACGCACTGGCTGACCCGGCCCTATCCGTGCACCATCTGCGGGAAGAAGTTCACGCAGCGCGGGACCATGACGCGCCACATGCGCAGCCACCTGGGCCTCAAGCCCTTCGCGTGCGACGCGTGCGGCATGCGGTTCACGCGCCAGTACCGCCTCACCGAGCACATGCGCATCCACTCGGGCGAGAAGCCCTATGAGTGCCAGGTGTGCGGCGGCAAGTTCGCCCAGCAACGCAACCTCATCAGCCACATGAAGATGCACGCCGTGGGGGGCGCGGCGGGCGCGGCCGGGGCGCTGGCGGGTCTCGGGGGGCTACCCGGCGTCCCCGGTCCCGACAGCAAGGGCAAGCTCGACTTCCCCGAGGGCGTCTTTGCCGTGGCCCGTCTCACGGCCGAACAGCTGAGCCTGAAGCAGCAGGACAAGGCAGCCGCGGCCGAGCTGCTGGCGCAGACCACGCACTTCCTGCACGACCCCAAGGTGGCGCTCGAGAGCCTCTACCCGCTGGCCAAGTTCACCGCGGAGCTGGGCCTCAGCCCGGACAAGGCGGCAGAGGTGCTGAGCCAGGGAGCGCACCTGGCCGCGGGACCCGACGGCCGGACCATCGACCGTTTCTCCCCCACCTAGAGCGCCTCTTGCCGGCCCGCCTCGTCGTCGCCGCCGCCGCGTGGCCCCCGGCCCGTGCCCCCCAGGGGACGGTGGCGGCGGCAGCCTCAAGCAGGCACACCGCGCCCGGACAACTGTAGTAGCAGCGGCAGCGTCGCCGCCGTGGCGGCGGCCCCACCTGGCCTCACTGCTTTGTGCCTTATCCCGGGGGTGGGGGTGGGGGTGAAACCCCGGGACGGGGGTGGGATGGGGGAAGGGAGATTTATATTTTTGATATCAGCTTTGACCAAAGGAGACCCCCGGCCCTTCTCCGCCTCTTCCTGTGGTTCGTTGGCCCCCTCCCCCGGCTCCGTGCTGCTCTTGGAGGGAGGGGTGTCACTGTTGGGGCGCTCCCAGCCCTACCTCCGGCCCTTGCGACCACACCCATTCTCACTGTGAATCTCCCCGCTGGGGTCGGAGCGTCGGGCAGAGTTGGGGAGCGGGGAGGGGACTGAGCCGGCCGGAGGGCGCCCCGCCCCCGCTCCCGCCCACCCCGGGACTGATAATGTGAAGTTCCTCATTTTGCACAAGTGGCACTAGCCCCAGGGCCAACCCTTCCCTCCCTCTGGAGTCAGAGGGCTGAGACAGCCCTGGCCTACCCGTCTCCCACTCCCGCGGTGTCCTCCCCATCCCTCCCTTCCCTGGGGCCCCGGACCATATTTATTGCATGCGCCCAGGGCGGCCCCCCACCCCGAGCCCAGGCTGGGCTGGGCTGGAACGTGGTCTCTTTAGCTCCCTCCTCCCCGTTTGTATATTTCCTACCTTGTACACAGGCTCTTTCAGAGCCGCTTCCATTTTCTATACTCGAACCAAACAGCAATAAAGCAGTAACCAAGGACCCTGGACCCCGCTGCTCTCTTCCACCCTGCACAAGGACCTGGGTGGGTGGAGGGGCCACACACCGCACCCTTACAGGTGCAGAGAGGGGCTTGGACCTTCTTCCCTCCCCAGGCCCTGAGACAGATGGCCAAGAGGTCAGGCATGTTCATAACTAAAAATTTATTAAGGAAACAAAACCAGTGCTGCAAATGGGACAGAGAGGAGGTGGGTCTCCCACCCACCCAGTCATTGACCTTCCTCCAGGGGAGAGGATCTCAAAGGAGAGGCTGGGACCCTGTACCCCAAAGAGCCAGTCTTCCGAGGCCCTTGGGAGGGCCACTGGTGGCTCTCCTGCACAGTATCCCTCCTCCTGGTATAATCTCGGGCCTCAGGGAGGGTCCAGCTGTGTTCCCATCCTCTGGGAAGGCTGCACAGTCCAGACAGGGAGCTCTGGGGGATTCCCCCTCTGGTCCCATCAAAATTGACTCCTGGCTCCTCCTTGAAGTCCTGTCTCCCTCCAAGTTCCTTTCATCCCTGTCCCCAGGTTGGGAGAACCCATTCCCAGTAGGAAGCCCCTTGAGTGAGGCTTTGGACACAGGTGCCAGCCAGAGAGGCAACAAAAACCTCAAAGGCCAAAAGGCCCCTGTGTCAAGTTCTTCTAGGGCGAAGCTAGAAACGGTGTACACTCCAGGCTAGGCAATGCTGTCTCAGGCACTGGCCCACCCTACCCTCAGGTTGGGCTAGAGGAGCCTGGAAGTTTCTCAGAGCACAGGGGCCTGAGAAAGAAGGGCAGGGCAGGAAAGCTTTGTTAGGTTCCTGGCACAGAGAAGGCAGAGCTACCGGAGGAGGAGGAAGATTCAGACTGGGAACCCCCATGGCAAGGACCTGAGGTGAAGAATTTGAGGGGATCGGGGAGGTAAGAGGGATCAACAAGAAAGGGAAGGAGGCCAAGGGGATGATTCAGGAGGGAGAGAGGGAGGAGAGAGGAGTGGGGAACTGAGAAGAGTCTGAGGAAATTTCGTGAAATGGGAACTAGAGCAAAAAGGCCAGTGAGGGAGAGGAGCAGGCAAAGACCACCCAGGAAGCATGAGCCTGAGACCAGATGTCCCTTCCCTCTAGACCCATGACTATCCAAGGGGGGAACGAGGGGCAAAGTGTTAATGGACCCAGAATGAGAAGGACAGGAAAAAGAGCAGCAGGATGGATGTGTTTGGGGTAGGGGGTGGAAAAGGTGGGGCCTAGGGCTGCTGTTTGGGACATGGTGTCCAGAACCCAACCTGGGTCCATCGGGGAATCCAGGCCTCAGAGACACCCCCCCCACCCCGGGCACTCTCTCCATGAAATGACCAAGGCCTCTTGGGACACATTCAGCACAGGGGTTCTGAAGATTAAAGGGACCCGTCGTTTCACCTGCACCTGATGGAAGCGCAACCCCCTGCCCTATCTCCAGCTGAGAAAGCGGCTGAGTCCCTGGGCTGAGAAGGCCTTCCGCAAGCCCTTGAACTAGACAGGGGGAGGGAGAAAGGCTGAGACCGTGGGCGGCCGATCCGGCTCACCCACCTGCGGTCGCTGCAGCCAGCCACCTCCCTGCTAAATCTTGGCGGCCCAGGAGGGTCCCAGCAGCTTCCGCCTGACCCTCAGGAGGGGCTCTGTGAGGAGCCGCTCCCCCACAGCACGGCCACGGCGTGGGTTGGAAGAGGATGGTTTATTGTCTGGGTGGATTGGTGGCTCAGGCACGTGGGCATCTTCGGTGCTACGCTGGGCGCCTGGCGGCCTCTCAGGAATGGTTCCATGGCGGGGGGCCCCCGGTGCGGCCCCCTCAGCCCACCTGGGCCCACGTGAGGAAGGCCGGGATGTCCCGCACGGGCACGTTCCTCGTCAGTGCCTTCACGCGCAGGTTGCGGTCATCTGTCAACAGCACCACCTCCCGCAGCAGCCGGATTGGCTCCTCTGTAGGCACGAGAGAGCAGGAGGGCTTCACTGAGGGCGGGAGGCAGAGGCACAGGCGGCCTCTCCTCTCTCCCAGGGGGAGTGTGGATTGGGAGGGGTCGGGGCCAGCCATCTCTCGGCCCTTCTACAAGTTTTTCCCTCATGCGACCAGCGAGGGGACCCCTCCCCTAACTGGCTTAGACGGGACCATGCTGGGCCAGGGGTGGCGGGCTGCTTCAGACCCCCGCCTCCAGCCCCAGACCGAGCTGCCTCGGTCTGCCCAAGCCACTGGCCTCCACAGACTGCCCTCCCAGGAGGTTGAACCGAGGGGAGGAGAGGGAGCCCCCTTCCTTCCACTCCTTTAGACAGCATGGCTGGGCCTGGGCTCATAATTACTCCTCTCTTCTTGCACACCCTCCCCCCCTACCCCAAGGCTAGGAGGTCAATGCTTTAGATATCAAGAGGTAGAAAGCTCAAGATGGAATCCAAAGTGAATCCAGGCTCCCAGATGTGAGGAGAGGGGTTAGTTCAAGGGAGCTCTGAGGAGAGGAGGGCAAGCGTCCCTGGCAGAGCCATGCCAAGGTGGCCCTGAAGGAGAGCCAGATGATCTCCTCTATTACATGAAAGTCATCGATGTAAATGGTGAGAACCTCTAACAGTACAGAGGAGGACAAAGGAAAAGAAAAGTCAAAGCCGTCCTCCTAGCTCTCTCCCTTCGTGTGTCTCTGTCTTGTTCCCCAGGGCTAGATCTATGCGGGCTTCCGGATTTTTTTATGCACATGTGCAAGTATATATACTTGTTACATAAGCTTTTTTTCCAACAACATTACAATCATACTAACCATATTTACTTTACTCAAATTTTATATATTTTAAAGCTCTTTCTATATCAGCCCAAGCAGCCTTTGTGCTTTTTAGATGACCTCTTAGCAAGATGTCCTCCACTACCTCTCTTCTCCTAATTCCCTAAACTTTTAACGTACTGGGGAGAGCTTAAGGCAGGGCCAAGCACCCACACAAGTGGCATCCCCACCCCTGGTCAGGCCACTCAGTGGCCAGCCCACCCCTTAGCCCCAGGCTGGGTATTTCCTGACGGAGGTCCGGCAGACGGTGAGGCACAGGAAATGTCCTGCGGGGCTTACTGACTGCAGGGGGCTGGCGGGGCTGGGCGACTGCAAATGTCCAGGTCTGGACCTGAGCAGTTTCAGGCTTGCCAGCTCCAGGCAGGGAGGCTGAGGACTGGCGGTCAGCCTGGGAGGAGTCTGGGGGAAGAGGGAGGGAGAGAGGCTCGTGAGGCTGACGCTAGTGGGAGAAGGGGACGGGCGGCAGGAGAATGGGTGGGAGGTGAGGGCTTTGGTGGGCAGAAGGGGAGAGGAAGGCCTCATGAGCAGAGAGGATACTCTCAGACGGCTCCACGGCTGGGCCGGGCCCCTCAGGCGTGGGTGGTGCCGGGCTGTGCTTTCTGGGGTTCCCGGCTGGCTGCTCTAGGCAGCCCCACTGCTCCCGTCCTGGGGCGCAGACCAAGAGAGTCCCAGGCCTCAGGATAGTCGACTAACGCCCGGCATTGCTGGCAGGGGTCTGCAGGGGTTTCTGTGGATACTTTCAGACATTTTTAACAATAAACATCCTCTGTTTTGACACTGGTAACTTCACTTTGTTAGAAACCAGAGACTGTCATCTTGTCAGCCCCCATCCGCCATAATCCACATGATTTTAAAATTCAACATCGTTTACACATAAACATTTAGTGACGGTTTCTCTGTGAATCTGACAAGTTAATCTGCTAAGAATTCACACTGACAAATGGGGTTTGATTACACTAGCCGTTGCTGATGTAATTGTGATAGGGGCGGTCCCCAGGATGGCAATGGGTTCCTGCGGGCTGTTTGGGGTGAAGTGGGGGGTGGAGAGACTAGTAAGGCCGAAGCCAAAATGTGTCTCTGAAGCCAAAATGTGTCTCTGCGAAGAAAGAAACAGCTCCGGGGCTGGGTGGGGCCGCAGCAGTATCTGAACCGTACTTCCCAACAAGGCCTTCTGCAATGCCGCCTACCTCTCCCTCAGGAGGTGCCCCTCTAGGAAGCCGCCTGGGAGCAGAGCCCAAGCTCCTCCACTGGCTCAGCCAGGACTCCTTCCTACCTCACTTCACTGCCCCAGGTCTGGCCCCGAGGCACAGAACGTGCAAGCCACGGGCAGGACCCCTCTGAAGAACAGCACTTGCGGGCTCATTCTCAGCCTCTGGTGCCGAGACTCAGGCAGGAGTGAGGCGCTGCCGTGACTCAGGTGGCAGGAGCAGCAGGAGAGAAGACAATCTCCCGACCAGCCTGGAAGCCAGGGCTAGGAAACTGAGCAGGGAAGAGAGCTGGGCAACCACCACCAAAAGAAAATGACAAGATGGAGTCGCCTATACATAGACAGAAACCAAGTGGTAAGAATGCCCAGGTCTGTAGAGGACATGGAGTGAGGACGTCCTAGGAAGAAATGTCAGACTCCTGGGAGCCGGCAGCAGAAAACCCCTGAGCCCTGCTGTCTCTGAGGGGCTGTGCGGGAAGCCGTTCTGGACGGAGAAGGAAGTGCTGAAGCACCTGGAAGAGTCCCAGGGTGGGCCTCCGGCTCAAAGATGGGACTACTGGCCGCCAAAAAGGCCCTGAAAAATTGGGCTGAGGGCTCAGTCCTCAAGCTGTCAACTGCCCCCAAAGTGCCGCAGCACATGACACAGAGACAGGAAGAAAAGGCCCACTACTTGCTGGGGAAGTACCTCCACTAGCGGCTTGATAGAGGGTAAACATTCAGGGATGAACTGAGAGAGTGAGCATGGCCAAGAAAAGGGAGGTGGGCCCTAGGGACCAGCGGGGACTGTCCTCTCAGAGCTCCAGAGGGCTGGCTTCAGGAGACCATGGCCAGAATAAGCTACACTGAATCATAAAGACATTCTTGCTGTCAGAAGACTCACTGAAGACCCAAGAAAGGAAATGGATGCATGCCGAGTGGGAAAGCTCACTGCCTCGAGCCTGGCTTCCAGGCTACGTCCACCCCTGGTTGGCCCAGGGTCTACCTGGGAGTGGGGGAGCTGTGACAGTGAGGTGGGATTTCCAGAAGGCTGGCCTCAGGCTCACAGCAAACTCCCCAGGCTAGAGCTGCTGAAGGGACCCTTCCCTAGGTGGGTGAGGATAGTAGGGCAGGGGCAGGGGGAAGGTTGGATGATCCGGAGGCAGAGGCAAAGCTGTACCTTTGTTGGTGGGCATAAAGTCCTTAGCCTTGTCTTTGCAGTAGTGGAGGCAACAGGAGAGGATCAGGTCATCGTTGTTACCCTGGAGGAAGAAAGTGTGAGAAGTGCCACTGGGCAGGAGGGGGCGCCATTCAGAGGAGGCACAGGTACACTTTTGCCTCTGGGGTCCCAGGGAGGATCACATCCCAGAGTCCCTCCCTTACATGTTCTGGTCCTGCTTAGTGGGGTGCCACTGTGCCCAAGAGTGATCTCGGGGACAAAGATCTGCCCCTCCGGGGCCTGGATGGTGGCTGCACCCCCCCCCACCCCCCGCCCCAGCTGCCTGAGGTGCCTGAGCCCCTGGAGACCCAGTTCTGAGGCTGGCTACGGGCTCTCCCTTTCTGCCCCAGGTCTTACCAGTTGGCCGGTGATATCTTCACTGCGGAAGGCAATGGATTCGAGTTCATTGCCACGGCTGGTCAGGGCCCGTAGGCAAGAGTCCCGACTCTCAAATCGCCGCTCAAGGAACTCGATGGACTTCCGGGCCTTCTCCTGCACCACACGGGCATAGCCCCCAGCTCGGTGGTCTGTCTCCTGCCCCTTGGCCAGGCCGTCCAGTTCATTGATCACTGATGAGACAGTCCCACAAGGTATCATCAGCCCCAGCAATCAACATTTATGTCTGCCTTCACCCTAGGTACGCTTTCCCTGCCAGCCCCTTCCCAGACCACAGACTTCATCTTGCCCCACAGGAGTCTTCCAATGACTCTAAGGGAACTTGGGGGGCAGGAGTGTTCCAGACTTTCCACAGAGCTCTATCTTTCTGCCTCTCCCCCTGGGTCCCACCCTCTTCCTACAAGGAACCTACAGGGATTTTCTGGAGCTGCTGTATCCAGAGGAAGAAACCTGGGCCCTCTCCTATCACAGTCCTCGGTTACAGACAAGGGTAGCGGCTAAAGGACCAGAGGCACTCCCCTTCATCGGTCTGGACCCCGGCCACAGCAGTTCACAGGGGCAAACTTCTATGCCCTGTCCCCTGGCAGAGAGCGGGGAGGTCACCAAGTGGGAAGCAACAGTCCCAGCCTTACTTGCAAGGACCCTGGTATCCTTCAAACCATGCCCTTGGCACATCTACTCCTCTGATACTGCACGTGTTTGTGTGTGTGTGTGTGTGTGTGTGTGTGTGTGTGTGTGTGTCTGCCTGCCTATGTGTCTGGGACACGGCTTCATTTTCTGGTGAAGATTCTTTCCAAAATTCCAGCCAAAAGCCTGAGGTCAAGTGGGAAATATGCACTCCTTGGGGGCTCCGGGAGAGTTTGGGGTCTGAGGCCTCTCCTCCGTGCAATGATTCATGGCTCGGGGAGTCGGCATGAGCACGCTGTTCCATGGTGAGCCTGGCACTCACTGTCTGGGTATTCAGAGACACTTTCTGGAAAGGGCCCATGTGGGAACACACACACACACACACACACACACACACACACACACACACAGCCCATGCTTTCCACAACCTGAGGCTGCTGCAAGTCCACACAATGTATGGCTGAGGCTGGGAAGTAGTGGTGGATGGGTGTATGATACGGCACACAGAACATCAAACACGGAAAACTGGTATTCCATCCCAAAATCTCTTTTCCTGCTTCCAAACTAAACAGGCTTCAAAGGGGAAGCTTGTTTGTGCTTCTGCACCAGGCGGGGCTTCTTGACGCTAGGGTCAGGCCTAAGGAGCAGGAGCAGGTTAAAGAGCACAAGAAACAAGCAGGGAAGGCTGTCGGCTTAACCCTTTGTGCTCTGGGCCCAGAGTGGGAATGCACCGAGGCAGCCTCACTGAACAGGAGTCGCCTGTACAGCCCCTGAGAGTCGAGGGCCCTGCCTTGCCGCACCCCCCACCCCCCAAGAAGGTACAGAGGTGAGCAGATGGACAGGTGTAGCTCTTTGGGAGAGCTGTCATTTCCCAGCGCCCGCGGGGGGCATCTCTTTATTCTATGTGTGTCCTTTCCCGGGGGTTTGTGCGTGTGTTTGCTCCCTCTCCACCACATTTGGCTTTCCCTA
Source organism: Nasua narica (assembly GCA_028533885.1). Lineage (NCBI taxonomy): Eukaryota > Metazoa > Chordata > Mammalia > Carnivora > Procyonidae > Nasua > Nasua narica. The sequence goes on from CM052804.1 coordinate 39,506,107, forward strand.
CTGATCCACAAGCTCCTCGAGGCCAAGGGCTTGCAGCTCTGCCTTTCCCTGGCCCCCCCCCGACCCCCGCCTGCCCAGGAATAAGGAGTAGGGGCACAATCAGTGCCAGGAACCAAGAACCTTGCTAGCCTGGCATGGCGTCTGAGGCTCTTTCCAAGTCTTAGGGAGCTCCTCAGACGTCAGCAACCTCGCTCAGTTATACCATTTCCTGACCATTAGCAAAAGTGGCCACTCACTCTCTTTCCCCTAAAAATCTCTCGGGGTAGGAAAGCACGGAGACATATTATCCTGCTAGCCACCCCACCCCAGGATGCGGTGAGGGAAGAGGGGGAAGCTGGAACAACTTGACGGTCTTGCTGCTCCACTTCTGAAGAACAGAAGGCCTTCCCTTAGGTCTAAAGGCCCGGGTTTAAGAGGTTCTGGCCAGGCCACATGGGGAGGGGGAAGGAAGACAGGGAGGGTGGAGGCGGGACGAGGGCTGCTTCAGTGCCAACATTCTCAGGTGGTGCTAACGTGTTTCCCACAACCCCCTAGGGTTCTATAGCCTCTGCAGGGGCGGATGTTTCCTGCCCTTTGTTTCCACCCTCATCTGGCACTAAGACACTTGGGACTAGGAGGGGAGGCCCAATGGAACATCTTGGCATGGATGGCAGAGGTGGCTTGGCAGGCGGACTGCCAGCCTGGCAGCTTTTCCAGAGGACGAGGATCCCGAACGTGCTCCAAGTGGCTGTCGAGAAGGGGACCCTGAAAAGCCAATCACCTCCTAGACCCTCTCCCTCCACAGGACAGCCATCAGCCATATTCGCTGTATTAATTATATTAGGGGCCCCGAGCCCACCCTCAGGCTGACCCACCACAGAGCTCCACGAACTAAGACAGTGCCTAGACAGTCCCCTGGAGACAGCCCAGCTGGGCTCTTCTGGCCCGAGGGTGGAAACAAGCTAGCTGGGTCCTGAGATGCTGACCTTGCACCAGCATCAGTGACCAGACAGTGGTAAGGGCCCAAGCGGCAGGAATCCACAGGCATGAGCCAAGGGCTTGCTCTGGAGGGGTTCCGTCAGCCCGGCCTTAGGGTGACACTGGCCAGAAGAATGCTACCTCGAACCAACAGAATGGTCATGAAAAGCTACAAGACAATCAGACCAAAGGCATCTAACCACTTCAAAATCCTCCCAGCCTCCCTGCCAGACCACCCAGCAGCACTGCCGTTATCTGCCAGGGCTGAGTGTTTACCAATAACGGGAACCAGCTTTGCTGTTTTACTGCAAGCTTTATAAGGATAAAAACAAGGGCTGGGCTCAGGCAGCCTCTGGTTGCCGGGACACAGGAGTCCATTTGCTCAAGCAGTTTAAGCCATGGATCAGCCATAATAATTCGAACTGCTTTGATTATTAAACAATTTTCCTTGCCCCCCGCACACCCTACTTCCCTGCCAATCCTGTCATACACACAGAGCGGGGCTCTGGGGCGGCCTGGCCCCCGGGGCCGTGGGGCGTGTGTGCAGCGCACGTGCGGGGGTGCTCTGGCCTGACTCACCGATGAGGGGCACCACCAGGATGTATTTCCTGCTCTCCAGCAGCCGTGCCAGACTGGCCAGGTGGTCAATGAAGCCGTTGGTGTCTGGTACAAGGAACAAAGGTCTGATCTCGAGCTCCATCTGCCTCATCTGACTCTGGTCCTCCAGGACTGCCTACAGGGACACGAAACGGTGAGTGAGCCAGAGTGAGTAGGCAAGCGGCTGCATGAGCCAGGGCCCTGACTTCACGGTGTGTCAGCATCCTGCCCCCTGAAACTCCTTCCCCTCCACAGGGATAGCCAGCCCCTGTCGGGTCTGAGGGACCGGCCCCAGGGCTGGGCAAAGTCCTGCAATAAAAATCCACGCGAACTAAATGGCCTGAGGAATAGGGTGTGACTAAAACCCTGCCGAGGACAGGACAGCGAGGACCCTGATGGTATTAAAAAGAACAGGTTTCTCAAAGACAGACCCTGGGCTAAAAGTCAACAAGGGAGAGTGGGTTTCCTTGGATGTGAAAGTGGTTTTGCACACTATATGTAGACAGCAGAGAAGTGGGCTCGGTGATACATGTATCATTTGTTATTTCAGTTTACTGTGTAGATAGGAAAAAAAAAAAAAAGGTCACACCCAAAGGCTATACAAAAACAGTGATGCCGACAACAAATTATTAACACCCACAGCAGCAGGAGTCTGTGCGGTGTGATGGATTTGGACCCAACTCACATGCTTGCAAAGAGCAATACCCAGGCTGCTGAGAGCCACCCCCCCCCCCACCCCATCAGACTGTTTCCTAAACGTGGGTCTTTGGTGTTCTACTTGTGCGCCTTGGCCGCAGTTCTGTACAATCTATACCATCATTTACCAGACATTTTTCATTAGATGGACTTTAAGCCCACTGACTTTTTTTGGCTTAGCCACTTCTTAAGCATTGATAACCACGGTATCAAGTTTACAAGCGCAAGTTATCCTTCCGTACTAAAAAGCCGACACGTCTCCCGGGCACCCTTGGAAAACCAGGTCACGTGGCGCCAGTGAGTGGTCTGCCCCCCATGCCTCCAAAAGCACGTGGCCGCGGCCTCATCTGTCTGACGGGGGTTTACCTCCTTCAGGGCAGCTCCCTGCGCATCTGTGAAAGCCCCACTTTCTCAAGTCTCACAGAGCCCTGAGTGCCAGGGGCCCTTTGAGATAGGCTCCGGGCAGGTCTGTCCCTATAGACCACGGTCACTGTTGTGCTGCTGCCTCTGGCGGGGACCACGGCCAAGACACAGGATGATCTGTTGGCGCCTGCCCCTGTGCTCCCCGTGCACATGAGCAGGAGGAGGGTACCGGCACGGACCTGGCAGGGACCGGTCCTTTCATCGCCCCCCTGCACCGCACCCCCCCACCGTCATCTTCCGTCACACACAAATTTGCAAGGACAGAGATGCAGGCTTGGGGCAGGGGAGGAGATGTGCGTGCCAACGAGATGGGTCCCACAGTGCCGGGCCTGGCCACTAACAGTCAGCGAGGGAGGCGCTCAGGTTTCACTGGCAACGACAGTAAAACTGAAAGGGCATGCCTCTGAATGCTGGGGGTGGCTTCTCTGTGACCTACTGGGGACCTCTTCCTATGACTAAGTCGTTGCTGCCACCGCCACCACAGCTGGTGGAAGGCACAGGCCACAGGCCACTGGCAGGCATGAGAAATGTGGCTGAGAGGCCCATTCTGCTGAAGTCTTCCTCCTGCTCTCACCTCATCAGGGGAAAGTACCCCCGTTGCTGGCCATCTTCCCAGGGGACTCGGGTCACAGGCCCTCCCCACGGGGCTGCCAACTACAGAATGACATGCATTCCACTAAACTCGGCTTGGGGCATTTTTAAAAAAATTTATTTTTTCTCAAGATGCAATTGACACAAAACATCGTTTAGCAGCCCGGGCATTCCGTAAGGACAGGGACGCTAGCCTTTCTCCTCACAGGGGAGCAGCAGCATTCCTCTTGCTCATTCCCCCAGGTCTTGCTGTTCTCTATCCAGCTTTTCCACTGCCAGGAACATTTTTCTTGGGATCATAGGCACCCCAATCTTTGTCTCTCTGGGTGAGAAGGAACAGAAGAGACAGGGACACAGGCTGCGAGAGGGCAGGGGCTCTCAGTCCTAAGTGAGCACTAGGTCTCTGCCACCGCCCCACTGCGACTCCTCGCATCTTAAGCTTTCCTGCTTCCAGAAACGATAGGCCAGCTCTGGTTTCACTGGAAAGAGGAACTGGCTCCGCGACCAAGAATGAGCTCCTTGGACCTTGTACCATCCCACCCTGAGAGAGCTGGTCTTTAAGGTCTTTAGGCCAAGGGACCCTGGGGGCTGACAGCCCACTTGCATGCTCTGGGGGCAGGGCCGTGGAAGCAGCGCCTAGGAGCAGGCTACAGGGAAGCTCTAACCGGCAGAGTTCGCTGAGCTCTGGCTCAGGGCCAGAAAGGTGAACAAAGGCCACAGCCCCTTGGGGAGGTGGCAGCCTCGTTGGTTCCCCGGGGGTGGGGTGGGGTCAAGCTGTATGAGGGTGGTTGGAGCTGTGCTGCCATCATCCGGTCCCAGGGACGCCCGCAGACAACTTCCCTTAACCTGGCTCTGCCTAGTGAGTCACCACACAACTGCTTCCTGTTCCCCACATGCCCTCACGAGTCTCAGGAGGTTACATGAAGCGGCTCCCCCTTCTCCTGGGGTACCCGTGGACCTGGGGTGGGGTGTCATACCTGGGTCATGAGACTGGCCCAGTCCCCTTCAAAAGAATGGCAGACCAAGGAGGGATCGGGAGTCCGCAGGCCCTCTTCTGTGGGTGTCTGTGTTTCCGGCCCTCTCTGAGTGGCGCTGTGTGTGTGTGTGTGTGTGTGCGCACGCGCACACACACACACATTTAGCATTTGCCCTCCCAACTTTTCCAGATTTTACCCGTCAGATTCCTGGCAGCTGTGCACGGCGCCTGTGCCGGCCGTCACGTCCCATTCCGATCTCTGGGTCGCACGGTGAGAGAAGGACACAGGATGCGCAGGGAGTGAAAAAGTGATGTCGGTGGGGAGAGTGCCAAGTCCCCACTCACAGCCATGGGACGCTTGGGGAGACGGGGGAAGCAAGCTGCTGTGGAGTTCAGAGGCCGGTAGTGAGATTTATTTTTGTTTGTATGAGTAAAAAGCTGCAGAAGCCTCTGGTGGGGGTGAGGGGGGCTCCATTGGAATGCTGTGATTCAGACAGACTGGCCCTGGCCTGGAGTCAAGTGTGCTAACCCGGAAGGAGAGATCCACAGGAACCCTCCTTGCTGCAGCTAAGACTGGGCCACAGTGGTCCTTGGAGAATGAACTGAGAACCCAGGGAAAGCATGGACACTTTGAATCAGATCAGTGGGAATAAGGACCAAGTTGTCATCAAGTGTGGAAGAAAAGAAGAACTCAATTCTGTTTCAGGAAGGGGCTAAGTAACCAACTTTCTCTGAAATACGAAAGCATCCTTGAGCAAGCTGGTGGGAAACTGGGAAAGAGATAATCCACAGTAGCATCTAATGAGGAACCTGACAGGCTTTGGAGAAGGGCTCTTTCACAGGTTAAGTTCCTTCTAGACAGTGGGGATGATTTGGGGATGCTGACCCACTAAAAATTGAGACACTGAGAATTACAAATAAAAGGTGACACAGTTAGCTCACATAGGAGCTGTGGAACTTGAAGAATGCACGTCACGAAGCAGAGCCACTTTAAGAGAAGGCCTTCTTAGGTCTTCCACCTGCTTAGGGCTCCGCAGGGAGTGGGGCTGCTTCCTCCTCTCTCCTGGGTGATGGATTCATTTATCCCTGGGCCTCTCCCAGGGCAACAGCCATGTCTTCACCAGAAATGAGAAGTTCTGTACCACACCAAACTTCCGTGCTCACTCTGTATGGGAAAGTGTCTAGGAAAATGCGTGATCAACATATCAGTAACTTCACAGGTGTCACTTTCCTTTCCTCCTGCCCAGCTCCATGGGTCACCTACAGATCTTGGCAAGGGGGATCTTCTGGGGAAACCACTTGGGGACAGAGTGGGAGATGGGGAGGGGTGACAGAGAGGACTACTGATTTCTATGATAAGACTCATGATACCTATATTCTTTTCTTTTTTGTTAATGACTTAGAAGGTTTTTTAAATGAAAAACGGAAAAATGGAAATGAAATAAAAAAAATAGGAAGAGTTGGTGAGATAATCTCCAAAAGTGCAGACAGGCAGTTCCTTCTTGAGCCACAGAAACCAAAGGGAGCAGATGCTGCATTTGCTATAGAAAGCAGGCAGCGCCGTCTGCCGCCCCTGGGAACGGCGCGGCAGACCTCCGCATTTAGTAGGGTGGGCGCTCATGGGGAAGTTTCTGCTTAGGATCCCTCCCCTGGATGTTCACTCGGTACCACAGAACTTAATGTATGCTTGCTTTCTTTTTAAAAGTTACAGTGAGGGCGCCTGGGTGGCTCAGTTGGTTGAGCGGCTGCCTTCGGCTCAGGTCATGATCCTTGAGTTCGGGGATCGAGTCCCACATCGGGCTCCCAGCTCCACGGGGAGTCTACTTCTCCTTCTAACCTTCTCTCCTCTCATGCTCTCTCTTACTTTCTCTGTCTCTCAAATAAATAAATAAAATCTTAAAAAAAAAAAATAAGGGGCGCCTGGGTGGCTCAGTGGGTTAAAGCCTCTGCCTTGGGCTCCGGTCATGATCTCAGGGTCCTGGGATCGAGCCCCGCATCGGGCTCTCTGCTCGGCAGGGAGCCTGCTTCCCCCTCTCTCTGCCTGCCTCTCTGCCTAGTTGTGATCTCTGTCAAATAGATTAAAAAAAAATTCTTAAAAAAAATAAAAATAAAAGTTACAATGAAGATGACTTGCTTGCTACTTCTTACCATTTTATGAGGACTGATTTTGTTTTCACACTAGACTGTAAGGAGAATGGCCTTCTTTTCTTGTAGTTTCTTTGATAATACCTAGCACAGGGTTTGATATATTATAGGAGCTCAATGAGCTCAATCACAGAAGCTGAGTTGGAGGGCATTTTGAAGTTCATCTGATTGGAATGCCTGGGTGGCTGAGTTAAGTTAAGCCAACCAAATGCGTGCCGTTAGCTCCGGTGGTTAAGTGTCTTTAGCTCTGGTCATGATCCCAGGGTTCTGGGATCGAATCCCACATCAGGCTCCTTGCTCAGCAAGGAGTCTGCTTCTCCCCCTGCTTCTGTTCTCTCTCTGACAAATAAATAAAATCCTAAAAAAAAAAAAAGATAACCTGATTGAATTCTCTCCGCTCACTCTTGCTGTGAGAATGCCCGAGGAGACTGACCTTTCCTGGTGGAGAGGGCGTGGCAGGGCTAGCACGACACCTCCGAGCTCACTGTAAGCAGTGGTAGCCTAAGGGTGTTCCAGCCAATAGCCTGACCATTCCGTAGGAGGACGGGACCTTGTGGATGCTGCTGGAGCATCAGCAGCATCTGTGGATGCTGGAGGCCCAGTACCACAGTCTGTGGAGAAGTTGGAATGGGCTCTGGAACCACTCGAGCAGGGCGGGCGGCTGCCCAGCTCCACAGGCTGATGGGCCTTCCTGCCCCAGCGTGAACGTGCCCCTGGCCGGGTAGTGCACCGGCTCCCACCCTGCCTCCGACAGCTAGGAGCCAGGGCTGAGTGTCTGTCTTCCGCTAGCTTCCATACAGGTGTGGGGGGCTCTGTGTGTGCCCCATTGTTCCACAGCACCACCCTCCCCCAGCTGGGTGGCAGTGTGAATGGGCTGCAGCTATATTTAGAGTGAAACTCCTGGGGCCACCACAAAGGAGTGACTGCATCTTCAGGAGGGTGGGTGGGCGGGAAGGGGACAGGGGAGCCAAGCTATTTTCAGAACACATGTCATTGCTGGCTACAGAGCAAGACTGTGGCCATAATGCCGAGGGAAACAATAGCTGTGGCCAGAGGAAGAGCCTGTTATGTTTCAGGTGGGATGTTTGCAACTGCTCAGGAAACCCGACCCCGCCCGACAGCAGCACAAATCACAGCAAAGCCTAGTGGAGGCAGAGAGGAGGCGGGGGATTCACAGGGCCAGGACGAGGTGCCAAGAAGCCACGCCTCATGCCTCGGGGCGGATTTTCAGTGACTGCCTTGCCCGAGGGGCCTGATTAGCACTGAGACACCTCTGACCAATTTCTCCCGAAAGACCATGTACCCTGCGCTCTGGTCTCTGGACAGCCCCCAAGAATGGCCAACGGGAATGAAAAGGACTAAGGCAGAAAGTACTGAGGTGGGCAGAACCGACCTAATATGAAGAAGTGTCTCAGGCAACAGGCAAAGCCTGGGCTGGGCCAGAGAGTGTGGCCTCAAAGCCCCAGGTGGGCGGACTTGGCCCCCCCCAGTATTCAGGGACTTGCCTGGGTGCCCTGGCTCCAGCTGCACAGGCCCTGAAAGCTGCCCACACCCCTATTCTGACCTCCATTCGGCCCCACTCACCAGCCTCTGTGCAATGCCGGAAGCAGGGAGGGACAGGCTGCAGAGGGAGGCCAGGTCTCGCCCCCCCACCCCACAGATGAGCTTGGGCCCAGGGGTCTAGGTGGGAGAAGGGAAGTGGGGGTGTGGCCACAGCCCCAGATCTCAGTTGGACTTTATAGTCATCATGGGGGCCAGGAGGATTTTTTTCAACTCCATCTTCATATCCCCTTCCCCAAACATGTGTGGTTCCTGTTTTGCTGCATCTGTAAAAGGCGCCGGGAGCTGGGGACTTGCCTTACACCTCTCGGTTAACACCCCTGGAGACTGATGGAGTTCAGAGCAGTGTAATTTACAGCCCATCTCTCCAATCTTAATTCACCCGATGCTCCTCTCTTCCTTATTGTATTAGTGCGACCCAGGTACCTGCCAACAATAATGGCCTCTCCAGCTCGGAGCCTCTCCCCCACTCCCAGGACAATTTATACCTTTTCTTTGGGATTTTCCCCCCTTAAATTAAACAAAAAGAGGAAAAAGAAGAAGAGGTTAACATGGGTTTGGAGTGCTGCAGCCCCGTGGTTCTGGGCGGGGAGCCAATGGCCCGAGGGCACACACATGTGCGCGCTCTCCCAGAAGGGCCTTCACCGGCCCTGTTTTACAGCCACCTCGGCACAGACTCCGGGGTTCACGCATATGGCCAGACAGATGTGTCTGGCTTACGTTCAAGGCTGGAAAATGAAGAATTATGGAAGTGAAGGGCCCCGGGCATTAAAAGGGGGGGGAGGAAGGGGGAATTTTTCCTCTGCTGAGAAATCCTCCTGTGGCTGTGAGGCTGGAGGAAGAAGGCTGACAGGAGGCAGGGCTGCCAGCAGTGGTACATGTGGGGCCTGTTCTTAAAGGGGCCACAGCAGCCTCAAGCCCCAGCAGGCCCACAGCAGGCCTTCGGTGCCCAGGCCGGAGCAGCCGGCTCTGAAGGAGGTGACAGGGACAACAAGCTTCCAGAGCAGGGGCGGCCCCAGGCACTGGACATCAAGTCTCATCCAAGACCTCCTGTGTGCAAGGTACTACTTGCTGCTGGAGAAGCCAAGTGGAGCACGGTGCTCGCGATGAGGCCATGCCCCCATGGCACGCCCTCCCCCTCAAATCGCTGGCTTCTCCATTCACTGCACACGCTGTACATTCTGGTGTGGGACTTCTTTGGTTCACTCCTGTGTCCCCTGACCACCAGCCTTGCAGATGCTCATCACCACTTATGAAACTGAGCTGAAGACACGGTACTTGCTTCTAAGGAGTTCACAGTACCAGTGGCGGGGGGGGGGGGGTGCGGGCAGAGGGGGGAGGGTGGGGAACAAGTCCAGAAATAACTGTAATACGAGACACGATATAAGTATCACAAATGAGGTATAAATCAGTGCCACGGGAACACTGAGCAAAGAGAGATGAATTCCTCCTGAGGGGTATCAGGGAAGGCTTCACTGGGGAGATGAAGTTTCATCTGAGGATTGAAGGAAGAATAGAGTTTCAACAGGTAACAGGAAATGTGGAGCAGAAAAAGGGTATCCTTGTCTGAGGGAACAGCATGAACCAAGAGTCGAGAGTGGGAAAGGGTAGATCACGTTAGGGGACAGCGAGAGGAGAGGACAGTTAGTGTTGTTGTCCAGGTAGAAGGGCCTTAGTGTCTAGACAGGCGCTTCACACAGACTTTCTGAGGCAGGTGCTGTTACCACTTTCATTTTACAGATGAGGAAACAGTTTTAGAGGAGTTAAATAATTTGCCCAATGTCATACAGCTAGTAAGGCTCATTGGGATAGGAGAAGAGGTTGAAAAAAGACTGGGAACAGATGAGAAAACCTCCAATGCCATAGTAAGGAATTGGACTTTATTAGCAAAGCAAAGGCCCTGACGATTTCTGAGCAGGGAGTGGCTCTTCTGGGAAGAGGACGATAAAAGCCTGCGAGGTGCACTGGGGGTGCGGAGGTGGACAGGGTCGCAGTAGCATGTGACTCCAGCAGCTGCCACTTAGACTACCAAGTGAACAGCAACCCTGGGAGTTGTGCAATGCATGGGCCTTGACTGCTACAATCCAAGTCCGTACATGGACCAGAACAGCAGTTGTGGCATTGGGAACAGACAAGTGAGAAATGAATACGTGAAGAGATAGGGTTTGATAAGCAATCAAACATACGGGGTTAAAAGCCAGCGAGGATTTTAAGAGGATTCTCTAGTTGCTACTGTCTATTAAGTCACTGAACAAATATTTACTGAGCGCCAACTCTGTACGCTGAGACTAAGAAGTAACAGAGAGGAAGGAGGGGACCAAGAAGAGAATGGTGGTGAGGAAGCCCAGGAGGGTGGTGTGGCCAACAGAGAGGAAGAGGATGAGGACTCGGGGTGTTTAACTGCGGGTGGAGGGCCCAACGCTACAGGGATGCTAATAACTACGATGGGGATCGAGACCTGAAAAAGGTACGTGGGGATTTTTGACAGAACGGTTTCCATAAGTGCAGGGTTGAGAGCCAAGACATGGAAGTGGTAAGTACAGACAAAACTTTTGGGAGACTGATGATGAGGAAGAAAAGAACCACAGGACAGGAAGAAAGGCAGCGTGAGGATGAAGTTGCTTTGTGGGCCACAACAGAGGGTTCCATACAGACCCCAGAAGGGCGGAGGCGGCGGCCCCACCATGACAATGACCCCGCAGAGGTATCACACACTTGATTCCAATTGGCAAGGGGACGTGAATGCCTCGAGAACAATGGATCCTGACTGGTATTCATTCCCCTTCCCAGGGCAGAGTTCTGATTGGTGACACATATCAGACCACAGTGACCATGTAAGGAGCGCACACTGTGTGCCACTCACTGTGTTAAGCACATGTGGCACTGGCTCGTGCAGACTGCACAGCAATTCTAGGAGGTAGGCGCTATTCCCGCTTTCATTCTACAGATGGGGAAACAGGCTCTGAGCGGCTAAACAATGTGCCCAAAGTCCCAAAGGCAGTAAGTGGTGGAGCCCAGAATGCGATCGGGTCTATCTGACCGTAGTGCAGTATGGCCTGCGCCAAAGGCAGGGGCGGCCGAAGAGAGGACTGACAATAAGACATTCCTCAAGAGTCTCAATGCTTCCCCATGCTTACAGCCTCTAAAGTCTTTAAAGGGAGGAGCATGACTGGCTCTTTTGTCTGCCCGAGCCTTAGATAAGGGGAACTGAGCTTCTAGTGCAAAAGGACAGACCCGGGAGAGCCGTAAGGAAAAACCTGCTGCAAGGGCAGGTGTGGGTCCACAGAGAGCAGATGGTGGAGGAACCCCGTATGGAGACGAAGCAGGTTCTGTCTGGGAGGGTCCAGAGTGTCCTGTCCAGAGGGGCTCCGCCGCTACACTGGGAATCCAGAGAAGCACACTGTGGCTCTGACTCTCTCTTCCCTGATAAGAGGCGTCCTCTACAGAGCATCCATGACCTCTCCAGGAGTATCTGGATAAGGTTCAGAGGAACTCCGAAGCCCCTGAAATTGTGTGGAAGACCATGTATGTATGGGTGTAGATTCACAGATCATCACTGGGGAAGCAGCTTTCATCGGATTCTCTGAGAAGAACCTGCTTCTGCCTTGAAGTCCATGAGGAAGGAGCCTCTGGGCACCACAAGTGCTACCAGAATTTGGTGATGGAGAAAGAAAATGGGTAGACCCGTAAAGAACACCGCCAGACAGTCTCTTCCTGAGAGGGTCCTGTTCGTCTCTGCTCGTGACTCACTGCCCCCCTCCCCATGCCCTGTACAGCCACCACCCTGATGGGAACCACCCTCCCCAGGCAGGCCCCACCTGGATCTTTTCTTGGCGACGCTGCTGCTCGGCTATCTTCCTGGCCAGAGCCAGCTTCTTGGCCCGAAGTTCCCTGATGTCATCTTCACCCCCGCTGCCTTCGGCCTCTGAATCTTCCTCAAAGTCTTCAATCACCACGTCCTCCTCCTTTGGGTGGTGGAGCATGCCAGGGGAGAGAGGAGACTGTGAGCCCATGGCACTTACCAGAACCCCCCTCCTGTCGTTCCAGCCACTCCCAATTCCATGCTTTTTTGGGATCTTCCTTGCAAAGGGCCTTAAGGTGCATGGTTCCCTCAATACAGGCGGAGAGGGAATAGAGAGAAGCTGCTGCCTCGTCTCCCCCGACCAACTGCTCCCTTTTGCACTCCAGGCTCTTTCCTCTTGGGAGAGTCACAGGTCCGCACCACAAGTCACTCGCGCACACATGTACTTCGACGCTTATATACACACTCACCAAGTCAAGCTTTGAACCAATTTTCATTTTGAAATCACCAAAGGGGAAAACAACAGAGAAAGTAAAACCACTCGATTTAAATCTAATTCCTGCTAATGATCTGATAGGAATCAATTCTGGCCAAGAGCTGTGGGAGTTAGGCGTAGAAGCTCCCCTGCCCCCCAGATGGCTTCAGGGAGCAGATGCTGCAGCTCAGCAGACCTTGCCCTGATTTCTTTTTAAGACCACAGCCTGGCGGTGTGGGGGCTGCTGAGCGCCACTACAGGAATTCACATGACACGACCTTGCTCAGCTGCCCTCTCGGGGCCTGGGCAGGCTCGGAGACGGCTGGCTGGCTAGCCTCAGGAGCCTCCTGCCAGGCTGGTGGAGCCTTCCCCAGGGATGGCCCTCCCTGCTTGCAGCCGCTCTCTCGGAAGCCCCCACTCCCCGGGTGGTCCCAGGCTCCATTCCTCACTCGCTCACTTCTGACCTTGGTCAGCGGAGAACATGCAGCTGCCCAAGAGCATGTCCTCTGAGGGACAGAATTAGCATGGGTAATGGAGTGATTAGCAGGAGAAGATTCCTGTGTTTCTACCTGGATGACGATGATGGCACTGATTATAACAATAACAGCTACCATTTACTGAAGGCTCGCCATTGGCCAGATAACTGGGCTAAGTGTTTTTCATGTGTCAACTCATTGAATACTCACGAAGGCCTTTAAAATAGATGCTACTACCATCCCTACTTTATAAACGGAAACACTAAGGTTTAGAGCGTCAAAACCATCTGCTCAGGGATAACGGTTAATAAGCGGCAGAGCAGGGATTCAAATCCCAGTGAGTCTGACTCCAGAGCACGTGCTCTTACCAATAAGAGCGGGCAAGAAGCAGAGGGCTGGGGTCTGGAGTCTAGACACCAAGGCCAGACCAGTTCCGAGTGGCTCAGCTTTGCCAGGCTTCCAATAGGTCCAGCTGGGATGTGTTTGGTAGAGTTTGCTCTCTCCTCTAACTGTCCATCTCGAGATGATATTCTGATGGAGTCTTTCGGTTCAAAGTGGCTGGGAAAGCGTGTGGGTGGGTAGGTGATGCTTTGTTTTGGGAGTAGACTCTGGGGGTGGGGGGGGAGGAAGACAGGTGTTCCAGCAGCCTCCCTAAGGAACAGGACTCTCTTCTGCTCATGAAGAATGATGTCGGAAGAAACAGAATCACAACTCCCCTCCTCCTCCCCCACCTCGCTGCAGTGACTCAGTCTTGCAGTTTTGGGAGAGACTGGGGTCTCAGGATGAGGCTAGAAGTGTCACTATCCCAGAAGTCCCAGGGGTCTGGGATGGTCTGTAGTGACTGTACATGTCACAACCCCCAGGCTACAGTGTCACAGGATTCGTCTCCAGGAGGCCCAGCACATGAGAACGAGGAAGACTCTCTTTACACGTTACTTCCTTGTTCGTGGGGTTAACCTGAACCGGAGCGAGTGGGGTGCTGACCAGCCTGTGGGGAACACTGCCTCTGCCTGCTCTGATCAGGGATACACAGGGTTATCATGGGGCTTGGGGGAGCTTGACTGAGGTCAAAAGGGGGTCAGTGAGGCTTGTCTGAGGTTCACTCAGCTCTCACAGCAAACGAGGAAGTGCAGGGTTATGAAATTACACAGACCAGGGTAAGTAGGGTTTCCCAGGGGCCACTAACATAAAGGAACCCAGGAGGCTCGTGGGAAAAGGAAGAAGTGGGCAGCACGGCGTGGGTCACAACCTCTGTCTGGTCAACAGGCCTCAGGAGAAAGAGAGTGGCACAGCTAAACACAGCAGACTGAAGAGGTGGCCTGCTCCTCACGAGTGGCAGAGACCCTCCTTGGCTTTTATATTGTGCCCTTGTCTGTGGGCCTCACCAGCCTGACTGGATTCGGTACTACAGGCTCCACTGGCCAGGGGACCTCTGTCCCAGCAATCCTGGAGAGCCAGCCTTGCTTCCCTTCCACTGTCTGCCTCAGCCTGGCAGTGTGGGTGCGTGAGCTGCCTGGGGTGTCGCCCCACCCATGCTTCCCTGCAGTGCCCGGGGCTTGGGTGGCACAGCTCCGTCCCGCCTGAAGCCTGGACGCCCCGATGGCTTTAGCAAGCCTGCTGCCTCCTCCCGTAATGACAGCTCATTCTTTCCCATTACTCCCTGCCCAGGTTTCATCTGGAGTCTGGAATCATGGGCTCAGCTTCATCGCTGGAACCACCTCTGTCCTGGAAGCTGAGCCCTGTGTCATCAGGGGTGGGGTGGGGCTCTCCAGCTATTCTAATGAAGCCGGTCCAAGACTCTGCTGCTCTGAAGACTCTGAACCAAAGGTGGCCACTCTATCACTGCTTCAGATCAAGACGACAGCTTCCAGCTGACATCTGGCTTCCCCGGCCTGTTGCTGATTTCATCCCTGCACCCCACCCTGCTCCACCAGGCGCTTGAGACTGCTGTGGGCCAAATGACTGTGTTGGCCTACAGCTGACCTGGCCTCTGGCTAGAATCACTTCCGTCCCTTCTTGAAGTCCCACGTTCCTTCCCACCTAAGTCTCCTCTGTCTTTAACACTGTGGGGTAACCAAGGAGAGCCCACAGGCAGGCGAAAGTGACACCCAGACGGAGTCACTCACATGTACAGCAGGCCGGCAGTGCTGTCACATGCATACATGGGCCAACACTGTCACACACTCACATTTGCTCAGAGCCAGCAGAGAAGCTGGCTGCAGACTCCAACTTCAACATACAGACCCACGACAACAATCTCCCTCGGAAAGACACACACACACACGCACGGGAGGGCAACTGTCGGTGGGGTCTGGCCTGGGGGGGGGGTACGTGGGCTTGTGCGCGCACGCACCGCGCACACACACGCACACACACACACGGTCTGGAGTGAAGCAAGGGCTACAGGAACAACCAAGGGCAAACAAACAAGAGGAGAATTCCTTAATCACATCAGGATGTGCAGGAGGGAGGGAGGGAGCGAGGGAGGGAGGGAGAGCAGGCCGGGGGAGGGGGTGATTTTCCACACGGGGCCAGCAATGTCAGCTCTTCCTGTACGTGTGCTGGAGGCTGGAGTTCAGGCCTGTGCTGCGCTGAGCTCCACACATCTATAAACTTGATCCTCAGCCTGAACCCTAACACCCCCCCCACTCCCTTTCCTAAGCCTCCCGAGCTGCACATTATTAAACTCTTTCTTTCCCTCCCTTCTCCTCCAATGCAACATTAAAAAGAAGCATCTGGAACTCGTAGCAGAGGGAGATGGAGACACTGGGGTGGGACTGGCAGGAAGGGGCACCAGCAGAGTGCACTCTTGAGAAGCTGGCCGGTCACGTCCTCATCCATACTGCCCCGAGTGGTTATAAATAACCGGGTAGGAGTGGCAGCCATGGGCAGAGCAGGGTTGGGGGTGGGGAGGGGAGCCTTCCCCTCTGCCACAGCGGGCTCTCCCCGCACAGTACCTCATCTTCCAGTTGTTTTCCCTCTTGGCTTCCCATTTCCTTTCCCATGGTGTCTGGGACGGGTGCCACTGACACATATTTTCCACCCTTGAATGCCAGCAGAGGCTCTTCTTGTCCACAAAGGGCTTCCAGAAAATACTTCAGCACTGTGACCCTTTTGCAGTCGGCTGCAATAACCTACAGGGCGAGAGGGAGAGAAGAGAAACAGCATTTTCGGAAAGGGAAGACGAAGATGACAGGCATTGTTTGCTAGCAGAGGGGCACACGAGAAGCGTGTCAAAGTTACCGGACAAGGCTGTGCAGCAGACAAGTGGGACTTCGAGTGTGTATGAGATTGTGAAGGAGGGCTGGGGGTGGGGGTTGGAGGGCTCAGATCCTCTAGAGGAAGAAAGTCACTGTCTCTCTTTAGGTCATCCCTGGGGGGGCAGACAACCCCATGACCAATGACTGGTGCCCTCTGGGGCTTTTGCCTTTCTTCTGCTGAGGCCCTGATGTAAAAAAAGGATAAATTAAATTCGTCTGAGTTTAGTATTTAGCTGAGAGAAGGCAGGGTGGACCGCTTTCGCAGAACACAGCTTCCTGGTACCCTCACTGCCACCCTCCGTTCCCCTCCTGTCTCCCCTCTCTCTAGGCTCCCGAGAGGAGCACTTCCAGCCTGAGTGCAAAATGAATGATGAGGGCTTTCTTGGCTGTTTCATTTCAGCTAGATCACTTTGGGCTTCCCCTGACAGGTTCCTGCCCCACCCAAGAGCTTCTCGTGCTCAAGAGACGGGGGTCAGGCAGGAAATTGTTGTCAGGAGACGGGAGACAGGCAAAGCAGGTAGGTGGTGTTTCACCAGAGCTCTGCTCCTCCAGGGGTTCACGCCATCCTGCTCCCATGTGGCCACATCAGCACGTAAGCCAGTGCTGCCAGAGAAGCTGGGGCTGACTGAGCCGAAATGAAATTCAATATCTTGAGCAATCGTCAGAATCTGAAAGTGTCTCAGATAAGTTTCCACGGTCACTCTGTCTGGGGTCCTTCTCCAGCTAGACCGCACAGGTGCGTCCTTACTTGCAAACCCACCTGCTCTGCTGGCATCCTCTCATGACCTGCTGTTCATCTCTGGCCCCCGGGGTCCTTTCCTCCAAGGGAGAGGAGGAGCCCTGCTTGATCCGGAGCTTGGAAACTGCTGAAGACCATCACCCCTTCGGCAGCACTGACTCCCGCCCCTGCAGAGTGCCCCCCACTCCAGAATGTGAAAGTGACCTCCACGTCTGTATCACATAGTCAAGTACTAATTTGGAGAGTGGCTCTGATTGTTTGCTCCTCATTTCATAGGTGCACACGTCCCTCATCTGGACAATAACCCCACTGATGGCCAAGGATACATCTTGTACTTGCTTTCCTGTCAAGGGGTGCAAAGGATAAGCGGGGCGCACGGGAGGCTCACAGTAAGGATGGTAGGCACAGGGAAGCTCGGCTGGGTACCACAGGAGCACGAGACAGGCACCAGCCAAGTCTTCTAGGACACTGTGGAAATGAGCACCACTGTGCCAGCTGGCCAGCCAGGGGCAGTGGCAGCACACACCAGGCAACTGGGACTCCAACTCTGTGACTCTATCGTCTGCTGCCTCTCTGCGCCAAACCTGCTTTTCCCCTGCCCGGGAGTGGCCCCTGCGCACCCTCACCAGTGGCTCTGGGAGCATCACGGGCCTGAATCTCAGGCTAAGGACCTTGACCACCTCCACCCGAGGGGCTGCCCTAACAGGTGCTCGGCTACCCAGAGCAGGCTTAGGAAAGGACAGCCATCTTGAGTTTGGGGTGGCCAGTCCCGGGCTTGGGTCCGGGCAGGTAACCGCAGGTTCCGTTGCGTGTGTTCGAACACGTCACGGGGAAGGCTAGAAATACAGAAGCAGGGGCTAGAACACATTAAAGAACAGAGCTGCAATGACTAATGGCCTGGCAGGCAGCACGCACAGCGGCCTCCCTGCATCCCCAGCCTCTCACTTGCAGAGGAAACTTCTGCATTTCCACAAGACTGCCAGTTTCCTCTCTGTGGTCTAATTTTAACCACCTTGTCGTTACAGTGTGTGTCAGCCACCTGACCCCACTATGACCTCTGACCTTATGCCCCAGCTACTGCTCGCACTATGGAGAATTATGTAATGGGTCCAGGACTTTCCTTTTCAGTGTGAGGCTGTTGCCACTGAATGGAGAGGAGGTGGGGTAGAGGGGTGAGAGGAAGACAGAGAAAAAGCTTGCCATGGTCCTTGGCATCACCGGGACGGTGAGAATTATGGAGGCACTCCGGCCGAGTGTGCGGCAGAAATTGGCCCAGAAGAGGAATGTGTGTCCGTAGCTGTGTGTGCCCACTGATCGGCAGCGAGGAGAGGTCCTGCTGTTCCAGCACAAGCTGGGGGGCATGCTCAAAGGCTCAGGAAGAGAGTATGATTCCTGGCCAAGAGGGAGAAAGGGCACATGTGTGGACGTGGGACTCCTGGAGTTGGGGATTTCCAGGGCACAGCGGGACCCAGGGAGGCAGACATCCTGAGCTGGCCTGCAGCACATCCTTAGGGGATCAGCAGGGATTGTCATTCGCATGGACACAAAAGCAAAAAGGAGTGCCCCCCACCTTTGATTGTCACCCGAATGTTTAGAAGGAACATGGTTTCCTTGGGGATTTTGTCTGCTATAGCCATTAGTTTCTTCCCTAGGGCAAGGCCACTCCTGGCTGATTCTCTAAGGGCTTTGATCCAGTGGGGTCTCCGAGCTGCCACAAAGAGGTGTGGAGAGAATTCTATGCGTTTCCAGAGAGAAAAGTCACCTAGCCTTTTGGAATTGCAAACTCTCTCCCCTGCAATCCAACTAGTAGGGAGGACAGCCAAGTTGTGTGGTCTCCTTAGGTTTCCAAAGGGCACTGCAGGTGAGAATGCACTCCTAATTATTTAGTGGATGGGGAAACTGAGGCACAAAGTCTAAGGCTTGCCCACGGGCTTAGTGAAGCCTCTTTCTGCAGCCCACGGGCCTATCTGCTAAAGCATCCTGCTTTAAGGCAGGAGGAATGAGCCCAGCAGGGTGAGGATTACAATTCCCTTGGTCCTGTAGTCTACAAGAGCCTCATGGCAATATTCTCCCAAAGCTTCCAGCACTTGAGTGGGGAATAAAGTGTAAATATGGTTAATAAGAGACATCATTATGAAAGAAGCCCTTCGAACCACCCACAAAGAGCCAACTCCAAGACGATCTTTGGCTGGCCAAAGAGGACTTCCTGGTAGGACAGGGGTTAAAGCTGGGCTCCCTGCTTGGAGAGGAAGGAGTCCAGCTGAAGTTTATGACATAATCTCCACAATAGCTCTGTTCATGAGTACATTTTTCCATTCTGTATCAATGAAAAACACAGAATGTAAGTGATCTGTACATTGCAGTTCTGGGCAAACTCTAGATTCTTTAGAGGAGAAAGAGCTGGGCAGAAGAGGCCTCCCTCCTTCCCGGGCTGTTAACAGGTGGGGCTGGCCTAGAGCTAGACGCAGGCATAAGGGCTGCTGGCCAGGGCATACCCCGGGAATCTGGCATCCAGCACCTTCTCAGTAGTAGCCCTAACCTTTCTGGAGAGAGACTCACCGTGTAGGAGATTACCAGCAACTCCAAAGTTGATGGACAAAATGTCTCACACAAATCACTCTAGTCAGCACTGAGAAGAAAACTGGGGCTTTAGGTCAGGAAAGAGCTAAAAGAAAGGCACCCAGAGAAAGCCCCTTTCCCTTCCCCTGAAGCCCATCTGAGGCAGCAAGCCCCACCAGTGGGAACTGAAACCTCTAGCTTCAGGGCTCCAGTTATCACTGGATCAGGTCCACACGCAAAGAACCAAGCAGAAAGGAAAACTGAAAGTGAGATGTGGCAAGGCGATACAAGAGCCTGGCCTGTCCGAGGCTCAGTTCCTTAGAGCTACAATGTGAGCAGGCATGGGGTAAGTGGAGGTTGGAGCTACACGGAAGATTAGGTCTTGTGGAAATCAGAAAGAAACTTCTAGGTTACAAGAGAAGAGGGAAGGCAGACTGAGCTACCAGTCTGGGGGTACCTTGCGGTGGGGGGTGGTTGATGAGCAAGGAATGGAGTTCTCTGGAAACTCTCTATGGCTACTTGGGAGAGGACAAGCTCAGCCTGGGCAGACATGCTCTGGAAGGAACAGAAAAAGAGATCTAAGCTGTTTTATGGAAGATGGGGGAGGGGGGAAGAGACAGAGAGTAAAGGAACTGAGCACTAGGTACCATGGACTAATGTACTCTGAGTTGCAAGACTTAGCACCTTACAGCTGCCATGGGGAAGGGAGAACGTTCTCCCTGTAGCCCCCACGCCCCTGTAGCCAAGGAATAGAAGGAGGCGTCACAGAGCTGAACTAGGTCTCTGGATGCAAGCTCTGGGGAATGTGGGGCTCATGCCATCTTTACTGGGCTCCTGTTATCTCCAAACAGGCCTCCTGGAAGGCACAGGAGCACAACAGTGGCTGGTTAGATTTTTTTTTTTTTTTAAAGATTTTATTTATTTGACAGAGAGGAGAGAGATCACAAGTAGGCAGAGAGGCAGGCAGAGAAAGAGGGGGAAGCGGGCTCCCTGCTGAGCAGAGAGCCTGAAGTGGGGCTCGATCCCAGGACCCTGAGATCATGACCTGAGCCGAAGGCAGAGGCTTTAACCCACTGAGCCACCCAGGCGCCCTGGCTGGTTAGATTTTGCAAAACTTCTTTTTCTGAACTTCTGGTTTGGGGGAATCAGAATTTAAACCTATACTATCAGCCAGTTCTATTTTTTCTGGTCTTAAAAAAGTCCTACTTGCTACTGGTCCTCTGGTTAAAGAGAAAAATCACATGGGTTTTCCTCTACAAACTTAAGTTTACAGGTTGTTTTTCTTGTTTCTCTAAATGGAGCCAATTATTCTCACATTTGTTGAAACCTTCAATCAAACTTTATAGCTTGTTAATTTTATAGAATGTCCTTAGAGCAAATAAGATGCAGACAGGAAAGTGAAGTCTTGCTGAGATTATTAAGAAAGCTTAAAATAGCCTACCAATCCACCACCAAGGCTGGTGAATAGAGACTGCTTGGCTGGCTTCTGAGGTCAATTAGCAATGGGTTAATTATCATCTTTAATAAGCCAAGCCTACAGGATTGGCTACAAGAAACTCAAGTCAGACTAAAGTGTTTTCACAAACTGGGAACCTCTGGTTATTCACGACTCACCCTCATAGGAGCCTGCAGGGTGGGAAGGACAATTCTGTAGTGGCCAAGGGTGGGTCGGCCTAAGAGGTCTGCCAATGAAAGTTCAGACACAGGGAATCCTCTGGAGCTGGGAGGACAGAGGAAGTGGTTTATTCACATTCCTAGAGGGAGGGGCTTCCAGGCAGGGAGCAGACTCCAGAGGCAGGAGGGAAGCTGGCTATAAGGATGCACAGGGACTCTGAAGACACAGGAAGTAGCTTACAATGGGGAGATAGACATTGGCAGCCTACCTGGGTCAGAAGAAATTGGTACTGAATGGTGAGAGAGGATCACGGGTCAGAGGGGAAAGAAAGGAGAGCTACTATGCAGGCGCTGAAAGCGTAACCTGATAACTGTTGGGTGTGCCATCCAAAGGAATCAATCAGCATTGCACTCTTTCCCTATTCCTGCTGCAACAGGGCCCCATATCTCTGCAAGACAGCTAAACATAGACCGCTAATGTCATCGATCAACCCACCCCAACCCACATGGCTGGTCCCAACGGCTTTGTTTTTTTCCTAGTGGAGGCAACTGGGGCCATTTCCCATCAGGTGGCAATGCACAGATGCCTGTTCAGAGAGGGATGGCAGCCTGCTCACCTCACCCACATCTACTGTGTGTGTGTGCACAGGCACTTGCACTCCTGTCACTAAGTCTCACAGAGAGGGGTGGGTGGGAACTGGAAAATGGTTAGGTCGGAAGACTTGGGGGAGAGGGAAGAGGCTACCCTAATAGTTTTACTGTATAGTTCAAAAGGTACAGGTACTTGGCTACTGGAAGGGAGATTATGTTTATCTTGGAGGGAGAGTTGAGGGAACTGAATCGTGGAGCATACACTGGCAGTAAGAAGGTAAGTACAACAGTAGCAACAGTGGGGCCATTCTGGAAAGAGGCAAGTTGAAGAAATAAAGGGGCTGATAAAGAGTCTGGGCTTCAGGGGGCACCTGGGTGGATTAGTCAGTTGAGGGTGCGACTCTTGGTTTTGGCTCGGGTTGTGATATCGGGGTTGTGAGTCTGAGCCCCACGTTGGGCTCCCTGCTCATCAGGGAGTGTCCCGGACATTCTCTCTCTCTGCCCCTCCGCACCACGCACATGCATGTGCTCTCTCTCAAATAAATAAATCTTAAAAAAAAGTCTGGGCTTCATAGTCAGACTTGAATTTTAAGTCTTTTTTTTTTAATTTTTAAAAATATTTTATTCAATTTGAGAGAGAGAGAGAAAGAGAGAGAGAGAGAGAGGATGCATGTGAGCAGGGGGAGGGGCAGAGAGAGAGACTCCATGAGCGGATTCCCCAGAGTGCAGAGCCTAATATGGGGCTCGATCTCACAACCCTGAGATCATGACCTGAGCAGAAATCGAGAATCAGATGCTTAACCAACTGAGCCACAAAGGCACCCCTTGAATTAAAGCCTTTAAAAAAAAATATATATATATATATTTTAACAAAAAGTATAGAATTTTTACTTAATCTTTATTTTTAAGGATTTACTTATTCATTTGAGAGAGAGAGAGCATGCGCACATGCACACAAACGGGAGGGGCAGGGAGAGAATCTTAAGCAGATTCCACACTGCGCCTCCCACAAGGCTTGATCTCACAACCCTGAGACCACAACCTGGGCGGGAACCGAGAGTCGGACATCGGACATTTAACCAACTGTACCACCCAGGTGCCCTGAGTTCAAATCTTTTTTTTTTTTAGTAAAGATTTTACTTATTTAGTCAACACAGCTAGAGAGAGAGAGAGAGAGAGAGAGTGAGCAAACGAGAGAGAGCATGAGTTGGAGCGGGGGAGAGGGAGAAGCAGGCTCCCCACTGAGCAGGGAGCCCAATGCAAGGCTCGATGCCAGGACCCTGAGATCAGGATCCGAGCCAAAGGCAGTAGCTTAACTAACTGAGCGACCCAGGCACCACCCCCTAAGCTCAAGTCTTAACTACAACTTCCTGGCTGTGTATCCTCAGACAAGTTACTTAGCATCTCTGAGCCTCTGTTTGCTTAAGCTGCTCTAAGGTTTGAAAGCAATAATGCATATCAAATATTTAACAAGGTGCCTGGGCCAATGATAAATGAAAGGCTATTATTTCCTTCTTCTTTCTTCCTGCCTCACTCTGCTCAGAGATGTGTGGAAGCCAGACTTGGAGGTATGGAAGGAAGCATGGGGCTGGCACTCACTCCTCTGGAATGCTCACCTGCCTGCTGAAGCTGCTGAAATATCTTATTCAGAATTAAGGTACTGGATCCAGGCTTCTGGGTAGGTCACCTGGTGGAGGCAAGGCTCGGCCCCTCTCTAGTTGTACCTCTTCCTATTTTCCAAAAAGATTCCTAGACCTAACCAGAGACACGAATTCTATGGGACTCTAGAGGCCCCAAGGACCTACACTTTAGGACAAGCCTGCCACTAATTCACACAACAGAAGTAAAATCCTGTACTGAATATCATGATTGGCTTGCCCATCTGGTCGCTTCATTTTGGGGTTGTGTGGTGGCTTTGCCTTTGTTAATGATATCCTCCTTAAATGAGACCCAGCTGGATCCTTGCTCCAGGTTCCTCAATACAAAGGAAATGATGAGAAAATCTCCAAAGTGGCATTTTCTACCCACCTGAATTTCCTGAGCTTGGAATTCTGAACAAAGCCAGAGAGGAGTCTGGATTCTCCTGCGCAAAGTACAGCTTGCTTTTCTTGAACAGTTCCCTCATGGAAAGAAACTGTTCTCTTCTAGAGCTCTGAGCTCCGGCTGAATAAGCAAGGTATATTCTTGACATGAGCCTGTTGCAGAGAGCAAACTATAGGCAGCAGTAGCTTGGGCTGCAGTCCAATCCGCTTCCCCTGCAGACTGCTCTGAGAGCAGCCACCCACATTGGCAGGAGTCAGGGGCGGATACTGGCACTGCCAACACAAGCCTTTCAGGTCTGGCTGGCTTCAGCTGGTCTGAAACCTGGAACACAGGCGCCGGGGCCCTCACTTACTGAACCAGCAGGGGAGGCTACAAGCTCAGCCCCTGGGGATGAAAGTCTTCATGTCTGTCTCAGCCTGCAAATATCCACATGCAGCCTGTTTCTACATTGCCAGTTAGTTCTGGGCCAGGAGCACTACATCTTGGGCCAGGAGCACTACACTCTGAGTTACATTCTTATTTGCCTTCTAAACAGCCAGGATCGGGGGGCCACCCTTTGTGTGTGTGGTCAAGCTTCTTCACCAAATTTGTTCCCAGTTTTATTTTATGCGTGTCAGGGAGAGTACCCTCTCTGTGACATCTGCAGCCCTTAATTGACACATTTAGTTGACAGTCAATTCAACAAATATTTACTAAGCGCCTACTGTGTGCATTAGGCACTATTCCAGACCCTGAGGATTCAGCAGAAAACAGAAAACAGCTGGCTCCAGTGGGTGGTGGGTCACATTCAGATCAGGTCTATGGAAGATGCCCTGTTATCAAGACAGAAATACATCACTCTGGCCCTGTTACCTACAGCACGTGGGGGGCAGGGGGCGAATCCTCATTCCTCTCCCCTCAAGGAGGAGGAAGATGCAGCCCATGGAGAAGAAGAGCTCCCTATAGAGAACTGGCATACTGCTCCTTTATCCCATTTAGGCGGATGGGGCCTCAGGAAGTCAGGATGGAGAATTAATTCCCTTGGGCTCAGCCTTGCTACAAGATGAAATCCCAACCTCTATTAATGCTTTCCGTGACCTGTCCAAGCCCTCTACTACTCACCCACCCCACCCCACTGTATGGTACCACTCTTGTTTCTTGCTATTAGTCCATAATCCTCAACTCCAGGGCCCAGGCAACCCTGTTTGATATTCCTCCACCTGCCATTTGCTCCCTTTTGCACCTCTGAGACTTTACAGGTTGTTCCCCCAACCTATAGTGACTTTGCCTTTATGCAATCAATTCATTCCCTCACTTTCCTTTAAGTTTGATGAAGAAGTCTTTCTTCTTAAGAAGTCTTATGTAGGGGCCCCAGGGTGGCTCAGGTCATGATCCCAGGGTCCTAAGATCAAGTCCCACATCAGGCTCCCTGCTCAGTGGAGAAGTCTGCCTCTCCCTCTCCATCTGCCTCTCTCCCCTGCCCATGCTCTCTCAAATAAATAAAATCTTAAAAAAGAAGAGAAAAGAAGAGAAGAGAAGAGAAAAGAAAAGAAAAGAAAAAGAAATCTAATGTGCCAGTCCACTGCCCACATATTTTTCCTGAGGCTCTACTGTGCGGCAGGGACTCTGCTAGACATCTTGGGCACATAAGATAGAGCAAGGCAGATGCAATCCTTGACTTCACAGAACTTTGAGCCCAGAGGGGGATTCCAGAGTAACGCACATGAACTCTCCCAAGTCCACGGGCGTCCCTTCGGCACCCGCGGGCTAGGCCTATACTTCATTCACCTTCTCTGATCTCAGCAGCAGCCCTCACTTCCATGCCACAAAGAGAGTTGTGGCATGTGACCAGTCAGTCAGAGCCAGGCTAGAACCGCCTCCATATCGTCTCCTAGGGAACCAACCCTTTTTTGAGTATTTCAGGTGGGGAGGACGCAAGCCTCTAGGAGGCTTTTAAAACCATCATTTCAGCTCAGGTCATGATCTCAGGATCCTGGGATCGAGCCCTGCATCTGGCTCTCTGCTCAGCGGGGAAGCCTGTTTCTCCTCCCTCTGTCTGCCTCTCTGCCTGCTTGTGATCTCTGTCAAATAAACAAACAAAATCTAAAAAAAAACCCCAAAAAACACCATCATTACTTATTGTTTAAGAAATGTGTAAGTAATTTTATTATCACCTACTTAACAGGTTTGTTTTCCCTGTTGTCTTCCACTCTCGGCCATGCTGTTGGAGAGGTCTCGGATTATCTTGATTCTACAAGGGGGTTTGCTTCCTACTAGGGAACCCATTCCATTTCGTACTTTTCTAATTGGTAGAAATAACTACCCCTTTTAAGCCCAAATCTGCCTCTGGTGCTTTTAATTCTGTTCCCTTGGGCTACGTAAAAAAGCCCAAATTCTGCTTCTATCTGACTGGCCTCAAATTATTTGAAGCTGACTGTGTTACACCTTCCTTAGGCTAAACAGTCCCACTTCCTTCAACTGCCCCTCACTTCAAATGTCTCCTCAACATCCTGCTTATTCTCCCACTGAGACTTTCACTAGGACTGAGTAACGTCTCTTAGATGAGTGCCCACGTGTGATCTGACAGCCAAGAACAGAGGGAACATCTCTTGTCCCATTCTGGATACCTCAGTTCTCTGAATTGAGGCCAGAACTGTACTGGTTTTATTGTTCACCACCTTGTGCTAAGGACACGTTGTGAGCTCCCTCCCTCAAAGATTTATTTATTTATAGTAAAGAGAGAGAGCACAAGCAGGAGAGGGGCAGAGGGAGATGGTGAGTGTGGAGCCTGACGTGGGGCTTGATCTCACGACCCTGAGATCAAGACCTGAGCCGAAACCAAGAGTAGGACACTTAACCAACTGAGCCACCTAGGTGCCCCCACATTGTGAGCTTTTTAATCAACAAATCTCCAAACTGTTTTCACATAAGTGGAGCCACATAATGGCTCCCTGCACTAAGTGCAAGTCCTCTACTATTCCTTTTAAATTTTACTAATTTTTAAAAAAGATTTTATTTATTTGATAGAACACAGCAGGGGGAGCAGCTCCTCACTAAGCAGAGAGCCCTTCTTGGGGCTCGATCCCAGGACCCTGGAATCACGACCTGAGCAGAAGGCAGATGCTTAACCGACTGAGCCACCTAGGCATCCAGTATGTGTATCTTTAAAGAAAAATCTATCTGCAGCATCTGACCTGCAAAGGCTCCGTGGACGACACGGAAGACATGATTGTGGGGGGGAGCCAGCCACACTGTACAGTCTGTGAATCAGGCTCCTTGGGTTTTGCAACACAGACTCACAGATGCTCCTTTCTGCTTTGGGTGGTGCTCCCCGTGGAGGTTTGGACTCAATAAGGGACAGGTGCTCTCTTTTGACAGGCTGCCTACAGAGTTTTGGGTTTGAAATAAGATACCACAACAAGCCAAGCTCTGGGCACGTTTTGCCTTGTCTAACTGGAGGCTGCTACCTTAGGGCAAGGCATAATACACCTCAGCAAGAGGTAAGACCTATGTCCTTCAAAGCACCAATGTCATGCTCTGAGAAGAAACTGCCATATCTCAAGACTTGAGACTCCCCATGACATATTAAAAATATGGCACAGAGAAATTCTCTGAAATTAGGGCTGCGGTAGAAAGGCCCCATTAAGTCCTATTTTCTAGATGCAAGTTTTGCATCTAGAGTCCTGAATCTTATGTGTGGCCCATGCTTCACAGCCGGAGATAAGACAAGCTTGGCTAACTAAAGCTAACTAAAGCCTACCCACAGTTTGAGATAAGGTGTAAGTAAGGTGAATGTCTGGGACACAGAAGAAATTCAAGAAATAATCAGTTCCCTTTTCTGAACCTCTAAACACTAAAAAGCATTTAAAAAAATTTATTTGAGAGAGAGCACTAGAGAGAGAGAGAGCAAGCATGAGTGGGGATCAGAGGGAAAGGAAGAAGCAGTTTCCCTGCTGAACAGGGAGTCTGATGCGGGGCTCGATCCCAGGACCTTGGGATCATGACCTGAGCCAAAGGCAGACACTGACTGAGCCACCCAGATGCCCCAACACTAAAAAGCATTTTAAAAAACCACCTGCATTGGAATCACATAGTGAGCTTGTCAAAAATGCAGACTCCTGGGGGCGCCTGGGTGGCTCAGTGGGTGAAGCCTCTGCCTTTGGCTCCAGTCATGGTCTCGGGGTCCTGGGATGGAGACCCACATAGGGCTCTCTGCTCAACGGGGAGCCTGCTTCCCCCTCTCTCTCTGCCTACCTCTCTGCCTACTTGCGATCTCTCTGTCAAAAAAAAAAAAAAAAAAAGCAGACTCCTGGATTCCACTTTGGACCAAATAAGTGAATGTTTCTAGGGCCAGGGCCTTGGAATGTGCACTCTAAGCAAATGTTCCAGGTACCTATGAATACTGATGTTTGAGAATCAAGTGTTTTAAAGGCTGGAAGACTAGGTGAAGGTGGTCACCATTTTAGTCCATTCTTCATAAGGCAACTCTTCTTTAGCTAAGGTACAAAAAAAATCCTGTGTGGCCTTTTTAGGATCTGACCATCCTCAGCACCCTATGAAGCGGTTACTCTTACGTTCAGCTAAGGATAATAGAGAAGACGAAACAAATTTGTTTAAATTCAATGAGCTCTGAAGTCAGATACAAGGACTTCCTAGCCCAGTGCTCATGCCACCTCACCAAGACACTTCCTGGGAGAGCTTTCTGGCACAGAGCTTTAGGGAGAACAACAGAACCCGATGTGGGCTTCACTCCCCCTTAACAGCTACAGCTAACACTTAGTGAATGGCTGCTAAATGCCAGGCACTGCGCCAAATAATTTACATGCACTAACTCATCTAATCCCCACAGCCCTATATAGTAGGTGCTGTCGTTAACTCAATTTTACCGATGAGGAAATCAAGGCACAGAGAAGTAACCTGCTCGAGGTTACATAGCTAGTAAATGCAGGAGCTGGAATGTGCTTCTGCTCTTTTCTTAAAATCATGTTTTTAATTCCATTACAGTTAACAGACACTGTTATATTAGCTTTAGGTGTACCGTGCAATAATCCAACAACACTATACATTATTCAGCGCTCGTCGTGGTAAGTGTACTCTCCAATCCCCATTACCTACTTCCCCCATCTCTCCATCCATGGGCCTCGGCTCTTAATCAGTGTCCCACTGCTCATAGCTCTCAGTGAGTCCAGACCATTTACCTGTGCTTCAGGCAGAAATTCCCGCAATCCCCACAAGGGAAAAGGTCTCATTTAGTACAGAAATTCAAAACGCGCAGTCTCCTGTTGCTCACTTCTTGAAGACTGACCTCCTTTGGGCGTGGTACCCTTCCCGCAGGTGGGTGACATGCCACAAGTCAGGGGAGAGCAGGGTCTAGGACAGCATGCTTTCCTATCCTAACTCATGTGATCTTGAGCAGGTTACTGAACCTCGTTTGCAGAATGCAGATGATTCTGAAGGTCTCTTTCCGTTCTTAAACGTTTCTATGACTCTGGGCAGTCATCTTGGAAAGGAGGCGAGGAAAGACAGTTCTGCCACTGACCTTGATGCTGGTGTTGAGCTCTGTCGGAGGGGACAGTGCCAAGAGCGGGGCTTGGCCTTTTCAGAGGGCTGAAGATTCGAACCTGAACTCAAGTGAGAGACTAGAGACAATTCATGACGGAAAAAGGTGGTATCGGTTCTTCTCATATGATAAGCCACTCAGGAGGACTTGGAGCGTTTTGTGGAATCGTTAGCACAGAGCTCCCCTCTGGCCACGGAGCAGAGGAAGAAACAGCAGACCAGTTTATAAAGCTCCAGAGCGGAAAATTTCTGTTGGTGTCCAAACTAAGTTTTTGGCTTTCTGTAAAGTTTGGAAAGACTTATACTGATGTTTTAATCACCTGTTTAGTGTTCTGAAGACTCTTGTCAGCGGCCTCACCGAGCCTGCTCCAGCAGGCAGTGGGGAGCTGCTGGCTCACACACCGTGATCTTTTTTGTCAGCCATTTCTTTCCCATGGCCATCTCCGACACCCTGTAGCTCTCTCCAGGCCACTTGGAGGGAATGAGCCAAAACTGTGTGCCCGCCCCATGGGAGGCTGAGGGCAAGCTTTCTGGCTAACTTCTCGCTAGATTCAAAGACAAGAAGGGCCCTTTAAAAAAAAGCCAAGGGGTAAAGATGTGAGGAGTGGTCTCTGGAGATCAGAATACAAACTCAGGGCAGGGCACATTCTAGAAACAAAAACTCATGAGCATCCAAGAAAGCCCATTTAGGGAGGTTCAAGATAACAGTATGTAGAACAAATGAGCATTTTACTTCCTCTGCAGTTTTCACTGGTCACAGCTTCTCAGTGGCTGAAATATCCCATTTTATTGGGAGAGCTGTGGTGGAGATGAAGTGGCAACTGCTGGTTGCCAGGCATTATGTTATTTCATTTGACTATCACAGTAATCCTCTGAGACAGAAAGAGGAAGAGGAAACTGAAGCTCAGAGGAAACAAACAGCTAGTAAGTGGCAAAGTTGGGATCTGAACTCAGATTTGTCTAACTCCAAAGTCTGTGCTCATTATACTCTGTAGCCTCTTAGGAAGGCAATGGTACTTTTGGAGAAAGGGACTCACTCCAAGTTCTTTTCATACCCCGTCCCCGCCCACACTCAACCCAAAGGTCCAACCCCAGGACAGAATACACAGTTCTGAGTAGTTTGTATTCAGGTGAACACGAACCAAGTGGATGCCTGGCTAGGCTATGGGCAAGAACAAAGATACTGCATTTTTTTTTTAAGATTTTATTTATTTAGGGGCACCCGGGTGGCTCAGTGGGTGAAGCCTCTGCCTTTGGCTCAGGTCATGATCCCAGGGTCCTGGGATCGAGCCCCGCATCGGGCTCTCTGCTCAGCGGGGAGCCTGCTTCCCCCTCTCCCTCTGCCTGCTTCTCTGCCTACCTGTGATCTCTTTCTGTCAAATAAATAAATAAAATCTTAAAAAAATATATTTTATTTATTTATTTGAGAGAGAGAGTGAGTGAGAGAGAGAACATGAGCAGGGGGAGCAGCAGAGGCAGAGGGAGAAGCAGGCTCCCTGCTAAGCAGAGAGCCCGACTTGGGGCTCTATCTCAGGATCCCGGGATCATGAGCTGAAGGCAGACACTTAACCAACTGAGCCACCCAGGCACCCGAAGATAATGAAATTTAAAATTTTGCAAGTACCTGTCCTAAAAGAAGTTCTATCATTCAGATTATTTTCATTTCTCTGGACCGAGTATGGGCAAGACCTCAGCTGATCTGTTGATGAGCTGAATGAATATGGGAAACTCGTCACTGCTGGATGCCAAGTTAAGACCTATATGAGTGTCCCCAGAAAGTTCTCTGCAGTACACGGTCTCGAACTCTGGATGTACTGTGAAGAGGGAAGTTCACCAGGGAGCACGGGGACAAGAAAAGGGGAATCAAAGTTGCCTCCTTCCACCTGGCACCCAAAGGCTCCTCAAATCCATTAATCTGAGAAACTTTTACTGTGCAAGCAACAGGGTGTGTTGTTCATCTGGCAACTCTTGATCTTGGAGCAAGATATGAAGGCAGAGAAGGGAAAGAACAATAGTTTAGTTCTCAGTAGAAAGATCAGGCTTAGGGTGGAGATGCTGATTTCCGATTGAGTTCTCAGGAGTATTTCCCTGTCACAGAACTTTGTTTCTCCTTGTCTCTTCTTTCCAGGGGAAGCTTCCTCAACTGTCTGCTCTCTGTGGCTGAGAGTGAATTTCCCTTTGTCTAGCCAGACCACTCCACACATGCCATTGTTCTCTGCCCCACTGTGCCTGAGTTCAGGCAGAGAAGACGCCAAGGTGGCTTTTAGTAGAGGAAGGGAAGGGGCCTCTCAGGGAATTCTACTTACTGAGGAGAAAGAGACTTCTAGAGTGGCAAATGGCACAGAATGCTCTTCCTCAGTGACCTCAGAGGGACCTACTTATAAAGGGTACCATTAGAGAGGGGAGTGAGAAGGAAGGGAAAGAGAGGGAGACCATGATCAGAGAGGTTTTAAGTCCCACCGGAATAACCGTGAGGACGAGGAAAAGACCGTCTTGTCATGAGGGCAAGATTAACCAGACCCATCTGATTATGACAGAGGGAAGGAGGGTGCTGGGATAATGAATGGGGACAGAAGCTTACAGACCACGGCATGCATGAGGGGATGTAGGAGAAAAGTGTTCCAAAGCTGATGACAAGGCAGACAGGAAACTTACATGTCCTTGCTGACAGGAAAGAAATAGTGAAATTCTGGGTCTCCTCTCATCTGCAGGATTTCTAATAGGCGTCTGAAGTTCACCCTCTTCCCAAGGATGTGCTGACAGCTGGGAATACTGCCCTGCAGGTCAGGCAGGGCAGGGGTCTAGACCTCTCCAGGAGTTCACAAAGAGATTCAGTAAGGACTCAAACCATGATCCAAAACAGAAATGGGACTGCCACTTCCTGTTGGGTTTCCATGCTGTAAAAAAGTGGGGGAGAAATGCCAACTACAAAGTGCTCTGTCTTCTGTGGAAAATGGAGCATGCAATGCATCCAGCTCCAGGTTCGGACTTGTAAATCTAAGTGAGAACTAGTTGCTAGCTTCTAGAGGATTATACTAATGTTAAATGTTAAAGAGACATTCCACCACCCAACCTGCCAGCCTTTCTGCTCGCTGTCCGTGGAATTCTAGGGAGCTGATGACAAAGTTGTCTTGGACCTCCGCAGGAAGGGCAGCCTAGGGATTTGGCAGCTCCTTCAGGACCTCAGTTCACTGTCCTGTGTTCTTAAAGAGCTCTGATGGAACAAGCCATCTGGGAGGGTTATTTAGCTTGGAACTGGAAGAGGGTGAGGATGTGGAAAAAATAAACTGAGCAGCCAAAGGATGAGGCCAGAGAAAGAGAAAGGCAGGTGGCATGTTCGTGAGACTCCGTGCCAGGACTGAGAGCGGGGTGGGATTGCCGAAAGGAATGGTGCCGGAAGGGGGCCAGCATGGGAAGTGCTGGAACGCCCGGGGCAGCATGATTTTATTTCCAAATTCTGCTGTTCTGTGAAGGGCTCACAAACCCTCATTTGAGGGCTTCCATTATAGGAGAATCCTGGGATAATGTAACTGTTAAGCATACCTGCCGTGCCTTCGGAAAAACTCCCTGAATCCTGCCTAATTTCTCCCTGGGCCTGAATCCTAGCTTAGGAGGTAAATCTAAAAGGTTTCCTGCATCCAAAGCCACAAGATAATGGTGACAGCTGGAAGGGCAGAAAATGGGGCCAGGTAGGGTTCTGAGGGAACCCCTATTCTGAATTAGAGAAAAGATCAACAGTAACCGCGAGGTGATCTGGAAGGGATATGGGAATTCAGTGTGGCACTGAATTGTGACTGTTGGCGAGGAGTCTCCTTAAGTGCCCCTCCACTCACCTTGAAGAACATATATATTGAGGGAGGCTTCTATTTTTTTTTTTTCATCTAGGCATTTTCACTTACATTATCTCATTTAATCCTTAATGAGATACTATGAAGGGATGGACTACTGTCACCCCCATTTTACAGAGAGTAAACTCAAGCCCAGACAAAATAAATAACTTCTACGGAGATTACTTACAACCCAAAGAGAACATAACGAAGACTATGGCTTTCATCTAATTCAGGGAGATTTATTTTTCTACAGGTCATTCTGGCAAAACAACATTTTCTAATGGGTGGTATCTCATCTGATCCAATTCTGATCACCAAGCCTATGTAGTATATCCTCACAGGATTTGCAAAAGAGTCCAAAAAGCTGCTGTCAGAATATATTTCTGAGTCCTCATTAAATATTTCCAAGTCGTTGGACTAAGAACAGGCTTGGAGATAGCAAGCCAGGAACTATGAATGCTGCTTATGCTACTTCTAAAGCACACACACACACAGAAAGGCCGGCAGCCGATCACAGACTACAGGTGACCCTCGAATGCATGGGTTTGAACTGCTCGCCGTCGGCTTAGATGCAGATTTTTTTGAAAAAACACAGTACAGTGCTGTAAATGTGTGTTCTCTTCCTTTATGATTTTAACACTTTTCCTCTAGCTTTCTTTTAAAAATACAGTATGGAATACATATAACACGCAAAATATGTAATAATCGACTATTTATGTTATTGGTAAGGATCTGGTCAACAGTGCCTATTAGTAAAGTTTGGTGGAGTCAAGCATTTTGTGCATATTTCCAACTGTGCAGGGGGATCGGCACCCTCAAGCCCCACGTTATTCAAGGGTCAGTTGCACTTTGAAGTATAGTTTCAGTGCTTCATACTGGTAAGACAGACAAAATTTCTGTATCAGCCTATACTAGGGAAGCCCCCCACACCCTGAACTTCTTTTAAATTGAACTAAAGCCACTCTTGCTGCTGATAAAGCAGAAAAGAAGTTCAATAGGAGCATCTTCTAGGAGGCACTGAAGATATGGTGGCACTTCGGCTTCCAGTGTCAGGCCAAACGGACGTTGCTTAGTAATGTATACTTTAAACACATGGCACATAGCATAAACAAACAAATAGTACAAAAGGCTGAATTTTAAAGACGAAATCTTCTCATTCTGATTTCTAGACCCCCTGTTCCCCAGCCCTGTTGCCAGCTTCCGCTGTGTGCTTCAGAGATACTTATGCATACAGGGCCACATATGATTAACTGTGGGCGCTCCCTATACCTTTTATAAATATATTTATATCAATGATGACACACTTTGCTGTTTTTTTTTTTAACTTAACAGCATCTCTTAGAGATCATCAACATCATTTGTGAAACACATTTCATACCAAATGCTAAAGATCATCAACAATAAAGCTCTGAAACACATCCAGAAAGCTTAATGAGTTTACTGCAACAGAGTTTCTCTGTGTTGGGAGGACTGAAAAACTTAGAAAAGGAACAAAACAAAGCAGATTGGAGAAAAATCCTGTTTGTTACTCCAGTCCATCAGGCCTGGGAGTGGTCAGCAACAAGAGACCCCTCAACCAGGCATGGTCTCAAATGACACAAAGGTTGGGCCAAAGAGGCTGCATTTACATATCACAAAAGAATCTGAAAAGCGTATACATATGTGCTCCGGTCTGCATGCTGCCCAGAAAGAGCGCTATTTCTGAAGCCCACACATAGGAAGACATGCAAACAGTCATAAACTACAGTTGACTCTTGAACAATACAGGTCCATGTATATGCAGATTTTTTTTCAATAAATATAGTCTACAGTACCATAAGATGCATTTTCTCTTATGATTTATTTTTATTTTTAAAAGATTTTTATTTATTTATTTGACAGAGAGAGATCACAAGTAGGCAGAGATGCAGGCAGAGAGAGGGGGAAGCAGGTTTCCTGCTGAGCAGAGAGCCCAATTTGGGGCTCAATCCCAGGACTCTGAGATCATGACCTGAGCGGAAGGCAGAGGCTTTAACCCACTGAGTCACCCAGGTGCCCCATGATTTTCTTAATAGTATCTTCTCTAGCTTACTTTTACCATAGTAATCAACGTCAGGAGGGTCTTCAACAAACGTGAAGGCCAGAAACAAACACTAACATTATTTACTGTGAAAATTAAAATGTGTTAATTCCATCTTTAAGTGAAATTAACCCTGATGTTAAGGCAAGAGGCCCCGTGTACATCTGAAGCCTCAGGCACTGCTTGCAAGTACTAGTTTCACTGTTAGGGACAATATGCAGCTACCACTGAACAGAAAGTAAGATATTTGAGGCGTTTCAGGCTGATCTCAGTCTAAGGTTCTACTGTGTAAAGGTACCCTCTACTAGGGAGGGGCAGGGTACAATTTTTTGCTCCCTAGACTATACTTCTAAAAACATTTTAAGGTATTCCACTGAATTCATCCAATAAATAATAAGCACCTGCTATGTGTGGCAGGTCTCATTCAAGGTGTACGGAATAGAGCAGCAGATAAAACAATGTTCCTGTTGTCACGGAGCCTCATGTTCTTGTAAGACTCAGAAACAAGCAAATAAACACAGGACAAGTACTGAGAAGTCCTATGAAAACAATGAAATAGGGTAAGAGGGACAGAGTGACAGGGTGGGGAGGGTACTGCTCCTTTATAGAAGATGAATAGGGAAAGGCTCCCTGGAAAGTGCCATTAGAGCAGACATGAAGGGTGAGCCACAAAGCAGAGACAGCCTGAGAAGGGCTTGCCAGCCATACCAGGTAAAGAAAGGAGAAGAGGCTCTTCTAGCCCAGCCGCGTGAGAGGAGAAGCCTTGGAGAGTTTATGCAACTTGCACGCCCTCCATGCAGTTTCTGGATGGTTTCCATCACAGATGAGAATTTTATGTTGAATTTTAAGTTGACCACAAATATTTAACTTCCCTGGACCACAAATGCAGTATCTTCTCTGTGGTTTAGCTGGCACCGAACACATATTTATGAATCTCTATATGTCTGCCTGTTATTTAAATTTCTTATGGAAGTGCCAAGGTCTTTAGTTGTGATTTACCCCCTCCCACTCCGTGGTACTGGGTCTGAACCCTAATCAGGCTTAATTCTTGGAGAAAGAGAGAGTTTTACAATTAAAGTGTAGGGTGTTCCTAGTTAAATTTCCTATTACCACTCTCCTCTTCAAAAAATATTACTGGATGGTCAGTTCTGAGTTCTTGTATTTGAGTTACAATGTAAAAACTTAAAAACTTCTGTGTTTTTCTTTCACCACTAGAGCATAAAAAAAAGAAAACTTAGTAAATCTATGTACTTTAGCTACATTAAAAAGCCAAACAAATAAACAACAACAACAAAAAGCCAGGTATAAAGAGCTCCAAACTTCTAGATGTGTGTTCTTATTTACATAATGATTCCTAAGAATTATAATCAGCTCTAGAGTTACAGAGAATATAGGAAATAGTTTCTGCTCCCCAGGTGCGCCTTCATGAGCTGGCTTGGGCAATGGTTCTGGGTTAGCCCTAATCTCAGGGTCAGGGTCTCTCACTCAGCTGGCAAAAGATCCACAAGGAACTTTTATCAAATAACGGCACACAGGCAGATCATCTGAAACTCCTGAGTTTCAAAACAACCATTCCTACTCCATTCTGGATTTCTGACATTGCCTTCATCTTTCTCAGCACAGCCTACTGAGCCACTGAGTCACTCATACTCAAGCTGAGTGGGGGCGGTGGGGGAGGGGGTAAGCCAAGCTGCAGAACTGAGACTAACACAGAAAGACGTATGGGCCATCTTCATGAATCCCTGGATTGCTGCTTCCTGAGTCTTGCAGGGGAGGCGTACAGCTACTTGTTATGAAGTATTAAGTCACATGTACAAATCCATGCAAGTATATTTTAAGAACAATGCTCACCTTAGCAAAATGAACATGGCTTTCAAAATATTCAACTTGGAAGGCAAAAAACTCATTAAAAAAAACCAACTAGCACTGGCTTGTAATTAGAATGCCTTTAAGTACATGTTTCTAACTATATTGTCCATCCTTCCAGTTTTCCACTGAAATGCATATATCAGGCAACCACATACCAGAAACTATGAGGAATTTTCTGCAAGACAAACTGCAGATGGGACTGGAATGAGGAAAAACATAACTGATGTTCAATCCTCTGTTTGGTAAGTACATAGATAAAACCTTAGCAGTTGTGCCCCATAATGCCCTTATTATGGAACAACTAGGACAAGAGCCAAGGTGGGTCATGGTACACTTAGAAGGGCACAACTGGATCCCACCAGGGTATCAGAAGAAACTTAGCAGTTGCTGGCTTATAATTGGTGTGGGTGGCCACATGAGGCAGAGGAAAGACAAAGCTGAGGCTGGCTTCTAAAAGAGGCAAATAACCCAAAACAAGAACCCTAAGTGGAGAAACCTGGTCTACCACAGAAAACAAGGGTTTAGCTCTTTGCTGTAACTATCTCTAGCTCTAGTTTCCTTTCTCCTCTAGCAGAGTTCGACATCAGCAAATGTTTTTCTTTGCCTTTTATCTGCACCTGAAAATCTTTTATTTATTTTTTAAAGATTTCATTTATTTATTTGAGAGAGAGTGAGAGCTAGAGAGAGAGAGAGAGAGAGAGAGAACACGAGCACACATTGAGGGAGGGGGAGACAGAGGAGCAGACTCCCTGCGGAGGGACTCCAGGATCATGACCTGAGCTGAAGGCAGACACTTAACTGACTGAGCCACCCAGTCACCTCAGGACCTGAAAATCTCTTATTAAAGATTTATTTATTTATTTATTTATTTGAGAGAGAGAGAGAGAGAGAGCGCGCACGAATGGGAGAAGGGGCAAAGTCTCATGACCCTGAGATCATGACTCAAGCCAAAATCCAAAGTTGGATGTTCAACTAACTGAGCCACCCAGGCAACTGCCCCTGAACCCGATAATCTTAACAGAGACCCTTCAAAATTTCCAATATGAACAAATAGACACTGCTCCAATAAGGATGAAGAAAAATCACAAAACATATGAAAAGGTGTTATATTTAGGGGTGCCTGGCTGGCTCCATTGGTGGAGCATGTGACTCCTGATCTTGGGGTTGTGAGTTCAAGCCCCATGTTGGGTGTAGAGATTACTTAAAAAAAAATTACAATTCAACAGAAGGATATAAATCTATGGAATAAGTAGGTATCCTTTAGGAGAGTCACTGTGAAAATTTTGGAAACTTAAAATTAATACGAATTATAATCTTACAGTAATTGCAAATGAACAGATAAACAGACCGCTGGGACAGAAGAGAAAGTTAGAAAAAGATCCAAACATATACACGCACCCAACTTATGATAAGACACCACTGCAGTTCAGTGGGGAAAATGGAACTTTCAA
Organism: Nasua narica; assembly: GCA_028533885.1. Classification (NCBI taxonomy): domain Eukaryota; kingdom Metazoa; phylum Chordata; class Mammalia; order Carnivora; family Procyonidae; genus Nasua; species Nasua narica. The sequence goes on from CM052804.1 coordinate 39,544,358, forward strand.
TAAATGGTGCTGGAGCAACTGAGTATCTAGAAAAAAATTCACCTTGCCTCTACCTCAATGCCTTAAACAAAAATTTGAGATGGACTACAGAACTAAATGTGAAAAGTAACATAATTTCCAGAAGAAAATACAGAATATCTTCATGGTCTTGGAGTAGGTGAACATTTTTCTTCCTTCCTTCCTTCCTTCCTTTCTTCCTTTCTTCCTTCCTTCCTTCCTTCCTTCCTTCCTTCCTTCCTTCCTTCCTTCCTTCCTTCCTTCCTTGAAAGAGAGAGTGCAGGGGCGCCTGGGTGGCTCAGTCATTAAGGTCTGCCTTTGGCTTAGGTCATGATCCAAGGTGGGGCTCCCTGCTCGGTGGGAAGCCTAGTTCTCCCTCTCCCACTCCCCTTGCCTGTGTTCCCTCTCTCGCTGTCTCTCTGTCAAATAAATAAAATCTTTAAAAAAAAAAGAGAGAGAGAGAGTACGTCTCTCTTTTTTAAAAGGGGACGCTTAACCAACAGAGCCATCCAGGTGCCCCCTGAGTAGGCAAACATTGCGTAAATAGGACGCAAAAAGCACTAACCATAAAAGAAACAAAATTGACTTCATTAAATTTAAGAACTTGTGTTCATCAAAAGACCCCACTGAGAGTAAAAATGTGAGCCACAGGCTGAGAAGATATTTTCAATATATACATCCAACATAGATCGTAATATTTAGAATACTAAAAAAATAATTCTACAGATCAATAAGACAAACCACTCAAGGAAAAAAAAAAGTCAGGAATAGGCACTCTATAGAAGAGGATATTCAAATGACCTACAGCAGAAGAAAAGGTACTTAACATTATTATTCATCAGGAAAATGCAAAATAAAATTACAGTGAGATACTTCTACATACCCACCAGAATGGCTAAAATGATAACCAAAATCAAAATCAAGTGTTATGAAAAAATGTTCCATATCACTTGGCATCAGGGAAATACAAATCAAAACCACAATGAGATACCATCTCACACCAGTCAAAACGGCTAAAATTAACAAGACATGAAGCAATAAATGTTGGTAAGGATAAGGAGAAAGGGGAACCCTCTTATTCTGTTGGTGGGAATGCAAGCTGATACAGCCACTCAGGAAAACAGGATGGAGGTATCTCAAGAAATTAAAAAATAGAGCTACCCTATGACTGAGTAATTGCACTACTAGGTATTTACCCCAAAGATACAAATGTAGTGATCTAAAGAGGTGCTTGCACCCCAATGTTTATAGCAGCAATGTCCACAAAGCCAAGCAGTGGAAAGAGCCCAGATGTCCAATAACAGAGGACTGGATAAAGAAGACGTAGTACATATACACAATGGAATATTACTCAGCCATCAGAAAGGATGAAATCTTACCATTTACATTGACATGGATGGAACTGGAGGGTATTATACGCCGAGAGAAATAAGTCAACCAGAGAAAGACAATTATCAGATGTTTCACTCATATGTGGAATATAAGAAACAGCACAGAGGATCATAGGGGAAGGGAGGGAAAACTGAATGGGAAGTCATCAGAGAGGGAGAAAAACCATGAGAAACTCAGAACTATAGGAAACAAACAGGGTTGCTGGAGGGGTGGGGGTGGCGGTGGGGGGATGGGGTAATTGACTGATAGACATTAAGAAGGGCACATGATGGGATGAGTGCTGGGTGTTAAGGCAACTGAGGATTGCTGAACACTAATCTGAAACTAATGATGTATTATATGTTGGCTAATTAAATTTAAATAACAAAACAAGGGCGCCTGGGTGGCTCAGTGGTTAAGCCTTTGCCTTCGGCTCAGGTCATGATCTCAGGGTCCTGGGATGGAGCCCCACATTGGGCTCTCTGCTCAGCAGGGAGCCTGCTTCTCTCTCTCCGCCTGCCTCTCTGCCTACTGTGATCTCTCTCTCTCTCTGTGAAACAAACAAACAAACAACAAAACAAAACAAAACCAAGTGTTGCCAAGATGCCAAAACTTTCATCCGCTGTAGATGGTCATGCAGACTGGTATAACCATGATGGAAATCTGTTTGGCAGTAACTATTGAAGTAACATACACCTACCTTTTGATCTAACAATCTCATTCCTAGTTTTTTTTTTTTTTAAAGATTTTATTTATTTATTTGACAGAGAGAGAGAGAGAAAGAGATCACAAGTAGGCAAAGAGGCAGGAAGAGAGAGAGGAGGAAGCAGGCTCCCTGCTAAGCAGAGAGCCCAGTGCAGGGCTTGATCCCAAGACCCTGAGATCATGACCTGAGTCGAAGGCAGAAGCTTTAACCCACTGAGCCACCCAGGCACCCCCATTCCTAGGTTTATCAGAGAGAAATACATTAGAGCATAAGTCCACCAAAAGACCATAAAAATGTTCATGGTAGCTTTAGTCATAATAGCCAAGACTGGTAAAATAAATTTTCATCAATAATAGAATAAACAAATTGTGGTATATTCATACAAAAAAATTACTACACAGCAATCACGAAGAATGAACTACTTAGATGAAGCAACATGGATGAATCTCTCATAGGCTGTGTTGAACAAAATAAGCCAGACACAAAGGGTACGTACTATAGGAGTCCATTTATATATAGTTCAAAAACAGGCAAAAATGATAGTGAGTGAGTGAGAATAATGGGTACCTGTGTGAGGGAGACTATAAATGAGAGGGGGCATAAAGGAACCTACTGGGATGCCAGAAATACTCTATCTTTCCTCCCTCCAAAGATTTATTTGAGAGAGAGAGAGAGAGAGAGAGAGAGAGAGAGAGAGAATTAATTAATGGGGGTGCAGAGAGAGATGGAGAGAGAAAATCTCAAACCAATTCCATGCTGAGTGTGGAGCCTGATGCAGGGCTTAATCTCAACACCCTGAGATCAGGACCTGAGCCAAAACCAAGAGCTGGACACTTAACTAACTGTGCCACCCAGGCGCCCCAGAGAAATATTCTGTATCTTGATCTGGGTGGCAGTTAGCATGAATATAAGCATATATAAAAATGTACTGAGCTTAAACTTAAGAGTAGTATACATTACTTTATGAAAGTTAGAGCTGGATAAAAAAAGTAAAAAAAAAACCCCACATATACTAAAACTGTATTTCAAATCAAATGCGGGTAGTTAAATGAGAAAATGATCTGAAAAACTACAGGTAAGGCAGTCAGTAGCAGTTAAGTACAACAGAAAACAAAAAACAATACAACAGAACACTTGCTTGAGCCTCTTCTACAACACAGAATTAAAAATAGATATGAAAATCAAGAAACGTGGAGACAGATCCCTAATCTTTATTTTTTAATTAAAAAAAAAAAGATTTATTTATTTAGAGAGACAGAGAGAGGGTGAGAGAGCACATGAGTGGGAGGGGCAGAGGGAGAGAGAATCTCAAGCAGACTCTGCACTGAGTGCGGAGCCTGATGTGGGCTTGATCCCAGGACCCATGAGATCATGACCTGAGCTGAAACCAAGAGTCGATAGTCCATGCTCAACTGACTGAGCCACACAGGAGCTCCAGATCCCTAACCTTTAAAAGCTACTTTGGAGCGATCAAGGAGAAGAGCAATGATCGCAAAAAATGAGAAAGAAAGGGATTAAAAAAGAGAGAGAAGGAAATCCTAAAAGATTTATTTATTATTTAAAAAAAGATTATTTATTTATTTGACAGAGAGAGAGAGAGAGAGAGAGAGAGAGGAGAGATCACAAGTAGGCAGAGAGGCAGGCAGAAAGAAAGGGGGAAGCAGGCTCCCTGCTGAGCAGAGAGCCCGATGTGGGGCTTGATCCCAGGACCCTGAGATCATGACCTGAGCTGAAGGCAGGGGCTTAACCCACTAAGCCACCCAGGCGCCCCTAGAAATTCTGAAAGATTTAAAGCCTGAACATTCTGAGGGCATGTTAAGAAACTTAGTAAAAGACCAACACCTTCATTAATGATGGCAAAAAAGTGTTTTGTTTTGTTTTTTAAAGATTTTATTTATTTATCTGACAGCGAGAGAGGGATCACAAGTAGACAGACAGGCAGGCAGAGAGAGAGGGGGAAGCAAGCTCCCTACCGAGCAGACAGCCCGATGTGGGGCTCGATCCCAGGACCCCGGGATCATGACCTGAGCCGAAGGCAGAGGCCCTAACCCACTGAGCTACCCAGGCGCCCCTTTGTTTTTTGTTTTAAGGAATCAGAGGCTCATTTGTGTTCGGTGGGAAAGAGTGGCGTGATCAATTAGTAATGCCTGTCTTGGCACAGAATGAAAGGATACCTATCAGACATTTGCCAGACATATCTTGGTTTAGTCTTTAATTTCCAAGGATAATAAGAAAAAAATATCCTATACACATTAAAAAGAAAGCACACACAAACACACAAATCCGATTGGCCTCAGACTTCTGCCCAAACACTAGTTAGTCATGCATGGAGAAGAGCAAAAGAAAAAACATTTTCAGATAAACCAAGACTTAAAAAGATAATAAACATTTATCTTTCAGAAAAAATATTACTTAAATATGTATCCTATTTAATATAGGTAAAACAAGATATTAGTAAAAACTCAAGAACATTGTTGGGGCGCCTGGGTGGCTGAGTGCCTTAAAGCCTCTGCCTTAGGCTAGGGTCATGATCTCAGGATCCTGGGATCGAGCCCCGCATCGGGCTCTCTGCTCAGCAGGGAGCCTGCTTCCTTCTCTCTCTGTTTGACTCTCTGCCTACTTGTGATCTCTCTGTCAAATAAATAAAATCTTAAAAAAAAAAAGGGGGTCTACAGACCCCTGTGCACATGTCTCCTCCTCCGCAGATCCATGTCCCCAGTCCCCTAAGCCAGACCCCGTTCCCACCCTGCACTTGGCCCCTCCTCAGCCCCCACTCAGTGAGAGCTCCTACAGCACTGGGGTGGGGGGGCTGGGGAAGAAACTCTTCATATGAAAAAAACTAGACACATGGGGCGCCTGGGTGGCTCAGTTGGTTGGGCGACTGCCTTTGGCTCAGGTCATGATCCTGGAGTCCCAGGATCGAGTCCCACATTAGGCTCCCAGCTTGATGGGGAGACTGCTTCTTCCACTGACCCTCTCCCCCTCTCATGCTCTCTCTCTCTCTCAAATAAGTAAATAAAATCTTTAAAATAAAAAAAGTTAAAAAGAAAAGAAATCAAGAATACCTTCAACAAATAGCGTTAAATTGCATTTAAAAAAGGAAAGTGTGAAGGATTTGAGATTCTGCCCTGGATTGGCATCTTGGCCATGTGCTTGGTGACCCCAGCATAGCCACTGTGCACACCACAGGTTCACTAATAGGGGTAAGGAAAAAAGGGCTGCCCATTATCCACATCAGTGGAATCTTGGTGCAGTCTCTGAAGTTAATCATTACCATGTCAAAAGGTTTGGAGAAAATTACTGATTATGGAAGCATTTTCCTGATTGATGAAAAATAACTCGGTTACATTCATCTAATCCTTGTAGAAGGTTATGCAGTGTATTAATGTAATGAATAATAAAAACAACAAAAAAGTAAAACAAAAAGGGAGGTGGGGAAACTGTTATACATTAAAAGGACCTTGATATCATATAACCAAGAACAAAGTATGGAGCTTGCCTATCAGATCTTAATTCTAATGGAGCCATTGTGAAATGGCATTTTAAAAAATTTTCATTCCGGTATAGTTAACATACGGTGTTACAGTAGTTTCAGGTGTACAATATAGTGATTCAACAATTCTATATATTTCTCAGTGCTCATCATGATACATGTACTCTTAATCCCCATCACCTATCTTACCCATCTCCTCACCTACCCTCCTTCTGTAACCATCAGTTTGTTCTCTATAGTTGTCTATTTTTTAAAAATTTGTCTCATTTTCTTTGCTTGTTTTATTTTTTAAATTCCACATCTGAGTGAAATCATATTAGTCTTTCTCTAACTTATGTCACTTACCCTCTAGATCCATCCATGTTGCTGCAAATGGCAAAATTTCATTCTTTTTTATGGCTGAGAAATATTCCATTGTGTGTATGTGTGTGCATAGGCATACATACACATACAACCTCTTCTTTATCTATCCATTCATCTATCAATGGACACTGGGTTGCTTCCATAATTTGACTACTGTAAATAATGCTGCCATAAACATAGGGGTGCATATATCTTTTCGAATTAGTGTTTTCATATTCTTTGGGGTAAATACCCAGGAGCAGAATTATTGGATCCTGTGGTAGTTCTATTTTTAATTTTTCGAGGAACCTCCACACTGTTTTCCACAGTGGCTGCACCAGTTTGCATTCCGTCCAACAGTGCACGAGGGTTCCTTTTTTTTTCACATCCTCACCAACACTTGCTGTTCCTTGTGTTTTTGATTCTAGCCAGTAAAATGGCATTTTTGAGATAATCTGGAGAATTTGAAAATGGATTATGGATGAAATGAAAATGGATGCTGATCCAGGGCAGAATCTCAAATCCTTCCCACTTCCCTTTTTTAAATGCCATGATATTTACAAATTATTCACTCTGATATATATAATAATGTTATAGAGGTCATGTTAGGGAAAAAGCTTTACAAGTTAGTGATGTCTACTGAAGTATTTTCAATATGATGAATGGGGTTTGATTCAAAACTTCCAAGGATAAAAATCTGGCAGGGGGAAAAGGAGAATGATTGAAAGAAAGAAAGAAAGAAAAAAAAAAAAAGCAAAATGTTGACCCCTGCTCAAGCTACATGGTGATTCATTATACTATTCTCTACTTTACTTGTATGTTTGAAAATTTTAACAACAAAACCCAACAAAAACCCAAGAGTAAAAGTAGATACAGTGTTTTAAAAAAACAAGTGGCAAAAAGCAAAAAGAGTAAAAGATAGTTCATTTTATATTAGCAATGTTAATAGGATTCTAAAAACACTACCAATGTTAAAAATTATTCTTTAAAGAGACGATACACAATGTATACATGGTATAAACACATTTAATGATAGTAGGGTTGAGATTGTAAAGTGGTTAATTGGAACACTACAGCACAGGTTTGAATTACAGGTGTGTGATCTTAGGTACAGTGCTTAATCTGGGTCTCAGTTTCTTTATCTGTAAAATGGGGATATAGCAGTGCTTATCCCAGGTAAGACCACTGTAAAGATTAAATAGTGGCACAATGCAAGCGTAAATAAATAGCTGCTATTATCTAAAAATCTCACTAACACCCATAAGAACTAGGAAATGGAGGAGTAGTGAGAGAAGGGGATATAGGAAGCCCTACATTTATGTGTGGGGAGGTGTGACAGATACTGCAAATTGTTTCCCACTATCTGTTCTCCTACTCTTCCTTTGTTTTTATTTATTTATTTATTATTTATTTTTTTTAAAAGATTTTATTTATTTATTTGATACAGAGAGAGAGATCACAAGTAGGCAGAGAGGCAAGCGGAGAGAGAGAGGAAGCAGGCTCCCCGCTGAGCAGAGAGCCCGATGTGGGGCTAGATCCCAGAACTCCGAGATCATGACCCGAGAGCCGAAGGCAGAGGCTTAACCAACTGAGCCACCCAGGCGCCCCTCCTACTCTTCCTTTGTAAAAGAACTCTTGATTTTTAGCTATGCATATGACTGCCTGGAATAAAATTATTTCCCAGTCTACATTGCAGCTAGGTTTGGCCATGTGACTCAATTCTGGCCAACAGAATTAGAAGTTAGTGTATGAACTCTCAAGATAGGTACTTAAAGGGAGAGGCATCTTTAAATTTTTTTTTTTAGAGTTGCATTCCCTTTTTTTTTTAAGATTTTATTTATTTATTTGACAGAGAGAGAAAGAGCGTGTGTGCATAAGCATGGACAGTGGTATGCAGAGGGGTGGTGGTAGCGAGAAGCAGCTTCCCCACTGAGCAAGAACCCAATGTGGGGCTCCCTGAGCTGAAGGCAGACACTTAAGCTTAACCGACTGAGCCACCCAGGTGGCCCTGCATGCCTTCCTTTAACTGTTTTTACTTCCCACAGGCTTATATGTAGATGAAAAGGCCTCATATTCCATTAGCCATCTTAGACTGTATGGGTCTTTGGAAATGAAAACAATGTACAGCAGAGCAACAAAATGGAAAGAGCCTTGGTCTGTGACACCACAAGGTGCCAAATCGGAAAACCTCTGGGCTTCTTTCACTTGAGACAAAAATCTACTTCTATCTTATTTAAGTTACTGTTACTATATTTTGGAATTTTCTGAATATAATCCTAACTAAGATGAGATACTGTTATATCCTGTTTAATTCTTCCTGGTAAGTAGAGAAAAATAATTTAAAGTATTTTTTTTAAAGATTTTATTTATTTATTTGACACAGAGAGAGAGAGAGAGAGAGAGATCACAAGTAGGCAGAGAGGCAGGCAGAGAGAGGGGGGGAAGCAGGCTCCCTGCTGAGCAGAGAGCCCGATGCGGGGCTCGATCCTAGGACCCTGAGATCATGACCTGAGCCCAAGGCATAAGCTTAACCTATTGAGCCACCCATGCGCCCCTAAAGTATTTTTTTAAATTAAAGATAAAGAAGTGGAATTAAAATGCAATGAATACAGAGGTGGTGATTGCACGACACTGTAAATGTTCTAAATGTCAAGGAATTATTTATTTAAATGGCTAATTTTAGATGTTATATAAATTTCATCTCAATAACTTTTTAATGCCATGTTATAAATACAGTTTAGAAAAGACATACATAAAACAATGAGATTTAGGAAAAAAGGGGGATGAGGGGGGATATAAGAAAAAAATCTATTAGGCAAAGATAAATACCAAAATAAAACAAAAAATCAAAGTAGGATACAAGGCAAGAATGAACTGAAATGAAAATAAAGAAACAAAACACTTTGAAATACAAGGAGAAACTGACAAAAGCACAACTGTAGTAGTAGACTAATATCACTAATACCACCATCCATTCTTTAACACATCAAGCAGGTAAAAATAATATAATTAGAATACTGTAATTAATAATGATAATTGGATAGCTATATATTGAATTTTGTACGCTACAAAAATATATTATTCTCAAAATCCATGCAAGTTCAAAGAAAAAAAAGTATTATGTACTGGGTCAGAGAAATTTAAAAAAATATCCTGAAGTAGAAATTAAAAAACAGAAGTTTAAGAAATCCAACTAAAAGAACCCCACGAAATTCTACCAAAGAACTTAAGAATCAAAGAGAAAATCAAGGGGTGCCTGAGTGGCTCAGCTTGTTAAGCATCTGCCTTTGTCGTAGGTCATGATCCCAGGGTCCTGGAATTAAGCCCCACAACAGGCCCCTTGTTCAGCGGGAAGCCCCTTCCACTCCCCCTACTTGTGTTCCCTCTCGGTCTATATCTCTGTCAAATAAATAAATAAAATCTTAAAAAAAAGAGAGAAAATCAAAATGATAATTAAAAGCCTATTTTGGAAATAAGCATTAAATAGCACACATCTAAATGGATTAGAATGTGGCCAAAGTACTAGTAATGGCATATGCGAAGCTATAAAGCTTTTAAGTAAACTAATAAAAACATAAACATAGAAGATCCAACAAAGTAGAACAAACCACACCAAAGACAAGTAAAAGAAAATAAAGATAAAAATAAAAAATATAAAATTATAAGAGCTAGTTTTTGAAAACTAAGAAATGCACATTGCTAACGAATTTAAGAAAAAAAATCAGAGAACACAAATTAGCAATGGAAAGTGGATATAACAGTATAGTCTTAAAAAAAAGTATAGTCTTAATTTTTTGTTAATAAGGAGATTAAAAAATGTGATGTAAGAGAAATAGATGATTTTCTGGATTAGGTTAAGTTAACAAAACCAATACAAAAGTAATGGAAATGTTCTGTAATCACAATTGTGGTGGTGTTTACACTAGTGTATATTTTTGTCAAACTCATCCAACTGAACATTTAAAACTACTGAATTACTCATTCTATGTGTTTGTTATATCTCAATAATTCTGCCTAAAAATTTGACACAAGAGCTAAAAAACCAGAAAAGACTAATAAGCAAAGAACAGAAAAAGGAGGGAGATGTTCAAGTTTTTCTTTCCAAACCTACTACCGGCCGAGTTCCTCCAAATCATCCATGTGTTCAGTCAGTAATACTTATTAGTGGTGTGGGAAGGGGGTCTATTCTCCAGGAACTGTTCTAAGCACTAGAGATTAATACAGGAAATAAAAATAAAGTTTTTACATTCTGGTGGGAAACAATGAATAAGCAAAGCAAAAACAAAAGCAAAAACCTGTTGTCAGGTAAGGATAAGTGCCAAGATATAAAGTCCAGTAGGGGACAGAGTTTGCTTGGGGTAGAGTATTCATTTCTATAGATCATGGGAAAAGAACTTTCTGATAAGGCTGACTACTGAATAGAGATCTGAAGGACACAAAAAGTAAACTATGCAGTGAATGCAGTAGAAGTGCAAAGGCCCAGAGCATGACTTGTCTGGCATGACTCAAGAACGAGTAGGCCGGTTTGGCCAGTGAGGAGTAAGCAATGAGGAGAGTGGTAGGGATGAGGTCAGAAAGGAAGTAGGCCCCAGTCAGGGCTTGATATTTCTTTCTGAGTGAGAGGAACCCTCTGGAAGAGTTTAGATCAGTAGTGTTAAATAATCCAACTTACATCTAAAAGATCATTCTGATGCTGTTTTGTGACTGGATGGAAGGGGCAAAGGTCAGAGTAAGCCTACTGTTAACAGATTAAGCAAGAGAAAGGCACATTTTAGACCAGGGTAGTGTTACTGTAAATTGATTCTGCATGGTATTTTTAAAGATTTATTTACTAGAGAGAGAGAGAGAGAGAGAGTATAAGTGGGAGGGTTAGAGGGAGAGGGAAAGAGGAAGAGGGAGACAGAATCTCAAGCAGACTCCTTGCTGAGCATGGAGCCTGATGTGGGGCTCGATCCCATGACCCTGAGATCATGACCTGAGCTAAAATCATGGGTGAGACCTTAACCGACTACACCACCCAGGTGCCCCAGATTCTACGTGTATTTTAAAGACAGAGTGATAGGACTGCTGAGAGTCTGAAGGTAGAATCTGAGAGAAAGAGTCAAGAATGACTCTCAAAGTAATGTACACTTTCCAAGGCACAGAAAAAGCAGAGCTGCTTCCCATTCTTTTTACAAAGTCAGCACAGCCTAATACTCAAACATTCGAAGAATAAACAGCAAAGATAGAAAGGAGAGGCCAGGCCCATTATGGAAGTGGATGTAAATATCCTAAGTGAAATAACAGCAAATCAAATTTAGCAGACCATTAAAATACAACTCACTGAGTCCAGAGTTTATTCCAATAAGAAATGGACAAGTCAAGTTCAGAAAATATATTTAACATATCACACAAAGAAAGAAGTGACTATTTTAATAGCATTTTATTTTTTATTTTATTTATTTATTTTTAAATATTTTATTTATTTATTTGACAGAGAGATAGCACAAGTAGGCAGAGCAGCAGGTAGAGGGAGAGGGAGAAGCAGGCTCTCCCCTGAGCAGGGAGCCTGATGTGGGGCTCCATCCCAGGACCCTGGGATCACGACCTGAGCCAAAGGCAGATACCTAACTGACTGAGCCACCCAGGGGCCCCATTTTATATGTATATAAAATATATCTGTTAAAACTTCAGCATACATTTCTTTCCTTTTTTTTCACAAGTAGAGACTCAGTAAAAAATAGAAAAACATAGGGCACCTGAATTGCTCTGTCAGTTAAATGTCTGTCTTGGATCAGCTCATGATCTCAGGGTTCTGGGACTGAGGTTGGCAGCATAGGGGGTGGGATTCCTGCTCAGGAGGGAGTCTGCCTATCCTTCTGCTCTTCCCCTTGCTCATCCCTTTGCCCCTCTCTCTGCTGTGCCCACTCTCTCTCTCAAATAAAATCTTAAAAATAAAAGAAAAACACTTCTTTAATATGCTAGTTATCTTTTAAAATAACAGAGGCATTATGTAAATGTTCAAAATACTAAAATATTCCTATTAAAATTTAAAAAATTCTTACTTTCACAGCATTATTATTTAAATGCATCTAGTTTCAGGTAAGGCAATGAGGCAGAAATCAGAATAAGATATAGGACTATTGAAAAAGAGATAACATTGTCATTATAGTAAATATAATTAGAAAATCCAAAGTGATCAGCTAAAAGACAAAACAATAAGAGAGCTGATGCGATAGCTGGATATAAATAAGTTAGCTTTTCCAAAGTACTATTTAGAAGGTTTAAAGGAAAAAAATCCCATTCATTATAGTAAATTACTGAAAAAATGAGATGTGAGACATAAAGAAACTGATATGCAGAGAATATTTTGTTCTAATAAGAAAATTTATAACCATTTCAATTTTTCACAGAAAAATTTTTTAAACATTTTTTTTAAATTTTTATTTTTTTAAAAGACTTTATTTATTTGAGAGAGAGAGAATGAGAGAGGGGAAGAGGTCAGATGGAGAAGCAGACTCCCCACTGAGGAGGGAGCCCAATGCGGGATGAGCCAATGGCAGTTGCTTAACAACTGAGCCACCCAGGCGCCCTTCACAGAAAATTTTAAAGTGAATGCAATTCCAATCAAAATGCCATGAGAAGCGCTCATTTCAACAGCACATATATTAAAATTGGAATGACAGAGAGATTAATGGTCCCTGCAAAAAGATGACAAATTCATGAAGTGGTCTGTTTTTGTTGTATATTTCAAAGTTGCTAAGGGAATAATCTTAAAAGTTATCATCACTGGGGCACCTGAGTGGCTCAGTTGGTTAAGTGTCTGACTCTTGATCTCAGCTCAGATCTTTTTTAAAAAGATTTTTATTTATTTATTTATTTGATAGAGAGATAGAGAGAGATCACAAGTAGGCAGAGAGAGAGGGGGGGAAGCAGGCTCCCTGCTGAGCAGAGTCTGATGCGGGCTTGATCCCAGGACCCTAGGATCATGACCTGAGCCTAAGGCAGAGGCTTTAAGCCACTGAGCCACCCAGGCGCCCCATCAGCTCAGATCTTGATCTCAGGGTGTTCAAACCCCGTGCTGGTATCCATGCTGGGTATGGAGCCTACTTTAAAAAAAAAAAAGTTCTCATCACAAGAAAAAAAGATATGTGACTATATGTGGTGATGGATTCTGATTAGACATGGTGACCACTTTGTGTATATTATTGAATAATCATGTTGTACACCTGAAACTATTATAATGTTATCTGTTAATTATAGCTCAATAAAAAAGTACCATGAGGATTTGGGGGAAGGGGAGTTAATGGGACTTAAAAAGTATATGTAGCTGGGAAAAGTGAAGGGGATATTGCACCAAATATTAAAAAAAGGGTATGTGTAAAGTCACATCACTAGTATTAAAACATATCACAAAGCTACGGTAACTCAAACAGTAAAGTTAGGTTTCAAGAATATACAAACATAAAACAGCCAAGAGACAAATGCTAGTATGCATGTCTATCTATCTACACATACAGATTCTAGTATAGCATATATACATATAGCTAGTATATGATGAAGCTTAACTTTTAATTCAAAAAGGACAGAATAAATTATCTGATAAATGATGCTAAGACCATTTGGAAACTACTTTGAAAAATTAAGTTAACCCCCCCCCAAAAAAAAGAAAAATTAAGTTAGATCTCTACCTCATTTCATTCAGCACAATAAATTCCAAATAAAAATTTTTTTCTAAAAGATTTTATTTATTTATTTGACAGAGAGAGAGAGAGAGAGACAGGGAGAGAGGGAACACAAACAAGGAGAATGTGAGAGGGAAAAGCAGGCTTCCTGCCGAGCAGGGAGCCTGTGTTGGGGCTCGATCTCAGAACCCTGGGATCATGACCTGAGTGGAAGGCAGATGCTTAACCAACTGAGCCATTCAGGCACCCCTCCAGATAAAAGTTTTAATAATAATATTTTTTCAAAAGGTAAAATAATAAGAGCATATAATTAGTCATCTAACTGGAGGTTAGGAAGACTTCTATAAGCACAGAAACAAATTTCATAAAGGGAAAATAGATTTGACTACATAAAATTGTAAATCATTTGCATTTGAGAAAATTCCATAGATAATGGATGATAAGTGACAAGCTGTATAAAAATATTTTCAATATAAATGACTGAAAAAAAGTTATGACCCTTGCTAGAAAGGCCTTTAAAAAAAAAGTAAGTTAAAAATATTCCAATATATAATGGGCAAAGGACATGACAAGGTAACTCCCTAACAAAGATATACAAATGTCAATGTTCAGAAGTGCCCGAGGATTCCTCTCTTCAACATTTTCAAAATCAGGTTATTAGTTTCAGTGGTAATTCTCATTATGTCAAAGACCCATTTACAGGGCATCTGGGTGGCTCCGTCGTTTAAGCGTCTGCCTTTGGCTCAGGTCATGATTCTAGAGTCCCAGGATTGAGTCCCGAGTTGGGCTCCCTGCTCAGTGGGGAGTCTGCTTCTCCCTCTGCCCTAAACCCACTCTCTCTCTCTCAAATAAATAAAATCTTAAAAAAAAAAAGACCCATTTTATTACTGATCCAATAAAGGAATAACTCAACTTGCTCATTTTATTTATTGTTCACTGGAAAATAGATTTACTATTCTTGACTCCAAGTGTTGTTCTGGTTATTAAAAAAAAAATCAAAACTAGACTTAAAGTCTAAAAATTTGTCATCCTTTAAGGATATCCAAAGGATGTGTCATGGGGTCCAGAAAGCAGAGGTCCCAAACCAAAGCCTAAGTGATAGAAATAACACTAATATACTTGTATACAGGAGTTCTGCTTCCAATATGGCCAAGTAAGTTCCTACTGGATCCATTTCCTGCAGATAACAATGATAAACTCAGGGCAAAATTATTAAAACAAATACCTAAGGCCCTAGAGAGTGAACCACAATAGGCAAGATTTGAAAGAGGTACTGATACTCCGAAGAAGGAGCTGGGAGAGTTAACTTTACCTCCTCCTCCCAACTTATAGGTTTAGGGAAGGCATCCCATACAGGACTGCTCAAAGTCTGTGGGAGAAATCCAGTCTTTAATAGTGTAAAGAAAGAGAGGGCAAAGTTTGGGACAATCATAGCTGCTAGAGAGTAAGTGAGGAAATCATATAAAGGAGGAAGTCAGAGAGGAGGTCCCATATTCTGTATACACGTAATGCTTAAATTTCTGGCTGACTCTTGAATGGTGCATACACAGATTAAATGTAATATAAATGAATTAATGTAAGCCAAGAAACCAGACAAAGCGGATGGATGTTTGACTTGCAGTTTGAATCCAACCAATTGAACTGCCAGCTAAAATAAAACATCAACCTTCTCTGGAGAAATAAAACAGAATCTATGGGACATTTACAGCTCCAGGATAAAATCTAAAATTACTCAATATACAAAGAAACAGGAAAATGTGACCTATTCTCAAGAGAAAATATAGTAAATGGAGACCAACTTCGAAATGACAAGAATGTTAGAATTAACAGCAAGACTGGCAAAGAAGTTATCATAATTGTGTTCAATGAAATAAAGGAAAATGATTGAAATAAGTGAAAAGATAGGAAATCTCTACAGAGAAACAAAAACTATGAAAAAGAACCATCTAGAATTTCCAAATGGAAATTCTAGAAATGAAAAAAACCACCAATATCTGAAATAAGAAAGTCACTGGAGGGACTTAAAAGAAAATGGAGATGACAAAGAAGTGAGTAAATTTAGTCAGAATAATGGAAATAAGCCAATCTTAAGAACAGAGAGAAAAAAATAATTAAGCCTTTTAGATTTGGGAGACAATTGTAAAAGGCCTAATGTATGTGTAACTGAATCCCAGAAGCAAAAGAGAGCTTGGAGCACAAAAGAAAATATTATTATTCGGTTATAATGTCTAAGTTTTGCCAGTTTGGTGAAAGACAATTTATAGATTCAAGAATATAGCAAACCCCAAGTAGGGTAAATTCAAAGAAAATTATTCTTAGACATTTAATAGTCAAACTACTGAAAATGTTGAAAGCAGCCACAGAAAAATGACACACTGGATACAGAGAATAATTTTTGTTAAAAACAGTCAGATCTTTTATTTTATTTTTTAAGTTTTATTTATTTGACAGAGAGAGACACAGTGAGAAAAGGAACATAAGCAGAGAGCTCAAAAAGGTACTCAATCCCAGGACCCTGGGATCATGACCTGAGCTGAAGTCAGATGCTTAACTAACTGAGCCACCCAGGTGCCCAAGAAAACAATTTTTCTACCCCCTAAATTAAAATAGATATTTAGATCTAGGGTGCCGAGCCGGCTCAGTCAGCAGAATGTGGAACTATTGATCTTGGGGTCATGAGTCTGAGCCCCACATTGGGAGTAGTTTACTTAAAAAATAATAATAAATAAATAAAATAAAATAGATATATAAATCTGCTTAAAGCAAAAATCATAACATTTTATAAATCGTGCTGAGAAAACTGGATATTCACATGCTAAAGAATTTAGCTAGGTCCCTAATACCAAATACAGAAATTAATTCAAAATTGATCAGAGCTAAAACTGTGAACCAAAACTATAAAACTCTTAGAATAAAACATAGGGGAAAATCTTCATGACATTGGATTTGGCAATGTTTTATTTCATATGACACCAAAAGCACATGCAACAAGAGAAAAAATAGATAAAATGGCAAATTTTGTTATGTACATTTTACTATACACCAACAACCTTATCACTGTGGGCTTTAGTGTTATTAAAAATTTTTTCCAATATTAAACTAGTAGGAATAAAGTTTGCATGTCTTCAAAGCAAAAACAACAAAACAACCCCATAACATTGTCATGTGGGGTTTTATAATATATGTAATTTACATTTATAAAATATGTAACATTTATAATATGTGTAATATGTTACATACATATGTATGTTATGGTATATACTATATAGCAACCAAAATAATAAAATACAGAGCTACGGGTAACCAGAACTGTATAGTTACAAGGTTTTTATGTGTTATGTGAAGTGGTATAAAAGTAACTCTAATTAGACTGAAAAGTTAAGGATGTCTGCTATAGTCTACAGAGCCAAAACTAAAGAAATTGTAAACAGATATAACTAAAAGCTAATAAGTAAGTTAAAATGGAATTCTTTTCTTTTTCTTAAGATTGTATTTATTTGAGAAAGAGAGCTCATGGGACAAGCAGGGGGAGGGGCAGATGGAGAAGCAGGCTCCCCACTGAGGAAGGAGCCTGTTGTGAAACTCGATCCTAGGACTCTGGGATCATGACCTGAGCTGAAGGCAGATGCTTAACCAACTGAGCCATCCACGTGCCCCTAAAATGGAATTCTAAAAAAAATTCAAATAATCTAAATGGAGTCAGGAAAGGTACAAAAAGGAAGAACAAAAACCAGAAAGGTCAAACAAAACAAATAACAAAACTGTAAGTCTAAACTCAACCGAATAATTACATCAAATATTAATGAACTAAATTACCCCAATTAAAAAGAAGAGATTGTCAGTATGGATTAAAAACTAAGACCAATTATATGTTGTCAATAAAAGACACATTTTATTTCATTTTAAAAAATATTTTATTTATTTGTTTGACAGAGAGAGAGAGACACAGTGAGAGAGGGAACACAAGCAGGGGGAGTGGGAGAGGGAGAAGCAGGCTTCCCGCCAAGCAGGGAGCCTAATGCGGGGCTTGACCCCAGGACTCTGGGATCATGACCTGGGCTGAAGGTAGATGCATTTTAATGACTGAGCCATCCAGGCACCCCAAAAGACACATTTTATATAAAAAGACACACCCTGGTTAAAAGCACATGGATGGGAAAAGATACACCATGCAAATAATAAACATAAGAAGGCTGGAGTGGCTATACTAATATCAGAAAAAACAGATTTCAAAGCAAAGTATTACCAGAGATAAAAGAAGTATATTTCACAATGCTAAAACAGTCAATTCATCAGGAAGATAAAACTATCATAATTTTGTATGTGCTAATAATAGAGACCAAAATATAGGAAGTAAAAATTAACAGAATTAAAGAAAAAAAATCTACAATCATACTTGCAGATGTTAACACTCCTCTTTCAGAAACTAATAGAGCACCTAGATAAAATGTTAGTAAAGACAGAGAGGAACCAGGGGTGCCAAGGTACCTCAGACAGTTAGGTGTCTGCCTTTGGCTCAGGTCATGATCTCATGGTCCTGGGATGGAGTCCCGCATTGGGCTCCCTGCTCAGTAAGGAGTCGGCTTCTCCCTCTGCCCCTCCCCCCCTGCTCGTGCATGCTCTCAAATAAATAAATAAAATCTAAAAGAAAAAGACATAGGGCGCCTGGGTGGCGCGGTTGGTTGGGCGACTGCCTTCGGCTCAGGTCATGATCCCGGAGTCCTGGGATCGAGTCCCACATCGGGCTCCCGGCTCCATGGGGAGTCCGCTTCTCACTCTGACCTTCTCCCTTCTCGTGCTCTCTCTCACTCTCTCTCTTTCCTAATAAATAGATAAATAAAATCTTAAAAAAAAAAAAAAAGACATAGAAGATCTGAACACTATTAATCACCTTGATCTAATTGATATTTATAAATCACTATACCCAGTAACTATGGAATACATTGTTTTCATATACACATAGTATGTCCTTCAAGATAGAAATGTACTGCTCCATAAACCAAGTCTCAATAGATTTACAAGGACTGAATAATGCTATGTGATCACAATAGAATTAAATTAGGTTTTGATAACAATGAGATACCTAGGAAACCCCCAAATATTTGGAAATGAAATAACATACCTCTAAATAACCTACACATCACTATAGATCCTACAGATATCAAAATAACAGCAAGGAATTATTATGAACCATTTTATACCAACAAGTTTGACAATTTAGATGAAATGGGCAAATTCCTTGAAACCTACAACTTATCCAAACTGATACAAATTAAACAAAATATGGATAATTTTATATATTAATTAAATAAATGGAATTAATTATCAAAAAGCTTCCCATAAGAACTCTAGGCCAAGGAGGTTTTACTAGTAAATTCTATCAAACATTTAAGGAAGAATTAACAACAATATTACATAAACTCTTTCAGAAAATGGAGGAGCAGGAAGTTATACTTCTAAGTCATTTAATGAGGTCACTATAGCTCTAATGCCAAAACCTGACAAGATAATGACAACAGCAAAATTATAGGTATCTCTCATGAACATTGACACAAAGATCCTAACCAAAATACTGGCAAATCCAATATAGAGAATAAGGTTTATTCAAGTAAGGCAAGCTGTTTAAACAGTTAAAAATCCATCAGTGGGACGCCTGGCTGGCTTAGTTGGTTAAATGTCTGCCTTCGGCTCAGGTCATGATCCCAGGGTCTTGGGATGGAGTCTCATATCTGGATGTTGCTCAACAGGGAGCCTGCTTCTCCCTCTGCCTGATGCTTCCCCTGCTTGTGCTCTCTCTAACAAATAAATAAATAAATAAATAAATAAATAAATAAATAAATAAATAAATTTTTTAAAAGAAAAAAAGGATGACTGCTTCTATTAAAAAAAAATCCATCAGTGACTCTTAAAACTTATTAATGGGAAAACAATCAACTCAATTAAATGGACCAAAGATCTGAAAAGACACCTCACTGAACTAGATATATATATGGCAAACAAGCACATGAAAAGATGTTCAATATTATAAGCCATTAAGGAACTGCAAATTGAAACAAACACAAGATACTACCACATGGCTATCAGAATGGCTAAAATCCAAAACTCAGACAACACCAAATGCTAGCAGGGATGTGGAGAAACAGGAATTTTCATTCATTGCAGGTAGGGTGCAAAATGGTATAGCTACGCTAGAGGCAGTCTGGCAGTTTCCGACAAAGCTAAACATGGTTTTACCATATGATCTAGCAGATTTGGGTAAAATTAGGTTTTTACCCAACGGAGCTGAAAACATACACAAAATTCCGCACACAAAAAGAGCAGCTTTATTCATTCGAAGTGGCCTCATCCATACTTTCCAAAACCTGGTTGCAATCAAGATGTCCTTCAACAAGTGAATGGATAAACAAACTGTGATAGATCCATACAATGGAGTAGTATTCAGGAATAAAAAGAAATGAGCTGGGGCGCCTGGTTGGCTCAGACGGTTAAGCGTCTGCCTTTGGCTCGGGTCATGATCTCCAGGTCCTGGGATCAAGCCCCACATCTGGGCTCCCAGCTCAGAGGGGAATCTACTTGTCCCTCTACCTCTCCCCTCTGGTCATGCTCTCTCTCTGTGTCTCTCAAATGAATAAATAAAATCTTAAAAAAAAAAAGGAAATGAGCTATCAATCCACAAAAATAACCTTAAATGCATATTGCTCAGTGAAGCAATCTGAAGAGACTACACACTCTACAGCATTCTTGAAAAGGCAAAACTACAGAGACAGTAGTAAGATCAGCGGTTAGCAGGGGCTAGAGATGATGAAGGGATGAATAAGGTGGGGTACACGATATTTAGGGCTGTGAAACTATTCTGTATTGATACTGTGGATCAGTATCAATACAATGGTGAATACATGTCATTATACATTTGTCAAAACCCTCAAAATTGAAAAAAACACAAAGAATGAATGCTGCTGTAAACCATGGACTTCAGTTAATAATAACGTATCAATATTCACTCATCAGTCCTAAGAGATGTGCCACACTAATGCAAGACATTGTTAATAATAAGAGAAACTGTTGGGGAGGTGGAGGTGGCAGGCGAGTTAGTACATGTGACTTGGGTCTTTTCGCTCTCTTAAAGTAAGAGTCATAAAAGAAAGACATGATAAACTAGACTTTATTAAAATGAAAAATTTCTCTTAATTTTTTTAAAGATTTTATTTATTTTTTTGACAGAGAGAGAGAGAGAGAGAGAGATCACAAGTAGGCGGAGAGGCAGGCAGAGAGAGAGGGAGAAGCAGGCTCCCTGCTGAGCAGAGAGCCCGATGCGGGGCTCGATCCCAGGACCCTGAGATCATGACCTGAGCCGAAGGCAGAGGCTTTAACCCACTGAGCCACCCAGGTGCCCCTAAAATGAAAAATTTCTGTTCACTAAGACAATGTTAAGAAAATAAATAGGCAAGCCACACACTGAGTGAAAATATTCACAAAACCTATATCTGACAAAGTACTTGGATCCAGAATACATAAAGATATCTTATAACTCAGTAACAATAAAACAACTCAATTAAAGAAAACGGGTGAAATATATGAATAGACCCTTCACAAAGATATACAATGGCCAGTAAGAGGATGAAAAAAGAAATATTAGTCCTCAGGGAAATGCAAATTAAAGCCAAAATGATACACTGTCAACTCCCCAGCCCCTGAAACTACCATGAGGATATAGAGCAAGAGGAACTCTTCCACATTGTTGGAGTGTAATATGGTGCAATCACTTTTGGAAACAGGTCTAGGAGTCTCCAATAAAAAAAAAAGCCCCATACATCTACCTGATGACTCAGCAACTCCAATCCTAGGTATTTACCCAAGACAAAACATGTGTGTACAAAAAGATATGTGTAGAACTATTCGTATCACTTTATTCATAATAGCCCCAAAGTGGAAATAGGTTAGCTGTCCATCAATCCATCAGTCTATCTCATGTTCATAAAATGGAGAGCTACACAGCAATAGAAACAAACTACCGATAAATGTAAAAACATGGAAGAATCTCAAAAACTGTACATTAAACCAAAGAAGCCTGTCTAAAAAGAGTATATGCCATATGATTCCATTTACATCAACTTCTAAAAAAGGCAAATCTAAGCTATGGTAGAAAACTTTAGAATAGAGGCTGCCTCTGGGGATTTAGGTGGACATAAGGGATCACGACAAGAAGATATTATATTTTGATAGGTTTGGGGTTACATGCATTTGTCAGAACCTAGCAAAGGTGCACTTAGTAGTTGTCCATTTCATTTTATGTAAATTTGACCTCAAAAGAAAAAGCCATAAAAAAACACTGAATTCTAGCTAATAACACATAGCATGCTGAAGGATTTAGAGAAAATGTATTGATGACATAAATCAAAAAGAAATTGATGAAAAGGGCACCAGGTTGGCTTGGTCAGTAGAGCATGCAAATCTTGAGCTCAGGATTATGAGTTCAAGTCCCATGTTGGGTGTAGAGATTACTTAAAAAAGTTGAAAAAAAAAAAAGAAATTGATGATGGATGTAGAGATGTATAGATACATGATAAAGCAAGTATGAGAAAAGGAGAATGACAGAATCTAGATGCTAGAATAAGTGAGTTCACTGTAAAATTCTTTTAACTTTGTAGTATTAAAAGAAGGTTGGAAATCACTAGCTATATTGGCAAGTTATATTGGTTGGTAGTTATATCACTAAAAAATAAAAAGACAATGTACCTTTGGATCCAGTGGACAGGGTTGTTTGTTAATAAAGAAAATACCTTTATTCCCGTTGCCTTCCCTAAACAGTTGCCTCACTAGCTATTAAGGAAAACATGTAAGTGTCAGAATGCTGGTTTTGCCACCTAAGTCTTCAGCTGCTTCTGTCCTAACATTGGCTCTTATATAACCCCCCAAATTCGAAAGGCCAGAAATGTTCAAAATGCACAGGCAGTTTCAATACCCTGGAGGCAGGACTGGGAACTGAGAGATAAATTTGGCTCTAGCACTGCGTAGAGAGGAGGCAAAGCTGAGCTAGAAGTGTCTGGTCACTTAGAGTCTCTGCAGCTCTCACAGTTAGTTCTGTGTCTGGATGTCAGCCCCACATTCTGGCTTAAAAACCTCAAGAAACTAGAAGATCTCACCAGTGGGATCAGCCAGAGCAGCTGAAACACGTCCCTGTAAACAATAAATGTTTATCTGGGCAGATAACCTGGCAGATAGCCGTGTCCTGATCTTAGGCAACTTGAAACCCCACAACGGGAGGCTGAACACAGAGGGGCCCCTTGCCATTGCCACACGGGTAGGGAGGCAGAAATGGAAGGTGGTCCTGGCTCCCACTACAAGAGAGGCAGCAGGAAGCCACTCTGCAAATGCCAGCTTCTTTTCTACTGAGCCATGGCCAGATTCCCTTAAACACAGAGAGGGTGGGGACAGAGAAGTCAAGTCAACCAACACTAAACAATGCCACCGCATAAAGCTGGCTGCTGCACCACAGCCCTGAAGGTATGAGGAGCTCTGGCGTATTTGGCTGCTGCCACAGGAACCACACTGGCTGAGGGCTTCCCCAGGCCTGGGTGGGAATCTCATCACTGACTCCGGCCACACACACAGGCTCAGTCGCCACCTTGGTCAGTGGCAAACAGCTGCCGAGAGGGGAGAGGCAGACCCGGGGGTACTGTGCTCTGCACGGCACAATCTGCCACTTTCAGACACTCCAGACAAGATTCATTAAGAGCCATATGGCTGAAACCCCACAAAGGGACCAGGTGAAAGGCAAAGAGGCAGCTGGAAGGAAGGAATGGAAGTATGTTGACGGGACAGTGATTCCTTTCACTGACAACTGTCTCTGCAAACAATTTTACTACTAGTTCTGAAAACCCCACTCCCGGACAGAGAGATTAAATCTTGGCATTTGTTATTCCTCCCATCTATATGCTTCTGCCCACACTCCTCTTGGGAAGGGAGAGGACAGGGAAGTGGAACCCACAGTTTGCCTAAAGGGAAGTTCAGCTCTCGTTCAGCAGACTATGGCTGAGTTCTCTTCCAGAGAAGAGAATGGAGATAGTTTAACACAGGTTTTTTTTTGCTCTGAAATAGTAGCAAAGCTTAGTCCAGCAGAACAATAAGGGTGTGGATCTGGGATGGAACTTAAAGAAAGAGAGCAGGAGTGTGTGTGTGTGTGTGTGTGTGTGTGTGTGTGTGTGTGTGCGCGCGCGCGGTCATCTGTTTTTTTGGGGGGGGTGGGGGGAGGGTGCCAATCCATTCTTTTGACTTCATTCGCACTTATAGCTGCTCTATAATCATTTCCTGAAAACACAGTAGGAAGAGAGTGGTGTTTGCTCACCCCACCCTCCATCTAACACTGGCCCAGCAATCCAACTATGTGCTTTAAACCGAGACAAGGCCAGCTTTTTGCCTTTGGCAGCACTGAAGGCCAGACATTACCAGCACTCCTGTGAACAGCTCAAGGCTCCACCCAAACAAGACTGCACACACTGAAATCCAAGAGGACTATCGTTCCAGCATAACAATCCAGGAGAGAACAGAGCTGAGGAGGCTGGGTGGGACAGTTGGGATACTTCTGATACTAGAACACCCAAGTGGTTAGAACAGGCATTTTGGTAGAGGGGTAGAAGGTCAATTCCAGTGTGGGAAAACCCAAATTCTGTAATAAAGAACTTATCTCTGCACAAGGAGAGGGGTGAGAAGGAGGGTGGGGTATAGACTATAGGGCAATAAGGTGGAGGAATGATTTTTAGAGAACTGGGTAGCTCCTGAGCTAGTCTAATTCTGAATACACAGGGATGTTCCAGCCTCTTTTAAGAAGCTGATGCAGAGTGATTGTGGGCAGACCGGGACATACTAGCTCCATTTTTGGTCTAAGAGTTGATTGGAGGACTCCTCTGCAGGAGAGTCATAACAGAATGTTTATACAAAACACCACAAACCTACTGTTCCTGACTGCCCAAGGCCAAAGGCATCTTCTTCCTAGAGAACTGAGCCTTTTGGTTTTAAGACTCCCAATTTTAATTTACTGAGTTTTCCAGTTGACTCCAAGAAGATCTGCAGAACTCCCTAGGGAGTCTTTATAGAGATGCTAGGGAGCAGGGTCGCAGGGAGACTGTTGTGAAAAAACTAAGGACCCACCACTTTTGTATCCTATCATTACTTCTTACCTGGCAGGAAAAAGAAATGGAGAGGGTAAGGAGTTTCCTAGTTTGACAACCTAAATGTCTATTGCTTGAAAATGGAATTGCATGTACAACAATGCCTAAAGGCATTTTTTTGTTCCCATAAGAACAAAGTAATGAATAAAGTATAAGTGCTTTAATATAATCATCATCTTCCTTTAGAGGGGAAATTTCTTTTAAAACATGTACCCCATTTAGGGTACCATAATCTCTGCTTATATAGAAATAGAAAAAGGCAGAAGAAATTCCATTTTGGCCAGATGCAGAGTTTGTTTTTTTGCTAATTTTTTGAAAGCAATAGGTTCTCTTTGGTTCCAGAGGAGGCAGGTATTTCCAAAAGGAAAACAGAAAAGGAGACAGAGATCACCTGAGGAACCTAAACTATCCGGTGTGCAGGTCTTTCTAAACATGCCTTCCATATGGTGCAGTTATCAGGAGACCAATGATGGTTCAGGAGCTACAAAGTCTCTCTAGATACTACTGTAGTTCAATGTTTTAGAAAAACAATAAATCGGAGGACGACTCTCTAGAGCTATGCTATCCTTTAGCCACATGTGGCTATATAAACGTAAATTTAAATTACCTAAAATTAAATGTAATTAAAAATTCAGTTTCAATAAATGAAGACATCCCATGTTCATGGACTAGAAGACTTAATATTGTTATGATGACAATACTTCCCAAAGTGATCTACAGATTTAATGAAATCCCCATCAAAATCACAATGGCGTTTTTTTCAGAAACAGGAAAAAGAGATACTAAAATTCATATGGAATTTCAAGTGACTCCAAATAACCAAAACAATTTTGAAAAAGAAGAATAAAAATTAAAGGACTCACATTTCAAAACTTACTACAAAACTATAGTAAATCAAAAGAGTGTGGTATTGTCATAAGGACATATAGACTAGTAGAACATAATAGAGAACCCAGAAATAAACTTTCACTTATGTGATCAATTGATTTTTGACAAAGGTATCAAGACCATTCAATGGGGAAAGAAGAGTTGTCAACAAATGGTGCTAGTAAAGCTGGATATTCCTATGCAAAAGAATGAAGTTGGACCCCTACCTTAATACCATATTAAAAATGAACTCAAACTGGATCAAAGACCTAAATGTAACGGCTAAAACCAGAATATTCTTTTTTTTTAATTTTTTAAAAAGATTTTTATTTATTTATTTTTGATAGAGGGAGAGAGATCACAAGTAGGCAGAGAGGCAGGCAGAGAGAGGGGGAAGCAGGCTCCCTGCTGAGCAGAGAGCCCCAATGCAGGGCTCGATCCCAGGACCCTGAGACCATGACCCGAGCTAAAGGCAGAGGCCTTAACCCACTGAGCCACCCAGGCGCCCCCAAAACCAGAATATTCTTAAAAGAAAGTACAGGGGGAAATTTTCATGACTCTGGATTTGGCAATGATTTCTTGGATCTGACACCAAAAGCATAGACAACAAAATAAAAAATAAAATAAATAAAATGGGTTTATCCTCTTCAGGCAAGGGAAACAAAAGCAAAAATAAACTACTGGAATTACACCAAAATAAAAAGCTTTTGCACAGTGAAGAAAACCTATCAGCAAAATGAAAAGGCAACCTACTGAATGGTAGAAGATATGGCAGATGATATATCCATCTGCCATCTCCAATGGCAGAAGATATGTGCAAATGATATATCCAAAAAGGGGTTAATATTCCAAACATATAAAGAATGTACATAGCACCAAAAAACCCCCCAAATAATCTTATTAAAAAATGAACAAAGGACCTGAACAGACATTTTCCACAGAAGACATACAGGTAGCAAGCAGACACATGAAAAGATGCTCGGCATCATTAATCATCAGGAAAATGCAGATCAAAAACAGAATGAGGTATCATGCTACACGTGACAGAATGGCAAGTATCAAAAACATCAGAAATAACAAGTGGAGAAAAAGGAACCCTCATGCAACTGCTGATAGGAATGTAAATTGGCGCAGTCACTGTGGAAAATAGTGTTGGAGGTTCCTCAAAAAATTAAAAACAGAAATATCATATGATCCAGTAATTCTACTCCTGGGCATTTACCCAAAGGAAAAAAACCCCACTAATTTGAAAAGACATATGCACCCCGATGTTTACTTCAGCATTATTTACAACAGGCAAGGTATGGAAGCAATCTAAGTATCCATTGACAAATGGATACAAATGAATGGATAAAGAAGACATGGTACACATATACAATGGAATATTACTCAGCCATTAAAAAGAATGAGATCTTGCATATGAGACAATATGGAAAGATCAAGGGTTTTATGCCAAATGAAACAAGCCAGACAAAGACAAATACCATCTGATTTCACTTATATGTGGAATCGAAAAAACAAAGCAAACAAAAAAATAAATTAAAAAAGCAGAAACAGACTCATAAATACAGAGAACAAACTGATGGTTGCCAGAGGGAAGGGGCTGGGACATGGGCAAAAAAGGGGTGAAAGGGAATGGAAGGTACAGGCTTCTTTCCAGTTATGGAATAAATAAGTCACGAGGATGAAAGATACAATATGGGGAATACAGTCAATGATACTGTAATAGTGTTGTATGGTGACAGATGATAGCTAAAATTGTGATGAGCACAGCGTATAGCTTTGCTGAATCACTACGCTATACACCTGAAACTAATGTGACATTATATGTCAACTATACTTCAGTAAAAAAGAAAAGAAGATTTTAATTAAAACATTTGCATATCAAAGGACACTACAAACAGAGTGAAAAGACGACCCACTAAATGGGAGAAAATATTTACAAACCATGTGTCTGCTAAGGGAGTTATGTCCAAAATATATAAAGAACTCCTACAACTAAACAACAAAACAAAACAATAAATAACTTGATTCAAAAATAGGCAAATAACTAGAAAAGACTTTTCTCCAAATAGGCAAATGGCATAAGCATGTGAAAAGATGTTCAACATCATTAGTCATTAGGGAAAGGCAGACCCAAACCACAATGAGCTATCACTTCACACCCATCAGGATGGCCATTATGAAGAAAACCAGAAAATACTGTTTTGGGGAGGACACAGAAATTGGAAGCCCTTTGCACTGCTGGTGGAAATGTAAAATGATGCAGCTGTTGTGGAAAATAGTTTGGTGGTACACTAAATTGTACATTTAAAAATGGTTAAAATGTTAAATTGCATGTTATGCATATCTTACCACGATTAAAAAATGCTTTAAGTCATTTCCTCAGATTGCACCAGCCACATTTCGAGTGCTCAATAGCTACATGTGCCTGGTGGCTACCATACTGGACAATGCAGAGTAGAGTATTTCCATCACTGCAGAAAGTCCTTTTGGACAGTGCTGCTCTAGAACTACATTACAGACTCGCTGATCCTATTTTCAGTAGCACTGCCCTATGCTCTGCCTCTAGCTTCCTTATCCCTCATTCCATACACCACTGTCTTGCCTACTCACCTAACAGCCTCTCTAACCACTGTAAACTACCTTAATATTATCAATTTGAAAGTTTACAACATTACTTCACAAGCGCCATTTCATTTAATATTCAAAACAACTGAGGGAGTGTGGTGGTAGTATTCCTTTTTCTTAGGTTTAAAAACTAAGGTCCATAGTTGGATAAATGGGGTTGGGAGGCAAACTCATGGTTTTGAATTCTGTGTTTTTTCCACCTCTATATCACACGGTCTCTCTGAGGGATTGGTCATTTTCATCACACAGACATCACCAAAAAGCATCCACTCAGCTGCATATGATAACATCCTAGAGGCTGTTTAGAGGTGGTCATCACTCCTTAGGGGTGTCCAAACTCAAACATGTATCCCCAAAGGCTTCCTTTTCCCATTTCCCCATTTGAATCATCAATAGATCAAATTTTTTAGTTATTTAACCTCAAAATTTTGTCAAAATATTCAATTCTCTCCTCCTTTAACCTAGTTATTTTTAAACAACCACGTCATACTATAATGGTGCCCTCACATCCATCCTTTCCCTTTTGTTACTATGGATGCTAGTCTGAACTAGAGTGTCATTAGTATAATCTTAGACATTACCCTACTAACTTAATTGGCCTCTTGTACTTTTCCTCCCCTCCTAAATGTTGCCGCCTGATTAGTCCTCTGCATCTCCAATTCTGTCATGCTATTCCTTTCCCCAACATTTTATTTTTATATGAAAACATTTTTAAAAAGATTTTATTTATTTATTTGGCAGAGGGAGAGAGATCACAAGTAGGCAGAGAGGCAGGCAGAGAGAGAGAGGGAAGCAGGCTCCCCGCTGAGCAGAGAACCTGATGTGGGGCTCCATCTCAGGACCCTGAGATCATGACCTGAGCTGAAGGCAGTGGCTTTAACCCACTGAGCCACCCAGGTGCCCCTCTAAAAACTTTTTTTTTAAGTAAAAGGTATTTTTAAAATACTTTTAAAACTGATTACCAATAAATCCTCACTAAGGTAAGGTTTTCCTTTTAGTGTAGCACACACACTCATATTTGATTTAAGTTTCTTCTCTTATAGTCCCTTAACACAATGAATAGTATAAAGCACGTAGCTGTCGCTCAAATAATATGTACAGAAAGAATAAATGGCAGGCAGAATAAAAACACTTAAGAAAATAAATGAAAAATAAGATGTATCTCCCATGAAAAAAGTGATGTCAAGAATATGTTCTTTTTGGGGATGGGAGACACAGTGTAAGAATATACTGAGCTATTTTGGGAAGGAAATGATAGTTCTACATTAGAAATTTATTAACGTATATCCCCATTTTTTAATTTCAGGTTTTTTTTTTTTTTCAATTTGAGAGAGAGAGGGAGCACGCGCGTGCAAGTGTGTGTGGGGGGAACAGAGAGAGAGGGACAAGCAGACTCTGTGTTGAGCGTGGAGCCGGATGTGGGGCTCAATCCCACAACTCCCTGAGATCGTGACCTGAGCTGAAAATAAGAGTCAAACAGAAGTCACCCAGGCACCCCCTCCCCATACTAATTGGTCAAAAAAGGAAGACCCACATGATCATCACCAGATGAAGAAAAAATATTTAATAAAATTTAACTCCCATTCACCAGAGAGTCTGCTTCTCCCTCTCCCTCTGCCCATTCATGCTCTCTCTACCTATCTCTCAAATAAATAAACTTTTTTTTTTAATAAAAAGGGAATAGCCTTAACCTGATAAAAGATATTTATCAGAATCTATGACAAATAGCAGATTTAATGATACAACTTTAGGAACGTTGCTATTTTTTTTTAATTTTTAAAAAAATTTTATTTATTTATTTGACAGAGAGAGATCACAAGTAGGCAGAGAGGCAGGCAGAGGGGGAGGGGGAAACAGGCTCCCCACCGAGCAGAGAGCCCGATGCGGGGCTTGATCCCAGGACCCTGAGATCATGACCTGAGCAGAAGGCAGAGGTTTTAACCCACTGAGCCACCCAGGCACCCCAGGAGCATTGCTATTAAAATCAGAAACAGAGTAAAGATTTCTCTTATTATGGCAACTATGACCAGAACAAAAGTAGAGATGGTAGAAGATCAACGGAAAAAATAGCACTTATATTCATACCATTAATAGTCAACTGGAAAATATAACAAAAGCTGTGCAACTGTTTTTTAAAAGATTTTATTTAGAGGAGCCTGGGTGGCTCAGTCATTAGCGTCTGCCTTTAGCTAAGGTCATGATCCCAGGGTCCTGGGATTGAGCCCTGCATCGGGCTCCCTGCTCAGAGGAGAGCCTGCTTCTCCCTCTCCCATTCCCACTCCCCGCTGCTTGTCTTCCCTCTCTCTCTGTGTCTCTCTCTGTCATATAAATAAATAAAATCTTAAAAAAAAATTTATTTATTTGAGAGAGTACATGAATGTGGTGTGGGGAGGGGTATAGGGAGAGCAAGAATCTCAAACAGACTTTGCACTCAGCACAGAGCCAGATGTGGGGCTCGATCCCATGACTCTGAGATCATGATCTGAGCCCAAATCAAGAGTTGAATGCTCTACTGACTGAACCACCTAGGTGCCCCAGCTGTGAAAATGTTTTTATGGAGAAGATTATAAAATATCCTAAAAGAGCATAAAAGAAGACCTGAATTAAATTAGTTGTATATCACATTAATGGATGGAAAGACTTAATATTCTCCCCAAATTCATCTTTGAATGCAGTGCAATTACAAATAAAATCCCTACAGAGGTTCTGGTGGAATTTGAAGTCTATCTCACCTGGAAGAAGGACTAGAAGAGTCAAGATATTTCTATAAAACAAGAAAAAAGTGGAGACCTTTTGCCCTCCTTGTTTTAAAGATTTATAAACCATAATGGTGGTACTGACTGGCCCAATGGATTAATGAAATAGAACAGAGAACCATGAAACTGACCCACAAACAGGGAAACCTGATTTATAAAAATATTTCCAAACAGATCAAGATGTAAATCTATAAAGTAAAATAAAACTTTAAGAAGAAAAAAAATGTAGGTATATATTCCTTGTGGCTTCAGGGTAGATAAGGCTCTCTTTCTCTCCCGGCCTCCCCCCCACCCCCCAGCCCCAGGTAGAATTGCAATTCTTCTTGTTGACAGTTTAACCTAACAACAAAGTGGCTTAAAAAAAAAAAAAGATCAAATGACAAATCTTATATAGAGATGAAAGTAACCCTTTACCCTACCAAATTACAAGCCTTGGCTAATTATTAGGGCAATTGATTTTTATATACAATAAAACTTAAAGCACATTTGCTATTAAATGTATTCCAGCGGACTCTTAAAATTTTTCAATTTTGGAATATTTCAAAATACACAAAAGTAAAGACTAGTACAAATAAATCTGACTACCACCAGCCAGCTTCAACACATGGCCAATATTTTATGCACATCTAGGAAAAATTTCTTAAATAAGATACAAAGCATAAAGGAACTAATTGATAAATGTCAGAGAAAGAACTATTCAAATGCAAACACTATGAATGAATTTAAAAGATAAACTACAGATTGGAAAATTTGCAATGCACATAGCTGACAAAGGATTCATATCCAAACCTGCAAATAAACAATAAGCAATCAGAAGAAATAAGGAGAGAAAAATGGGCAGAGAATATTAACATGGAATTTGAAGAGGAAATTCAAATGGCTAATTCATAAATGAAGAAATGTTTAACCCCTTTACTAATAAGAAAAATGAAAAATAAAAGAAGATAGGATTTAAAACCCATCAAATTGGCAAAAATAAAAAGTTTAGAAATGTCTAGTATAGGTGAGAATGTAGAAAAGTAGGAACTCATAAACTCTTATAGGTAGTGTAAACTGGTATAATCACCTTGAAAAGCAATTTGGCAACAGCTAGCAGAGGTGATGGTGAGCATATCTTACAAAGCAGCAATTCTGCTCCTAGATATATTTCTTAGAAAAAATCCTGTATTAATGCAAAGAAAGCATGGTATTGGTGGCAGTGGTAAAAAATTGTGCATTTGTAAGATAGCGATCAATAAATTGTGGTATATTCATATAATGGACTACTATACATCAATTAAAATTAAAGAAGCAGAGCTACACACATCAACATGGATAAATCTAGAAGCTGTAATATATAGTAAGAAAAGCAAAGTAGATGACAATCACAGCACGTCATGTGCATAAAGTCTAAACATACAAAATAACACTATATTGTTTATGACTATATTTTGCCAACATATATATATGTTAAAAAGATACACAGATAAAATGAATTCAGGATAGCGGTTACTTTCAGGGAAGGAGAAAGAGAAATGGGATCCAAGAGAGATAAAGAGTTTCAATCATATCTATAATGTATTATTTCTTTTATTCATTTTATTTTTATTTTTTCAAAGATTTTATTTATTCATTCATTTGAGAGAGGGAGCAAGGGGAGGAGCAGAGAGAGAAGCAGACTCACGCTGGGGCTCAATCTCATGACTCCGAGATCATGACCTGAGCCGAAATCAAGAGTGGGATGCTCGGGCGCCTGGGTGGTGCAGTTGGTTGAGCAGCTGCCTTCGGCTCAGGTCATGATCCTGGAGTCCCAGGATCGAGTCCCACATCGGGCTCCCAGCTCCATGGGGAGTCCGCTTCTCACTCTGACCTTCTCCCTTCTCATGTTCTCTCTCACTCTCTCTTTCCTAATAAATAAATAAACAAATAAAATCTTAAAAAAAAAAAAAGTGGGATGCTCAACCAACTGAGGCACCCAAGAGCCCCTGTATTATTTCTTTTAAAAATGAGTGGAATGGGGGCGCCTCGGTGGCTCAGTTGGTTGAGCAACTGCCTTCGGCTCAGGTCATGATCCTTGAGTTCTGGGATCGAGTCCCACATCGGGCTCCCAGCTCCGCGGGGAGTCTGCTTCTTCCTCTAACCTTCTCTCCTCTCATGCTCTCTCTACTTTCTCTGTCTCTCAAATAAATAAATAAAAATCCTTAAAAAAAATGAGTGGAATGTATCCAGGTGTTTGTTAACTATTCTATTTTTCTTTATGTAGGATTTCTTAAAAAACAAAAACCAAAACCAAAACAAAACAAAAACCACAAAAACCAAAAAAAAACCCTCAAACAACTGGGCAGAGATCAGGGTCAGTTACCAAGATAGTTCTGTGTTGCGCAAGGGTGAAGATCAGCCTCTGCTTATGACCACCATTCACCGTCAGTTCTTCTACTTTAAGGGTGGTAAAACTAAAGCTCCAAGTTGAAGGTGCTAGAACAGGTTACATGAAGGATTCTATCCACTTCCACACTCAGTCTTTTATCAAATTGCGCCATTTTATTTCCTTCTTGGTATTTAATGTAAGCTGAATGTATTTAGCTTATTTCTGGTTTTTTGTTGTTTTTTTTTTTTTTTAAGATTTTATTTATTTATTTATTAGGAAAGAGAGAGAGTGTGAGAGAGCAGGTCAGAGTGAGAAGCGGACTCCCCATGGAGCTGGGAGCCCGATGTGGAACTCGATCCCGGGACTCTGGGATCATGACCTGAGCGGAAGGCAGCTGCTCAACCAACTGCGCCACCCAGGGGCCCCTTATTTCTGGTTTTTTGAAATATATCTCTGTGAGGCGTCCATGTGGAAGAAACCAACCACAGCTAGAACTACAACACTGAAGCAGGGGGAATGGGAGCGAAGAAAAAATACAAAATTATATTTGGAAACAAAATTTCTATTAACAAGATCTAGAAACTTCAAGCCTCTAGATTATCGACACCTATTACCCAGCACAATCATCTCCTAGGAGTTCCAATGTGAGTTCAGGGATATGAACTTTCTAAAAACCTAAACAAAGCATGTCACCTAATCCCCTTTCCCAGGCTCAGGTTTAGGAGAACAGAAGAAGAAAGAGAACAGGGAATGGAAAGGAACATCAAATGTATTGCTTTTAACACAGTTTCTGAATAATCCTGAGGTGGAGAATGGCACGCCTATAGAGGCTATCTGGAAAGGCTCTTCCCCGGGGCTGTGACGAAGGCTACCATCCACCCTTAGTTAATTATGGCACTTCCTGAAGAGGCCCTATAGAGTAACAGTGGTTCGAATGGGTTCTGGGATTAGATTCCTTGGGCTTGAATTCTGATGCTGCCATTTACTACCTGTGTTACCTTGGGCAAGTCAATTAATGGTTCTATACCCTCAGTTTCTTAAATACAAAACGGAGGCTAATAATGGTACCTACTGAATAGGCTTATGAAGATTAAATGTTTTCATACATGTAGAGTTCTTAGAATAACACCCAAGACACAGCAAACCCTCAATAAACGCTTAATTCTTTGAAAAAACTGCTTGCCCTGGAGACTTGGATGACTAAATCATTAGCTAATGTAACACAGACAACACGAAACATCGGGAAAGCAGCAGACCAATACTCAAAATGCCTGTTGGTACAGAAACTGCCAGTCATCTCGCAGTGCCCAGTTTCCTTGTCTTCAGTAAAAGAACTTTGATTTTTAGCTGGGTACATTTCTGTCTGAGTAGGTGACTATATTTCCAAACTTCTCTGCAGCTAGGGTAGCCATGTGACTGAGACATCAGCAGTAGTTTTATGTAAAACCCCAAAGAAACCTGTTTGAAAGTGTGAGGGGGATCCTTTCTGTCCTCTTCCTCCATGATGCTGCATGCTGATGCCCTAGAGGCCAACCTGGGATGGGGCCACATCCTGGGATACTGGAATAGCAAGCCGGAAGAGGCCTCAGCATCTGCCAACTTGGTGGAGTTCTCATGCGTGTTGTACTATTTCTTGACTGTGATGTGAGAGAATAAAGCTTTATGTGTGTAGGACTTTGTAGCTGGGGTTCACATTCACTTGAACTTAATGAACTTAACTATCTGGGTTCTGACCTATTATTGTTATACAATTGGAGATACACTAGTCTTTTTAAATCTTTCTTACCTATAAAATGTGAATAATACCTCATAGAGTTGTGGGAATCAAATGAAGTAATTATAACGCACTATGTAAAATGATGATGTAACTGTTATCAATGGCAACGAGACACTCAGAATGGAAATGCAGGTGTGATAATGATAGATGGGAAACACAAAGATACAGACTTAAAGAAGGATTAGAAAAAGTCTAGGAATAGACATTATATGTACTTATAGGACTATGAAAAGTTCTTACAGAAGATCACGAAAGCTGATCACTCAGGAGAGATAATAAATACCCTGTATCCTAAATCCTGTAAAATACATTACTAAATTATCTCGATAAGAATCACATTATTTCTCATTTTTTGGAGTCCACTATATCTGATACTGATTCATTCCTAATTAGATGAATTTTGCCCTTCAAATCCCAATGTCTTCCTTTCTATATTCTTCCTGTCATTATCCCTCATCTTAATAATTAAGCCATACTGTGTAAGCCTGATGATTCACAGACCTGTACCCTGGGGTAAATAATACATTATATGTTAATAAAAAAATTAAAAAAAAATAATTAAGCCATACTTCTTCACTTTACCGCAAAGCAGAGCCGTCTAACAAAACTTCTAGCAATGACATAAATTTCTATACCTACCCTTATCAATACTCTCACATGTTGCTATTAACCACTTGAAATGTGGCTAGGGTGACTGAAGAACTGAATTTTGGATTTTACTTAATTTTAAGTAACTTAAATTTAAATAGATTCACATGGCTATTGGCTACTGCTTCTGGACAGTGCAGCCTATAAAGTGAGCTCTAGGAAATTGCCATTTCCTCATTCTTATTGATCTCATTTCTTCACAATACCTATGCAAAAATGCTTTCTCTTAGCCTGGTTCCTGATTGCTCTTACATCCTTGGAGAGTACCCATTTCCTCATTTGGGATTTGGTAATTATTGCCTTCTTTTGAGAGGAATAAACAGATTTGTTCAACACACACACACACACACACACACACACACACACACACACACACACACATTCTGAGACAAATGTCCCTCGGGCAAAGCTTTATAGAACACACCAGAATGATGACTGGATTCAGCGAATCCACCAAAAAATGCATAAAAGATGATTACGTCCTGGAATAGGCTAGATTCTTTTTTTTGGCTTTTTGGTCTAAAGACATCATAAGTTTGGGCATCCAGGTGGCTCAGTCAGTTAAGCATCAAGCCCCACATCAGGCACCCTGCTCAGCAGGGAGCCTGTTTCTTTCTCTGCCCCGCCCCCTGCTCAGGCTTTCTCTCACATGCTCAAATAAAATCTTAAAAAAAAAAGACATCAGAAGTTCAATTATCCTTCTTAATAAGTCCTTATATATCCGATATAAGACTAGTATGTTCTTCTAATTAAATATAACAGGTTGAGAAGCAGACAAATTCTGCTCTTAGGAGATCAAACTAAAAGAAATGGCCTGAAGCAATGTTACTAACCAAGGATGGCTTGGTATAGTAAATAAAGCCACCAAAATAAGCAATCTGTCCAAGCGCCTGGGTGGTTCAGTCAGTTATCTGCCTTTGGCTCAGGTCATGATCCCAGGGTTCTGGGATTGAGTCCCACGCTGGGCACCCTGCTTGGAGGGGAGCCTGCCTCTCCCTCTCTCTCTGCTTCTGCCTACACCCCGCCCCCCCGCCACTCCCACTCGTACTCTTTCAAATAAATAAAATCTTAAAAAAAAAAAAAAAAGCAATCTGTTGGGGCACCTGGGTGGCTCAGTGGGTTAAGCCTCTGCCTCGGGCTCAGGTCGTGATCTCAGGGTCCTGGGATCAAGCCCCGCATCCGGCTCTCTGCTCAGCAGGGAGCCTGCTTCTCACCACCCCCCCACCTCTCTGCCTACTTGTGATCTCTCTCTCTCTGTCAAATAAATAAATAAAATCTTAAAAAAAAGCAATCTGTCAAGTTGAGGGCTTAGTATCTTCATGATGGGGGATGGGAGGTTGGTTAAAATAATATTGCAGGTAATTTAATTTCTCCTGAAGGACTGATACCTCTCAACAATGCGAACTCAGTCTCATGAAGTAAAACTCAACAATTTACTGGCCTGCTCCATCTGCCTGGACAACACTAGGCATTTCTAAGATTGACATATTTTAATTCAGGACTGGGAAAATTCTCTTAAGGTGTCTACTATTAGTCCGACAGGGAAGACAGAAAAGCAGCTCCAGAAGAGGGTCCCAGAGGTGGTGATAATACAGACAAATGTCTTTCTAGCTTCCAAAACACCTACTAGAACAAATACCCTGACCCTGATGACCCCTCCAGGCTGCTACTCAGGTGCTCACGTTTTAGATGTGAGCAAAAGTGTAATTCCTTCAAAAACTCCTTGATGTGAATCCAAGAAATGATATGACAGTACTTGCTGCAGATTTCCCTTCCAGGCATACCACTCTGACCTTTTTCAAATGCAAATTGGCTTACTCATCATAGCAGTCAGGTTTCTTAGGGGAAGAAAAGGCAACACTCTGCTCTGATCTGAAGAGTCTGGCTGACCCTGACGAAGTGAGGAGGGACAAAGGACACCCGGAGAATGACCCCTGTGAGAAAGCTCCATGGGACTGGCTGGGACAGAACTCAATGGAGAATGGCAATCTCTGGCTCTGCAGATTCTTACTTAAGTTGGACCACCTAGATTTTTGGCAGCCCCTCCCCCTCCTATGTTGGCTCGGATATTCGCTGATCTTAGTACAGAATCCAAAAGTCCCCCGGACCTCTAAGTTAGCTCTCCCTTGTCTTTAGGGCAGCAGTGCCTGTAAACCATGTCATCCAGCTATGCTCCACTGGTTCTTACTCACACAGAAAATATTTATCAAGCCCTCATGAAATCTGCAGCATCAGACTAGACACTTGGGGACGTCTGTGGGAGAGCAGTTTCAAGGAGCAGACAATTGAAAGTTCAGTGTGGAGTCTTAAAGGCAGACGCAGGCAGAAAGGGGTGAGAGATGCTCTCAGAAGAACTGTGTCCACACTCAGAAAAATGCTCCCGATCTTTCTAGGAGTTGTTATAGCACAACATGAAAATATAGTTGTTTAGCAGGGGGTACGGGGGGAAAAAAAGCCCTGGAATTTCAGAAATGAGAGAAAAAAGTATGGAGTAAAGGCAGGTAGTAGTTGGGCTTAATGAAAATGACAGAGTGGAAGCTTTAGACTCTCAAACATAAAGGCCAGGGAAAGGAAGCCTGGAAATTGAAACATGCCTAGATTAAGGAGCCTGTCCCCATCTACAGGAAGTTTATCCCTAACATCTAAATAGTCATGTTTTAAAATCAACAAGTTTGCTGGTTTTCAGCTGCCACTGACCGGAACCCCCAGTGGCTCTGGCCCACAGTGTAGACAGACTGTGCCCAGCCAGACCAGATGAAGACATGTAGCCGGAAGTCAGCCAGCCAGCCCGACCCCTCCCAGCCTTGGGAGGAGTGTGAGCAATATGCTGTCCAGCTAAAGGAGTAGCAGGAGGCAAGAAGGTTTAACCCTAGCAGCACAGGGCTACACCAAAGACCCTGCATCTCAATCAGCAGATTCAGAGAGCTGGTGGTCTAGGACCCTCGGGAACTCCTGAGAATGAGAACAGAAACCCACCAGCAAGTTCACCAGGACCTCCGGTCCTCCACTGCAGTTGCATATTCACGTTCACAGTCGCATATTTTAAAAATTTGATATAATTATCTCCTCGAAGTTACTGTATGTGGCCTCTTGGGATCTAAAGCAATTAAGCGAAGATAAATTTCTTTCATGGAGCAAGCTGTCAAAGGATGAAGCAATTTCATTCCCCATTTGAAGTGGAAGCTTTGGGTCATGCATGGTTTATTTGAAACAATGCCATCACCTAAAGCTGCTGATCTTATCTCTAACTCCGTTCTCCATTTCAAACTGCTGGAGATATGTAGCGTGGCACTGCCTGAAGTTATGACATCTGGCTCACGGCCAGCAGAACAAGCCAGCTCCTCTTCTAGGTTTTAAGCGTAAAAGGACAAAAATCATGTTAAAAGAAGAGAACTATATAGGCGAAGTCTGTTAAACCCTGAAGAGGGGAGATGTTCCCAAGGCCTCAGTTGTGACTACAGAGGCACCCTAGTGAAGAGGAA
This sequence comes from Nasua narica, assembly GCA_028533885.1. Classification (NCBI taxonomy): domain Eukaryota; kingdom Metazoa; phylum Chordata; class Mammalia; order Carnivora; family Procyonidae; genus Nasua; species Nasua narica. Next base: position 39,583,607 of record CM052804.1, read on the forward strand.
GTGGTATAAGGGCAGGCAGGAACGCCCCCCAAAGAGGGGCAGACTGAAATACATGCCGAGAGGAACCAGATTTTTCTCTTCTGGGAGACACCAAACCAAACCAGGCCAAAGGTGGGGCCTATTTCGTGAAAACAGCCTGATAAGACAGAAAGCATACCAGGCTGAGAATGAGATGCTCTGGGTTCTAATATCAGCACTTATGAGGCTGTGCGTGAGACTGGGGGGGGGGGGGGGGGGAATTCCCGT
>CM052804.1:39583952-39678748 GCA_028533885.1 Nasua narica
AACAGGAACCCTGTAGAACTAGAATTGGCTTTCCAGTGTTAGTGCTCTGGAATCACCAGAAGAGCTTGTTAAAAGTGACTACTGGGCTCACACTCTCAGAGTTTCTGATTCATAGGTCTAGAGGAGGACCTAAAACATTATATACCTAACATGTTCTCAGGTGAATCTCATGCTGCTGGTCCTAGCACCAAAATTTGAGAACCAGTCGTATAGAGGAATCTGGCCCAGAGAATAATTGAGAATTGGAGTGTCTCATACAGTAGCCAACAGCCACATGTGGATATTTCAATTTAATTAACATTTCTAAATATATCTTTAAAAATCTTTAAAAATTTTCTGTTTCTCAGCTGCATTCATTTTTTTTGTCGTTTTTTTGTCTTTGTTGTTTTTTTTTTTTTCAGCTGCATTCATTAGTCACATTTCAAGTACTCAAGAATCACATGTGTCTAGTGGTTACCATATAGGATAGTGTAGAAACCGATCATTTCCATTATCACAGAAAGTTTTACGTGATAGTACTGGTCAAGAATCTATTTGACTTTGGGGCACCTGGGTGGCTCAGTCAATGGAGCATGCGGTTCTTGGTCTCGAGGTCGTGAGTTCGAGCCCCACTTTGGGTGTAGAGATTACTTACAAAAAATAACCTAAGGAGCGCCTGGGTGGCTCAGCTGTTGGGCATCTGCCTTCGGCTCAGGTCATGATCCCAGGGTTCTGGGATCGAGCCCCGCATCGGGCTCCCTGCTCCATGGGAAGCCTGCTTCTCCCTCTCCCACTCCCCTTGCTTATGTTCCTTCTCTTGCTGTGTCTCTCTCTGTCAAATAAAGAAATAAAATCTTAAAAAAAAATAACCTAATAAAAAAAGAATCCATTTGATTTTGCTGGTGAATATTTAGCCTAGAGAAAACAAAACTTAAGGAGAATTTCACATATACTAAGATGTGTCAGGTATGAAAAACGCAGGCTCTGTAACTCTAAGAGAATCTCTAAAACCAGTAAGTAGAAACCACAGAAAGGTGGACTATGTTCAGTTTGGGAAAGAACTTTTTAATAGCGGCTATCTCATGATATATTAAACTCTGAAAAGTACCTGAAGCAGAGGCTATGAAGACAGAGAAGATTACTTTTTTTTTTTAAAGATTTTATTTATTTATTTGACAGAGAGAGAAAGAGATCACAAGTAGGCAGAGAAGCAGGCAGAGAGAGAGGGAGAAGCAGGCTCCCCATTGAGCAGAGAGCCCGATGCAGGGCTCGATCCCAAGACCCTGAGATCATGACCCGAGCCGAAGGCTGAGGCTTTAACCACCAAGCCACCCAGGTGCCCCGAGAAGATTACTTCTTAATTAGGTAGAAGACTGACCATGATGTTTTCTAAGGGGCTGCCTAATTTCATGAATCTTTTGTAATTAATTCGACCCAATTTGATAATTACTATCATGGCAAGCCATCCCTTTTTGAGTCTGGGATAGTTTTTTTTTCTTTTTTTAAAGATTTTATTTATTTATTTGACACAGAGAGAAAGCATAAGCAGGAGGAGAGGGAGAAGGAGAGGCAGAAGTAGGCTCCCCGAAGAGCAGGGGAAGCCTGATACAGGACTCGATCCCAGGACTCTGGGATTATTACCTGAGCCAAAGGCAGTGGCTTAACCAACTGAGCCACCCAGGCGCCCTGGGATAGTTTTCTAAAGCACCTATTTTAGATAGAGCTTCCTTTTGATAAACCTTCCCGGTTCGTATTGTTTAAAAATGTCTTTGTAGGGGCACCTGGGTGGCTCAGTGGGCTAAAGCCTCTGCCTTCAGCTCAGGTCAGGATCTCAGGGTCCTGGGATCGAGCCCACATTGGGTTCTCTGCTCGGCGGGGAGCCTGCTTCCCCCACCCCCTCTCTGTCTGCCTCTCTGCCCACTTGAAATCTGTCTCTCTCTGTTAAATAAATAAAATCTTTAAAAAAAAAAGTCTTTGTAACACTAAAGTACAGCTAACAAAAGAAAAAATATAGATTTCATCAAAATTAAAAATTTCAGGGGCACCTGGATGGCTCAGTTGGTTAAACATCTCACTTTGGTTTGGGTCATAATCTCAGGGTCCTGGGATCAAGGCCCTCACAGGGCTCCCAGCTCAGTGGGGAGTCTGCTTCTCTTGCTCCCTCTGCCCCTGCTCATTCTCTCTCTCTTTCAAATAAATAAATAGAATCTTTGTTTTTTTAAATAAATAGAATCTTTAAAAAAAATTTAAAATTTCAATAAAGTGAAAAACAATCAGCCCACACAGAAAGGGGAAAAACATTTGCAAATCATGTATCTGATAATTGACTTTATCCAGAATATATAAAGAACTCCTACAACTCAACAATAAAAGGCAATAATTTTAAAAATGGGCAAACTTTTTGAATACATATTTCCCCACTTTTATAATATCTTTACAAAATCCTTTCACATGCCTGAGCATGTGAACTCTTCTATCCTTTTTGAGGTCGATAAGGCAGTTACAGGTTTGCTAGTTTTACTGAAAAAGAGACAGAAACCCAGAGGGGAGGGGGGAAAAAAAAAGGAAAAAGAGAAGCCCAGAGAGTCTATATGAATTGTCCAAGGTCACCCAACCAGCCTATAGCAGAGCCAGGATCAGAGCTCACATCTGACCCTTTTATTCCCCTTGCCTTCCTTTGCCTCAAAGGGAAAAAGTTAATGCTCGGGTACCCCAAGGCCAATCAAGTGAGAAAGCAGAAATTGTATTTTTAAAATGTATACAATAAATAAGCACATAACAAAGACACTCAACATTATTAGTCATTAGGGAATTACACATCAAAACCACAAAGGGATATGACATCGCACCCATTAAGATGGCTATTATCAAAAAACCAGAAAATAACAAGTGTTGCAGATGCGGAAACACTGGTATTTTTGTGCATTGCTTGTGGGAATGTAAATGGTGCAGCCATGCGGAAAGCAGTATGGCAATTCTTCAAAAAACTAAACACAGAAGCACCATATGACCCAGCAGTGCCGCTTCTATGTAGACATCCAAAAGATGCAAAAGGACCGACTTGAATGGATGTTTGTACGTTGCCCATGTTCATGGCAGTATTATTCACAATCGCTAAAAGGTGGAAGCGACCCAACTGTCCATCCCATGGTTGAATAAACATAATGTGGTGTATATAGACAATGGAATATTATTAAGCCTTAAAAAGGAAATTTTTGACATGTACCACAACAGGATGAACCTTGAAGATGTCATGCTAAGTAAAATAAGCCAGTCACAAAAAGACAGATATTGAATGATTTCACTTATATGAGGTTTGTCATCAAATTCAGAGAAAGAAAGTGAAACGATGGTTGCCAGAGGCTAGGAGAGGGAGGAAATGGGGAGTTAAGTATTTAATGGGTACGGTTTCAGATAGGGGAACATAAAAAAAAGTCCTGGAGATGGATGGTGGTGATGGTTGCAAAACAGTGTGCATGTATTTAATGCCACAGAACTACACACTTAAAAATGGTAAATTTTATACTATGTATATTTTAACAATTATAATTTTAAAAAAATGGAATAAGCCCGTTTTAAATAAAACTTTAATTAGAAGAAAATCTCCCTTCCTAGCTCCTCACCCTCTTTGAAACATAGCCATTTCCACCTTCTGGCACACTGACAAGATAAGGAAGAACAGACTAAAGCTATCAGTGAGCCAACAGCTGCCCTCTGACCCTGGTACATTTGGAGCAAAAGGCAATCTACACAGGCCTGTAGTTACTCTTTGACTTCATGGTCTGATTCTCAAGGCCAAAAACTATCTTCAACTCCTTGCGTGAGATTCTGAGTTAAAGGAAGGAACACAAAGCCACTCTTTAGTCATCTGGTTATGGGTTGGGCCCTCCAGGAAACAGAGTTGACTCTTAGTCTAGAAGGCTAAAACTTACCTTATATCAAAATGTAAGCCAGTGGCAAAACACTAATTCCAACATTTAAGCTTCATGTCCACAGGACTTCAATGTTCTCACAGGGAGAATCCTGCTCATGTTTTGTAATCCTAAAAGGCAGAACTGCCTGCTCTTTATTGTTCAGTTAAACCTGAGGGCTAGAGGGAATGTAGACTGAATTCTGGGAAGAAGGTATTCTTAGGGGGCCAACTGCATCCATACTCTTGAGCATCAAGGGCCTAGTATCAGTGCTTTGGACAGATGATGTTGTGTTTTCTATTGTGTTCATCATGATCCCCCAGAAGAACACAGCTATGTCCCCACCTAGTCAGGAGTAGCTAATCTCTCAGAAGGTTTTGTTCCCTTGACTCCTGGATGCTCTGGAAGTGATCAGACCCAGCTCTGATACTTTTTACATGCTGTTTCCAGAGTTAGACCGAGCAAAGGCAAATCACTGTAGCTCTCTGCCTAAACGAAATGTTAAGTTGAAAGTAATAAGACAGGTTTAAAAAAAAAAAAAGTCACAAATGAGTATCAGAGTAATTAGGGTACGTGGTAGTTACACCTCATACGAAGGTGGTGACCCCAGCTCGGAAGCCCAGATCTCACTTGAATATGGAGGAGAGCTTTTTTTCTTTCTTTCTTTCTTTTTTAATATCCATAACCCAGCTGTGACACTTCCTTCCACCTCTACCTGTACATCTGTTTCCTACAGAGTGCTGCTGCCACAAGTGAGATGCGTGAGGCTTCTGTAGATGCTGGGGAACAAGATGGAACAAAAATGCTTCACACCTGGCTCCCAAATTACAGGAACGCTGGACTGGGGCCAACATAAGCTGGCACAGCACCAGCTGAAATGGACATCAATTAAGGAACCTGTCATCTTTCAAGACTGCAGGGTCTTTTTTCACTCCAAGATCCGCACTGCTCCACAAACCAGCCGCGGCACCACTGGTAGAGTTTTCCAGATGGGATCATTTCCCTTAGATTCCACACTTGCAGATTTACTGCAGAACTTGTTTTTAACCCCTCCCTTTGTTGTTAGAGCCTGAACTATTATTCTACATTACACTTTTATCTTTAATTAAATTTATTTGTCCAGGGTAAAGTGAGAAATTTGTACCTACGTGAGCAGAAACAGTTTTAAGCCTGCCTAAACGATGTTTTGTTTATAAAAAGGCATTCAAATAACTGAGATTAGTGAAGGGTCAGAAATTCTTCTCTGTATACATCACTCCTACTATCCTGGCTTTTGGGGTCAAAAGCCAGAAAGCCTTGACCAGACTACATTATCCTGGAGAAATGGACAGACCTCTGGGACTAAAGCCGGCCTTCTCTGACCATCACATGCAGTGTTAGTGATCCATGTCACGAGCACGAAGAAACTCTGCTAGCGTCTAGTCAGTGGCAAATGTTATTTAAGAAAAATACCTTAAGAGTGTCAGCAATTAAAAAGGGACAAGAGTCCGGGAACAAGCCCAGCTGATCAGGAGGATCAGAGAAGTGCAGCTCACCATCTTTGCCAACATGCTGGGCGTGTCGCTCTTCCTGCTTGCTGTTCTCTGATAGTTACGTGGCTGTCAACAATCCCGAGAAATAGGAACCAAAGTGGCACTTTCTCTGCCCCAGGGTTCCAGGACAGTCTGAGGCACGATGGGAGGGTGGGAGCGGCCCTCACGCTTCATCCCTCCACCACCCATCACGACATGCAAAGCAACTACACCTGGATCTTTTTCCAAACAACTTTTATTTCCTCAAAGTCTTCCTTAACCCTCTGGAACAAGAAGCTGCCACTGAGTAGGGCCCAGTATAGGGGCTTTCTTATCTACTTCCTCTCCCCAGTATAAAAACACAGGTATAATTTCTTAAAAGGTGACAAGATTCCACACACTACCTTTCCTTGACTTTTGTCCAGTGGGCAGGACCTATTTACTCCACTGTATCTAAGAGGGCTCCCTTATGGAAAAAATTCCACGCCACATGAAAGAGTCCCATGATAAATAAATATCTCATCCACATTTAATGCACGTTCTGAGAACTGAATTCCACTGCCTCAGGGGGCTGCCTGTTGCTGCCCATTTGCTTCTCATGGCAGAACCCTATGTGGCAGAGCCCTGACTAGGCTCTGCCGATGCTTGTTTGGAAAAGAGTCCAGCTGGAGATGAAAGAAGCTCTTCAAAGTGGGTGACTCCTTGGAAGCTATCACTTTAGGGCTTGGGAATGATTACTTATCAAAAACGCCTTCAGTCTGGAATATATTCTGGGCACGAAGCTGGCTTGCCCTGTCGGGTGTTCACTGGAGTTTGCAGAGTTGGAAAGGCCTCAGTGGACTTGGAGGGATGGCAGAAACTGAAGAACCCAGTTGAAGGTAAGAGCCCCAAATGCACATCGTAGGTGGGGACAGGAGAGAGAGAAGGAATTTAAAAAAAGCTTCAGACATCTGTCTGCACAATTCAATCCTGGCCCACCCTTCTCCCTCCTCTTTCATTTTAAATAAACAGCTTCAAAAGGGGTGGCCCTCACATTTTTCTGCTGACTAAGGTCTTGATTTCCTTACTTTCCTCTACCAAGAGAGCCTGAAACCTCTAGCTCTCAGCATTTAATCAGTCAAAAGCTAGTCTCTGAAGTAAAAGGACAAGCTAGATCAAGAGAAAATATTTGTGACACATATATAGCTGACAAAGAACTTGTATCCAGATTATACAAAGACCTCTCAAAACTCAGTAAGAAAACAAAGAATTTAAAAATAGGCAGAAGATCTGAAGACACTTTACCAAAGATATACAAATGGCAAACACATGAAGAGAAGCTCAATGTCATTAGCCATTAGAGAAATGCAAATTAAAACTGCAACGAGGTACCTGTTAGAATGACTTAAAACAAGGCTACCACCAAAATGTGGAATCAAGCGCTGGCAAGGATGGGGATAAACTGTAATTCTCATACACTGCTGGGGGGAATGCAAAATGGTTATAGCCACTTTGGAGAAGTTTGGCAGTTTCTAACAAAATTAAACATGTAGTCATCAAATGACCCATACATTCATACTGAGGTATTTTACCCAAGAGAAATGAAAACTTAAGTTCACATAAAAACCTATACGTGAATGCTTGTAGTAGTTCTAGCCATAATCCCCAAATTGCAAACAACCCAAATGTTCAACCGGTGAACGGATAAGCAAATTGTGGTCTATCCTACAATGGAATACTACTGTGCTACAAAAAAGCATGGATTACTGATACAGGACAACAACATGGATGAATCTCAAATACGTTAGGCTAGAATGAAGCCTTAAAAAGCTAACTGCTGTGTGGTTTAATTTCTTCGACATTTTGGAACAGGCAACATCATCCTCATGACAGAAAAAAGACCAGAGGTGACTAGGGGTGGAGAGAGGGGTTGGTTGCATGAGGGAGTTTTTTTGGAAGATGGAAATGCTCTGTATCTTAATTGTGGTGATGGTTACATGACTGTATGTTTGTCCAAATTGTATAACGAAGAGTGGATTTTAATGTGTGTTAACAAACAAACAAATCTGGGTCTCTCAGGAAGGGAACGAACTAAAGAAAACTAAAGAAACTAAAACACTCTGTGTTCGGGGATATCCGGGAACGCATACGGCTAAAATGTGACAGGGCTGACACAGAGCCTCTTTTCACCCCGAAATTGGAGACAACACTAAAACAGACCCAGATTTCTGTAGGAGTAGAAGGAACTTTATACTTTGTCCCCCAAACTTCATTGTTGTAGAGACAAGGCAATCTTCTTTATGCAGATAAAAAGATACCAAGTCTCGGCCTGGTTTTCCTTCTCCCTTTTCATTTCCTGTTTCATTTGGGCAAAGATCTCTGTTTCTATAGTGGGCAAAGTATGTGCAAGTTTAAAAATCATGAGTGAAAAATCAGAGATTTAGGTTAACTGGAGACCTCTTGGTCTAAATGGGTTAATGTGCAGAGAACCTACTAAAAGTACATCCTGAAACATTTTTTAAAAATGATGCCACGTTTACACCTAATACACCTGCCAAACTCTAATTAAAAGTATTTTCCAAGAAATCTGCCATGCTGTCAGTGAGTGAGGTCAAAAAACAAAGTAGACCTGTAACAATAAAATTTCTTTTAATGTCTTCATTATCTCATAGTGAAACGATGGGGATGGGCACCTCTGGAGGGGCAATATTTTGAAAGAAAAATTATACCTCTTATAATGTGGTCACAGGTCCGCAGGGAGCGAGAAGGTTGAGTGGCTAAAGATGTGTGTTCCATCAGTACCTGGTGCGCTGTGAAAGCAGCTTGGAAAAGAGACTTTTTTTTTTTTTTTTTTTTTTTTCTTCACACCTCTGCTTCACAGCTTATTCCTTCTAGTACTTCTTGGGCGCCACAAGCAAGAGGAAGGAAATGGTACTTGGAAACTCTAACTAAACCAGAAACTCTGAGCTCCCACCTTCGAAAAGCCCAAGCATGTAAGGATCCGCACACATACAAATGCAGAGAAAGAGAGTTTTCATTTAAATGGAGGAAGCTGCCATGTCTACCTCTATAAGCAAAAATATTAATCATCCACCGTCTGGTTTTAATCCACACGCTCCTGATCCTGCATCTGAATGTATTGTTATCAGGGGAAGGAGCATTTCTGCTCAATCTTTTTCACCAGCCAAAAACCTGAAAATGTGAAAACCACATTGGTGAAGTGCCTTCTTGGGGACCCAGAAAACTCTGGGCTGCTGCTTTTTTTATTGTTTTCTTTCTTTTTTTTCTTTCTTTTAAAATGATGAACAAATGTGAATTTCAGAGGGTCCGGAGGGGGAAAAAAAAAGAAACAGCTCAAGTTACAGGTCCCTCATATCTTGGAGTGACACTATCCTCAGGGAAATTAGCACTTTCTCTTCTCTATTTCCCAAAGGGGAGCCACACAACCTGACTGATATCAGCCCATCCACAGACAAGCTTGGGCATCCAGGTGCATCCCTTATGAGCATGTACAAATGAAATGGCAAGTCCAAACAGCAAGCCTTTGCCTCTGCTCTCTGTTCTTCTGGTTTGTGCTTTGCTAGCAGTAAAAGCAGGGACTGATACACTATCTGAATGAGGCTATGCATGCTTCTCCCACTGTCCGTGCTGGAGACCCTTTCCTCTCCTGGGTTCACCCTAAAAAGGGTCTCCAAGCCAGTATGTGAGCTTGAGTGCCTTCAAAGCCATTAGTCACCACCCTTGCAGCCTCACTCCAAACTGCGAACGGGGCCACCCATGACACAAAAACTCTGGCAAGGTTAGAGGATAGCAAGAGCAGAAGAAACCACAATACGCCTGAGACTCCCAGGAGAACAATGACTAGTGCTGGTGGGGAACAGACTGACAGACAGGGCAGACAGACTCTAACCAGGCCTCGCTCTGTTTTCGATGCAACACAAATGTTTTCCATTAGAAGTTCCCTGCCCCACAAACACTCATACATGCGGCTATGAAATCCACATACTTAACTTCTGCTTTTCTGGCACTCTGACCCAACTACCTCTCCTGCTCCTCTGGAACACAGCGAAGCTGAGAGAAAAGAGATTCTAGTACCCCCAGCACAAAGGTAAGGGGAAGAGAATCAGAATCAGATGCGTGCTTACTAAGTCCTATCTAACATGAGTATGATTGAGAAAGCTAAAGGGAGGAAGGGAGAGAACAAGGACGTTTCTTTTGCCAAGAGAGAAGTACTATAAAGCTCTGGCTCTCACTGGTTGGCTCCTATGCTTTCAGCTTAGTTTGGCTTTACTTTCTAGTAAAGCCTGCAGCTAATCTTCATCAGGAGGTGTCGGTCGCCATTAAAAGCAAAACAGGCAAAAACCTCAGCAAACTCATTACAAAGCCTGAAAAATTCTAGTGCTAAGAAAGTAGAATACAGGCTGATCAGTAGCCCATGTTTCAAACACTCTGAACCAGCCGAGTATTACAGCTGTGAGAAGAAGCCGAACCAGAAATCTTTACAGCGTCAGCAACCATCCTCCCGCTGTCTGTGGGGCCCGGCCCAGGCTCATTTCTAATCACAGAGGTAGGGACATGGGGCCGTATGGCTAATTAATGTCTTCCCTTAAAAAAAAAAAAAGAAAAAGAAAAAGAAAAGAAAACTACAAATAAGAATGCAAAAGAACAATTGGGGGGAGAAAAAAAAAGAATGAACATTGAAAAGAAGGGAAAAAGTGAATTTTTAAAATGGCATGTAAGAAATAAAAGGAAATCCCCTATTCAGGCAGCTCTGGAGTTCCCTAATTGCACAAGAGCAAAGGACACCCCCCAATGTGGATGCCTTATTAAGCAATTGCTCAACCTACACGCATTGTGCAATTCCAGCCCTCCAAAGCTCCTTGCTGCACATGTGCAAACCATGTTTTCCACTGCACTCTAGAATTAGGAACAGTTTCTCATTTTTCTCTTCTTCACTTTAGGGGGGCTATGTGCATGAGGGAAAAAAAAATCTACTGCTAGATAAGCATTCACTATAAATGAGGTTTTACATTATTTCATCTGGTTATTTCTGAGTTTACTCATAGTTAAGAAACATTTGGATTTACTCTCAGGCAGCTAAAGATTCATTTTTCCTTCACTGGCAATAGGATATCGCAAAAAATTGTCCACAAAAACATCAAACCTTCAAAAGCCTTTGTTCCAAATGGTTGCTATTCTGGAATATTTGGAGTACTTAAAAGTAGCAGTCCTGCTTTGCAGCCAAAATTCCAATGGAAGCCTGGGTAAATCGCAGTGTGTCTTATTAATCACAAACCTTTCCTTTTAGAGATATCTAGTTAAACAATCAACAAGAACAATAATTGGTATATATAAAGATGAGGAAAGCATGACAAGAAAACCCAGAGGTCACGCAGGAAAAGACAGATTTGACTTCCTAAAAATTTTAAGTTGTACACTGTAAAAAATATAAATATTATAATACTAGCTAGAAAGCAGGAGACAATATTTGCAACATATAAAATAAAAATACCTACCGTGTTTATGAACTCCTACATATCAATAATATATAACAATATAAAAATGAGCAGGACCATAAATATACAAGTCAGAATCGAAGAAATATAAACAGAGAGTAAATATAACCAGAAAGATCCTTTATTCTACTACTAAGCAAATTCAAGTTAAAGTGAGATGCATTTTTTAACCCTGAAAACTAGCAGAAATTAAAAATATTGGCATAATATATGGTATTTGTAAAGTATGAAGAAACAGACACTTGTATACTATCATGGGAGTGTAAACTGGAATAATCACCTTGGAGGGCAATTTCGCGGTATTTGTAAAAACTGTAAAAAAAAAACAACAGTAAAATTTGTGTATCTTTTGATAAAGGAATTCTACTTGTAGGAATCTATTCTAAAAGAACAGTCTTATAAATATACAAGGGTTTAAGTACAAGGAAGTTCATTTTAGTACTGTACGCAATAACAAAAATTGGACAGAACTAAACGTACCTAAAAGAGAGTGGGAATGTGTACTGGTGCAGCCAATATGGAAACACTATGGAGGTCTCGAAAATTAAAAATTGAACTACCATACAATCCAGCAGTTCCACTTCTGGGTGTTTATCTGAAGAAAATGAAAACACCGATTTAAAGAGCTATAAGCATCCCTATATGTTCACTGAGAACAGCATTATTTACAACAGTTAAAATACGGAATCAACTAAGTGTCCATCAATAGATGTAAAAAGAAGATGTGGTATATGTAAACAGTGGATAATCATCCAGCTATGTATAGGGAAATCTTGCCATAGCAAAATGAGTCAGAGAAAGACAAATTACTATATTTTACTTATATGTGGAATCTAAAAAAAAACAAAAACAAATGAACAACAAAACAGAAACAATCTCACAGATATAGGAAACAAATTGTTGGTCACCAGAGTGATGAGGGGCTGGGGGGGAAGGTGGGTGAAACATGTAAAGGGGATTAAGAGGTACAAACTTCCAGTTATTAAATAAATAAGTCACAGTGATGAAAAGTACAGCATAGTGAATAAAGTCAATAATATTGTAATAACTTTGTATGGTGACAGATGAACTACACTTATCATGGGGATTTCACAATGCATAAAAATACCAAATCACTACGACGTACACCTGAAACTAAGAGAACACTGTGTGTCAATTATACCTCAGCACAAAAAGATGGGTAAATTATACCTATAACAATGGAATATGATGCAACCTGAAAAAGACTGGTGTAGATTTATACATTCTGATTCAGAAACAGTTGCAACGTATATATATTAAGCTAAAAAAGAGCAATGTGGGGCACCTAGGTGGCTCAGTGGGTTAAGCCTCTGCCTTCCGCTCAGGTCATGATCTCAGGGTCCTGGGGTCAAGCCCTGCATCGGGCTCTCTGCTCAGCGGGGAGCCTGCCTCCCCCCACTCTCTGCCTGCCTCTCTGCTTACCTGTAATCTCTCTCTCTGTCAAATAAATAAATAATCTTAAAAAAAGGTAATGTATATACAACATGCACTTTTATTAGAAAGGTTAATGTTCTGTATACATATGTCTGCAAGAATGGTTATCAGACTGTTATTAGCAGTTTTTGCCTGTTTTGCTTTTAATGGTGACTGACACCTCCTGATGAAGATCAGCTACAGACTTTTAGAAAGTAGAGGTAAACTTGAAGGGAGGGGCTGGTGCTCTTATATTTTATAGTTGTATAAGATTTTAATATTTCAGATAACATGGATTGCTTCTGTAATTTACAAATAAAGACAGCCTCCCTTCTGTTTCTCAGCATGATGGAGTAGGCGGTACTGGACCAGTCCCTTCACCATAAACAGCCATAAAATACCTGAGGCAACTGTCTGTAGGCAGCGCGAAGCTGTGATCTCTAAAACACCAAACTCACCGAGAGAGAGTTCAGATTTGTGGTTATCGGAGGTGGGTGCAGGGAGAGGGCAAACTAGAGGAAGGTGGTCAAAAAGTGCCAACTTCCCGTTATAAGACAAGTACTAGGGATGTAATATACAACACGATGACTACAGTTAACAATGCTGTATGAATAAAATCTTTTAAAAAAGGGGGGGGGGTGCCTGGGTGGCTCAGTGGGTTAAAGCCTCTGCCTTCGGCTCAGGTCATGATCTCAGGGTCCTGGGATCGAGCCCCGCATCGGGCTCTCTGCTCAGCAGGGAGCCTGCTTCCTCCTCTCTCTCTGCCTGCCTCTCTGCCTACTTGTGATCTCTCTCTGTCAAATAAATAAATCTTAAAAAAAAAAACAACACTGCTGTATGATACATCGCAAGGAGAAATTTTTTTTCCTTTGCTTTTTATTGCATCTGTAGGAGATGATGGAAACTCATTGTGGCAATCATTTTAAAATATATGTAAAGTCAAACCATCATTTTGCACAGCATATATGTACGCCAAACATATACAATGATGTATGTCAATTATTTCTCAATACAACTGGGAAAAACACTAGAAATATTTTTTATGATTAAAGTTTGTTCCCCTTTCACGAGAAAAAAAGACTGTGTGCTATCTGAGACAGGAGAAATTCATAAAATGAACCGATGATCCCTCAGTCCTCTGCTTGGGGATAATTTTCCAACTGTAATACTGAAAGCTGAGTTCCTGTTGGGCTGAAGAGGCAGAGGCAGAATTTGAGGTAGCTGAAGGAGATGGAATCAGCAAGCAGGGAAATGGACAGGAAGAAGTTGTACAAAGAAAGGGCGTAAGGTACATGTGAGAATCTTCAGTGAATAAGGTAAAGGCTGGACTGTACATATGCAGCCAAGACCACCAGAGGCCGACCAAAAGGCAGCTGCCACAGGGCTGAGAGTGGAACAGAAAGAGATATTCAAGATCCAGCAGTGGTAAGGAAAAGCACTGCCCCGGGATGGAGGAGTTGGGAATTTCAACACTGCCAGAGTGAAGGTTTTAACACCTTAACAGCCCTGGGCAACCACCTCAGACTCCAGAGGAGCCACACCCTAAAGTGAGAGTTAATCTAAATCTGCATTCATAGATCCTAAAACCCAGCCTGAAACAAAGTCTGCAGGGGAGACAGGGCTTGGAGGTTGACATGTTACTGGGGCTTGGGAAATATCCTAGGTTCCTATGTAGCTGCCCTAATAATATCTAAAAACCAAGCCTACAGAAGTTCAAGATGATCAAGCAGAAATGTCACTGCCGATTTAAACAAAACAAAACAAAACAAAACAAAAAGGGACTCTCCAGAGGAAGGTAACAAGATCCCGAATCTCTCTAACAAATTATCCAGTGTCCACCAACCGTAAACAAAAATCATTAGACACAAAGAAACAGGAAAATGCAATCTACATTCAATAGAAATTGAAGGTGAGATGGCCCACATGTTGGGATTGGCAGGCAAAGACTTTAAAAGCAGCTATTATAAATATGTCCAAAATATTAATAAGAAAGATATTCAGAGAATTAAAGGGAAATATAGCCTTAATGAGTAAACAAATAGGGAATATCAGCAGAGAAAAGTAAATTATAAAAAAGAATCAATTAGAAATTCTTTTTTTACAAGATTTTATTTATTTTAGAGAGATTATTTTAAAGATATTATTTATTTATTTTAGAGAGAGAGATTGAGAGAACATGTGTCGGAAGGGGCAGACCGAGGAGGGAGGGGGAGAGAATCTCAAGCAGACTCTTCTGAGCATGGGCTCAATTCCACAACCTTGAGATCACAACTGGAGCTGAAACCAAGAGTCCAAGGCTCAACTGACTGAGCCGCTCAGGCACCCCCACCCCCAAGGAGAAATTCTTAAACTGAAAAGCAAAAGAGTGAAAGAAAAAAAATCACTGGATAAACATTATATTGAAAATGGCAAAGAAAGAGCCCATGAATATAAACAAAGGTTAATAGAAACTAAGTAATCTGGAGGCACCTTGGTGGGTCAGTCAGTTGAGCATCTGACTCTTGGTTTTAGCTCAGTTTGTGATCTCATGGGTCCTGGGATGGAGCCCTGCATGAGTTCCATGCTGGGTGGTGGGGATGGGGCTGCACACAGGGAGTTTGCTTAGGATTCTCTCCCTCTCCTTCTGCCCCTCTCCCCACTCGTGTGTTTTTTCACTCTCTCCCTCTCTCTAAAATAAATACATCTTAAAAAAAAAAATAGAAACTAAGTAATCTGAAGACTAGAGAGAAAAAAGTACTAAAGATAAACAGAGCCTCAGATATGTGTGGGACTATTTAAAAATGTCTAACATATACATAATTGGAATTCCAGAAAGAGAAAAGAGGGTAAGTAGGGTAGAAAAAAAAAGAATAATCTCTGGAAGATACCCCAAATTTGATGAAAAACACCAATCCAAAAGGGTCAATGAACATTACGCAGAATTAATGTAAAAAGAACTACATATATGCATATCCCAATCAAACTTCTGAAAACCACAGATAAAAAGATAATATTCAAAGCAGACTCCCCCCTACAGATACTTTATACAAAGAGGCATATGAATGCTGATTTCTCCTGAGAAAACAGTGGGTGCCAGATAGTAAGAGAACCACATTTAGAAGATGCTGAAAGAAAAAAAAAAAAACAAACTTCAATCCAGAATTCTATATCCAATTTTTTAAAAAATCCTTTAAAATCAAAGATAAAAGGGGGTGTGGAGAAAGAGACATTTTTAGATAAACAAAAGCTACAGGAATTTGTCACCAGCCACCCACTGTGTCCTTTAGGCTCAGGAGAAATGATTATAATCTGGAAACTTAGCTCTAAAGAATGAAAAGCACCAGTAAATAAGTAGATAAATACAAAAGTTTATATTTTCTTTTTGTTTGTAATTTACTTAAAAGATAACTAAGTATAAATAATAACAGTATGGTAGGGTTTATACCATATGAAAAGTTAAAGAGAAGATAAATGCACTGAACAAGAGGGAACGGGTGAATGGAATTATACTATTTTACAATGATTACATTTGTAAAGCATGAAGCAGAAAACATGAAGCACAGGTGGGAAGTGTAAAAAGTTACAATACTGACCTTAAAATATATTCTGAAAAGGTAAGGATGCGAATCATTAGCCCTAGAGCAACTGAGAAAAAAAATTTTTTAAGGGTATAGTTAAGAAGGCAAAAACAAAGATTTCTTAAAACAGAAAAAGCACTGATCATAAAGGAAAATTAAAAAAAAACAAATTTCATCAAATTAAAAACATTTGCTTTTCAAGTTTCTGTCTTAAAAAATTTTTTTTAAAAGCTAGCTATACGGGCACCTGGGTGGCTCAGTCGTTAGGCGTCTGCCTTCGGCTCAGGTCATGATCCCAGGACACTGGGATCGAGCACCGCAATGGGCTCCCTGCCAGCAGGAAGCTTGCTTTCTCCCTCTGCCACGCCCCCTGCTTGTGTTCCCTCTCTCGCTATGTCTCTCTTTGTCAAATAAATAAAATCTTAAAAAAAAAAAAAAAGCTAGCCATATATGGTGAGAAAATATTCACAGGACACATATCTGACAAGGATTCATGTCCAGAATATATAAAGAACTTTGACAACTCTATAAGAAAACATTAATATCCCAAATTTTGAAAATGGGCTACGGATTTGGACATTTCCCAAATGAGGACCTATACATTGCTAATAAACACAAGAAAAAGATGCTCATCATTAATTACAAATGCCAATGAAACTAAAATGAGATCACTTCACACTTTACTAGAATGGCTAAAATTCTAAAGACTAGAAATACCAAATGTTGGGCAAGGATGTGAAACAACTAGAATTCCCAAGTGTCGCTAGTGGGAATATAATATGGTGCGATCACTTTGGAAAAGAGTTTGGTAGTTTCTTTCTTTTTTTTTTTTTAAAGATTTTATTTATTTATTTGACAGAGAGAGAGAGATCACAAGTAGGCAGAGAGGCAGGCAGAGAGAGAGGAGGAAGCAGGCTCCCCGCTGAGCAGAGAGCCTGATGCGGGGCTCGATCCCAGGATCTGAGATCATGACCTGAGCCGAAGGCAGAGGCTTCAACCCACTGAGCCACCCAGGCGCCCCAGTTTGGTAGTTTCTTTAAAGTTAGCAATATACTTATCATATGACTGAGCAATTCTACTTCCAGCTATTCACCCCCAGAGAAATGAAAACATATGTCAACAAAAAGACTTAGACAGTAATGTTCACAGCATCTTCATTCATAGCAGCCAAAGAATAAAAACCCAAATGTCCAAACCCAAAGTGAATGAACAGATGAATACTACTCATCAATTAAAGGAATGAACCACTAGAAAAACACAGCAACGTGCATCCATCCCATAGATATCATGCTGAGTGAAAGAACACACTGTATATGATTCCACTTAGATGAAATTCTGAAACAGGTAATACTAAACTATAGTAAGAATAATTAGGGGCACTTGGGTGGCTCAGTCGCTTCAGCATCTGCCTTTGGCTCAGGTCATGATCCTGGGGTTGAGCCCCATGTCAGGCTCCCTTCTTCCTCTCTCTCTGCAAAACTCCCCCACCCCTCTTTCCCGCCAGTGTTCTCTCTGGAATAAATAAAAAAATTTTTAAAGAATTAAAAAAAAAAAGATTTTGTTTGTTTGTTTATTTATTTATCAGAGAGACAGAGAGAGAGAGAGAGAGAGAGAGAGAGAGAACACGAGCCAGGGGAACAGCAGGCAGAGGGAGAAGCAGGCTCCCTTATGAGCGAGGAGTCCAATGCAGGGCTAAGATTAACTGCAAAGAGGCACTTAGGAACATTTTGGGGGATGGTAACATTCTATACTTTGATTGGGGTGGTCATTACTCAGGTATATATATACACCATCAATACATTCAAATGTAAGATTTTACTGTATGTAAATTATATGCCAACGAGTTGATTAATAAAAGTAAAGGTATTAACTTTTAATAAAGATTATTTTCAGATATCTAAAATTATAAAGTAAAAACATAACTATTCTTTTACATATATGAGAATTACATTAAAGAAAATAAAGGATGGCACAGGAAGTACAGAGGCAGACATTTGTGTCAACAGTTAAATCCCTTCTCTAGGTAACACACTTTTTTTTTTTTTAAGATTTTATTTATTTATTTGACAGAGATCACAAGCAGGCAGAGAGGCAGGCAGAGAGAGAGGGGGAAGCAGGCTCCCTGCTGAGCAGAGAGCCCCATGCGGGGCTCGATCCCAGGACCCTGAGATCATGACCTGAGCCGAAGGCAGAGGCTTTTAACCCACTGAGCCACCCAGGTGCCCCTCTAGGTAACATACTTCTTCCTCTTACCCATTTCAACTTTATTTTACTTTTTAAGATTTTGTTTATTTATTTGTGAGAGACAGTGAGAGAGAGAGAGAAAAAGAGAGAGAGAGCACAAGGGGGGGACGGTCAGAGAGAGCAGCAGACTCCCTACTGAGCGGGGAGTTCGATGTGGGGGTCGAACCTGGGACTCCAGCATGATGACCTGAGTCAAATGCTTAACAGACTGAGCGACCCAGGCGCCCCTCAACTTTCTTTCTTTTATCATGGCCCATATTTATTTGGTCTTGAGCCAAAGATAGTTTGTATGTATATATGTAGATAGGCAGGCAAACTTCTATCACTTACCTTCAGGTTTTTATGTATCAGTTACCCCCATCAACCAACGCCAAGAGTGCTTTTTCATCTCTAAGTAATCCTGTCTGCAAAGTCTGGAGCCCAAGGCATTGTCCTGATTTTTTTGGTCCTTATACATTGCACTGCTACTACTCTTAAGATTTTTTTGCTCTCGGGCACACCTCCAAAATGATGTAGATCATCCTGTGCATAAATTTAGTCCTCTTAGATCACTCTCAAGGGTTTCCCAAAAATAAATTATGTTCTCTCTCCAAAGACTCATATTCTAGACACTCAGGTATCTTTGGGCTGCAAGGCATTCATTCCAAGATGTGAGGAACATCCAACCCAGAGAGAAAGCAGCAGATAAATTCAATCTGAGCACCCATTCCCCTCATATGAGCTTTTACTTCTTTATTCATTCCCAAGAGCCATTATGCGAGATCAGATAATCTCCCCAAACCAGGTCAAGAATTCCCAAGCTCGGGACACCTGGGTGGCTCAGTCAGCTGAGTGTCTGCCTTCCATTCAGGTCATGATCCCAGAGTCCCTGGGATCAAGTCCCGCATCAGGTTCCTGCTCAGCGGGGAGCCTGCCTCTTCCTCTGCCTGCTCTGCCTGCCATTCCTCCTGCTTGTGCTCTATCTCTGACAAAATAAAAAAAGAAAATATTAAAAAAAGAAAAAAAAAAAGAATTCCCAAGCTCCTGGTGAGAAGTCAAGCTCCCAGTGAAAATAAAAGAACTGTCGAAGTTAAGAAGAGAACTGAAGGTACACTAATAAATATTTGTTCAACTACTCTACTATTGTATTTATATTCAATTAAGAGTGTAAGCTCTAAACTTGGATTGCTGGGATTTGATTCCTTCATTCTTACCTGTGTTCATCCTAGGCAAGTTCTTTCATAAAGTTCAAATTCCCATGGGGCTTCTGTGACATTTAAGTGAGATAATGTAAAGCATTAAAACAGTACCTAGCACATGATAAAGAATCATTAAAAGTCAGATGTTTTGCTCAGGGCCCTCTTGGGAAGAGAGATCCAGACATGTGACTCTTCATATACCCTCTAGAAAAACATATTTATAGCATTCTGAATATAACTTTCTGAAGAGCTCAGAAACCTGCCTGGCAAACATGAAGGCAAAGTACATGAACTCCTAAGGTAATATGGCCCACATTCCAAAGTTAAAGACAGAACGAGGAAGACTATTTATGCCAGAAATCTGGGCCTGTTTTTACCTGGGTCAAAATCTTTGCCTGATGACTACAACCCTGGCAGAGACCAAATTCCTAACACCAGTGGTTCTCAAAGTGTGGAACCCAAAACCATCACCATCACCTGGGAACTTGTTAGAAATGCATTTTTTTCTGTCTCTCCCTCCCAAATAATCAGAAACCACTGGGGGTTGGGCCCAGGAATTGGGTGGTTTAACAAGGCCTCCAGGTGATTCTGATGAATGCTAAAGTATGAGAATTATTATCCAAGAACAAAAAGAACACCGAGTCATTGACCTATCCATAGCATGAGCATAAAGATAATGGAGTTCAACAGGGCCCACTTCGGGAATTAGGTTTATAAATCAGGCAGTAACTCATAAATCTGAAAGTACTGGTATAAACAGAATGATTTCTGTTTCTGGTGTGAACATTAATGATTCTTTTAATGATTAGTAGTAAACACTAATTTTATAAATTTATAAACAATTAGTAAAGAGGTACGAGAAAGCACAAAGAAGGTGACAGAGGGCCACAATGAGGTAGGCAGAGAGATATACACAATACAAACGGGGAGTGCCAAAGGGCCACTGGTGAAAGGAATCATCAAACAAAACAGCCCATCAAGGTATTTACTGCACTTCAAGTGAGAAGGGGAAAAAATTTTTTATAATATTTGCTAGATAGAAACCAGAGGCCTTCTCAAAACACTACATAACTTTTACTAAGTTTATATCCTTAACAAGAGCTTCTTCCATTAAACAGGCAAAATAGAAAAGGAAATAGATACAGTTCATAGTTCATTGCTAAATGTCTGGCTGGACATGGTTTTTCTTTTGCTATCTATGGACTGATAGGGAAGAATGAGGAGGAGAAACTGACTCAAAGGGTGAAAACAAACAAAAGATCTTATCTAGCATGGTGACAAAGGAACATCCATGTTTTTACCTAAAGCATAGAATGTTGCACCCCTCCCAAGTTTCTAAAAGTTCTCATCTCATTTAATATAAAAATAAAACACCTCTTATACAATACAAAGGCAACTAAAGAAAGTTCAAAAGTTATTCATCAATAGCTATCACAGGGGCACCTGGGTTTCTATCTAGCACCAGTTAAGCATCTGACTCCCGATTTTGACTCAGGTCATGATCTCAGGGTCCTTGGATCAAGTCCTGCATTAGGCCCCATGCTCAGAGGGGAGTCTGCTTGAAATTCTTTCTCCCTTTCCCTTTGCCCCTCCCCCTACTCACGCACTCCCTCTCTCTCTAAAATAAATAAATCTTTAAAAAATTAAAAAAAATAGCCATCACAAGTCATTAAGAAAAAAATGGACGAGCATTCTAATAGTAAAATGGGCAAAGAACACAGGCAGAAATGTAATACCAATACATTTAAGAAATGTAATACCAATAAGCACTAAAGTGTCAGTAATCAAATCAACCCTACTGGTAATCAAAAATGAAAATCAAACAATGAAATATTGCTTTTTGCCCAACTCTGGAAAGGTTAGGAAAAATTAAACCATCCAGTATTGGTAAGGATGCTAGAAAACAAATACTCTTAAACTCTGTAGTTTAAATAGCTTATACTCTTTTTTTAGAGGGCAATTTGGCCACTATCTATTGAAAGTCTTAAAAAATATACATATCCTCTTTGACCTTCAAAATGGCACTTTAAAAATCAACTAACAAAAGAAGTATATAAAGATTTCTGCCCGGGGGTGCCTGGGTGGCTCAGTGGGTTAAAGCCTCTGCCTTTGGCTCAGGTCATGATCTCAGGGCCTGGGATCAAGCCCTGTCTTGGGCTCTCTGCTCAGCAGGTAGCCTGCTTCCCCCTCTCTCTATGCCTGCCTCTCTGCCTACTTGTAATCTCTCTCCTCTCGGTCAAATAAGTAAATAAAATCTTAAAAAAAAAAAAAAAAAAAGATTTCTGCCCGAGAGGGCATCATTTATAAAACTGAAAAGTCAGTAACTTCCTAAAATGCCTAATAGTTGAGGACTCTGCAAATATTATGGTATGTATGTCCATACAAGTGAATATATGCAGCCACTAAAATTCGTATTATAGGTGAACATGGAAATATATGCAGGATATATTTATTGCTACATGAACAAAGTGCATTACAAAACAGTATATATGATTTGATTTTTTAAAAAGCAAAAAAATTTCACATATGTCTATCTATCCATCTACCTAACCTGGACAGAAGGATCACAGAATCTTTTCCTTACTGATAAATCTTTATTTTCATAGTATTTCTAAAATGAGTATTTTATGAAAGAAAGGTTATTTTTTAAAGTCTTTTTTTTTTTTTAAGATTTTATGTATCCATTTGACAGAGAGAGAGTGAGAGAAAAAGCACAAGTAGGGGGAGCAGCAGAAGGAGAGGGAGAAGCAGGCTCCCCACCAAGCAAGGAGCCCAACATGGGGCTGGATCCTAGGACTCTGGGATCAGGACCTGAGGTGAATGAAGGCAGACACTTAACCAACTGAGCCACCCAGGTGCCCCAGAAAGGTTATTTTTGTAAAAAACAAACAAAAAAAAGCACCTTAAAAAGCACAGACCTCTGAATTAAATAATTCAACCTCCAATATCTCAAATGAAGTGACCAAACTGAATACAAAGAATATACTCCCAAGCCCCGGGATCCCTCCACTGTCTACTATGTTCACTACCATGGTTGTGGTATCTAGAATAGTGCCTGATGCATAGCAGTCAATAGCTTTAAACAGAAAAATGCCATCCATCTGCCATAAATCATAAAGAATTACTGCCAGATGGATAGAGGACAGATGGAAGCAGGTCACTAAGAGCCAACTGACAGCTTGCACTCCTAAGAAATCCACTTACATTTTAATTTTTAAGAAGTTAACTTTAAAAAAAATCTCATTTGGTTACATGTTAGTACGTAGATAAGGAATTGATTTTTGTATACTGACTTTATATCAAGCAACTCTGTTAAATTTGACTTATCCTATTAATTTATCCTTTTTTCTTTAAGATTTTCTATGTATCACATTTGCCAATAAAGACAGCTTTAGCTTGATTTTTCCCCTTCCAAATCATCTTTTTTTAAAATAAGATTTTATTTGAGAGAGAGAAAGCGTGTGCAAGCACAAACCAGAAAAGGAGCAGAGCAGAGGGAGAGGAACAAAAAGACTCCCCACTGAGCAGGGTGCCCGATACAGAACTTGATTGCAGAACCCTGGGATCATGACCTGAGCTGAAGGTGGACACCTAACCAAATGAACCAACCAGGTGCCCCTCTAATCATCTTTTTAATATTTTATTTCTTTTTCTTGTCTTACTGTACTGGCTAGGACCTCCAACATAACCTGAATAGAACTGGTAATTACCATTCTTGTGTTGTTCTATTTCTTGACCTGCTTCGTGGTTATATAGTTCCTCATTTTGTGACAAGTCTTTTTGTTTAATGCATTTCCATATGTACATTTCGTAAATAAAAAGGTTAAAAAAAGAAAAAGTAGCAAGAGAAGTAAACAATGAAAAGCCTGGCAAAATCCTCCAGTTTGGAAGGGTGTATTAGTCACCTATTGCTGCTGTAACAAATTATTACAAATTTAATGGCTTAAAGCAATACAATTCTTTACAGTTCTATTTAGGTCAGAAATTCTGTTGTTCACAGGGTGTTGTCAGTTTTATCAGTTAACAAGGTATTGACAGTGTTCTTGGAGCCTTGGTGTTCTTGGAGTTCTTGGTGCTTCCTTGTCTTTTTTAGCATCTAGAGGCCTCCTGCATTCTTTGGCTCATGGTCCCTCCCCTTATCTTCAAGGCCAGCGGGATACTATCCCCAAATCTCTCTCACTGGGACCTCTAGTTCCATCATCACATCTTTTTCTGACTCTTGACACTCCTGCCTTCTTATAAGGACCCTTGTGATTACATTAAATCACACCTGGGCATTCTAGGATCATCTTCCCATCTCAAGATCCTTACTTAATCATATCTGCAAAGGCACCTTTGCCTTGTAAGGTAACATTCAACGGGTCTCAGGAATTAAGATGTGGATCATCTTCAAGAGGTCATTATTCTGTCTACTGCAAAGTGTGAGGACATAGGGCAGATGCAGAACACCATTTTGAGGCTTTTTCACAGCTACAAATCAGTAGCACTCACAATCAGCATTTCAGGGGTAAACTACTACACTAAATGGGAAGTGGCACCTTCGTGGCAGAGTTGGTTAAGTGTCAGGTCATGATCTCAGGGTTGTGAGACAGAGCCCTGTGTCAGGAGCTTAGTGCAGAGTCTGCTGGGAATTCTCTTTCCCTCTCCCTTTGGCCCTCCTCTTACACTCTCTCTCTCCCACAATAAATAAGTAAATCTTTAAATAAATAGAGTAGCCAGAGAGTAGAATTTCCTCTTGACACGGCAGGCCTCAGCTCCAGTGAGGAGTTCGGAAATTGCCTCATCATTTATGTGAAAGAGATCAGACACAGGAAACTAGCTCTGGTGTAGTAGCTCCACTATATACAGAGTAGCAAATGTAGAAAATAAATTCATTTAATAAGATTGCATACCACCTGGTCTCCTCCCCACTCCCTTTAGGGTTGTGACTTGGTAATACAAACTTGTAACAACCAGCTATAGACTTGACAAGGAGATTTTAACTAGTATTTGTAGACACAGGAGGAATCCCATGAGAATCTACATAACCTATTTTGGAGCAGATTATCAGACCTGAGGAAACCTTCCCTTGTTCAAAGAAATGTAACTGGCCAGAATCACATTACAGAAATCCAAGTCGGGGCCTATGAAAAGGGTCTGCAACGTAAAAAGGGAAGAACATAGCACACAAACAGAGAAACAAAGCATATTTGCGGGGAGTGTGGGGAATGTCAAATGAAGAAGATATTCTTAAAACTGAATTTTTAAAATCACAGACTCTGTGAAGTATGATAAAAGAAAAGTGACAAAACAAAGACAGATAAAAGGGACCTGGATAAAAGGTGGGCAAAAATATGAAGGTTCCAGGATAAAATAGGGAAGTAATGTAAGGAAACATAAAATGCAATCGCAGACTTAAAAACTGAATTAGAAAGAGTAAAAAGTAGAATCAGCATTCTAAAAATCTCAGTCAATTCCAGAGAAGATAAATTTGTGGAGCTCTCTGACAATGCAGAGGCAAAGCAAAAAGAGATGAAAATGATGACAGAAAAAGTGATGTAGAAGACAGTGAAGAAAAGAATAGAACAAACAGAACATTAGCAATCAAGGACATAAGAGATGAAAACTTTTCTGGTCCAAAGATAGAACTGGATCTCCTTATTAAAAAGCTCATTAAGTACTCATAAAAAATTAAAGTAAAAAATCCAACATCTAAACAAATCCTTGAATAATTTGAAATTCAAGATCATAAAAGGCTGTAAGTTACCCACTCTGGACCAAAAAAGAGTTTGACTTCAAAGAAAGAAAAGTCTGGCTTTTCTCCCAATTTTTCCTAACCATTAATGCAATGGGATAATACCTATAGTTTTAAGGGGAAAAAAAAGTTGACCTAAGCTAAGCTGCCATTCATGCGCAAGGGCAAAATAAGAACAATTTCAAAATGTAAGTGTTCAAAAGTAGTCATGAAGAATGTCCTTGTTGGATCATTCAATAAAATAAGCAAAGTAAGGTAAAGAATGCATACCACACTATCATTTTGATCAGTTAGGTATATACACGTAAAAATATGTTTCAGTCAGTATATAAATAGTCTAAAAAGGTAAATATCAAATTGTTAACAGCAGTTACTCCTGGCGGGTGGTTTTTGACTGTATATATTTTGACTGTATATATACATTTTTGTGAATTATTTGATTCCTTTGCATGAGTATGTATATTACATTTTATAAAAGTCATCTTAATTTTTAAAAGGCATCCATGTTATCTTTGATTTAAATATTCCTCAATGTTGCATCTGAATAAGATGAATCAAAGGACATAATAATGGAAAAACCAGGATGCCGGGGTGGCTCAGTTGGTTAAGCATCTGCCTTTGGTTCAGGACATGGTGTCAGGGTCCCGGGATTGAGTTCTGCATCAGGCTCCTTGCTCAGCGGGGAGCCTGGTTCTCTCTCTGCCTGCAGCTCCTGCTGCTTGGGCACTCACTCCCTCTGACAAGCAAATAAAAATCTCAAAAAAAAAAAAAAAAAAAGGGGGAAAGCCATAGAGTAAAAGAACTGATGGTGAGCACTGAAAACACTTAATATAAAATTAATTCTAAATAATTATTGTAAATTTAGAAACAACATGCAATTGTGTGAGAAACAAAATATATATTTGTAAGCAGCCCTAATTTCCATATCTTAAGTATACGAGTCAATAGTTTTGGCTTTTTTTCTATTCTTGATGTTGATACTTTAAGAATAGGGGATCAAGGGCGCCTGGGTGGCTCAGTTGGTTAAGCGACTGCCTTCGGCTCAGGTCATGGTACCGCAGTCCCGGGATCGAGTCCCATATCAGACTCCCGCCTCTGCGGGAAGTCTGCTTCTCCCTCTGACCTTCTCCCCTCTCATTCTCAGTCTCTCTCTCTCTAATAAATAATAAATAAAATCTTAAAAAAAAAAGAATAGGGGATCAAGTATGTTTTCAATTTTTTAATTTTTTATTTATTATTATTTTCTTAAGTTTTTTTTTAAAGAATCTAATGCTCTTTTTTTTTTTTAAAGATTTTATTTATTTATTGGACAGAGAGATCACAAGCAGACAGAGAGGCAGGCAGAGAGAGAGAGGGGGAAGCAGGCTCTCCGCTGAGCAAAGTACCCGATACGGGGCTTGATCCCAGGACCCTGGGATCATGACCTGAGCCGAAGGCAGAGGCTTCAACCCACTGAGCCACCCAGGCACCCCTTAAGTTTTTTTTTTTTTAAGATTTTTATTTATTTATTTGACAGAAAGAGAGATCACAAGTAGGCAGAGAGGCAGGTAGGGAGAGAGGGGGAAGTAGGCTCCCTGCTGAGCAGAGCGATGCGGGGCTCGATCCCAGAACCCTGAGATCATGACCTGAGCCAAAGGCAGAGGCCTTAACCCACTGAGCCACCCAAGCGCCCCTATTTATTATTTTTTAAAGATTTTATTTATTTACTTGACAGAGAGAGAGAGAGAGATCACAAGTAGGCAGAGACGCAGGTAGAGAGAGAAGGAGAAGCAGGCTCACTGCTGAGCAGAGAGCCCGATACGGGGCTCGATCCCAGGACCCCGAGATCATGACCTGAGCCGAAGGCAGAGGCTTTAACTCACTGAGCCACCCAGGCGCCCCTCAAATATGTTTTTTAATAAATTAATACTAGTAGCACTTGAATATTTTCCAGACCACCAAACAACAAAGGCAGTATCTCACCCAAAACTACATGTATGTGCGTACACACACACACACGTATGTATGTATGCGCACAAGTATACATATACCTATATAGAGTATGTATAGTATATCTCATATACTATACATGTATACACATATATAAAAAAACATAAAACAAGAACAAAGCATATACTATATGGTCTAATTTTATGAAAAGAAAAGAATAAGTATACACATTTAAGCATGGGGGAAAAACTGGAAGGACGTAAACTATGCTATTAACACTGGTTAATTTTAGGTGGTAGCTTGCAAGTGATTTTTATTTTTTGTGCTTTTCTATATTTTCCATTTAAAACATTTTGGGGTAACTATGTATACAACAAACAACACTCCAAAAATGTCATTTAACAAACAAATAAGACAATCCAGGAGTTCCAAACGTTGGACAATTTAAACCTTTAAAGAGGACATCTTTAACCTCACCAACATATTTAAGAATGACAAAGTTTCCTAGGATCCTACATCCAGACAGAAAGCAAAGATGCAAGAATGAATGGGATGTGATGTAAGACTTAAAACACTGACTTCTAATGTGACTTACAATAATTTATTCCCCAATCAAGTCAAAGAACGGCTTACTGAAAAGTTCTTTGCTTAGTTCTTGGTCAGACAATATGGGGAAGAAGACAAAGAAAACTACTATGGGGATGCTAGAATAAGCAGTGCTTACATCTATGTACAACATAAATGCATTAGTACCATTAAATAACTAGAGCTTTAGGAAAGTTCTTTAGAGCCTAAGGAAAGACTATATAGATCCTTGGTTATTATCACCTATAGCTATACAGCCACATACATAGATTTTGAAGACGACAATTAAGCTTTTTTTTTACATTGACTAAGGTACAACATGAACTGAACATCTTTCTCTTAAAACATTTTCTCTTTTCATCATTTCTCCTAGCTGTGTATAGGGTTGTTGGGGTTTCAATGAGAAAACGCATGTAAAGAGTTTGGTGCAGTGCGTGACTGGAACGCAATTAGTGACTGCAAAAACTTAACTTCATTATTATTACAGTTAGATTACTTTTTCAATCACTTGTGCACTATAATGTGGCAGAAAAGACACAGATTCTTACTTGTTTTGCTTCCTTTCAGGATGGCTATATATTACTGCTTTTAACCACAACTTATTATAGAAAATTTCATACATATACAAAAGTAGAACACTATAATGAACTCAATCCACCCATTATTTAGATGTAATAATGATCAATATTTGGCCTTTTTTCATTCATGCTTCTATCCACAAATTATTTTGAAGCAAATCCTAGACATCAAATCATTAGAAAATGAGGGGTTTAACAAAAATTAAAAAAAAAATTTTTTTAAGTAAACCTATGCGGAACACTGGTCTCGAACTCATGACCTTGAGATGAAGAGTTGCGTGCTTGTGGTGGCTGGTTGGTTCAGTTGATTAAGCATCCAATTCTTGATTTTGGCTCAGGTCATGATCTCAGGGTCATGAGCTCGATCCCTGTGCTGATCCCTGCAACAGCCTTCATGTTCAGCAGTGAGTCTGCTTGGGATTCTTTCTGTCTCCCTCTCCCTCTGCCACTCCTCCCCTCCCTCTCTAGAAAGAAGGAAGGAGGGCGCCTGGGTGGCTCAGTTGGTTAAGCAACTGCCTTCAGCTCAGGTCACGATCCCGGAGTCCCGGGATCGAGTCCCACATCGGGCTCCCAGCTCCATGGGGAGTCTGCTTCTCACTCTGACCTCCCTTCTCATGCTCTCTCTTACTCTCTCTCTTTCCTAATAAATAAATAAATAAATAAAATCTTAAAAAAAAAAAAAAAAGAAGGAAGGAAAGAAAGAATGAATGAATCCATGCTATACAGACTGAGCTAGCCAGGAGTGCCAGAACATGAGGTTTTAAAGTACTACAGAAAAGGAAGGGTTCTAATCCTACACTTCCTTACTAGCTACATGACCTTGGGTAAATAAATTACTTAACCTGAATTTAGATGTCCAGCAGCCACACAATGAACCTAAGGTCACTTTCTTTACCCTGGTCGGCTCTAACTGCTTGCAACATCTGTAATGTTTCTCTCAGAATGTAACAAGCTCCACTCTTGCTTTTAGCCTCATCTGTACTCTTTATTTTTCTTCTGGTAATTCCAATAGCAATCTGTTTTCTTACCTCTTGCTCATCCCATACCCAGGGTTTGTTTTTTTTTTTTTTTTTTTAAAGCTAAATACTAGTCCTGCAAGATGTTAAATAAATCAAAAAAGAGCAAGGGTGAAGTAGGTTTGGGAAAGATTGCAAAGGCTATTCTAACAGTACGCTATGTTAAAAGCTCCAATAAGTCTCGAAATATTGGGTTCTGTTTAACGTTACTTTTTTTTTTTTAAAGATTTTATTTATTTGACAGAGAGAGTCACAGCGAGAGAGGGAATACAAGCAGAGGGAGTGGGAGAGGGAGAAGCAGGCTTCCCACGGAGTCAGGAGCCCAATGTGGGGCTCGATCCCAGGACCCTTGGATCATGACCTGAGCCGAAGGCAGACGCTTAACAACTGAGCCACTCAGGAGCCCCTGTTTAAAGTTACTTTGTAAAAATTATTATTTTGAGAGGGAGAGAGAGAGACAGAGCATGAGTGGGGGGAGGGGCAGAAGGAGAGGGGAAGAGAGAGCAGCAGACTCCCCACTGAGAAGGGAGCTCGATGACTCGGGGCTCAATCTCAAGATCTTGAGATTATGACCTGAGCCGAAATCAAGAGTTGGATGCCTAGCTGACTGAGTCACCCAGGCATCCCTGCTTAACATTACTTTACCATAACTTACATGATCATGAAACTCTTTTTCTTTCACCTAACAATGAAGAACCTATAAAACTAGAGTTCCATAGAACACGCTTAGGAAATACAATGATACACTGATGCCAAATCAGTGCTCCTTAAGCAATGCCTTCATTGGAATACCACCAGCTCAACAAAATTCCAAGAGTTCTTCCTTAATTACAGGTTCAAATTAACTTATGTCGCTTCTCACGTTTGTACATGCTACCAACTGCCTCCCAAAGTAGGATGTTTGCCTTACAAGTCTGGATTTCTCTTGTTCTGTGTCCGAGACAATGTAATACAGACATGCTTGGTAAATACCTACTGAATGGGCATCAAGGTGGGACCAAACATGGAACCAATCTGGACCAGCACTGAAACTGCATATGTTGCTGCTACTGACAAGTCTTTGACACATTTTACATTCTTAGTACCGAACACTAAAAGCTGGAGAAAATATCTACCTTTTTCAGATTTCTAAAAGGTCAAAGTTCCTAGAGACTCCTGACAGGTCCATACTAATATTCTAGGTCGGCCGTGGAGATGACCCATAGGAGTTTAACAACATTTTTTCACTCTTCTCTCGAACCTCACTCACCTCTTTCAAAAACCGCCACCACCGCCACCACCACCGCCACTACCACCACCACAGAACAAAAAACGTAAAGGTACTAGTACCTACTTGGGAGGCTTATTGGGAGAACTTAATGAGATACTATACAGAAGTACCTAATCCAGGGACCAATACATGCTAGATATTCAAGAGACGTTATTTTTCTCTGCAATGGAGAATAAAGTAGAATAAAAAGAAAAGGAAGGAAATATGTTCTATAGAGTAGCTAGGGAAGACTCTTCCAACAAGGTGACATTTAGAAGTGAGTGAGAGAGTCACACAGCTCTCTGGGGACACAGTGTTCTAGGTTAAGAGGAAAGCAAGTGTAAAGACCCTTAGACACGAGTGCTTGGCTTGCGTGAAGAACAGCAAGGATGCCAATGTGACTAGAGCATATCGGCTAGGAGGAGAGCAGCAGGAGCTGAGGTCAGAGTTAAGGGTGGGTAGACGTGGTATTGTATCATTGAGAGTGTTGCAGGATGTTGTTAAAACTCTGGCTTTTACTCTAAGTAAGAGAAGCAGCCATCAGAAGGTTTTGAACAAAGAAGTGACATGATCTTATCGATGTTTTAAAAAGATCATTCCACTTGTTGTGCTGAAAACAGACTGGGGAGCAGGAGGAAGGAGGAACTAGAGAAACCAGTCAGAAGGCATTGCAATGAGCTGATCTAGGGTGGGGTGGTAAGAAAGAGTTGTATCTGCATTTATTTTGAAGGTAAAGAAGACATGAACAGCAGATGAATTAGATATGGAGGTGTGAGAAAAAGACAATAGCCAAGAATAACCCCAAGAATTTTGATACAAGCTACCCAAAGTCAAAGCTGCTATTTACCAAGATGGGAAGAATAAAGACAGACCAGGTTTAGGGGAGAGTATGGATCTGGAGATGTCATGTTTGACATACCTATTTCGCAGTCCTCGAGGCGGAGACCTACCACAGTCTCGAGCTGCCACGAGCAGCACCTGCCCTGGGGTAGCCTGGACACTGCTACAGGCTGAGGGCATGGACTGCTGGCTCTGTGTTCTTCTCTGGCCACATCATATACTCATCATATGGTGCTTTGTACCACATGCTGTATCACATCCACGTGTCATACTGACACTACCGCTGGGAGAGTTGATGAGGAGATAGAGGTCAGGAAGTCTGAAGCTGGTCAGGACTCCTTCCTTGTTCTGCACCAAAAGGCAGCTAAGCCAGTAGCTGATTCCCAAAAGTACCCTCCAGAGTCAAGCTCAGCTTGTGGTCACGGATGCCCTGGCCTGAGCCATGCTTATCCAGCTTATCCAGCTTATCCTTCTAACTTATCCAGCTTATCCTTCTAACTGACCATCTTCCACAACACGTAAACACAGTGTTAGTTATCCTCAGCCTCACATACTACAATTCCCCATTATTATCCCCTTCAGACACTAAAAGAGCAGGATTTCACTCCCAACTTTGCATTGGAAAAGCATAAAATGAGTATTCCTCTTAGGAGAGAGAGGGTCTGACATTCCCAAGATTCCTATTAGTCATTAAACACATCCAAAGGGGAAGAGTTTTTGATAAGTCAATATGTTTAACCAAGGGGAATATATGCAAAAATTCTACTATAAGGAATTATGTCACTGTTTACAGTAGTACAAAAATTGAGAATAGTCCCTTGGCTCAATAAAACAAAGACTGATTAAAAAAATCTTAGCATACAAAAGAATACAAAGTGATAATCAAAAATGATTCCATATAGGGTACCAGGGTTGCACAGTCGGTTAAGCATCTGACTCTTGATTGTGGTTCAGGTCATGATCTCAGGGTCCTGAGATCGAGCTCCATGCTGGGCTCCATGCTTGGCACGGGGTCTGCTTGAGATTCTATCTCCCTCACCCTCTGCCCCTCCCACTTGTTCTCCTCTATCTCTCCCTCTAAAATAAATAACAAATAAGTATCTTTAAAAAAAATGATTCCATATAAGAATACATTAAAAAAGATTGAGTGAAAAAAGGCAGATTACAGTCTTAGTTTTGTATTTAAAAAGTGTGTATGTTAGTAATAAATATGATTATGATTAGCAAAAATAACAGTGATTTTACCACTGGGTAAAAGGACTGTAGATAAATTTTTCTTTCTTATTTTTTTACTTGTCTATAATGAACATATAATTCTTTTCTACTAAGAACAAGTTAAAACATTTTAAATCTTCAATATAGCAGTATTTTTTACTCAATACAATCTCTTTCATATTTGCAGTTTATGGCTGGGATTTAGTTTTTACTATCTGGTATTTTTCTTTAAAAAACATCTACCTGGGGTGCCTGGGTGGCTCAGTCGGTCAGAGGGCTGGCTCCTGATTTCAGCTCAGGTCACGATCTCAGGGACCTGGGACCAAGGCCCGTGATGGACTCTGTGCTCAGTGGGAGTCTGCTTTCCCTCAATACGATTCTCTCTCCCTCTCCTTCTCCCTCTGCCCCTTCCCCCACCCCCTGCTAGCACATGCTCTCTCTCCCTAAAACATAAATAAATCTTAAAAAAAAAAATGCCACCCACCTATGTCTCTCTCTATATACTTCATTTGGGTCAAAAGGCTTCCACCTAAGAAGCCATTTGTGGCCTCTTCCCCAAAGGCCTCCCCAGGGGATGTGATGTTAACAACTTCGCAGAGAGGTCAGACACAGGGTTCCCCAGCTTGGCACAGGAGACTTTGTTCCCAGGGTGTGTGGGTGCTCCTTTCCCACCCTAGCAATTGCTACATGGGAACGTGAAGCAGAGCAGCCTGCCCTACCCTCCACACCTGGCCAAAGACCCAACTGTTAAGCAGAGACTGAGAGTTCCACAGTCCCCACCAGGGCAACAGGCAACGAGCTTTGTTTTCTATAAACAGACCAGAAAAAAGTTCAGGTTAAAACATAGTCCTTAGAGGAAGAAAAATAGAAACCAGGCAGCGGGGAATGCTTCATATTCCTAAAAGCTTTTTTTGTAAGTTAACACATGGTGTCTGCTTCTCTCTAGTCACCTATTTATCACTCTCCTCCTTAGAGAAGGGAAAAAGCCCTGGCTGTTTTCCTAGCACAGAGTTTTGTGGCTGGGGGGAAGGAGGAGAGGGGGGAGGAAGGAGGGTGCTTTAAGCATGATGCAAACCATTTGGAGCCGAGTGAGAGCACTGCCAACACAAGCTGCACTATTTAAACAAGTGAGGAAATGATCGTATATACAACATGCCAGCGAGCACACACACACACCAAAGGAAGTCGAGAGGGCTTTTTTTTTTTCAGGACACAGAGCTGGATGTCAGCGGCTAAAAGGTCGATATTTTCCCTTAACACCCTTCTCAATGACTTAATCATGTTCCGTTTGCACAGAAAACTTCCCAAGAATAAAAAAGTCTGGAGAATTAAGAGGAGGGGTGAATGGGGAGGGATGTTTGGCCCGGGGCTGACCTTATCCGAGGTTTTCTCCACGTAGCAGGGGTCCTGAGGGGCAGCCAGCAAGGGGACAAAGCCCGAGAGAAGCCGATCCTCTTCCAGGATAAGAAGGGTGAGGTCATCGTCCGGGTCCTTGTACAGTGGCACCTCAGACTGATTCACCGCAGTCAATATGTTACAGAAATCAGCCAGCATCGACCACACATCCATAGCAACCCTGTGAGAAATAAGGGCAGAAAGAAGAACGGCTCTAAAGAGGGAGCAGTTAAAGTATTTTAAGCACTTGTGAGAAGGGAGGTACTAGTGGCAAATGTTGCCTATGGCTGGCAACTGCCAGAAAAATCTTACCCAAAAAGCTAGGGTACAAAACTGCATCCATGGCAGCAATCTGGTGGGTTAGTGTCCATCTAGGCAAAGTTGAAATTGATTAGAGGGAGTTTTAAAAATCCTAACCAGAGAGGAAAAGGAATTTAGAGAATCAGTTGCCTAATGCAGGTCCTGTCACCTTTCCAGACAGTGTGCCTGAGACACTTACTCAAACACTCTAGACACCCAGTGCCTGAGGCAGCTCCCAGAATTCCCCCACTTCTGTCCAGCCAAGTATATGCCACAAGATAGCAACAGAGAGCCAATCTCCCCTCCTCCCATCCAGCCACAGGGGCCAGTCATACCATGAAGAGAGTCATGTGGGGTTTTTTCCCCTTATGATGCTTTAGAAATCCTCTCCTACATATAAGCAGGAAAACCAACACACACAAATAGGTGAAGGGGATTAAGAGTACATCTGTCGTGATGAGTACCGAGTAATGTATAGAATTGTTGAAGCGCCATATTGTACACCTGAAACTAATATCATAGTGTGCGTTAATTGTATTGGAATTAAACATTCCCCCCACATACCCACCCACCCAACAAAGAAACCTCATTCCTGGCCTGCCAAGATCATCCCAGGACACTAAAGCTTCCCATGCATCTCAGCAGATGAACCCGGTCTCAGTGCTGCCTTGGCCGGCCCACTCCCTCTCCTTTCTCTCATTTGTGGAAGGTTAGATACAGGGTGACCAACCATTCTGCCTTGCCTGGGACTGTCCCAGTTTTTGTACCTATGGATGCTAAGTTATACTTCAAAAGGAGCGAGTTGCACAGGAGAATTACAAAGAACAGCTTTACAATTAGGGTCAAGAGGTGGAGCGGCAAGAGGCAAGAAGCAAAGAGAGCTACGAATGAGCTACATCCTGGAATCTTCCCAGAGGAGTTACTGCGCATGAGCCAAATCTGCTAGGGAGGGGCCTCAGCCTTAAGCAATTTGTTTCTCCTGCAGTCTAGGAGCCTTTGGGAGATGGCAGAAAAAAGGGCATTCAAGGGACATGCCACTGAAGGTGATGCTGGGGGAGAAAGTGGAGTAGGGGTGTGGGGACTCCCTGACTGGCTCCAGGTGGAAGGAGCCTGCGCTGGTTTATTTACTGTAATCACTACACTAGGAAAAGGCAATGAAATGAAACATCTTGTTTTCAAGAGTGTCCTGGGAACCAGGCGGAACACAGCCCCATTAATCACACAACGGCACATAATCAACGCACGTGTACTGCAGAAGTAACTTGCTTCACAGGCTTTGCCCAGGAAAAAGAACATGTTTGGGAAGAATCACCGGAGGGACGAGAGTTTTCTAAAGCCTTCTCTCTGCACAGACACCAACAACCAGACTCATTCACAAAGCTCCATCTTTTGGCTCAGCTGAGTTTGGCTGTCAGAAATGTTTAAATATGGAAAAAAATAAACAGTTGCAACACGTTTCTGTGCAGAGATCTGCCTGAGCCCCTTTGTGATGTAATGGGAAACGCGGCATTCAGGCTACCAGCTGTAGAATAAACAGAACTTCGAGGGTTAAAAGGAACTGAACTTTCCACGACCCCATCTGCAGAGAAGAAAATAATAAGAGGAATGATGCACTGCCCCACAGCTCTGATAGTTTATCCTCCGGTCCCGGCTGCAGAGACAAGCACCGGATGTGATAGGGCTGCTCAGGGCCGCCTCCGAGGTTAGCGCTGCCCATGGGAGACGCACAGGGAGGCTCTTCCAGCTCCCCACTTCCTCCCCCAGTGCCCTGCTGGCCACTTGAGCCCACTGCCTGAGTCCAATCCCACAGCGCTGGTGAGCTCTGGCCAACAGGCACTGCTCGGCTGCAGAGCAGCAATTTGGAAAATAAACAGGAAAGACGACAGTGAGAAGGAAGAAGGTGAAAAGTCTCCCAGCTGAATTCTTGGCTTAGGGGCCTTGGTTGGTGCTGTGCAGGTCAAGGACCTGATCGCTTCAGGACGTAGCTGGGGGTGGGGAGGTGTGGGCAGCGGCATCCCCAGTCAGGGAGAGGCAGCAGAAAATTACCCACGGCTCCCACAGTGGGAGGCCCCACATCCCTCTCTCATCCTCCCACCCCTACCATCTTGGATCCAAGACGAAGAAATATGTGGTACCATGTGGTTCTCATTACCATGCTCCCCTGTCCCCTAAGGCTCAGATAAACCAAAACTGACTCCTCCCAGAGACTGCTGGCCACCACTAGGGACCCCTGCCACAGCTGCCTTTTGCCCATTACCACCCACCTTGTGCCAAAACCTTAAGACTCACTGCAAAAATGAAGTGGATGAGAGTTCCTACCCCAGTGTTGGTTTGTAAGACAGCAGCTGGTGCCAAAAGACATAGGAAGTGTCCTGAGTTCCCAACTGAGAAATATAAAGGGGCCCCAAGGGCCACGCTAGACTAACCAGAACCAAGGGAATACACAAAATGCTTCAGTGAAAGGCCACTTCTACCCTGATCCACTCAGACTGGTCTTGTGATTGAACTCTGATTCTAAGTAGCTGCTTTTTTCTGGTGTCTTAGTGGGACTGCCCAAGATCACTTCAACAATTACCTCCTCTCCCAATGAGCACCATGGACACGAACACACAAATTAGGCACCCACGCACCACACCGTGACTCTCCACAGATGGAACGGAAGAGGAGTGTCAGGAAACTTGTACGAAAAGGAAGAGGTACTTAGAAAAACTAGGTGAGGGGCGCCTGGGTGGCTCAGTTGGTTAAGCATCCGACTCTTGGGTTTTGGCTCAGGTCATGATCTCAGGGTCATGAGATCAAGCCCCACATCAGCTCTGCACTCAGTGGGCAGTCTGCTGGAGATTCTCTCCCTCTGCCCCTCCTCACCCTTGTGTGCACTCACGCTCTTCCAAATTAAGTAAATTTACTTAAAAAAAAAAAAACCCACAAAAAACAAAAAACCTAGGTGAGATGCCTGACCTCAAAAGCTAAGGATGACGTAATTCCTGGAACCTGGGCATCATCACCTCAGCTTACCCCCAACCATGCCTCTGGGCTGAGAGGTCAGTTCTGTGGGTGAACATGGGGTTTCCTGTCTGAATGGAAGGGGAAAAGCTTAGCTTTTTCCTGCTCTAGCTCTTTATCCCAGGTAGGGGTGCCTCCCAAGCTTCAACCCTCAGTAGCCCTTGGGTTCTGAGGGTTCAAAGTCAGCCTGGGCCAAGGAGACCAAAGTCAAATTCTGGTGGCTATGAATTTTTTCCCAATCTTCTAGAAACACTTGGAAAATGACTCTCCAAAAGGTTTTTCAGACAATCTCAAACAACCTTTGGTTCTAAATAGTGCTATGAGCCTGGGCGAGTGCCTTTGGCTTATTCTGGCCCCAAGTCATATTCTGGGGAAGCTCCCAGAACCCACAAAATCCCACTACAGTTAGGGTGCATTCTTTACCAAGAAGACACAAAGCAGCCAGAGAATATGAAATTGTGTCCAACGAGTCCGTTTACAGCTCTCAGAATGGTGGCAAGGGAACCTCTCAGGCAGCTGTAATGTGATTAGTGAGCAAGGATCAGCAGTTGCTGGGTGACCCAGTGGCCCAACCCCACAGAAACACCACACACCAGGAAAGCAGACCCCTGGCTGGAGTCTGAACACCAGATCCTAGCTTGGGAAAGACCAGCAGTGGCTAGTTAGAGGTATGTACTCAGGACCAAGGCTTACTCACTTCCCTACAGACATGCATTCACTCACTCCACCAGGAAAGGAAAAAAATAAGAGTTAATTTACTTTTTATTGCCTCAGAATTCCAAGGTTTAATGTAGCTGTCAGTTTGAGTGCAGTGCAGCTGCTGCCCGATACAATGCAGCCCAGGCCAGCCCAGGTGACTGGGGAAACACATTTCACAGAAATGAACCAACACACACTCTTGGCTGGTTGTTTGGGGGATATTGACTTGGGGAATCAGATTAACCCTTCAGGTTGGAGTTATTTCTGCATACACCACTGGAAAAGCAGCTTCAGTCCAAGGAACTGAGAAGCGCTGGTGTCAGGTCGACTAATAGGCTTCTGTGTTCCTGCACTTCTGGAATTTTCTCACACAAGGTGTTATTCCACCAAATGCTCTGAAAGGTTAAGGTGTGATACAGGTGAGGCAAGTTATACCACAACGGATCTCCTTTCTAGAACTCAGAAAGAAAGGCAGATCTGCTAGCTTCATATGGAAGAGGTCAGGTAGGAAGTTTTCTAAAGGCTCCATCCGGGGTGGGGGCAAGGGAGGGAGAGAGTTCGGACAGTGGAGTGCTAAGGTCCAACCAGGTCTCAGGCCATCCTTCTGGCAAGTCTAAGGAGGACTAGGCACTCACACACCCCTTCATATTTTTACTGGGGGAACAGGCTGACTGGTGATTAATATCAAGTACAATGACCCCATGTTACAAGCCTGCAGGGGCCTGTGGAGGTGGCCATTTCCTGTGTAATACCAGCTTGTTTAAACACTAACATTCAAACTCCACAGCTGCAGAACAAACCCGGAAAGAGTTGAGTGAGAAGAAGCCCTGCATTGTGTTTGAGAGCTATGGAAGATCAGAGTTGTAGTACAGATGGGAAACAAGTCGGGTCTTTTGGTTCCTGGGATGAGGAGTTCTGGAAATATAGCCAAGGTGGCACAGAAACTAGGCACGAGGAAGCTGGAGAAAGAGAAAGCCCGTGGACTATACATACAAAGGGGAAAGACAGAAGGCCACAACAAGAGAAATGCTCTTAAGATAGGCAGTATGCTCTTTTAAAAACTTGTTTGCCTAAGGGCCGTTATATGCCAGCCCACAACTCCCAACACGGGGTTCCATGGCCAACATAAGACCATTGCAGCCCTGAGGACTTCCCGCTGGAGAAAGTCTCCCCCTAGGAGAAAAGGACCTGAATGAACCCAATAGGTCTGGCAGAGTCAAAAGAAAAGTACCTGGGCTTAAAACGGCTTAGGAAGCCCCTTCGTTAAGCTGAGATGTCACGCCAACTCTGTTTCCAGTGGGCTGAGGACCTGGCCTGGTAACAATGCCAAGGAGCTCATGAGGCTCTGGGAAGCGGTGGAGGTGAGGGTGGCAGGACTCTCTGCAGCTCTCTCAGAGATTAAGGAACTGTAAGTGTATTTTCCAGATGCCGCCATGATATAAAGAGGAAACACGGGTGCCAGAGATTACTGCTTTAGGAGTTAAGACACGGGCAAGATATCATCCTCCAAGAATAGCAGCTGTTTATCAGGTGACCATAAGAACCTAAGACTCGGTAAAAGATAATCCCTTCTGCCTTTCTGGTTTATACAAACAAGTCAACTTGGGCCCTTGGGAGAGTGTCCAACTGAAATTAATTCTGCCCAATAGGGCAAATTGAATTCTGAAGCCCAGTCACCCCGCACTACTCCAGGAACATAAACTTCTTCATGTTCTAAGCAGTGCAGCTGGAGCCCTTTGGCCGACAACAGGTCACGGTAACCTCATTTCAGGATGTCTCAAGTACCTCTACTGTGCCTCCCTCAACCTCTATCTAGGTCAGTGCCTTCCGTGGCTGCAGTTTTCCCAAGCTACATGCCACATGTATAGCCTCTGTTGCATCACTATGGTGTGTTAAACCCATCAGCACTGTGTGTTTGGGAAAGAGCAGCCCCCAGG
Organism: Nasua narica; assembly: GCA_028533885.1. Classification (NCBI taxonomy): domain Eukaryota; kingdom Metazoa; phylum Chordata; class Mammalia; order Carnivora; family Procyonidae; genus Nasua; species Nasua narica. Next base: position 39,623,742 of record CM052804.1, read on the forward strand.
GGACCTCAACATCTCCACGGCATGAGTGGAGCCCTCGGCGGCCTCCCTGGTGCGGATTCTCACGGTTTCTGCCTCTCTGAATTTTTAGCTGTAACCACTCCAACACGTCTTCTTAGTTTAGCACACACTGGACCCAAATAACCTCAGCCCAGAGCTGGAAAGTACGCTCCCTGGGGTCAGCTGCTGTACCCTGCTGGGGTCAGACTGGAGCCTTAGGCCAACACCCCTTCCTCTCACAAGTCCTGTGAGAGGAGTTGGGAGGGGACCGAGGCTCCTGCCGTGGGAGAGATCACGTGTGTCTCACACTCAGCACTTGGAGGAAGAGGAACCCCCTGGTGCCAGGCTGTAGTGCTGACGCCCCAACCCGGAGCCAGGCAGACTGGGTGGGGAGCCAGGGTAGCAAAGGGGCTTCCCACAGTCACCACCACTTCCTTCAGGGAAGTGCTGATGGACTATTACTTAGTGACCTCCTAAAATGCCCTTTTGGGAAGACGTATTAAGCGTCCTTGAAGGGGTGCCGATTAGACTTGGGATTAGTTCTTATTTTCAGAGCTGCCCTGTGAGGGTAAGGGAACGAGCTGTTTTTTAACTCAAGAATTTCTATCTCGTCTACAGGGTCAACACATGTAGGCTCCCTGAGGAAAGCAGCTCACTGCATACTCCCTATGTACCCCTAAGTCTCCCTATGTGACAGCGCTCAGAGAGCTCCCTACAAGCCTTTTCCAGCATGCTCGGTAGACTATACAAGACAAGCCATGGAAAAGTAGCAAGTCCAGGAATTTCTGGAGTTTTTTTCTTCTTCTTTTTTTTTAAACAGTACTCCAATCCAACAGTGTGATAAATGCATCCGAGCTACAATTAGGAAGATATATAGCATCAGAATGCGAAGGTCTGGGCAGCCTGGTGAAACGCGGGCTCTCCAGAGCCCCAGCTATGTTTCCCATTATGTAACCCTGGTCATGGGCAGACAGCCAGACTCCAAATGAAAAAGAGACTCTGGCTTGGCACCGGTTCTATTTTCCTATCCTCATTCGGGGTCAGCGCAGTGTCATACAGCTGCAGAGAAAGCTCTGGGGATTAAACCTGGGAAAGCCTCCAAGACCAGGACCTGGGTTCAAGTACCAGCTGAAAGCAATAAACCAACTGCCACAGCTGGGCTAGGTTTGGATGTTCTCAAAGTCCCCTGACTCTTTCACTTACTGAGAACTAGAGATCAAGATGAGGGAAGATTTGGCTTCAGCAGAGACTATGAAATGAGGTAGGCTGTCCCACTGCCCTAGCTTGCCAAAGGTCCTAGCATGTGAGGGGGTCACTATGCTTAGGCCCGTGAAGGCCTGTCGCTCTGCTCCTCTCCATCACCTGACATTCACAGCTTACTTCATGCTCACGTGGTAAAGTGGGGAGTAGCTACCTCTCCCTCCTAACAAGAGGCCTAGTGTAGAAACCGTGTTCCCCAACTCCTCCTCCCCCACGCCCCACAAGTAGATGGTCCCTCCAAACACTGTGGTCTGTTCTAAACAGACCAAAGCACTCTACACTGTCTTTTCATAGCAGCCGCCCAAGGCAACTTTCCACACCCTGCTGTAACCCCCTCCCGCCCCCCGCCCGTACCAAAATCTCCAGGGATATAAAGTACAAATGGGGAGTCCATCTACTAACTTGCTGATTCCAACACACATACCTATGAGTGCCCCTGTGTGAAAGGCACAAGTGGCCCTGAAATCCTGCCCTTATCACTGTGCGGTGTTGGTGATGTCCTGTCATCATCCTATGAGTATCACAAATGCCTAAGTGGCTACTGCCTAGGAAATGTACATTTGACTGGAAAGAAGAGGAATATGGGCAACAAAGGAGAGAACCAAGGAGACCAAAGATGAGCTCTGGAATTCCCCTAAGAAAGCATTGGAATGATTCTCTAGCTGAATAGAGAAAGAAGGTAACGAAATGAATGAAGGGAGATAGATGAAATGAGGGTCCAAGTGTGTCAGGGAGACAATTTTGGAATGAGGGTTTCTGGAGGAGAAGCAAACTGAAAGGTAAGCTATCTGATCACCTTATGTTAGGATCAATGATGGATCTGTCTTTGCAGAGAACAAATGCTGGCAAAAACCAGTGAAAACCTGCAAAGGAGAGAATGTTAAGTAGAGGCCATTTCCTTCCTATTCTCTTGAGAGCATTCCTAAACCCTCCAAAATGGAGATCAGCACAAGGACCTTGGGAGTGTCACAGGGATTACTATTCTGACATCTACAGAACTATCTGGAGTGCGTTATTCCCAATGGTCCTAAAAGCAAAGGCTCCAGAGTATGAAAGATCAGTGAGTGTAAGAGGCCACTTTGAAATCCATAGAACCACCATACCCTGCCAATCTCTCAACCATAGCATTTACTCAGTGAGTGTTAGGCAGCTATATGAGAAACTGGAAGGGAGGGAGGTAAATTCTCATTCCACCTTTCCAGCACTTGGATCTGACAGCGGTGAGGTGGGACTACCCTCAGGGGTGGTCAGGCCAGGTTTGCTCTGTCCAACAGAGGCCTCAGCCCTCAAACCACCATGTCCTGTGGTCAGGCCCCAGGACAGCAAAGCTCCTCCTTTATGCTTAAGCCTGCATTCCAAAACAACCAGCTGCTGATCCCAGTTGCAGAGAGCGCAGAAGGGGCCTCCATTCTCTACTGCGCTGGCTGCTCTAGCCTAAACTGGACTCATCAGCAGTGCCCACAGCTATACAGGAACTTGTTTACTAGGCAGTCAGGTTCGATATATTATTGGGTCAAATTTGCTCTCCCTGCAAAGAAGAGTCTGAAAAGAAAAAGCAAATTTGTTCGAGTGTCCCAACCCCCTCTGCCTGTCTGTAGCCTTGGAGGGGAAGCCTAGCTGGGGACGGCTGTAGCTTGGACCACGTGCCCAGCTGCAGATTGAGCCCTTGCCCAAAGATGGGCAGCAGCTTGCATAGGCCGGCAACGGGCCATTTGCTACAGCATCCAAAGAGAAAACAGACTCAGCACCTCAAGCAAATGAGGCCCAGCACTTCCTGTGTGAGCTTTCCATTTCCTCAGCCAAACAAAAGCCAAAGGGAGCGGGAGAGGGAGGAGGGGAAAAAGGGAGACGGGTCACAGAAGAGAGTTAACAGGACTGATGGCCGGGATATGGATAAACAGGGGCTGGGTGGACCATATCTAGAGGACCTGTGGTTGCGAGGTGAGGTGACCCAGCGAAGGCCCAAGCTCCAGGGACAGATGGTCTGCCTCCCCACCCCCTGAGAGGAAGGGAGGAACACTCTGTGACCCCTGTGCAGGCTCAGAAGCAGTGGCTTCAGATACTTGGAGAGCTGAGACCTTCCTTGTCAGTTTCTTTCCAAAACTGCAAATTGCCTAGTCGGCATTATAGATTAACAGCCTGAAAAGTTTGAGGCTGTACGTGTTAACTCTTTAGGGAACACTGCCGGGAAACGGCTGCTCCTAGCCAGCGGATCAGTCCATTCCTTTGTGTGACCCCAGCTGCCCAGCTGATGGTTCAACCCTGGCTCCTAAGGCCCCGGCCTGAGATGCATTTTGGGAACCTAAGAGGGCTCACGGGAGGATGCTGTGAGCATCAGCCACACGGTTACAGAGCTAGGGCTGGGAGGGAAGGGGGAGAGAGAGCGCTTGATAGTCCAGGGGAGCCTCTTGGCATGAGGAACAGGGAAGAAGTTTGAGGAAGAAAAGGGGAAAAAGAGGCACACGGGCCACACAGAAAGGTCAATAAACTACTGGCCAGAAATGTCTCCTGCAGCCTTCCCTCTGTGGGTCACCCATGAGTGGAGAGACTCACATGGGCAGCCCCCAGCCCAGAGAAGGGGCATCGGCAGCAGCCTAGGTCTCCACACTCTGTCCTCCAGTATGTGCCCCTCCCGGAGCAGAGCACTGAAGAAGAATGATGAAATGCTGGGCATGGACGCTCGCTCTCACACACACACACACGCACCTCCCCGGCACAGCTACTCAGAGCCTGAGGAGCTGAGTACAATGAACCTGCCACACTCCACACAACAGAGCACAGGGCAGGGGGGCGAGAGAGAGAGAAAGGAAAAGGAGAAAGAGAGAGACAGAGGCAGGAAGAGAGAGAAAGGTGGAGGGAGGGAGGGAGGGAGAGAGATGGACCATCAGAGTTGACCAGAGATGGGCAGCACCAACATGCACACACATTAAGAAACGAGTGTGCAAATATGAACACACACATGGTGACACTAACCCAAGAAAAGAATGGGACACAGAGAGAGCAGGAGTCAGCCAACTTTCTGTAAAGGGCTAGACGAGAAACATTTTAGGCTTCGCAGACCATAACGTCTCTATTGTAACTACTTAGCTCCACTGCTGCAGTGCGAAAGCAGCCACAGACAAAGTGTAAACAAATAAGCATGGCTGTGCTCCAATATGACTTCACGGACGTGGAAATTTGACTTTCCTAATAATTTTCACAAGTCATGAAATTTTAGTCTTTTGATTTTTTTTTTTCAGTCTTTTTAAAATGTAACCCATTCTTAGCTCCTGGGCCACAGTTTGCTGACCCCCGATACAGACACACACAAACCTTGGCGGTGGATAAATAGAGGCAGGCAGGCAGGAACACGCCAGACAGGCCGAGGCGGGCCGGCTACAGGTGACGCCGGCAGGGAGACACGGACGCGTCAGGCAGAGGCATGTAGATACAGGGAGACCCTCATCCACAAAAATTCCCCTTCCAACACACAGATGCTGAGTGACACAGAGAGACACGGGCACGGACACAGGCAGTCTTAGAGACGGATACTCAGGAACACGTACAACACACTCCCACACACGGAGACATGGTCAGGATCAAAGCACACATGGATTGACACGCACCCAGAATCAGAGAGACACACAGACAGACACCCTGAAACAGACCCCTCATGGAGACACATGAAGCCCTCAAAGAGACCCCTACACCCAAGGCTAGCAAGAGACACAGACACAGATATTGACAGAGCACACAGAAATATGTGGACACACACACATGGACAGGAACACCAGAGGACCCTGAGACCCGTAGACAGAGACAACAGACCCTCACACTCAGATCGACGCCCGGACATACACAGACAACCAGAGACAAAGAGGCACACACAGAGATACAGACTCTTGCACACGGGCCACTTGGGTGCCTCAGTCGGTTGAGCGTCCGACTCCTGGTTTTGGCTCGGGGTCCCAGGAATGAGCTCCGAGTTGGGCTCCCTGCTCAGCAGAGAGTCTGCTTGTCTCCCCTCCCCCTGCCCTTCCCCTCCACCCGTGCACGCTCTCTCTCAAATAAATCTTTAAAAAAAAAAAAAAAGAAAGAAATAGTCACGCATGGTCACACAAGTATGTAAATATAATATGCCACTGAATCGTATACTTAAAAATGGTTAAGATGACAAATTTTGTTACATATGTATTTTACCACAATTTACTAAAAGAAAAGTCATACCAACATACAAAACAGAGCTACATACACACACCTAGGCAGACACACATACTCCCCAGACCAACACACCCCACACCTCAAATGCCGTGACAGACAGCACGTGGACACAGAGACAGGGAGATGGGAAACGAATGAATGGAAGACAGAGGTGTGCGCATTCGCACCATTACAATGTGCGAGAGGAAGGCCCGAGTAGGGTGAGGACGGCGGCAGAGGCAGCAGCAGGACACAGCCTGAAGGATGCGTGGAGAGAGACTGAAAGGGAGAGACAAGGCCTCCCGTTTAGGCGGACACGTGCCCAGACCCGACACACGCCCAGACGGGCAGCTGCAGAGACGGCGCACGTGAGCAGCATGAGGTGCGAGTGAGAGCGAGAGCAAGGACAAAGAACAAAACAGAGCAAGCTACGGAGAGCGGAGGACAGACACGGAGAGAGGAGGGACACACCGGACAACAGGGAAGAACAGCCTCAAGTATCAGGGGACAGGGAAGGTGTTCAGGGAAGTGAAAAAGCAAAGTTCAAGTGAGGAGGGAAGAGAGGAATAGGCAGGCGGCGGGTGGGAAGACACAGAGGACCAGGAGGGCAGCCGTGGGAGCACAGGTGGGCCAAGGTCAGCAGGGCCAAAGGAATGAGCAGGCCGACTCACTGCGAGGGAAGGTCCAGGGACGTGGGTGGAGGATTCCAGGTGTCCGGGTAGCCGAGCATCCAGTCCGACCAGACTTTCACGCTGGGGAGCAGTTCCTTCAGGTCCGGGACGAAGGAAGACACCTTGATGTCATCTTGGTCATCCTCGTCCTCAGGAGAGGACAACTGAGCTGCAGAGGCAAAGGGTGAGAACTGGGCCTAGGTCTGCTGTGGCCCACGAGGGAGGCCTGGGGCGCTGGGACGGCAGCAAGCTCTTAGGGAAGGGAGACCAAGTCCACAGGAAAGCTGGGCCCAGAAGCGGAGGACAAGTGCCAGCAGCACCTAAGAGGATTCTGAAAAGCAGGACAAAGAAAGAACCAGTGCACTGGGTCTGCCCCAGCAGACAGCTGTTTCTGCTCCACCTGGGGCCTGCTGAAGTCGCCAGTCCGGCCTCCAGCCCCCCCTTTAGCTTTCCCTCAGCACAGCACTGAGGTGGCAGCAGAGTTCCTGCCGAAACTGCATAACCTGAATTTGACCGTGAGGAGATAGCAGAGAAACCCAAACTGGGGGACATTCAACAACACAAGTGGCCTGTATGCTTCAAAAATGGCAAGGTCATGAAACACAGAGGAAAACTTCAGAAAACCATTCAATGCCAGACTGCGGGAAACTAAGGGGACACGGCATCTAAGCTGTGTGATCCCGGAGCGGGTCCTAGACCAGAAAATGACGTTTTTCAGGACAACTGGTACAAACTCAATAAAGTCTGTAGATTTTACAACAGGACCGTATCAGTGCTGGCTTCCTGATTTCGATAACTGTGCTGTCACGTAAGGGAATGTCCTTGTTATTCGGAAATGCTCAGTCAACCACTCGGGGGTAAAGGGCTACTATGTCTACAACTCACAATCAAATAGTTTAGAACAAAAATAATAAGCATACATGTGTATATAGAAAGATAGAGAACTTAAGGCAACTATGGCAAAATGTTAACAAACGGGGAATCTGGGTGAAGGGTATGTAAGAGTTCTTGGTATTATTCTTGCAACTTTTCTATAAATTTGAAATTGTTTCAGGATAAAATAAGATAAAAGTTACCTCGACCCTCCCTCCCAAAAAGGCAGCCCCAATGTCTGGAGGCATTCACAAAACTGAAGTGGCAGGGGGACAACAAAGGGGCCTCAATACTCACCAATACTGATCCAGGAGCTGAGAGAAAGGGGCAATCTTCAGCCCTACCTTACCTAGCTCGGCAGGCAGGCTTAGATTTCTAAGGGCAACCTTCATGCATATGGGGACACTGATCAACTCCAGGGCTAAAAACAGCCTGTGCTCTGATTCAGTGAGTGGTCCAAGGTGGCTGGTCCACAGTGGTTACAACACCCACCAGTACCAGGCAAAGAGGGACACAGAGACAGAGCAGGGAAACCAAAACATCATTTATGAACAAAAACGGAAACGCTCTTTGCTGGTTTTCTAATGTTGCAGGAACCTGCAGCAGCTCATAGGTACAATGAAAACCTTAACTACTAGAGAAAAGGGGGAGGGGATAGTTCCCCCAAGGACAGAGGGCTACAGAGGTAAAGGGAATGCAAAAGGAGATGGGGCTAGTTAGGTGGGCAGAAGGAAGAGGGGTTCCTGGGAAGAGCAAGAGTATCAAGTAGAGGGAGTAGATGCTGAGAAGGCAGGGCGGCATCCTGAGCCGGTCTGCACAGGGCCCAGGCAGGGGAAAGGCTGTCAGGGGGTCCCTCCTCTGCTTACCTTTGGCAGACTCCTTGAGCAAGCAGGTGCAGCGCCGCACCAGGAGAGAAAACATGGCCAAGCCCAGGGCTGCGGCTTGCTCCTGGATCACAGAGCGGCACTCCTCCGAGAAGCAGTCTGAGAAGAGGCAAATGAAACTCCATCAGCGCCCTGCGGGGTCAAGGGCTACTCTTCTCCACCTTACTAGGTGCACATCCTTGGTCACATCATTGAGCTCCCTTTCCTCATCTAAGACTGGGGGTAGTAGTATTTCCTCTCTCAAAGCATTGCTGTAAGGCTAGGTAAAATAATGCATGTGAAGCATTTACGACGGTGGCTGGTCTATGGGTAAGCACTTGATAACATTATTAAAAGGATCCCCCGTGTAAATTCTGCATCGGTTCCCCAGGACCAGGTATCCCAAGGTGGACAGTTAGGGCCAGAGCTACAGGCTCTCAGTATTTGGTTGGCTACTACTAATAATGTGAAGCTATAGTAACAAGAAGTCATATTTAATTAACTCAGTCTCTCTCACATATCGCTAGCAGGAGTACAAATATCAATTAAGATCACAAAAAATACAAATTTAGGTTATCTTCCTGAATCACTAACCTTTGGTCCCATCCTTACCTTCCGCCACTCCTCCACTTACAAATAACCGATTTTCCCTGAGTGAGTTAATTTTACATAGGAAAATGGGCATACGATAAGCACTGAACAGTGGTACTTTTTATTTTCACAAATGCTTTCCCCCAGGGTTGAAAAATAACCCTGGCTCCCAATACCAGCACCCTCTCCCCTCACTTTCTCAGCCTGGCTGACTTCCTTCTAGCTGCAGGTCAGCGAAAGGAGCCACCTTGGAGGCGGCCAGAGCTATTTTTGGGCAGAAGCTGCACCGTACACTCTCAAAAGGCTGTCTGCGGCCTGCCCTGATGGCCACTTAATCCAGACTCAAGAGGAATTGGTGACAAACAGAAGGCAGCAGTCCAACTGCAGCCTCAGAGGCAGAGACACCCAATATGCACAGGAGATGGAATCAGGCACCCGCTCACTTGCTGTGGCATCAACTAATCTGTTAATTCCCTCTGTAACACAGGAGAATTCTCAGAATCCCCAAGTGCTAAAAGGATCATTAGCCACATGTTTGATCTCTTTGCCTGCCTGCACGTTAACCTCAATAGCCAGAGGGAAGCCCTCCTGCCTCTCTCTTCATTGACACTAGTCTTGTCAATGGGGCCTAATTGAAGTCTTTACTCCAGGAGATGCTACATGACCACAGTTATTCCTAACCGCCTTGGCCACAGGAGCAAACATGACTGGAGTATACAGAGCCAGCCCCAAACCACTTTAGAGAGCCCTGGGAGTGAGAAGGAACGGGCTGCTGCTCAGAAGGTCCCAACATATGAACAGCATCAGTGTAGCAAAGTATTCGTCTGTTGTGGCTTTCCTGCCATCCTTCCAGATGCCCACTGGTCCCAAATGTCACCCTCTAACTTTCCAACTCAACTGCGGCAGGCAGTAAGGAAGTGGTAACAATCCATGTGATTAGAATAGGTTACCACTCTCATTCTTCTTTTGGTAAGGCCCTAAACCTCTGCTAGAGAGACCAAGATACCAGCATCCAAGAACCAAGAGGGGAAAGGGCAGAAACCAGGGAAGGGGAAGAGGTGTATGCCATCCTAAGACAAATGGCAGCTTCTCCCCTCCGTCTCTTACTTTGGCCAGGATCAGCCCCGGGCCCTGCCAAACACCGCCAGCAGCCTGCCTCTAGTTAGCCACAAGGCCAGCCCAGAACGAGGCTGTCCAGAGCAGAGGAAGCTAGAGTAAGTATAAGGGAAGGCCACATCCTGGTAGTTAACATTAGTGACCCCTTAACAACTGGGCATCTTAGGCATAAGTTACCTGCACACGGAAGGCCCCGAAAAGGCACAGAAGGGGGTGTCTTAGCTCGAAGAGACTGGAATTTTGAGAAGCCCAAGACTACAATAAGATATTCTCATTAACCTGGATAAGGATAAGATGGGACAAAGGGAGATTATTTGGCACCAAGCCCATTTCTATTTTTATGACAAATGGCAATCTCAGGCTAGGCTATTTCTCAAAGTGCAAAGTTGTAACAAGGGCTCAAGGGGGAGAATGAACTGCTTAAAAACAATGACACTTGTGGCCTCTAGGGAGTCAAAGTTGGCTCCTTTTCTTTCCTTCTTTTTTCAGATTTTATTTGGGCGTCTGGGTGGCTCAGTCGGTTAAGTGTCTGCCTTTTGACTCACGTCTGCCTCAGGCACCACGTTGGGCTCCCTGCTCAGTGGGGAGCCGGCTTCTCCCTCTCTCTCTCTCTCTCTTTTTTTTTTTAAGATTTTATTTATTTATTTGACAGAGACACACAGTGAGAGAGATAACACAAGCAGGGGAGAAGGAGAGGGAAAAGCAGGTTTCCCACAGAGCAGGGAGCCCGATGTGGAGCTCGATCCCAGGACCCTGGGATCAGGACCTGGGCTGAAGGCTGCCGCTTAATGACTGAGCCACCCTGGCAACCCCTCCCTCTCCTTCTGAAGCTCCCCATGCTTGTGCTCTCTCTCTAAAAAATAAATAAAATCTTTCCTTAAAAATAAAGATTTTAGAGGCATCTGGGTGGCCCAGGGGGTTAAAGCCCCTGCCTTCAGCCCAGGTCAGTATCTCAGGGTCCTGGGATCGAGCCCCCACAGGGCTCTCTGCTCAGCGGGGAGCCTGCTTCTCCCTCTCTCTCTGCCTGCCTCTCTGCCTACTTGTGAACTCTTGCTCTCTGTCAAATAAATAAATAAAATCTTAAAAAAATAAAATAAAAATATAGATTTTAGGGGCACCTGGGTGGCTCAGTCGGTTAAGTGTCTGCCTTTGGCTCAGGTCATAATCCCAGGGTCCTGGGATTGAGTTTGGCATCAGGCTTCTTGCTCAGCAGGGAGCCTGCTTCTCCCTCTGCCTATGCTTCTCTCTCTCTGACGAATAAGTAAAATACTTTTAAAAAATAAATAAAAATTAAGATTTTATTATTTGAGAGAGAGAGAGACAGAGAGAGAGAGGGAAGGCAGGGAGAGGCAGAGAGAGAGAGAGAGAGTCCCGAGCAGACTCCACACCGAGCATGGAGCCCGACACGGGGCTTGATCCCATGACCCTGAGATCATGACCTGAGCCCAAACTAAGAGTTGGATGCCTAACCAACTGCACTACCCACGCCCCCCCAGGTTGGCTTCTTTTTTAAGCCTCTTGCAATAAGCTCTGGGGACCAGGAAGGGTAGAAACAACTGGAGCCTCTCTGCTGTAAATGTGGAAGGGTTCAACTACCTCTCAGAGCAGCAGCTGAAAAGGCAGCTTCACGAATGCTGTTGTTAGACATGGTTTGTCACCTCAAACCTTCACTTCTTCCCGCCTCTCCATAAAGGGCCTGACAGTACTTCCCTGTAGTCTGGGGGAGGAACAAACCACTAAGCTCTTCTGCTCTGATCAAGCAGGTGGTGATATCGCTGCTCTATGAGGGTCAGGATGCCTGGGTCTCAGTGAGCCCTCTGACCACGGCACAGAGAGTACTTTCTAGAAGGGCTGCCCTCTTCCATGGTTCGGTGGTACCACAAGCACATACTGACCATCTATAGTGTGCTTCACCCGGTGCTGGGTATTATGGAGAACACAGTGACAAATAAAGCAGAGTCCCTGCAACCTCAAGACCTTAGAATTGGGTGAAAAAAACCTGCTATTTACTTAAGTAACCATGGCAACCTAGACCCAGCGCTTCTAGTGAGAACTCTATTAAGCGTTATGGCATCTTTGGAGCTACTCTTCGCCTCACTCAGGCGTCTGTAGGCTAGAAGCCACACGATGCCACTCCTTGAGAAGTATTCATTCTCATACAAGTGAGGAGGAAAACAGCATCCAGATCCCCAGAGTCCACCCACTTTGGGGCTAGAGCTAGGAAACTGGCCGTTGTCTGACAAATGCCCATATATATCCCTAGAGTTGGGCTGGGTCAGACCAGCAAATGATGTGGGGTGGGGAAGGAAAAAGCATTGTTTGCCTTGGTATTTGCCTGGGTTCCTCTGGCTTTGTGTCAGGTAGCAGGAGCCTAACATGAGCTGAGGAACTCATTAACACTGTGAAACAGCCTTTCCCCTTCTTTCCAAAAGCAGGCTCTCTCAAGGGTTTAGGGGGATGGTTTTGGCTAAGCAAGACAGACGGAAATATTTCTTACCAAGAAAGTCACCTGAGGTCTGAACTTGACTCTGCCGTTTCCCACATGCTCTCAGATGGGCGGGTGACCAGAGCTCCCACTATTCCTATGCCCGAATACCTGCTCAGGCAGAAATCGTCTTCTAACTCCCATGTAACAGGGAGACTTTCTCATTTTTCTGAGAACATATTCATGGAAAACATAAACCAACTGTCGTCAAAGTTGTATGAAATCAGGAAATGGAGCGGCCGGGAGAAGGCTGCCATGTGGCCGGATGTTATGTATTTCTAATTAGTGCTATACATCTTTCAACAGCAAGTGTCCTTCTGCTGGGAAACACAACACACTGCCCTTGTTATTGTAACTGTCAGAGAAGTGCTTAAACAGATAATCTCCAGGAAAAGTGATAAACACGTCCCCTCTCCCACCAGTGTGTGCGCGACGGTGCTGCCAAAGCAAAGCTGTGCTTGACGGCTCCAGGATGGCAAAGCATCCTCCTGCAGGAAATGGGAATGAGGCATGTGGTGGGGGAGACGGGAGGGGGAGGGAGGGAAGGCAGGCCCACCTGCCTGGACCCTCTGTGCCCAGCCAAGGGACACCGGTTCAGAACCATCGCTTCGGATCAGCTCCTGGGTCAGGGAGGGAATTGGAGGCAACCAGTATCAGTAAGGATGAGTTCTGGCTGGTCACAGAAAAATCTGGCAGCAACGAAACAAGCAGAGTTTCCCTGATGCACACAGCCAGCTTCCTGGCAAGAGGATGACAAGACTGCCGAAGGGGAGACACAGAATGGATGACACAGAGGTCTGGTACCCTGACGGGAGCAGAGGGATTCAGAAGCCACTGGGGTCCACTAGCCATTCCAGGAGAAAGAACCAACTATTTGCTCAGCTGGCTTCACTAATAGCTGGAGAAAAATGCAGGCAAGACCACTTTATTCACTGACTCCCTCCCCAATGGCTCCTCCCAAAGACAGGAAATGAATGGTCAGTCACCTCCAAACTAACACCACCTGGAGGCGATTTGTTGGCTCTTATCTTTCAGACATTGGGCTGCTTTTCTCATGAGTCAGTCACCAGTCAGACACAGGGCTGGCACAGTTCCTGAGCAGCCCACCAAAACCTCCTTGTCTGCAGGAAGTGGGCAGTGAGAGCATCTTTCGACTGCTGCTGTTTGGGCTACAGAGTTCCCTGTGGCAGTTGCTGACTGAAGGCGGGGTGGAAGAGGGAGTCATTATATAGAAACCAGATAAAATCCCAGAGCAAAAGCAGAGCCGTCCAGGCCATCAGGGCATCGTTTTATTCCCCGAGAAGTAAAATGAATGAGTCAGAAAAACCAGGCACCAATAGACCCAAGCAAATTATTCATGCACAATGGCAGAACACAGGTTGACCCAAGGCTGGCCATGAACAACACATCCCCAATCGGTACAGCCGCAACAAAACCGAGGAACATGGAAGGTAGTGTTTCCTTCCCAAGAGCCCCTACTGTCATGCCTGCTACTCCTTTTGGATTCTGTAGGACTGTAAAACTCTGACTTCTTTTAGTGGGTAGATGTGAGGGCAAAGGAAATCCCAACCTTCTAACAAAGTGACTGCTCCCGTTAGTTCCAAAGTTATTTATTCAGCCCAATGGTGGAGGATATGAAGGAAAATAGGATCCATCCATAACATGATAATCTAATGAGGACGACAGGAAGAATACACAGACCCAAATAACTGTAATTCAAGGAAGACGGAAGTAAGATGCTTTCTTTCACCAGAGGGAAAGAAAATCATTTCCAGCAAGAGTAGAGCCGAGAAGGTTGCACGGAAGAGAGCACTTCTGAGCAAGCCTGCAAAAAATGAACAAAGATGGCACTGGCAGGATGAAGGAGAGACTGCATGTTGCTAGGGAGGCAGGTCGGGGCATGCCAGGCACCCTCCCGCACGGCAAGCAAGGCACTCAGAGTGCCACTGGACGGGGACCACAAAGCAGCGGGCCCGTGAGGCCACAGCAAGGAACACAGACCTAACTTGACATGGGGTGAGGAGGGCACCCGCTCGAGGTTTCCAAATGAAGCACAGGTGAGTATTTTATGAAGATTAATCTAGCTAAAACATTTAGAATGGATTAGGGTAGCTGGAATAATATAAAAGGAAGGGAAACTTCTTGGGAAGCCAAGAAGGCATGAACTTGTTTGAACTGAGAGAAATTACATGTAGTGCACTTCGTAAACTTTATAATGCCAAGTAAACATAACATCTTTCTTATAGGAGCTACAAGAGGGAATGAACAGGAGTGTACAGATGTGAGAAATGCTGCGGAAAGAAAATCAAGAACGGTGGAAATAATGTGTGGGAGGGAGTGGATTCACTGGAAGGGGCCAAGGACTCTTACTAATAATCTCGGCAGGTTCCAGAGGATCCTGAGACCTCAAAAAGGATAACACCTACCAAAGGAGGTCCAGGAAAGGGGCAGAAGTATGGGATTGCAGAACACCTGGAGGGAGGGAGGTATGCACCAAGGAGTCCCCAGGCTCCCGCCCACTTGGCTCTGAGCCAGTCCTGTCTTTCCAGAACAAAGACACTTCAGGGGGTCAGAAATACTTAAGGAAGACCTTGCATAAGGAGGCCTGGGAAGTCTGAACTGGCTCTCCCTGTGGAAGCCATTAGATATTCAGCACTTCATTTGTTTCCAATTCTTGTATGAGTGCAGCTCCAGGCTGTGGGGTGAGAGGCTCCTCTCTGACGTAATCAGGAAGCAGCTGCAAAATTAAGGAATCCCTCATGACATCATAAAAAGGGTCGATGGTTTACTGGGGAAAGTATAAAAATTAATTACATATTCCCACATGAATCCCTTCCCCTAAATCTGTACACACTCCCTCCCACCTCCACACATTCTCTCATCAACAACATCCCAAAGCCACCTCATTGAGCAGGGTACAAAAGGGCAAACAAAACTCAGGAAGACAAAGTTTTTTGGGGCACCCACTGTCTGCCGTATACATTTGGAACTTAACAAGTGATACCTTGTCCTGGAATTTTTATGCATATAGCATGCTTCCCCAACAAAATTATAAGCCCCTTGAGGACAAGAGCTATGTCAAGACTTCATATCCTTAAAATTAGCACCATGACGGGGTTCAGGACATGTGTGCTGTTCACAACAGTAGGTACACTTTGCCTCTCATTTGTGAATCCTAACCATAAACGACATGATTCCACTGTGGCCTGAAATAATAACTAAGATATACTGAGACCTGTGTTAGGTAGGCACAAAGAGTGTGTGTGTGTGTTTGTGTGTGTGTGTGTGTGTGTGTGTAAAATCTCAAAACTTCACACAAGATTTGCACAGGAGGTATTATTTTCCCTCTCTGACAGGTGAGGATACAGAGTGAGAGAAGTTAAAAGACTTGCCCAAGGTCACAAAGCCGGTAAGTGTCAGAGCTGGGATTTGAATTCAAGTCTGTCTGCTCTTGTACCCACGCTGTTTCCATACCTGGCTGTCACATGCCTGTGATTCGAGCTGAAAGCCCCCTCTTCCTCTCCCTTTTCTATGAATATGAAAACTTTAGACTTTCCATAGTTCTGCACAAAAAGCTCTAAGGTAACAACTATGTGGAATCTAAAATTAAAAACAATATACCATTTCAGGGTGCTTGGGTGGCTCAGTCAGTTAAAAGTTTGCCTTTGGCTCAGGTCACAATCCCAGGTTCCTGGCATGGAGCCCCATGTCAGGCTCCCTGCTTATCTGGGAGTCTGCTTCTTCTTCGTCCTCTGCCCGTCCCCCGCCTCCCCCCGGGGCTCATGAGCACAAGCGCGTGGTTTCTCTCTCAAGTAATAAAATAAAACTTAAAAAATTAAGTTTTAATAAAAACACTATACCACTTACAGTAACACCAAAGAAAATAAAATACATGTAAAATATTAACTATTTTAAACACTAAATCTAACAAAATATGTACAGGATCTCTGCTGAAAATTACAAAATACTGATGAAGGAAATCAAAGAAGACCTAAATAACTGGAGAGATTTACCCTGTTCATAAGTTGGAAGACTCAACATTGCAGAGATGTTAATTCTCCCCACACAGATCTACAGGTTTAATGCAATTACCATTAATATCGCAGCCAAGTTTCTTGTAGATAAAGACAAGCTCATTCTAAAATTTATATGGAAAGGCAAAGGGCCTAGGATGGTTAAAACCATTCTGAAAAAGAACAAAGTGGGAGGAATTCTTCTCCCCCACATTAAGTCAAAGAAAGGAGAGCCTTTTCAATGAATGGTGCTAGAACAATTAGATATCCACAGGCCAAAAAGTAAACCCTGACCTAAGTCTCACACCTTATACAAAAATCAAGTGACAATGGATCAAAGACAGATGTAAAAACATAAGACCATAAAACTATTAGAAAAAAATTGAAGAAAATCCTTTGGACCTAGGACCAAGGAAGAATTTTTGGACTTAATGCCAAAAGCACAATCTACAAAAAGTTAAATTGAGATACTGAACCTCATAAAAATTAAACACTTTTGTTCTGCAAAAAACAGTTAAGAGGATGAAAAGGCAAATTACAGACTGGGACAATATATCTATAAACTATAAAGGACTGGCATCTAGATGATATAAACAACTCTCAAAACTCAACGGTGAGAGGGCGGCTGGGTGGCTCAGTTGGTTGAGCAACTGCTTTCGGCTCGGGTCATGATCCTTGAGTTCCGGGATCGAGTCCCACATCAGGCTCCCAGCTCTGCATTGAGTCTGCTTCTTCCTCTAGCCTTCTCTTCTCTCATGTTCTCTCTCACATTCTCTGTCTCTCAAATAAATAAATAAAATCTTTAAAAAAAAAAACAAAACTCAACGGTGAGAAAACAATCTAATTAGAAAATGGACAAAAGACAGAAGCAGACATTTCACCAAAAAAGGGTATACAGGTGAAATATAAGCACACAAAAAGATGTTCAATACTGTTAGTCACTAGGGAAATGACGCCTAAAAGTATGAGACATCACTACACATCTATCAGAATGGCTAAAATACCAAACAGTAATGACAATAACAAGCTGGTGAGGATGCAGAGGAACGGAATCACACATCCCGAGCTGACTGGAACGTGAAAATGGCACAGCCAGTCTGGAAAATAGTTTGGCAGTTTTTTCAAAAACTAAAAATGTACTTATGATATGATTCAGCAATTGGGCACTTATCACATGAAATGAAAAACTTATGTTTGTATAAAAATCAGTACACAAATGTTCATGGCAGCTTTGTTCATAACAGCCTAAACTGGAAATAACCCAAATGTCCTTCAAAGGATGAACAGTTATGACAGTGGAACATCCACAGCACAGAATACTACTCAGCCATAAAAAGAAAAGTGATGGGTACAATAATGTGGATAGACCCATCAGGGAATTACATGGAGCCAATTTTAAGAGGTTACATATTTATATAATATTCTTTTTTTTTTTTAAGATTTTATTTATTTGACAGAGAGAGAGAGAGATCACAAGTAGGCAGAGAGGCAGGCAGAGAAAGAGGGGGGAAGCAGGCTCCCCGCTGAGCAGAGAGCCCGATGTGGGGCTCGATCCCAGGCCCCTGAGATCATGACCTGAGCCGAAGGCAGAGGCTTTAACCTACTGAGCCACCCAGGCGCCCCAATATTCTTGAAAGAATGTAACTATAGAGACAGAGCACAGGGGTTAAGATCTGGGGAGAGAAGGGGTCGGGGTATTTCTAAAGAGGTAGCCTTAGGGAGCTTTGCGGGGATGGGAAAGTTCTGCAGCTTGACCGTGTAGCAGTTACAGCAAGCTACCTATGTGATAAAATTGCATAGAGCTATACATACACACAAATGTGTGACTGGCGAATATATAACTTTATGAAGGCATAACTGGTGAAATCTGAGTAAGGTCTGTGGATTGTACCAATGTCAATTTCATGGCATCAATACTGCACTAAAGTCATGCAAGATGCTAACATTAGGAAAGGAGGGATGGAGGGGGCACAGGACCTCTCACTACATTTTTTTACAATGTCCTGTGAATCTATAATTATTTCAAAATATAATATTTAAAACCAGTAAACAGACCCCAAAAAAGATCTAACCTACGATTCCAGAAATATTTCTCTTTTACAAAGAACAGGGCTACTTAGACATTTTGGGGACATTTTCCCAATCAGCAGACGCTGCATGCAGCCCCTTGTTCACATCTTGTGCTGCCCCGCCTGAGCTACTGGGGGCTACTGTGGCTCTTTATCTAGACTGAGCAAGAAACTGCCAGGGGCAACCAAAAGGAAAATAACAAAAAAGAAGGGAAAGTTCACTGAAGACAGAACTTCTGTCTACAGAACAAGGAGTAAAGCAAGAGAACTTCATCATCAAGGCTATGACTCATCAGATCAGTAAAATCCATGTCAAGCAGCACAAAGTGGAGGTGATGAGAAAGTGAAGAAAGATGACAAGAAGAACAAATTGCAGAAGCTAAGTGAGCTGTTTAAACATGTTCTTGCTGCTCAAAAAATAAGGAAAGGTATAAATCTCAAATCAGTGGTATGTGTAATCCTCAAACAAGGACAGTCAGGGGGGAAAAGTTACTTAAAACATGTTGCTTAGTGCCGTTTTCTTCATAAATGAAATTGCTTATGCACTTTCAGTGTGTGATGATTTGGACCACAATTAGATGGATATTAAGAAGTTTCCTTTTAATTGGCAGTATTAACCTCAATATCATGTGAAACTATCTTCGTCAACAAATCTGTAGACCAAACTTTAAAAAAACCCAAAAAAACAAAAAAACCCATCAAAACAAACAAGCAAACACACACACATGCACACTTGTCCCCAAAAGACAAAAATGAAAAGAGAAGCCACAGAGAAAATTAACTCCCTGGGAGAAAATATTTGTAAAACACCTATCTGACAAAGGACTCATATCTAGAACATATAAAGAACTCTTTCAACTTAATAATAAACAAAAAAATGAGCAAGGAAGATATATGGATGGCAAATAAGTGCATGTTCAACATGCACTTCTTATAAAATGCTCAACATTATCGATCATTAGGGAAATCAAAACCTCAAATACAACTCCATACCCAGTAGGATGGCCGTACCCAAAAAGAGATCAAGTACTGCTGAGGACATGGAGTACAGAGAGCTCTCACACACTGCTTGGGGGAATATAAGATGATACAGCCACTTTGAAAAGCAAGTGGGAAGTTTCTTAAAGAGTTAAAACAAAATCAAAGTTAAAACACTCATTTACCAAATGACCTGGCTATATCACTCCTAGGAATCTACTTAAGACCAGAAAACATATGTCCACACCAAGATTTACACTTGAATGTTTATAGCAATTTTATTCCAAAACAGCCCAACCTGGAAAAAACCCAAATGTCCATCAACAAGAGAATAGATAAACAAACTGTGGTATATCCATACAATGGAAGACTACTCAGCAACAAAAAGGAACATATGACTGAATCATTCAGCAACATGGATAAACGTCAAAATCATTACTGTGGAATAAAGAAGACAGGCCAAAAGAGACAGAGAGAAAGGAAATATTGTCAAGTTCTAGAAAATACACTCTTTTATAGTAACAGAAAGCAGATCAGTGGTTACCTGGGGATTAGGGGGAAAGGTTAGGGAAGAATGGATTACAAAGGGGCACAAGTAAACTTTTCTGAGTGAAAGATAGGTTCACTATGTTGACCATGGTGATGATTTCACAAATGTATACATATTTCATCAAATTGTACAGTCTACGTATGTATAGTCTGATGTACATCAATTAGATCTCAATAAAACTGTTAAAAGATTTTTTTTTAAAGATTTTTTATTTATTTATTAGAGAGAGAGAGACTGAGAATGAGAGGGGAGAAGGTCAGAGGGAGAAGCAGACTTCCCGCAGAGCCGGGAGTCCGATATGGGACTTGATCCCGGCACTCCGGGATCATGACCTGAGCCGAAGGCAGCCGCCCAACCAACTGAGCCACCCAGGCGCCCTAAAAGATTTTTTTTTTAATAAAGGAAAGGTCTTTAGTCAGACTAATAAATTAAAAGGCCATTAGTCTGACTCATCGTTTAAGATTTTAAGAATTCATTACTTAGAGGGTGATTTGATAAAGCTGGACATCTACTGAATGCCTAATACACAACTTGCCACTCAGGAAAACCTTGCAAACTAGCAGTGATAGTCACAGTTTACAGACAAGGAAACTAAGCCTCAGAGAGGGTAAGTTAACTTTCTTCATCAAAGTTGCACAGCTGATAAATGGCTGGGAAGAGAATTCAAACCTTTGATCTGGTTGATTCTAAAGCTCTTTATACTATCACAACACAACTGCTACCTTCTGAAAGTGAGAAAATGATCTCCAGAAGTGCTACGCCTTCTCCAGACGACAGCCTGGCTTACCCTCCTCCTTTACATGAAGCTCTAGGGTCAAGAAGTGTCCTGGGGACTCTATCAAAACATCGTGGCAAGACACACAACAAACCATTTCTACTCTCTACAAGGACAAATGAAAACACTCCTAAAGGAGTGTTTCATTTTTTCTAGAGAATAACCATTTTAGAAATAGTACACTACAGATTTCCTGGAAAAGTAAGGCAGGCAGGCAGGCAGGCAGGCAGGGAGGGAGGGAGGGGGGAGAGACAGAAAGAGGTGGGGGGTGGAGAGAAAGAGAGAGAGAGAGAGAAGGAGGAGGAGGAGGAGGAGGAGGAGGAGGAGGAGGAGGAGGAGGAGGAGGAAGGGCAGGCAGGCGACCAGTCAAAACACACTCTGGCCATTTCCACTTTAGTTGTGTCTCTGGATTGATATTTTTGTCACTCAGAATTTCCTGCCTGATTCCAGGGTTATTCAAATACACGTCCCCTCTTGGACGAGAAGAGCTGCTGCAAGCAGAACGGCATGCTGGCACCAGCTAAGTCCCTCAGGGACGGGGCCCAGGAGAAGAGGGTCCGCCATTCCAGCATCTCATCTGGAAGATTTACAAGTATAACTTGAAGGACAGAGTTTCTGCGTCTACACTGCTTACTAGAGGTTTTGCAAGGCTTGCCTCTCTCACGATATTTGGGGAAGGAAAAGCAGGAGTCAAAAAGGGTAGGGGCTTCTTAACTACATTAGGCAGGTTAAGTGTCCCTATGGAATTCTATTAAGAGAACTGGGGTGTCTTGTGTCAGAAATTATTTAGGGTTGTGGAGGAGAAGAGAAGTGAAGGAGGCATCCTAAAAAGTCACACCCATGAGCCAATCTAGAAGGAAACTTTTGCTGCAGCAGTGAGAAGGAATCAATAACACCACAAGCCTTCCGACGGAGTAGACTGGTTTGGCAGCTGATTTAGAAAAACAGCTTGAAACCCCATCTTTGTTGGTATGAAGCTTCAGGAGCACTTTGGGACTAACGTAAAAGTTAATGAGAGAGAATGCCTGCAGACAACCTGATTCAGAGAAAGCTCCTTTGATATGGCAGGCAGAAGGGCAGGGAAGTACTCAGCTTCCACTTTAACAGATTAACTCAATTTTCTTTTCGTTTTATGGCTTCCTGGGGCATTTTTAAAAGAGTATGACAGAGTTTGCCAACAATACCAAAATAAGACAATTCTGAGACAGGTAGGGTAGAGAGGTACCCAGGATAGGAAGGATCTCTTGGACTCCTGAGAAGCTTCCAGAATGCAAAGATTCGAGCCATCAAACAAATCTTGAGGAGTCAGTACTAAAAAATGAGGCCAATGAGAAGACATAATTCTTGGGTGGATTCCTTGTGAATATCCAACTCTGCACATTCATCCTGCTCTACTCCAGCAACTCACTCTAAAAAGTTCCTCAAAGCTTTATAATCTAAGATCAATGCCCAAACTAGATAGAGTAAGCAATGACTTCATCCAACCCCATCCCTTGTGGATCATGTAGTTTTAAAGTAGAAAAGAGGTCAGCAGAATAACAGCTAAATAAAGCAGTTATGCCAAGGAAAGGTAGCACTCGATGAAGGTGACTAGAAATCCAATGAGGCATCAGCTAGTCCTCTGACTTAGAACCTCTAGAAAGGACATCCCTTTTAGTAATAGCGCTTCCAAATCTGTAATCAGTTGGCTGATTGGTTAATTTGTCAATAATATAAGCTGAAACCTATGAACATTATTTTAAACTAAATTTAACTGTTTTGTTTTATTTATTCTTTTATACCTTATCCCACAAAAGACTTGTGACAACTTAGGGCAAAATCACCTATAATTAAATAACATTAAAGTAGATGTAGAAAATCAGGAGGAAGAAAAAGTAAAATACCAATATGTCAATCAGGTGCCATGAATAAACTTAAAATTTACCTCTGATTTTCCTGGCAGCCAAAGCAAAAATGGAAACACCAACAATTGTATAGTTGTCATTATTGGAAAAGAATGAATATATCAGTTACTCAGGAAAAACAAATCTTTTCTCAGCACTGAGTTCTCAAATCATTTTTTTAACATGGACTCTTTGCAAGGGATACTGTGTGAAAAAAATGAAAAATACTCTTGAGGGGCGCCTGGGTAGCTCAGCGGGTTAAGGCCTCTGCCTTCGGCTCAGGTCATGATCTCAGGGTCCTGGGATCGAGCCCCACATCGGGCTCTCTGCTCGGCGGGGAGGCTGCTTCCCCCTCTCTCTGCCTGCCTCTCTGCCTACTAGTGATCTCTCTCTGTCAAATAAATAGATAGAATCTTTAAAAAAAAAAATACTCTTGAAAGGTCTTTACAGCATGTGGCTTTATACTACATACTGTTAAAAGGTACTCAAGAAAAATTATCCTAAAGTTATCTGTATGGTGAGACAAAATATATATAAGTATCATAATCTAACAATGTTTTTCCAAAAACACAGATATAGGAGTATTTTATATACTGACAAGTTAGTTATACAGTGCTTTAAGAAAATCTTTTTTTTTTTTTTTTTAGGATTTTATTTATTTATTTGAGAGAGAGAGAGAGAGAGAGAGATCGCAAGTAGGCAGAGAGGCAGGCAGAGAGAGAGGGAAGCAGACTCTCTGCTGACTCAGAGCCCGATGCGGGGCTCGATCCCAGGACCCTGAGATCATGACCTGAGCCGAAGGCAGAGGCTTTAGCCCACTGAGTCACCCAGGCACCCCAGAAAATCTTTAAAATTAAATTAAAATAACTAAGTTAGGAGATGATGATTCTTATTTCAAAAGGATCCATGAGGGTTTCTTTAAGCAAGAAACTCCTGATGTTCAATGCATTTGTTTGCCCAACATTTAGTCTCTGACAGAAAGACTGTGAGAGTTAGAGAAATCCAAGTGCAAGTGCCTTATGCAGTTGATGACTAAAGACTGAAGTATCCTGGGGCACCTGGGTGGCTCAGTGGGTTAAAGCCTCTGCCTTCGGCTCAGGTCATGATCTCAGGGTCCTGGGATCGAGGCCCCACATCGGGCTCTCTGCTCGCTGCTCGGCAGGGAGCCTGCTTCCCTCTCTTGCTCTGCCTCCCTCTCTGCCTACTTGTAAACTCTCGCTCTCTGTCAAATAAATAAATAAAATCTTAAAAAAAAAAAAAAAAAGACTGAAGTATCCTAAAATCTTAAGAACCCTAGATGAATGAGAAAGTGATATATGCTATCATATGCTATAAAAGATTCTTATTTTAAAGGACCAAATGACAATTTAAAAATAAATGTATGTATAATATAAATATTATCATAATTTACAATACAAAAATATATAATTATGTAGATATAACATAGATGTATAGATACTAAGAAGAAATTGTCTAATCTGTAAAATTTAATTTCTGTACATTATGGAAGTATTTCTAAAACAAAAAGTTCAACAGCATGCTATGAAGCAAAGAGATTTAAAAGCTAAATTTAATATTTGAATACTGGTACAGAGAACAAAGCTCTATAATTCTGGGATTAGCATTCCCTGCCAAACAGTTTTTTAACCACCAGTTCAACTTCATTTTCTTGTGAGATTTCCTATGTTTGGAGGACAGAATTGACCTGCTAGTTGAAAAGACCTAACAGATTTGGGGCACCTAGGTGGCTCAGTGGGTTAAAGCCTCTGCCTTTGGCTCAGGTCATGATCTCAGGGTCCTGGGATCGAGCCCCACATCAGGCTCTCTGCTCGGCAGGGAGCCTGCTTCTCCCTCTCTCTCTGCCTGCCTCTTTGCCTACCTGTGATCTCTCTCTCTCTCTCTCTCTCTGTCGAATAAATAAATAAAATCTTTAAAAAAAAAAAAAAGACCTAACAGATTTATTTATAGGGCATTGCCTTCCTTTTTTTTTTTTTAAGATTTTATTTATTTATTTGACAGAGAGAGAGAGATCACCAGTAGGCAGAGAGGCAGGCAGAGAGAGAGGGGGAAGCAGGCTCCCTGCCGAGCAGAGAGCCTGATGCGGGGCTCGATCCCAGAACCCTGAGATCATGATCTGAGCCAAAGGCAGAGGCTTTAACCCACTGAGTTACCCAGGCACCCAGCATTGCCTTACTTCTTAAAAAGGGCCTACTAACGATTAGAGGAGAAATAAATGAAATAGAGAACAGAAAAACAAATGAAAAGATTGACCAAACTAAGAGTTGTTTCATTGAAAAGATAAACAAAATGGAAAAACCATTAGCTAGCCTAACCAAAGAAAAAAGATAAAGGACCCAAATCAACAAAATCATAAATGAAAAAGAGACATTACATTGATATCACAGAAATTCAAAGGATTATAGGAGGTTATCTGCTAATAAACTAGACAGCCTAGAAGAAATGGAAAAATTCTTAGAAACATACAAATTACCAAGACCAAATCAGAAAGAGATAGAAAATCTGAATAGACTAATTACTAGCAAGGAGACTGAATCAACAATCAAAATCTCCCAGCAAAGATAAATCCAGGACCACATCATTTCACTGGTGAATTTTACCAAATGTTTACAGAAATTAACAGCAATCCTTAGAATAGTTTCAAAAAAAAAAAAAAAGGGAACACTTCCAAACTACAGGCCAATATCCCTAATAAATACAAACGCAAAAATTCTCAATAAAATACTAGCAAACAGAATTCAACAGCATACCAAAAGGATTAGTCACCTCAGGCGAGTGGGATTTATTCTTGGGATGCAATGGCTGACTCGACATATGCAAATCAATCAATGTGATACGTCACATTAATAGAATGAAAGAAAAGAATCATGTGATTATCTCAGTAGATGCAGAAAAAGCATTCAACAAAATTCAATATTCAGTCATGATAAAAATTCTAAATAAGTTAGGCACAGAACTCTGGAGCACATCTCAACACAGTAAGGGCCCTATAATGACAAGCCCACCACTCCCTGCTAAAAGGATGAAAGCTTTTCCTCTCAGATCTAGAACAAGACAACGGCGCTCACTTTCACCCTCCTACTCAACATACTACTGGAAATTCTACCTAGAACAATTATGCAAGAAAAAGAAATTAAAAGTATCACAACTGGAAAGGAAGAAGTAAAAGCGTCGTTCTTTGGATTAAAAAGTAAAAGTGTCTCAAAAAGGATTAAAGACCAAAAAAAAAAAACCGGATCAAAGACTTAAATGTAAGCCTTGATACTGTGAAACTCCTGGAAGAAAATACAGGAGCAAAGCTCCTTGATGTGGGGCTTGGTAATAATTTTTTGGATATGACACCTAAAGCACAGCAATAAAAGCAAAAATAAACAATTACACCAAATTAAAAAGCTTCTGCATTGCAAATGAAATCATCCACAAAATGAAAAGGCAACCTATGGAATGAAAAATAAAATTTGCAAACCATATATCTGATAAGGGATTAATATCCAAAATGTAGAAAAAATTCATACAAAATAAATAAAACTTAAAAAATAAAATAAAAAATTCATACCTCCCAACAGCAAAAACAAAACAAAACAATTAAGAAATGCAAATTAAAACTACAATGAGGGGTGCCTGGGTGGCTCAGTCGCTAAGTGTCTGCCTTTGGCTCAGGTCATGATCCCAGCGTCCTGGGACCGAGACCCACGTCGGGCTACCTGCTTGGCGGGAAGCCTGCTTCTCCTTCTCCCACTTCCCCTGCTTATGTTCCCTCTCTTGCTGTGTCTCCCTCTGTCAAATAAATAAATAAGATCTTAAAAAAACCCAAAAACCCACAATGAGATATCACCTCATGCCTGTCAGAAGGGCCAACATCAAAAAGACCAGATGTAACAAATGCTGATGTGGATGTGGAGAAAAGGGAACCCTTATGCACCGTTGGGTGGGATTATAAATTGGTGCAAACACTATGGAAACCAGTTTGGAAGATCCTCAAAAGTTTAAAGTAGAACTACCAATGATCCAGCAATGCCACTTCTGAGAATATTGTATATCCATGGGTAATGAAAATACCAACTCAAAAAGATACCTGGATCCCCATGTTCATAGCAGCATTATTTACAATAGTCAAGACATGGAAACAACCTAAGTGTCCATCAATGGATGAATAAAGAAGTTGTAGTGTGTGTGTGTATAAAATGGAGTATTATTCAGCATAAGAAAATGGAAATAGGATATCCTACCATTTGCAACATGGATGGACCCAGAAGGCATTATGATAAGTAAAGTAAATCAGAGAAAGACAACTACTGTACAATTTCACTTATACGTGGAATCAAAAAAAAAAAAATACAAAAAAGAAACAACAACAAAAAACACCACAACATGCTCATAGAAAAAAAGATGAGACTTGTGTTTACCAGAGGTAAGGTGTTGGGGAGCAGGCAGGGTGGGGGAGAAGGGGGTGGAGAAGGTGGTCAAAAGGTGAAAACTCCCAGTTGTAAGATAAATAAGTACTAGGGATGTTATGTGCAACCTGATGACTATAACAAACACTGCTGTATGACTTATAGGAAAGTTGTTAAGAGAATAAATCTTAAAGTTCTCAATCACATTTATTTTTCTTTTATTCTTTTTTTCTTATTAAACGTTTATGAGAAGAGATGGATGTTAGCTGAACCTTATCGTGGTGATCATTTCACAATACCTATAAATCAGACCATCATGTTGTATGCTTTAAACTTATGCAGTGATGTATATTATTTCTCAGTAAAACTGGAAAACAAATAAAAAGGGAGGGGCCCACCAAAAGACCACGAATGACAGGAGTCAAGAAATAAAATGGCAAACCTGCCTCTGTGGCCCTATGTGGCCATTCTCCCACCCTTCCTCTCCAAAGCCCACTTCTCTCCTCCCCATTATCTAAGTCCTTTCTTCAAGTTCTTTCTCTCTCCCAGCCTCCTCCATCTTCTCTCCAGAAGTTTTTTGTTACCACTCCTCCTCCATCTCCCTGCAACACCTTGCTCAGCCTTGCTGTGCTCACAGCCCTGTGCTGCCTGGGGACAAGGTAAGAGACAGCATCCTTCACGGGTTCTGTCCCAAATATCAACCTGCCTTCTCAGTCCCATAAGTCCCAAAGATCAGGAACTAAATGGGAGATTCCATGGAAAGGGAAATTCTGGAACTAAGACTCCAACTATGCAAACAAGAGAGTCTCCTTCAGAGCCTGGCTGAGCTTCTGAAGACTGCCAACCAGCAGAAGGAGAGCATAGAGCGGTTCATCTTCAACCAGTTGTCACTTGGTGTTCCGAAGAAGGTCAGGGCTAATTTAGAGGTATGGAAACTGTTGCACCAGGCAGAGCCATGGAACCCATCCCCAAACCATTTCCATCTCCTCAGAGTGTGCAGGTGATTTCTGACCTGCCCAGACCTTCCATGAGAAGATCTCCAGTTCACCTGTAGGACACAGGTGAACATCTCTCTAGTTTTTCACTGTCACCCCTCCTACCTCCAGCCTCTCCCCTGCCATCTCTGTTCCTCTCACATTGTCACCATATTCTCTCTTCATTCCCTTATCCCTCCTTCAGGCCAAGTCAGGACTCTACAGAAATGTAATTTAGTTGGTTCTCAGGGTCAGAGGACATACAGAGTCTGCCTCTGAATTAGCTTCCAATAAATGGGTCCTGGAACCAGTTATACGTTCTGGTGTTTCTTATACAGTTTTTAAAAAAAAAATAAACGCAAGATGCAACCCTTCTCCTTCTCCCCCCAAAAAAGAAACCTGTGCTGTGCTGCCTGATAAACCTCTTTTACAACAGACACCGGGCGCATGGCTCAGAGCTATCCCAGCATGGGATGCACAAAATCCATCAAGCATCCCTCACTAGGCTGGAAATCCCACTAAGGCAGGACCTACAGTATAGACTCCAGTAACTCCCAAGCACTTACCACAGAGTCTAATCATCAGAGATAATCTGTTGTATTACTTACGTCAGTAAGTCCTGGATTAATTCATTTCCTTGTTCACAACAGTCAGCCTTTACTAAGTGGCTACTATATGCAAGGCCCCGTTGTTAGGTATTTTGCTTTCAGAGATGACTCAGATGTGAACTGGACCCCTAAAGAGCTGAAATCTAATAGGATTCACGCATGTAGTTAACTGTAAATCAAAAGAGAAAGTGAAAGATATCTTAAGATGTAAAGATAATGTATGAAATGAAACGAATGAGGAAATTCACCACTACAGAGTTTGGACAGGAAAAGCCTGCAAACAACCTAAATGTCCATGAATAGAGAATTTCTTAAATTATAGGACATACATACAATGGAAGAGAGAACCACTGAAAAGGGTGAGATAAATCTATTGGTAAAGATGCATTACACAAAAATTAAATAGTAACTAATTTGCCAGGGAGGGTAGAAAGTAGAACAGCAAGAAATATGGAGAAGGAAGCAGAGGAGAAGAAAACGGCTTTCCTGGTTCCAATCCCTTCTGTAGGCCTGGCTACATCCTTGTCCTCAAGTTCTTTGCGATACTTTTCTTGTTTAAGCTATTTCAAGATGATTTTCAAACACTTTTAACATACAGGGTAAAGAAGAAAAAAAAGAATAAAAAGTGGGGTTGGCATTTGTCAAAATTCATCAAAATGAACACTTAAAATCTGTGCATTATTTTTTTTAAAGATTTTATTTATTCGACAGAGGGAGACACAGCGAGAGAGGGAACATAAGCAGGAGGAGTGCGAGAGCGAGAAGCAGGCTTCCTGATAAACAGGGAGCCCGATGTGGGGCCTGACCCCAGGACCTTGGGATCATGACCTGAGCTGAAGGCAGATGCTTAACGACTGAGCCACCCAGGCGCCCCTGTGCATTATTTTTCTATGTGAATTATACCTCAGCTTAAAAATAGAAACAATGAGGCAGAGATAGCCTGATTATATGGAGGACACTGGTACCGATAACAGAAATAACGTAACATAGGAAGAACCGTTCTGGTGGGGCAGGAGGTGGTTTGGTGCCCTGCCGAGGACTAAAACACTCATTTCTCCCAACTACCAGGAGTGTTGGCAGCAGATCTCAGCTGATCCCGCTCCCCAGCTTGCTCTCAGCTGAAGAAAAGCAGTCCCCCAATGTCACTCCCCCTTCCCAGGGATAACTCCTTTCCATTTGCTGGTTGATGGAGGGAGTATAAAAGGATAGAGAGATCCAGCTTCTTTGGTCCGACTGGGAGTACTCTGAAGAGCTCCTTACAGGACTGGCTGGAAGCCTTTGTTAGAGCTGCAGTGCAGTTCAACTTATCCTGCTTCTCCCAGGCACCCTCAAGGTACTGATCCCTGAGAACATTCCCCAATCAGCTTCCTGGGGATGCAAATCTCCTCTCAAGAGTTTGCTTCTTGGGAAACCAGACTTGCAACACATGAAAAACAGGATGCATAAATTTTTAATAAGTCTAAGATTCCAGGTGATAATGCGGGTAAAAGAGGGTAAAAATGTGGGCTAAAGGTTGGGAAGAAGATGTGGGCAGGAAAGAGATTTGGGAGCAATCCAAGAGAGCAATCCACTGAGAGGTGACAGGTAAAACCCTGAGATTTTGTAATACAGCAATAGGGAAAAGACTGGAGAGACGAAGGCCAAGGTGGTATCTTTAGTCAGTGCTGATATTCAGGATGTTGGCTGAGAAAGGGAAGACCCATGAAATAGGTGAAGAGGAAGGGGAGAACAGAGAGAATACAGAGTTGTGATCACTGAAAGCATTTCCGGAAAGTCTGCAGTCAACAAAGGCTAAAGCTACCCAAAAAGCTAAGAAGAATGGCCACGGAATGGATGTTTAACAAGTCCTTGTTTTGTTTTTTAGAGATTTTATTTATTTATTTGATTGAGCACAATTAGGCGGAGCGGCAGGCAGAGGGACAGGAAAAGCAGGCTCCCCCGCTGAGCAGAGAGCCCGAAGACGGGCTAGATCCCAGGACCCTGGGATCACAACCCGAGCTGAAGGCAGACGCCTAACCGACTGAGCCACCCAGGCGCCCCGTAATAAACCCTTGTTAACTGAACTGAGTGGGACACAGAGCCTGCAGGATTCTCAGCTTTTTGGTGGGTTGTCTCTTTGGTGGGACAGCCTCTGTCCTATGGCGGCAGGCCCAGAATCTGTCTAAATGCCCTGCAGCAGACCCACTGTTAGGCTGGCAAGCAAAGGAAAGTTGAAATGGTATATAAACCTTAGCTGCATAAACCTAAGTGAGCCAATACAGAGTTGAGCTGCTTGAGCAATCTGGAAGAAACCTCCTCTGAAAAGCTTCTATCAAGAACATTCCCAGGGGTCTTCTGAATAAACAGCCAGGATCCTTGAGAAGGATCACTGTCGTTATGGATCAAATTCAAACCTCAGTCAAACCCACAGATGTTTAAATACACAGAACTGATTCTAACTTTTTTGGGGGAGGGGCGCTGGCCTATGGGTGTAAAAAGGGAGGAGTGACGTCATCACTTACAGACATTAGCAACATCATCACTGCTTTGAATACAAATAAACACACTCTTCCTAGCCATGGCATTCTAAAGTAAATAATATACCACACAAACAGGTGTTATTTGACCTCCAGTCCTTGGCTTGAGTAATAAAAAGATTTACCTTCTATGAACAGAAGGAATTTACCTTCTGCTTCTGTGTACAACAAAGCCATGAAACATTCACCAGTGACTCACTGACTTTCTGTTTTTCTCCGGGTGTGGCTGGGGGATCCCCACATCTAGGTCCCTTGCTCGGACTCCTCCTGCCCAACCTGCAGTCAAAAAGGCCATGGCACAAAGCATTGTGAACTCCCCAGGAGCCAGTGTGGCTGTATTTCCTATAGAGATCTATAAACCTGTCGGGGTCCCAAAAGTCAGCACCAATTTCAAATCTGATCGGCATCTCTGAAAGTCACAGTTACCATACAGCTGAATAAAATGCTTTTTCATAAATTTAACGCCAGCATGTCTGTGTTTGGAAACTTTGAAAATACATGTTGTATGGTTTACTGCACTGGAAAAGGTGCCAACAGACTTTCAAAGGAAGGGAAGTGTATAACTGTTTCCTTTCAAATGCATTTTCCAATGGGATCCATTCAGGGAAAAGGCTGGAACTAACTAAAACATTATTAAAAACTGTTATGGAAAGAGACAGGGAGATGGAAAAAGATAGACTCAAAAAAGTGAACTACATAACCAAGAGGGAGGCAGACATACAGGGAAAAAGAAAGGGGATCTGGGCAGGGAGACAGGTTGGACAGGGGAATGGGGTGAGATGGAGTTTTGTCTGGCAGTTGCTGTTCGTGGTCTCGGACTGTTGTAGATCAATCGATCAGGGCTGCAGTGCTGCTGGCCCAGTGGCACAAGACAAACCACAGAGTTGGCTTTCAGTGCGGCACTTGCGAACTGCTGACCTTCAGTTTTCAAACCAAAAATATTCTTTGGGAAACAGTAATACCAGGTTCAGCCCAACCAGCCAAGCAAAAACAAGAACTACTAACCTGAAGTAACACCCTATTTAGTTACATCAGGCACCAACTCTTCACAGGCATCGACGGGGAAGTCTGCAAACCTGAAACCACACCCCACCAAAAACTCACTCCAGGTTCTGACTCAACCAGCTAGGCAGTGCTAATCAGAAATGCTAGAACAAGTGGCATGGTGTTTCAAAGTTGGCCTCACCAGGCCCTACTGAAGCCGGAAAGCCAGTCTTCACTCACAGAGCCAGAGATATGGCAATTCTTTCGGAGGTCACATGTGCATGACTCCAGTGGAATCTGCATGCAATGCTCAGGGCAGGGTTTGGCATGAACTTTCAGGCCATTACATTTCTGGACAAAATATTAACAGTTTGTAGTGAGTGAGTTATTTTGTTTGTTTTTTGCTAAATTCATCTAAGCTAGGGCGATGCTCAAGTTTATCTCCTAAAGTAGGCTATTTGTAAGACCGAAAGGGTGCGCTACTAATGATTCAAAAACAGGGTCTATCTTTGGGCAAACCGGGACTCACCATCACCGTAGCCTAAGACATAGGAGCTTTTATTCTCCCTGGGTTGGTATTCTAAAATTTTAGCTCACAAGAATCTTTGGAAAAAGCCAGGACTGCTCCTGATTAGTGCCAAAGCACTTTCTTTTTGAGCTCCTCCAATGGAGAGGTAAACAAATCAATTAAGTTAACTGCAAAAACTAACAAGAAAGATTGAGCTGACAATCAGGATTCTGGAGAAGCTAAAAATTCCAGGCAGCAGCTTCAGGGGAAAAGGGAAATGTGCCGCAGATGGAGCTGTTGAGGCTGATCCACCAGACCTCTCAGTGCTGGGTCCCGGTGCCTCGGCCAGCTTCAAACAGCCGAGTGGAGGGCGGGCAGACCCTGGTGCAAGTTTGCTGAGTTCCAGGCCATCATTCTTGAGGGTGTAATAACCATGGGCTGTAGCACACATGTTGAGGGATGAGGGAAAAAAATAAACAGAGAGACAAAAGAATGAGGATGCACTGCCAATTTCAATTGTGCAGCTTTTATTTTTAAATGCTTATCAAGCTGAGAGAGAGCAGAGTTCTTGGAAAACAAGGTTTCCTTTTTTCCAATGCCAGCGTAAAACACC
This sequence comes from Nasua narica, assembly GCA_028533885.1. NCBI lineage: Eukaryota > Metazoa > Chordata > Mammalia > Carnivora > Procyonidae > Nasua > Nasua narica. The sequence goes on from CM052804.1 coordinate 39,656,660, forward strand.
CTCAAGGACGGGCACTGCACAGACTGTAACAACAAGGAACGTGGCTCTGCATCTCCCAGCAGCCAGGCCGCCATGGGTCCCACGCCGCTCTGATTTCGGCTCAGCTGAGAACTCGAAATAACAGGCCCACTGCCTCTGGTAAAAACTGCTCTTTTTAAATTTTTTATTAATCTCTAAACTGGCTGTGTTAGAGTTACAGCCCATTACCTACCAACTCTCTTCACTAATAAAATAAATTTGTAAAAGGCCTAATTACTACTTTTACTGAACTACACTGCCTGGGGATCAAGTACAGGAAGCCAAGGGCTCAACTAGTTGTCAACTAGGGGATGATGGGGAGGGGATGAGGGAAGGACCTGGAGTCACCAGCAGAAGAGAACATGAGGTCCACGGACGAGCCTCCGAGCCCATGCCCAAAAAGAAACGAAAGGGCACTAACCCTGTTTTTGTTCCGAACAGCACCGGAAGGAACCATGCCATCATGGGATTTGGGGAGGCCTGTCACGAGTTACACAGGCCTACGCTGCCCACGCCCCAGCTCAGTACAAAAAGTGAACTGCAGTCCAACACAGATGGACCCTGGCCGGACTCTCGGCGGAAAGCCTGGAGAGTCTGACCAGGAAGGAAACAAACAACCATCCTTCCCACCTACCCCACTCTACCCTTCCACCCCAGTCCAGACTCCAAGGAGGAAAAACAACAACAACAACAACAACAACAACAACAACAAATGCAGGCAACTAATTGCACAAGAGCTGTACCGTGAAGGCAAGGCGGATGGCAACAACTTCTGGGCTGTGCCCTGCACCTCATCCCAGAACACTGATTACAAAGCTGGAGACGTTACTCGCACGCCGAGCCAGGCAGCCCCTCATCCAGGCTGGTGCTGAGAAGTTTGACTGGAAGCCAGCAGTCAACTCTGACATCCTCATTTATAATAAGAGGTGTGTACTAAGCAGACTAGTTCAACTTCAGACAGAAAGTAAGGACAAAACGTGACCTTCATTCTTAATTGTCCATGAAGAACCCTCTTAGGCAAATCCCATGCATCTCTTGGACTTTGACAAATGCTATTTCTCCTCCAGAGAACACTAAAAAAAAAAAAAAAAAAAATCAACCACTGCCAAAGAATCTCTTTTTAAAAGAATCCTGATAAGAAAACCTGCTCTGGCAGGTGAGTCAAACCTGTAGCAGACAACCCTTTGGGGGATGACCAGAATGGAACATGGTATTTCACCGAGCCAGAGGGGTCTGCAGTCACTCTCTGCGTGCCACATGTCTCACCCTAAAGAACTGAGGAATGCTCTCAACAGGAAAAACACAGCAGCAAATGCTGTGATACCAAAGCCACAGCTCCATAGGCCCCTGGAGCCTCTCAAACTAAGCTGCCAGCTAGGGAGCTAACACTAGCTTTGGATAAAATGCAGCTCTGGTAGAGTAATTAATTTTTTTCTTAACTGGGATTACATTAATTTTCAAGGACTAATGGAGTCCAGCTGTAATGGGAAGAGCGGCTGCCGATGCACAAAGGCACTTGTGCGTACAACATTATAAACACGCGCGCGCGCGCGCACACACACACACACACACACACAGACCTATAAAAAGGATCCACTATAACAGGATATTTTTAGTTTCTACAATGCTGCACTAAAAATATAGCCCCGGCTGATACATCACGGCAGAACTATTCTCTCTCTGTCCCTTCAGGAACAGTTTAAAACATTTATTTTTGTTTCCTTTTGTGATGGTCAGAGTAGAGAGAAAATAGCAGCTCATTGATAAGAGGAAACGAGAGAGACATGAAAAATTGAAAACTACCTAAAAACTCATGGAGAGGTTTATTTTATTAGTTCTTAATAAATATCTTGCAGATTTCCTCAGGAAATACACCAGATCACATGTAAAATAGTTTGATACTGATGTCAACTGCATCAACATATGAAGTCTATTAGGGTGAAGCCGCAGCAGGGTGATCAGCGTGCTGAAAAACTCCACAGTACTTGGGGGGGGGGGGAATCTCACGGCCTTCCAAATTCTTCGAGAGGTAAAAAAGTCAGCCAAGACGCAGAGAGAGAGAAAGAGAAAAAAAAAAAGATCCCACATCCTGCTTTCAGCTGCCAGCAATGTGAAGTGCCCAGAGATTAATTCTACGTCTGGCCTGGAAATGTGACTTTAAAGCATGAGGGAGGGGAGTTGGGGGGGGGGTAGAGAGGAGGAAAGAGGAAAGAGAAGGGCAGGCTAACTGAGGCTGGCGGCAGGCCACCAACCCCCTCCCAAGCCATGTTTCAATGTAGACAGAAGTAAACCCCAATAGACAGCAGCGCCTCAGCCTGCCAGGCCCTTCCACCAGCTGCAGCGCATCTCGCTCTCTCCACTCAGCCCCAAGTGCAGATGTTCCCTACAGCATCACTTCCGTTAGACTTTCTTTTAAAGAAATAGCACACATATGTGGAGGCATTTCTACCACTTCCTAACAGGACTCCCTTTGCCTTTAAGGGCCTCAAAGTAAGGGCAGAACTCTGACAGCAGGTACCACAGTGGCCGAATAAGCTGCCCCAGTCTCCCTTGCGAAGGAACATCAGCGGCTAGAGAGCGTTAATTAATAGGAATTTCTTTATAAATTTGGCTTTCTAATGTCTTTAGAGAGAGAACCCCCATAGTTTGGGGCTATAAAAAGGGGAAAAAGTATATCACAGATTCCAATCTTGGTTTCTCAAAGCAGTCTCCTGTAGCATTACCATCTCAAAGAGTTCTCTGATGGCTTTATCATCATGGAGCTTGGATAAGGCAGTTTAAAAGAATGTAAATATAATTACTTATATGTCTAAACTCATTATATGTAAACTCACATAAGGATAATTTAAATATAATTTCTTATATGTCTGAACTCATTTTACACAATCCCAGACCCTAAGTTAGTTAACCAATTGACCATTGATTGTACCTCATTTTGAAATCTACCTTGAACACAATTAGGGATTTGATAAAATAACATACGGTCTTTTGTCCTCATGGAGTACATACTCTAGTTGAGAGATGTGTGCATTTTATGAAGACAAAATAATTGCATTTTCTAGAATAGCTGAATGTTCTCTACTTGACCCTCAAAACCAAGTTGCTTTGTTTAAAGTTCAAAGTTCAAAAGAGAAAACCACCTCCCCTTAAGGGAATGTGAGAAACATTGGCAAATCGTGGCAAAGATACCATAGCAAAACGGTTTAAATTTTTTTTTTCAAATTTTTACTTAAATTCTAGTTAGTTAGCATAGAGTACAATATTGGTTTTAGGAGTAGAATTCAGTTGTTCATCACTTACATCCAAAACCCGATGTTCATCATAACAAGTGCCCTCCTTGATACCCATCACCCTTCTAGCCCATCCCCTTCCCATATTCCTTCATTAACCTTGTTTGTTCTCTATCATTAAGAGTCTCTTATGGTTTATTCCCCCTTTTTTCCCCCTCCTATATCTTCATTTGTGTTTCAAAATTCCACATATGAGTGAAATCATATGGTGTATCTTTCTCTGATTAACTTATTTTGCTTAGCATAATATACTTTAGCTCCATCCGCATTGTTGCAAATGGCAAGATTTCATTCTTTTTGATGGCCGAGTAATATTCCGAGTAATATTGTGTGTGGTGTGTGTGTGTGTGTGTGCACGCACGTGTGTGTACTACATAAGAAGGCTTGACTCATTTACTACTTCTTAAATGTATTCTATGCACAAGGGACTAGATGTAGAAACAGACTGAGAAGTAGTTAGGTAATCTGTATGATACAGCAAATAATCAGAATTAGAAACTAATTTTATCTAACTTCAAATATTTTTATTACAATTTCTAAAAATATATTTCTTACAAAAATATTGTAATTACAGAAAACTTGGAAAAACAAAAGAGAAAACAAAAGAAAAATTTAAATTCCACCACCCTAGAGAATCATAATTAAGTTCTGAGGTACACTCATCAGTTTTTTTTTTATCAGTCTTTTTAATTAGCAATAATCGCTCCTCCGATAAACCTCATTGGCTACCATACTGCCACTGGGCAAAGCTTCCATCAGTCTTTTTAAATAAATGTATATATAATGTTACACAAATGTGATTAATTACAAAATTCATAACCACAACACCACATGACTTTCAGAGAAAAGAGAGATCATATTTTTAGCAGATGACCACACCCCCAAGATCAATCACCAGGAAACAGAAATGTCATGACCTGACTCCATAAAGGGCAACATACATTTATGTTCCACCCCTATACCTCTCTCTGAGTTCCTTAAACTGAAGAAATTTCAAAAATATTTCACTATCCTCTTCCCCTCTGCATATCCCTAGCCTAGGACAGTCAGGTACACCGACTCACTCAGCAGAAATGCTGCTCTCACTATGCCTTCCCTAGTACCGCCAAAGCCAAAACTAACCAATGAAAAGGGACATCAGAGACATGGGAAACACCTGTATGTAAACGTCTCTGGCTGAGTATGTCCCATGCACTGGTGCATCAAAGGCTCCTACTGGCACAGCCTTACTCCCTCGGTACTCAGCTCAGAAGATGGTTTACTCCAAGTTTTTTTTTTACTCCAAAAGAAAGATGTCTTTCGAAGATTTACTTCCTCAGTAGTAACAGTCTACAAGTGTACAGACGATTCATTAATTAGTGAAAGGTAGGAGAGCCACAAAAGGCAACCGTAGTCTTTCCTCCCTGAAATGGCAGGACGAAACAACTATTCACTGACTTACCCATTCTAACTTTCTAAGCTTAAATTATTTCCAGCTCACAAGTTTCCACCTAAGATGAGGTGAGGTGAACTACAAGGTCTGACCTTGACAATGCAGTTCATGATGACTCCAACCTTACCTCATTCAAAGTAATATATACGCCAGGCTGATCTGCTGGTTAGGAACTTTTATATCTGACGCAAAAGATCTACTCTCACAGGGGCACCTGAGTGGTTCAATCGGTTAAGCCTCTGACTCTTGATTTCAGGGTCATGAGTTCAAGCCCCCCCCCCCCAAATCTCTCACAATGTTGCTGTCACATTATTAAGCATGCAGGGTTCCTCACATCTCTTCCCAACTGAATGAAATTACCTAACAAATAGTGCTAGAATTCCCTCTAGCTGATGGAAATGAAAGTATATTTGCAGAGCTAGTTAAAAACTTCTCCAGTGGAGAGACCTTATAAAGCTTAGGATCAATGGAATAAATTACAAACGAATGTTTGTAATTACAAATAAATTACAAAGAATGACATTTTTGGGACACCTGGGTGGCTCAGTTGGTTAAGCAACTGCCTTTGGCTCGGGTCATGATCCCGGCGTCTTGGGATCGAGTACCGCATTGGACTCCTTGCATCGGACTCCTTGCTCCGCAGGGAGCCTGCTCCTCTCTCTGCCTCTGTCTGCCTCTCTGCCTGCCTGTGTTCTCTCTCTCTGTTAAATGAAAAAATAAAATCTTTAAAAAAAAAAAAAAAAGAATGACATTTTTAACTAGATAAAAATTTAAAACTTTTGTACACTAAAAAAACAATAAACATATTTAAAAACCAAACACAAATAAGAAAATTACCAATGAACACAGAAGGGACTCGCTATATCTACCATCTGTAAAACTCAAATAAATTGATAGAAAAGATACTAGGTTAGAATGGGAAAAAGAGCAGAGAATAAGGTTACACAGAACTATAAACAGTTCTTAAAAAAAAGGGAAGAAAATGTCCATTCTCACCAATAATCAAAGAAATGCATTTATTTATTTATTTGAGAAAGAGAGAGAGAGAGAGAGCGCGCAACCAGGGAGGAGGTGGACAGAGGAAGAGGGAGAGAGAATCTTTTTTTTTTTTATTGTGTTATGTTAGTCTTCATCATTAGTTTTTGATGCAGTGTTCCATGTAATATGTGCCCTCCTTAATACTCACCACCAGACTCACCCATCCCTCCACTCCCTCTCTAAAACCCTCAGTTTATTTCTCGGAGTCCACAGACTCTCAGGGTTCAGGAGAGAGAGAGAGAGAGAGTCTTAAACAGGTTCCACGCCCAGCTCAGAGCCTGATGTAGGGCTCAATCTCACGACCCCGAGATCATGACCTGAGCTGAAATCAAGAGTCGGAAGCTTAACCAACTGAGCTACCCAGGTACCCTGAAAGATGTGCAATTTAAAACAAGGTAAGTTGGAAAATAGTTTAGCAGTTTCTTACAAAACTAAACATTGTCTTACCAAACCATCCAGTAATCTCATTCCTTGGGATTTACCCAAATGAGTCAAATTCTATTCTACCAATTCTAGTAAAAACCCACATATAGATGTTCATAGCAGCTTTATTCATAATTGCCAAAGCTAAGATGTCCTTCAGTAGGTTAAATGGAAAATTAACTGTGGTATATTCAGACAACAGCTTATCATTCAGTGCTAAAAAGAAATGAGCTATCAAGCCATGAAAAGATGTGGAGGAACCTTAAATGTTTATCAGTAAATGAAAGAAGCCAACCTGAAAAGGCTACACACTATATGACTCTAACTATATGACATTCTGGAAAAGGCAAAACTACGGAGACAGTACAAAAATCAGTCCTTACCAGAAGTTAGGGAGAGGGAGAGACGAATAGGCAGAACACAGAGGAATTTAGGGGCAGTTAAATTCTTCTGTACTATACTATAATGGTGTATACATCTTATTATACATTTGTCAATATCAACAGTAACCTTTAATGTAAACTATGGACTATAGGTTATAATGACGTGCCAATATAGGTTCATCAACTGTAACAAATGTACCACTCCGGTTCCCAATGTTGACATGGGGGAGATTGTGCACGTTTGGGGGCAGGCGATATATAGGAACTCTCTGTTCTTTCTAATCAATTTTGCTATGAAACTAAAACTTCTCTAAAAAAGAAAGCCTATTAAAAAAAAAAAAGATGGGTTTTCTTCTATCATTTATTCAACAAATATATGAGATGTCCACATTGTGCCAAGGACTATAAAACATTAAAAACACTTTAATGCCAGCAAGAGGTGGTAGCTGGGCATTCTCAAACACTGCTGTTAAGAGTGTAAGCTGGCACAAGTTCTTAAAAATGTAATCCAGCATCACGTATCAAAAGCATTAGAAGACTTCAAACCTTTAGCCCAAAAACCAAGCTTCTAAATGATATGAAATGCAGACAAGATTTTATACACAAGATGTTAATTATAGTATTATTTACAATACTAGAAAAGTGGGGAAAATGTCTGAAAATAGGGTAAGGATTAAGTGAATGTTAACATATTCATATGAGGACATTATTTAGCTATTAAACATGATTACAAACATGATAACTGACTACCTCTAAGTGAAAACAGTAGAGTCAAACATTTTATAGTCAGTATTTTTTGAACTGTGTTAAAAAAGTATGTGAATTCACACATACACATAGGAATGAATATCATTGCTGGGAAGTTGGTTTACAGGTGGTTTCCAGCTTTTTTCCCTATTTGTTTTGGTACTCTCAACAAAACCCAAAATGTTAGATCTTTTAAAAATATTATTTAGTTTATATAAACAGGACAGAATTGCTCCAGTAAAGTGAGAGTAAAAATATGGTAAATGAGTAAAGAAAGAGAAAAGACTATTATGTGCAGGAAGAAAGAACAGAAAATAAATGATGGAAGATTTAGAGGATGAAAAAAGAATTTATGCTGTTCTCTAAGAAATTTTGCTTTGCAGAGCCCCAAAGACATTGACTCCAGGATTAGCAGTATATACCAAAACACATTTAATGTATTTTAATGTCAGAAAATAAAATTTGTACTTGGAAATTATATTTTCTGAAATGTCATCATAACAACAACAAAAAAAAGAAATATAGTAAGATTATGAGCAATGAGCCCAGATAACAGATGCCCCTGGCCTTACCATTCAATCTGCATTGCCCAGCCTGACTTGTTGAACATTGTTACTGAGAACTTACAGCATACTAGACACTGTTCTAGAGGCTCATAAAACATCAGTGAATAAAACAGGTCAAGGATCCCTAACTGCAGGAAGTTTACATTCTTGCGGCGGAGCAGTAGGAGAAAATGAATATCAACATATGCACAAAAAATAAGTTACTGGGGTGCCTGGGTGGCTCAGTTGGTTAAGTGACTGCCTTTGGCTCAGGTCAGGATCTCAGGGTCCTGGGATCGAGCCCCGAGTTGGGCTCCTCTCCCTCTCCCTCTGCCCCTCCCACTGCTTGTGCTCTCCTGCTCTCTCATTCTGTCAAATAAATAAAAATCTTTAAAAAAAAATAAATCGCTTAGTGTTTAGAATACAAGTTGTGGAAAAAAAAGAAAACTGAGCATGATAGAGGTGATCAAGTTCAGGGTGGGAGTGCAGCAGCCTTTACAGAATGATCAGGGTAGGCGTCATGGCAGTATTATTTCAGTAGACTTATAGGAGATGAGGTATTTGCCATGCAGAGAGCTTGAAGCAGAGCATTCCAAGTAGAGAAAACCGCTAATGCAAAGGTTCAAAGGTGGGAGAATCCCTGGCTCATCAGAGGACCTGCAAGAAGGCCAGTGTGGCTGAAGCACACTAAGCAAGCCAGGGGGAGAACAGTAGCAGCAAATGAGGTCAGAGAGCGGCGATGTGGGAGGGTGGGGAGGAGGGGGAGTTCTCTTGTAAAGACTATGGCTTTTACTCTGACTGAAATGGGAAGCCAGTGGAGGATTCTAAACAGAGTGACATGAACTGATGTTTTTAAAAGAATCACTGCTGTATAGAGAGCAGTGTGTGTGTGTGTGTGTGTGTTCAGAGGGGGACACAGGAGGATCAAAAGAGACCACTTAGGAGTTTCAAGTCGTTCTGGGTTGTCTTTCTCTTCAAGTTTAAAAAGAACTTTACCAGGGGCACCTGGTTGGCTCAGTGGGTTAAAGCCTCTGCCTTCGGCTCAGGTCGTGATCTCAGGGTCCCGCATCAGGCTCTCTGCTCAGCAGGGAGCCTGCTTCCCCCTCTCTCTCTGCATGCCTCTCTGCATACTTGTGATCTCTCTGTGTCAAATAAATAAAATCTTTAAAAAAAAAAGAAGTTTACGGGGTATGAAGGCCATGTTTGCAAAGAGGATTTTCTCTTCCAATGTGGAATCTTGAAGAATGTGTCAACAGCCTGCAATTGTGTCCTTAGCAGGCATCTCAAAATAATGATTACCAAACATTTCTCTCTGCTCATTGCCCTGACACGAGTTCTGGGCATCACCCTTTCTCAAGGGAGAGGTGAAAAGAGGTTATGCAGAACAAGCAGTGATAACAGGATGACGTCACAGGTGTGCCTCAAAGAAGCCTCCAGTGAGTTCGGCTCATAACCACTCTACAGTGATTTACTCTACCCTGCCAACGCCAGCTGGAGAAGAGATGAAGCAAGCTGACACAGCCGTAAGCCTGGGGCAGGCACTGTAAGATCTTTCTCCCTCTCAGTCCCCTGCCAGCCCCTCCCCTCTTCAACTGCTGATCCTTGCTTCAGAAGCCAAAGTGTGAACAGCACGTGTCTGGATTTCAGAAACCTGCCCAGCAGTTGGAAATTCCCTACAGCGTGTCAACTGCTGCATCTGCTGTTGGCACTTGGGGCAAGGGATCACATGGGCATTTTCTGAAATAAGCTTCAAAATGGGAGTCCTATATCTGAAGAGGGGCCTAAAGAAGCCAGAAAATGGCAATTACAGTAAATAAATGTCTAAATATGTGACAATCTGCCTTCCAAAAAGGAAATGGAGACACACAAGCACACCAAACAGCTCTAAGAACAACAGCAGAAGTCAAGAACAAAAGCACAGAGCACCCTGACTAATGGAAAGGATTTTATGGGCCAACAGGGTTCACCAGATATGTAATGTAATGTGGCTGAAACTAGAGAGCACTCTTTTTTTCCAGATCTCTAGCTCAGACCCTCTTGGTAATAACTGGCTTCTGTCATTTGAGCTGCAGGCCTCCCTCTCCCCTCCTTTTACCTTTCTTCCCCACCCAGTGAGCCTTCTAAGTAGTCTATACCTTGAACACCTCTTGGAAAAATTTTAAAATGTGAGCCCAGTAACACCATGTGCCATAAAACTAGACTGTAGGAGATGGAAAAAGAGCCCCTCTTTGAAAAGCAGCCTACAAATGCCCTCACCACCCTGAATACGGGTGCCCCAGTCATGCTACTCAGAGCTATACAAATGCTCAGGCTGGGCGTAAAAGGAAAAAAGGAGTCACACAGCATTTCCTCTAATAACATGTCAGGCAGACTGGTACCTTGATCTACTCTCCCAAGGAAGCAACTAATTATCCCGGGAAAAGTATTTTTAAAATCTTTTCAGAAAGCATACATGAGGTAGGAATTAAAAAGGAATCTTCTGGGGACGCCTGGGTGGCTCAGTTGGTTAAACAACTGCCTTTGGCTCAGGTCATGATCCCGGAGTCCTGGGATCAAGTCCCACATTGGGCTCCCAGCTCCATGGGGAGTCCGCTTCTTACTCTGACCTTCTCCCTTCTCATGCTCTCTCTCACTCTCTCTCTTTCCTAATAAATAAATAAATAAAATCTTAAAAAAGAAAAAAAAAAAGGAATCTTCTGGTGAGAGATTGAGTAAAGATGGGAAACTAGAGATTTACATGGAATACAGCCAGACTTTACTCTAAGAACTTGCCACCTGATGAACTTGAGCTTTGGTTTCCAAGGCTTCATGGGTATAGCTAACCTAAGAGGGTGCCCAAGATCTCAGTCATTAAGATGGCATCCCACAGAGCTACATCCAAGGTATGAGGGTGAGTCAGAAATAAAGACAGCAATGCAGCCCCTTGAAAAGACAGTTGGAAAACTGACCATGTCAAACCCTGGGGTTGACTAGAAGAGAAAAAATACTGCACTGAAAAATATGGACCATGCACAAGCCCTCACAGGAGGTGTACAGCCTGAATTCATATTACCTGAGTGGTCTGTAAACCCTCAAGCAGATATCTTAATTTAGAATGATTATTTTAGGGGCGCCTGGGTGGCTCAGTGGGTTAAAGCCTCTGCCTTCGGCTCAGGTCATGACCTCAGGGTCTGGGGATTGAGCCCCGCATCGGGCTCTCTGTTCATCAGGGAGCCTGCTTCCCCCTCTCTCTCTCTGCCTGCCTCTCTGCCTACTTGTGATTTCTCTGTCAAATAAATAAAATCTTTAAAAAAAATTAAAAAAATAAGTTTTAGAATGATTATTTTAGATTACCCACCACCAGGCTGTGGACAAAAGCACATCCAAGTCCCTTTCCCCATGTTCATCCCAGATTTCCAAGAATTCTCACTAAAGAGATTCCAAAGAAAATAAGATTACAGGGGAAAAAATTTAATTGCACAGGAAACAAAGCACAGCAGAAACTCACCTAAAAGGACTCCTTCTATATAGAGTCTCTAAAATAACCATGTTTAATATATTTTAAAGAAATAAAAGGCAAGCGCACAAATATGTTCAGGGAACAAGAAACTATTAAAAAATGGCAGATTTGAAAAATATAGCTGGTAATAAAAATATATAATTGAAGTAAAAAACTCAGTGGGGCATATTTATCATATTAGATACAGCTAAGGAAAGATTCAGTGAACTGAAAGACAGAATCATTTGGAATGCAGCATGCTCACACAAAGTCATAAAAATGAAAGACAGATTTAAGAAACATTAAAGACAGAGTAAGGTCTAAATTTTGACTAAGCAGAGTCACAGAAGAGAAAGCATGGGCAGATAGAATATTTTTAAAAGAAGCTAACAATTTTCTCAAACTGCCGAAACTAACTCACAGATAGATGAAGCCCAACAAATCCCTAGCAAGAAAAATAAAAAATAAACCCAAGCTTAGACAAATCATTAAAACTGTACAACATAAGGAAAATATCCAGAGAGAACAGATTACTTTTAAAAGAGAAACAATCTGACAGGTGGTTGGCTTTTAATCAGCAATGGTAAAAGCCCAGAGACAATGAATTATCTGAAATGGGGGCTGAAGGAAAAATTAACTGTTAACCTAGAGTTCTATTACCAGTGAACATAGGTCTTCTAGGGATAAGGAACATAAAACCTTTCAGACAAATAAGAACTAAAAAAAAAATCTGTCCTCAAAAGAACTTCACTAGGGGTGCCTGGGTGCCTCAGCCAGTTGGATGTCTGATTCAAGTAATGATCTCGGGGTCATAGAATTGAGCCCTGCTTTGCACCCAGTGTGGACTCAGCTTGTCCCTCCTCCCTCTGCCCAACCCCGCCCCCCACCTTATGTGCTCATGTGGGCACTCGCTCTCTTTCAAATAAATAAACAAACTTCACTAAATAATTCATAAAGAATATACTTCAGGCAAAAAGAAAATGATTCCAAGGTGGAGGGTCTGAAATGCAAAAAGGAATGAAAAGATAGTAGTAAATACATGGGTGGGTCTAAACAAACATTTACCAACAAAATAAACAACAACAACAACAATTTGTCCTGGAGGGTTTAAAAGGAAAAAAAAAAACACAATGAAAATACATGACAATGGCAGCATATAAATTAGGAGACAGAGTGAGAAGAGAATGGCTGGCATTTAAGTATTCCATAGTCTCTATACTATCTGGAGGAGAGTGAAAATGCTGAATAACTTGACTTTTGGCAAGGTAAGTACACATGCTTTCGCTCCTAGGGTAACCACTAATAAAAGAAAAGGAAACTAGTAGGGAAAGGTGGGGAAAGAGTGAAAACATAAATCCGAAAGAAAGTAAGTAAGAAGAAAAAAGGAAACAGAAGAGGTAATGGGCAAGCACTAGGAGAAAATGTCTACAAAACATGTATCTGGGGGTGCCTGGGTGGCTCAGTCGGTTAAGCGCCTGCCTTCAGCTCAGGTCAGGATTCCAGAGTCCCGGGATCGAGCTCCACATCGGGCTCCCTGCTCAGCAGAGAATCTGTTTCTCCCTCTACCCCTCACCCCACTCTCATGCTCCCTCTCACTCTCTCTCTCTCAAATAAATAAATACAATCTTAAAAAAAAAAAAAAAAAGAACACATATATCTGACAAGGGGCTTATATCCAGATTGTAGAGAGCACTCTTAAAATTTCATAATAAAAGCAAACAACTTGATTTTTCAAATGGGCAAAAGATTTAAACACACACCAAAGAAGATATACAAATGGCAAATAAGCACACGAAAAGTCACTCCTTCCTCATCCTCAGTCACTGAGGGGAAACATAGAATGAAATTAAAAGCAAAAGGAAATAGCACTGCATATCCACCAAAATCGCTAAAGTAAAAAAGACTGACAATACCAAATGTTGGCAAGGATGCTAAGGAACTGGAACTCTTATGCCTCGCTGCAAGGAATGTAAAATGATTCAACTACTTTAGAAAACAACTTAGCAGTTTCTCGTGAAGTTAAATATATACTTACTGTATGACCCAGAACATCTACTCTTGGGTATTTACCTAAGAGATTAAAATACATATGCACAAAAAGACTTTCATACAGAGGTTCATGGCAGTTTTTTTCATAATAACCCAAAAGTAGAAACAATCAAAATGTTCATCAACAGGTAACTAGACAGACAAAACTGTAGTATATCCTTACAGTAGAATACTATTCAGTAATGCAAAGGAATGAAATATCGACCCATATAAACAACATGAATAAATCTCAGACATATTAAGCTGAGCAAAAGAAACCAGAAACAAGAGTATGCGCTGTATGATTCATTTATATGAAACTCTAGAAAAGACACATCCAATGTATGGTGACAGAAATCGGGTCAGTGGTTTACCTGAGGCCAGGAGTAGGAATGGAGATCAACTGGAATGGGCACAAAGAAAACTTTTTGGATGATAGATTCTGTATCTTGATTATGATGATTAGTTACCCAGGCATATAAAATGGTATATAAATTGGTCAAACTCACCGAAATGCTCTCTTAAATCGACCTTGATAAAACTAATTTTTAAAAAATAGTACAGCACGTGTAAATCCAAATACTCCAATAATTAAAATAATGGTCAATGGATTCAATATTCATAATAGCCCCAAAGAGAAAACAACTCAACTGTCTCACATATCCTTAAAGTAAGAATGGGCAAACTGTAATAATATGAGTAAAATGTAGTATTGTAGCAATGAAAATGAATAAACTACAACCACACACATCAACATGGACAGAACTCACAAACAATACATGGAACAAAATAAGCTAGAGAGAAAAGAATGTAAATAATATGATTAAGCATGATTCCATTTATATGCAAGCAAAACCAAACTATGTTTGGTTTAAGGGTACATGCTTATAACAACGCTATAAAAAAACAGTAAGGGAATGAACTCCACAGGTCAGGATGACCATTACCTGTAAAGGTGAGGGAGAACTACCACGGGCACAAAACACACCAGGGAGCTTCTGGGGTGCTAACAACAGTCTATTTCTTACCCCAGACAGGGGTTCCATGTGAATTCACTTTATCATCTTTTCAGATGTTTTATACTCTCATCCTCGTTTCTGCATGAATGATGTATCTACCTTCCCCCCGGGCCAAAATTAAGAATCATGGTCTCCTCTGAGAATGGCATGTGAAAATCCTTTCTTAAAAGCAAGAAAGATAATAGAAGAGATCATGAAAATAAGAAACAATGTTCCTAAAAAAAAAAAAAAAAGAAAAAAAAGAAACAATGTTCCTAAAAAATCCTTTAAGAAAGAAAGAGAGAGAGAGAGAGAGAAGGAGACCACATTTACCAAAGTAAGACAAAGAGGAATATTTCTTTTCCCAACTGGCCATGAACAATGTTTTCTGCTGTGAGAGGGAGATTCCCCTTTAACTACGAGGATAGTAAGCATGGAACACCAACAACTTTGATATCCTCAAATTATAGCCTCCTGCCAGCTTATTACCTTGGCCCCACCAGAGGTGCAAGCAGCCTGGGAGAATTCCAACTGCCCCCCCACCCCCGACTCCCTCATCTCTATCTCTGTTCCTCTTCAGTCTCCAATCAGACTCAAGGATCACTTTTTTCATCAAAAAACAGCAGCTGCTCAGAGTTGGGGGGAGGGGGAACAAGATACTTGCATTTTTTAACTGTCTCAATTAAGTCCAGAGAAGTTTTTGTGTCTTCTGATACAGAAGGCTGGACACTTAAGATTTGGGTGTAATTTGCTAGCTGTGCAACCTTGCTTAAATTATTAAACCTTTCTGGTATGTTCCTGGTCATCTATAAAAGAGGACACAAAATATCTGTCCCACCAATCTCTGACAGCTGAGAGGAGAAATCAAATGAAAACACATATGCACCAACTATAAAATGCCATCGGGCATCATCACAGTGTTGTTTTGCTGTTGTTATTACCTGCCACCACCTCCAAAAGCTACAATTCTTCCTCAGACCACCAGTTAGTTGGTTAGGATATAAAATACAACTTATGCCCCCTCACCCCACCCCCAGAACACACCCGCTTCCCCTGTGTGTTCAACACACAGTCCATATCTGCCCTGAGTCCCCCGTAAGCGACACATGTAGAATTTTTCTCCTCAGGAAAAGCTAACAGAGAACTCTGGAAAGGCAGCTGAGAGCCCTGCTGCCAACATTCCTGCCAATAATGTCTTCCTTTCAGAGTAAGTCCTTCCTGGAGCAAAAGAAAACCAAACTGGGAAGCTATAACATGGCAAGAGGGAGGAGATACCCAGCCCATATTAACTCCCGGGCAATGAGGGGATACTGCTCCTCATTCAGCACTCCAAACCAGAGCACCAAGGACACCAAACCACATGGCCACCCCGGGGGGCAAGCAGAAACCATGCCTTCAACTGACACGGTAAGAGGCTTCATTTTACTGATATGACTGAATTTTCTCATTTCTTGAGCTTTTCAGTTTACCGTTTCTCCTCCCCCGGCCTAAGGTAACAGATACATTCTAAAAACAAGGACCCTGGAAATCAGAGCCAGGAAAGATAGGGAGGCCCCCTGACACACTCGCTTCTTTTTCTTCTTTTCCAGGGACTTCTGAGGGAAGAAGTCTGTGCTAAGCAACCTGCTGATAGTTATATCTCCCCCAGAGGGATAGAGGGCATAGCTGAAGGATGCGTCCTCCTCTGGCCTGCCTTCTAGAGCCCAGACTCTTCTGACCTGTGAATCCATTTCTCCCAAAAATTGTTGGCCAAGCTGGCTCTTTCTTGCTAATTTACTCTAAACTGAGCCCTTCTGAGAATGAAGGTCAGGAAGTGCTGACTGCCTAGAGAAACCTACCCATGGATCCATTAGGAGAAAAAGCCCAAGGGCTTCTACCACTACAGACCGAGAAGGAGGAATGAGAGGGGCAGTTTATACAGCTAAACTCAAGCCTAACCCTTTATGAAAGGTGGATTTCCTGTACAACTGTTCTGACAAGCAGAGGATTAGGCACTCCATACATTCTGCTTTGCTAAGAGACTCAGACAGA
The DNA here is from genome assembly GCA_028533885.1 of Nasua narica. Lineage (NCBI taxonomy): Eukaryota > Metazoa > Chordata > Mammalia > Carnivora > Procyonidae > Nasua > Nasua narica. The sequence goes on from CM052804.1 coordinate 39,673,071, forward strand.
AGTGAAATGCCACGGAGAAGCAGATTGCTATACTCGAGGTCTGTGAGGTGGTTGTAGCTGGAAAACAAAGGAACTCTGGTTGTGAGTCAGACTCCTCAACCAGTGTCAACCGGCATACACAACAACAACATGAAGGTGTGGGGTCGCCACCTCAAGCATCCCAACATCTGGGTTAACCACTGTCAGTCCCACGTAGACAGCTGTGATCCTCTATCCCTCTGGGGACACACATGTGGCACCCTCTCTGCCTCCTGCAATTTAGGATTACTAACAAACCACAAGAGCAAGCATAACTGATAATGCAAGGAAGGCCAGTCCAGCCCTACCTCAATCCCAGCTCCGAAATGTTCCCTAAAAGCAGGGAGCACAAACAGCAAGCAAGAGAAGTGTCTCTTGGGTGCCCTCTTGCTGCCACCAAGGCTTTTCTGGCAAGGCTAAAATGAAGGCCTAGCCTATGAACTGGTAGAGGAGGAAAAGGAGGAGGAAAAAAGAGGGGGCCAGGGCACAGAAAAGGGAAGTTATTCCAGTGGTGGCCAATGAATAACATCCAATGATTTATAGGAAGTATAATCCAATAATACAGTAAAATAAAACAGTGTGTGCCTGAGATGGTTTTGATTCCAGGAATTATAAAACATATTTTTTTAGAAAGAGAGACAGCAAGAGGGAGAGAGAAAAAGGGGAAAAAAGAGAGAAAGGAAGGAAGGAAGGAAGGAAGGAAGGAGCGAGATTGAAGCAAATTGGGCACAGATGGGGGATGCAATGAGTTTCAGTGATGCCCTACCACAAACGTTGCTTCAATTATTCCTCTTCAAGAAACTAGAGTCTATTTCCTTAAATTACAGAATTTTCAAAAAATTAAAATTCTTAAGAGTGTTTGTGGTTTAGATCAACAGTTCGCCCTCCAGCATCACGTCAGCCGATCAGACGGCCACTGAAGTGTTAAACACCGAGGCACATGGAGAAGGCCCCATTTCTCCCTTCGGGCTCAGGAATGCTCCAAGGAGATTACCAATTGTGACATCACTCTGGGAACCACCTATCTCACCACCACCCATCGCTCGCCAAAGGACAATTTTGGACATGGGCCAGGTGAGGAACACACTGTTCGATGAGCGCTGGCTTGCCCAGAACCGTGGCCTTCTTCATCCATGCATTCAATACAGACTTACTGCTAAGAACCCCCAAACATCTCCCCAACCACTTCAGTGCAGGACTCTAGACTCTGTAGTTCCACTGAAGTAGAATTTTTGCAAAGGGCCCATGAGAGGAAGAGACAGAGGTCTTCCCCACCAACGGCCCTCAAATCATGAATTTTGAGATCACTGCAGAGATCTGAAAGTTTAGTTGGTTAAATGATGTAGGAGAACTCCATTTATTTCCCCCTGTGTAAAGGGGGGCAAATATGACCTCACACCCTCTGTCTTCCTGAGCTCCAGGGAAAACTATAACCTAGGAAAAGGGGAAAGATGCCTTTTACTCGCTGCTAGCTGAGGTTTTTTTCCTCCACTTTTACTTGTGGAGTGTCCAAAGCTTTTAAACAGTTCTACACCTCTCTTGACCACAAGGAAAGCACATTTTAAAAGTAGTCACACTAAAGTGTTGGTATTATTTCTATCTCTGAACCACTGATATTTTGAAAAGAGGACAGTTAACAAGGGTGGCACTGAACATAGAAAAAAATCAATCAGAGGCATCAACAAAGAACATACTTTTTGGTAAGGATGTCCCTGTTGCTCTTCAAATCATACTCCTTAGGTACCGCGTCTACAAGGAAGGCCCAGGCACAGACTGAAAGGATCCCGACTGCCTTGGGGGCCACAGATCACCTCTGCTTCAGGCTGGAATGTTCCTTCTCCACAGAGTCCAGGAACTGACATATGCAAACACCCACCCAGAAGGACATGTCCAAGAAAGAATGGAAAGAAAAATGATGGTCCAGATGTTCTGTAACTTGCAGTGACTGCCAAATCACCAAGACCCCAAGCACCTGGGAGGGCCAGGCAGCACCAGGCCCTCGCTTCCCGGTTTCAGACAGCCAGGGTTCTGGGGCTGGGTGGCGACTCTGACAGCAAGCAGACTGGCCTGGAGAGAAGCCTTCAGAAGGGCACCAGCTGACAGGACTTGGGGGCTGAACACTCAGGGCTGATTTATCACTTCCTTACTCATAAAAATGTGATTCAAACTGCTGCTGATTAGTGAAGGATTTAAATCTTTACCCTCTCCCCAACCCCCCTGCCTCTCCACCCCCGGCACAGATGCTGCTACTCAGCCACAACACCCCCTTCTTGCCACTGTCCGTGCAAGCACAGCACAGGGGCCCAGAGAAGATGACTCATGTGCTGGGAAATGGAAAAGTGCATCTTCCCACCAGCCAGCCCCGCTGAGTGCTCTGCTCACCCCTCTCCCAATGGCAGCCCACACAGTGGGGTCTGGACGGCCGCCTCAACTGCACACCGGGTACTTGGCAGCACGTCCGCAGAGCTCTCTGTCCTACTTGAGTGTTATATCCTGTGGCCCAGGCTGTTTTTCCCTGGAACACCCTTGGAGCTGCTGACCACCTTGGCTCCTACTCCCCGTGGCCCCAGCTGCCGCACGGAGGTGAGCGTCAGGACGAGGCCAGAAGTGAGTGGTCTCGAGCACAGGCTCTGGCCCGTCCTCCTCGGCTAGCAGGTCCTCGCTATGACCAACCGTGGATGCGAGAGGGTCCCGGAAAAAGAACCCTGGCCTCAAATGGGAGAGCCACCTTTCCTCCTCTTTCTCTGTTCTCACCGCCTCACCTTCCTTTCACCTGTATTTTCTTAACCTTTACTTAACAGCAGCTGTGAGAAAAGGACTCACTGGCGCAGGTCCCCTACACCTCCCGGGACCACAGGTCACCTGAGGCTGGGATGATACCTTGGCAGAGGCTGCAGTTCTGTGACAGGCAACTCAGTGAGCTCCGTGTGGCTGTTAGAGGGAGGCAGGAAGATAAATAGGAGGGCACCGCAGGAGGCCCATCTCCCGAATCGGGTGAGCTTCCCACTTGGTAGGAGAAGCAGCAGAGTAACGTGAAGGAATCCATCTCCCTCCCCTCAGGACTTCACGGCCCACCATGACAGCACTTCACAAACTTTATTTCCTCCTTCCTGGAACCCACTACTGCCTCTGAAGGTTGCATGTTTCCTCAGAGGTGTTCTCAGGAATAATTAGCCAAGCTCCAAAAAGCACCTAAGCCTCTGCATCTCGACTTCGGCTGGGAATTCTCAATGTTGTAGGAGGCAGCACAAGAGGAGAAAATTAGGTATGATTGAAAACCCAGGTAGACAAGCAGAGGCCCTTGCAGAGAAAGTCCCAGGAGGAGCCACGTTTTCTTTTCTTCCTCTTCTTCTTCTTCTTTTTTTTTTTTAAGCTTTTATTTATTTGAGAGAGAGAGAGAGCGCGTGCACAGAGTCAGAGGGAAACGCAGACTCCCTGCTGAGCAGGGAGCCCGATGCGGGGCTCTGAGCCGAAGGCAGACACCTAACTATCTGAGCCACTCAGGTGCCCCAGGAGCCAAGTTTTCAAGGGAAAGTGTGGCATATACACTCATCAGGGGAGAAATCCACCACCCCCAACACCAGCAAGCGGAGGCATAACCCCCAAATACAAATGGGAAGGGAAATAAATCAACTTCAGAGTGAGAAAGCACTAAGAAAAGCCGCAATAAGAGAACCAGCGACACTCCGTCCAGAAAGACCGAGGTCTGTTTTACAACAGACTCTGCACAGGACAATTTCCACTTCTTGGCATTTCAGATAATAACCTTCCAGCCCTGAGACCAAACACTCTCTGTCAATGCTCTGAAACGATTCTTTGGCAGTGTGGACCAAATAAACACACAACACAATGTCACCCCCGTATTTCCGTCAAGTCAAACCACATCATCCTTACCTAAGAGGGTGGGGGAGGGAAGGGATCCTGGTAACATCCTGCAACGGTGACCTGGTCATCAGAACATTTGAAAATCCTGCCAATCAGCCCCTCCCTCCCTACCCCCCTCCCCCCCGCCGGTCAAAAAACCCCAGTGCTCAGAAAAGCATTTCAGAATGCACACCAGTATAATGGCCAAATTCTAGGCCCGGTGATTTTTGTGCTTCCAGCTTGAGTCACCAAAGCTCATCAATTCACTGTTCATACTCCCTGGCAGGCTCCCACAAGGGATAGCCCATAGGGAGCTAGACTTTTCCATATTGAACAAACAGGGTACATGAGTCCAGAAACAGCTATTCCCAATCCCTGCCAAGCGTATGGTCTCTGCAATGAAACATTTCAGCAATGCCTCTCCCCTGGGAGAAGCTCTGGGTCTGTAGCCTCCAAGAGGCCTTGCTGCTGCCTTTAGCATGGCCAGATGTGCAACAGCATCTCCGGGTTTGCAAATTAAGCTCCATACCCATGATTCCCTCCTTTCATCCCACCCAAGCACTAGAGAGTCATACAGATTTCAGAGAGTAAATTAAACATCTGAGAGGCAATGAGAGGGAAGTGCGTGTGTGCGTGTGTGCATATCAGGGGGAATGTAGTGCTGTGGCAGCATACGAAAGAAGCGAGATTCAGACTTTTCTGTGTAGCTAAAGACGCTAGCCATTCCTTACCTTTCAGCTGAGAGTTGTGTACAGCAAACATGTTGATGGTCATAAGCTGCAGCATGCGGGTACTTCCAATAGGAGGGGGGCTGTGCTGCAGCAGCACCTGGAACTCCTTGAGGACCTTCTCAGCCACCGCAGGGAATGTCTCCATCCTGCAAACAGAGCCAGCTCATTCAGGGAGGCACGTGCCCAAGAGCAGCTGGGGTGCACACGCACGCGTGCACGCGAGCTCTCACCCCACCCCACCCCTACCCCGATGTATCTCTCTGAAAGCAGACCACTAATGCCTAGGACATTTTCTTTGGCAAACCTTCCTGGTATCCTAAGGTTGTGACCACTTTTAAGAGAAAGAACGGATCGGGGATCAGAGATGGAAACAACTCAACCTCTGGATATGTTGCTTTGAGTTTTGAGGCTTTGGTATGCTGTTAGTCCTAACCTCTGGCAACCACTGGATTCAAGCTGAAATCAAAGTGTCTCTCTGAAACGCTCAATTTTTGTGAATAGTGAACAAATTTCCTTAAAGCTCTACAACTTACATATCCCCCCAAACTCTCTGGTATGAAAACTGTATTCCATAAAAAGAGGTTCATGAATCTAGAGAGTCTTCACTCAAGGCTTTGCTTCAGGAAACCAGACATAGTTCTGCCGCTGTCTTTTGGTTACTATCGCACTAATTGCTCCGCCTAGGGATCCCAGACTTCCCCTCGAAGAAACCCTAGACCAAGGGCCCCCATGATCTGTTTCAGTCTTTCCTGTGTTGCTGTCCTCCTCCCTCTCACAAGCCTCTGCTCATCAGGGTCTGTATGTTTTCAGGCCAGTGGAAATCTAATGCCCTGGCCAACTGCCACTCCCAATACAGGAAGAGCCTATAATGTAGGGAGGTAGAAATCCAGCCAGTGACCTAGGGCTTCTAAAGAGAGGTCATTCAAACCACTGCTTGCCAAATGTGGCCACTGAATCCCAAACAGTGGTGCATGCCTGGAGCTCCTCTGGCAACATGAACAAACCACAGCTCGAGTCCTCAGAAAATAAAAAGCAAATTCAAACTTGGTGCGAGAGAGAGAGAGA
>CM052804.1:39678848-39714559 GCA_028533885.1 Nasua narica
CTAGTACCCAGGAGTCATGCCACAGCGATGGGTCAATTACAGTTTATACTCCAGCTCTCTTCTGTGCTGAGCTGTCCTCATTTTCATTGGCACAAAACATGCCATGTATTTGCTTTTTTCCCCAACGTGCCATTTCAAGTGCCCCCCCCCAAAAAAACAAGAAAAAAAAAAAAAAAAGAACCTTGTTTTTCCTCCCAAAAGTTTCAGAACCATTAAAACTCTTGGTAGGTTTGGAATGGCAGAGAGTGATATGTTTGGGGCTGGAATGGATCCATTTTTCCCCATGGGCTATAACAAAGGTTTCATTTTAAATCTTGACACTGTGCAGCACTCGTTCTGGTTGGAGGTGGGGAGGGGGGCTAGCACTTCTCATTACGAGAATAGCAGTGTTCACTCTGCTTGAAAAGCAGCCACAATGGGCAAGTTTCAGGGCCATGTGTCTCCGTGTTGAAAGGCCGCAGAGAGCCAGCACAGAACGACATGACAGAGGTGTCACGTGGGACAGTCCTGCTTCGAAGCTGTGTCTGAGGAAGCCTCTTCCCTGGGATGGGAATTGAAACAGATCTATTAATTCCCTAGGTCAGACTGAAGTCTCAAAAGAGCATCAGGTCAAATATCCACATCTTTTTTTTTTTTTCCTTTAAGTTAAGAAAAAAAAAAAAAGATCCTCCCCTTGCCTTTCAACATGACTATAACAAAAGAAAAAATCAAATACTTAAGGATATAGGTTAGAGTAATTTCAATTCTGAGATATGAGGGTTGAAGCTGAATCCACTCAGACTAAAGTAGCTTTGTTAGACAATAACCGAGGGACGCACAGATAAAAGATCCTTCCTCGGGGCTCAATAATGGGGTTTCTGCTTCCCAGTTTTGTTACTAAAGTGCTGATTTGGGCCTCAAACTACCTGTAAGTAGTTTTATGTCTTTCTCTTTGCTCCACCCAATATTACAGGATAAAAATTATACTGAAATGGAGATAAATACAATGTGCAGCTTATGTTTAAAGTTTTATAATATTATAAAAAATTATAAAAAACAGCAATAGCAGTAGCAGCAAAGAAGGAGAGAAAGCATAAAAAGATGGTAATTTATAACAACAAGAAATTGGAAACAGCCTAAAATGCCCAACAATAGCAGATCATTAAGACAGCACATACATATAATTGAATTCTATTTCTTTTTAATTTTTATTTAAATTCAATTTCATTAACATATAATGTATTAGTAGTTTCAGAGGTAGAATTTAGTGATTCATCAGTTAGATCACAACACAGAACACCCAGTGCTCGAATTCCATTTTTTAAAAGTTGTATTAGATTTTTAATCACGTGGGGGGAAGTTCAATATACATTAAACAAAAACACTTTTAAAATAGTTTCAATATCCCTTGTTATGCTTATTTGTAAAAAATAATATGTGATATGTATAGATTAAAAAGATCAAAACATACACTAAGTGTTAAGGGTGGAGAGTTATCTCTGGACAGTGAGAAGATGGGCAATTTTTTATTTCTTTTTTTGCTGGGTTTTCTTAATATTTTACAATGAGCACTGTATGCAGTCAATAGATTTTTCCCTACGATGAATACGTCTGGCTTTTGTATTAAAACATTTATAATTTTAAAAATAAATCAGGACACAAACATTGCATTTTTCACAATTCAAAGACCAAAATAAATATATCAATCTTTGAATTCCAAGAAACCTTGAAGCTGTGCAAATAGCGTGACTAAGCAAGCAAGTAAAAACTAAAGCGGTAACTTTAACCAAGGCAATAATGGGAAGCAAAATTATGCTATTTGTCACAAATCAAAAGTCTTTAGGCTGCCGGCTTCCCAACCTCTCTCAGTGGAGTCCGGGCGCAGGTCTGATCTGCCTCTCACAGGAAAGAAAGTGTCTGTCAGGAGCCATACGGGATCCCTGACTGAATCCTCTTCCTGAGCCTGAGACCTGAGAGGATTCGGTCCCTATCCTTAAAAACTGCGGAAGATACAATCGTTTTCAGGATAAGCGTGTTGCAGACTTAAACGACTGCTTTCCGAAGTGATCTCTAGAGACACCTTGTCTCATTTGAATGGCAGTTTCAAGAAACCAGTTGTTCAGACAACACTGGGACCTAAACTGGGAGTGACTCAGCCAGTGACTAACGGGACAGCACCCAACCTCTCAGATGCTGAGCAACACAGCTGGGCTAGATGACATTCTCTGCAGAAAAGAATCAGGCTTCCTAACTTCTTTCAACTTCTTAATTTTTAGAAAAACTGAACAAGATAGGAGCAATCCAGTAGCAAAACAAAAACAAACAAACAAAACTAAGCCATGTGACAGGATAGAGATGAGAGAAAAAAAAGCCACGGTGCCACACAACATAAGGACTGGAGTGGACCTTGGACATCATCTATTTAAACTGCTGATAAGGAAACTGAAGCCCAAAGAGGCTTTGACTTGTTCCCTCTCGAGGTCTTGTAATTAGTCAGTGGTGAAAACAAAACTTTTCGGCACCTGATTCCATCTAATGCTCTGAACCTCTTTTTCCCTGGCCCCGGAGGAAGGAGACTTGTGCTGCACACAGTAGGCATTCAAGCAGATACGGATGAGTTTTGGAACACTGGCACAGAGAAGACACGGGCCCAGAGAGCAAAGCAACCCGGGGCTTTTCTCAAAAGGCAGCCGGGACAGTGTATGTGTCTTCAGCTGCTCCCCATTACAATCTCCTCACTCTTAATTCGTTTTCAACGCCTCCCACATTTCACATCTTCTTGGTAATTAGGCAACAGTCCATGCTGTTGTGTGTGGCTTGGGCTCACTCCTTTTCTAGTCTTACAGACTACTATGCTATTTTTTTCTTCCCCCAATAGAAGTTACTGCTGTTTCTGCCTTCCAGAATAAATATGGGGCTCAATTCTTTTACTTCCAGGACAGCACAAGAAGAATACTCATCAAGGGCCTAGAGTGCCTAGAATTTACATATATTTTCCTCATGTGAACACAACTGTAACTCATTTCTTATGAAGGTGAAAGTAGACTGGCCTTATCTTTTTGCCAACAGAATGTTATATGCAGGAATGGAAGAAGTCCTGAAAAATAATCTGGACCAGAGCAAACCACCTCTGACAAATGAGATAATCTATTCTTTTTTAAAGACTTCCAGAAAAGAAAATTCCCAAACATCTTCCCTCTGTGAAATTTTCTTACACCTAACCCAAATCTCTTCAGCTGCAACATAAACCTATTTTCTCTTGCTGTCATTCCACAGAAATCAAAACTATCTGGTTATGACTCTTTTGTATTTAAACACAGGGTACCCCACAGCTACCTCTAAGTAGACTTTTTTTTTTTTACCTTAACTTTCTGTGTGGGTTTTTTTTTTTTTTTGGTTTTGTTTTTTTTTTAAGATTTAATTTTAAGCAATCTCTATACCCAACGTGGGACTTGAACCCACAACCCTGAGATCAAGAGTCACATGCTCCCCCAACTTAGCCAGCCAGGTGCCCCTAACTTTAATTTTGTTAAGATTAAATTTTTCTTGGGCGCCTGGGTGGCTCAGTGGGTTAAGCCTCTGCCTTTGGCTCAGGTCATGATCTCAGGGTCCTGGGATCGAGCTCCGTATCGGGCTCTCTGCTCAGCAGGGAGCCTGCTTCCCCCTCTCTCTCTGCCTGCCTCTCTGCCTGCTTGTGATCTCTTTCTTTGTGTCAAATAAATAAAACCTTAAAAAAAAGATAAAATTTTTCTCTCAGAAATAATTTTCTAGCTTTTTAATCATTATTGTGGTTCTTTCCCAAAGTTCCTCCAAAATATATGTAACTATGAGGGTTTTTTAAAGGGAACACGATTAAGATTCTACCTAATACTTTATATTTATTTTAAATATTCCTACATTCTAGACCAAGATTTAGAACTTCTTTAGCTCCCTAAATCTCAGAACAGTGGTTTCCAGCCAGGAGCAATTCTGTCCCCAGGGAACATTTGGCATTGGCTGGTGACATCTGTAATTGTCATGACTGGTGAGGAGAGGCAGGGATACCACTGGCACGTGGTGGGGAGAAGCCTGGGATGCTGTTAAACCTACAACACACAGGACAGCCTGTGTCAACAACAAAGAATTACAAGGCTCAAAATATCAATGGTACAAAGGTTGAGAAATACTGACTCAGAACACCACGGTACATGAAAATTTAAAGAACAAACACAGGAAAAGGAAAAAAAGTGGAGAAATACAGAGTGGAAGGGTAGTAAGATAGTAAGAAAGATTTTTAAAATGAGAAAAAAGATAATAAAGAGAAGAGGAGGGGCGCCTGGGTGGCTCAGTGGGTTAAAGCCTCTGCCTTCAGCTCAGGTCATGATCTCAGGGTCCTGGGATCAAGCCCTGCATCAGGCTTTCTGCTCAGCGGGGAGCCTGCTTCTCTCTCTGCCTGCTGCTTCCCCTGCTTGTGCCTTCTCTCTCTCTCTCTCTCTCTCTGACAAATAAACAAATAAATAAATCTTTAAAAAATATATTTTTTAGGAGCACCTGGATGGCTAAGTGGGTTAAAGCCTCTGCCTTTGGCTCAGGTCATGATCTCAGGGTCCTGGGATCAAGCCCCACATTGGGCTCTCTGCTCAGCGGGGAGCCTGCTTCCCCCTCTCTCTCTGCCTGTCTCTCTGCCTGCTTGTGATCTCTCTCTCTGTCAAATAAATAAATAAATAAAATCTTAAAAAAAAGAGAAGAGGAGCCATAGTTCCTATTTTAAGTGCAGCATAGTAGTATTTCGTGCTGTGATACATTATTTTATGAAATGACTTTGATAACATTTTGCCCACCTTGTAGCTGCAGCTTTACATGACTCACTAGTGACTGGTCTATTATAACCTACTAGAATACTAGATCCTTCTCTCTAGTCTTTCACAATCTGTCCATTTCTTGTAATGACTTATTTATTCATACAGCGAATATTTACTGAGTACCTACTGTATACTAGGCACTGGGGATACAACAGTGTTGAGCAAAAATTCCAGCCAGGGTAAAGCCTATGGGGTGGGGGAAAAGGAACTACTGACACACCTGATTTCCTTTTTCCAAGTGAATTACTTTACACTTAGTTCTCCCAATAGAGATGCATCTGCTGGCACTACTCCAAGTTTCCCAAGTTATTTCAAAATCAAGACTACCCTTGTGCTGGCCATCACTGTCACTCTTGCCCAGGCTGATGACAAATGAGTACATAACAAGCACACTTTCTAGCTCACCATGTTTTTTCACAGTGTTTCTTGAAGTAGGACAAAGCCTTTCTGCTTCTCTCACTAAGGAAACCTTCTAGAGCATTACAGATAAACTCAGAAGGCTATGGCAAAAAGTGAGGGAAACACTGACAACAATGGGGCATCTATAATCCAAAAGATATACTTCAAAGCGTAGCTCATAATAAAACCTCCAACTCAGAAAACATGAAAACGAAGATGAAGACCCATGAGAGAGGGCATTGCCACTTACTCATCTCCTAGACTACGGAGACACTCGGCACACCTCTAGCCTAGCGTGCAGGCATTCATCAGGCTTTAGGATCACTAGTTTTAAACAGTGAGGAAAAACTCTGATCCACAAAAGAAATACTCAAAACATGATCTCTTTCCAGGGATTTAGTGGATGAAGTAACAGGGTTTTGCACACACCATCCTCCCTAAGATTTATATGTAAATCCATGGCTGATGCAAAACCAAAGAGAAGTCTTAGCATTTATGGAGATCAGCAATATGATGCAGGAACCTGAGCAGAGAAGAAAGGGGTATGGTTCAGAAGGACGAGAAAATGTGAGAGGAAAGAAAATGTGACTCTTCTCTTTAAGGGAAAATTGGTGGACAGCATTCTCCCCAGGGGGACCCCTGGCAGCTGTACCCAGGGATCGAGTATGACTTCCTTAAGGAGCTCACAAGAGGCTGAGATGTAAGGCAGAGGAAAGAGAAATCAGTGGGATTAGAGGTGGGGGTTGGATGTTTAAAGGGGGGATTTAGTAAAGATAAAGGAAGAAGAGACAGATGGATGCTGAATAATATTTCCCAAACTTTATGAGCACAGTGAGTGAAGAGAAGGTGGAGGCCTCTAAGAATTCACACCCTGTGCCCTCAGTTACAAACACAGTCTAGTTGCTAACAATATTAAATTCCAAAATGACTTGTAATGTAGGAAAATAAAATAAACATCCTGCACACTTACCCAATCCGGGTAAACAGCTTCCCATGGGCATGGAGAAAACTGAGGATGAACCTTTTGTTCAGCTGCATGGGAAAAAGAGAGAGGAGAAAACAATTAAACTTTCCCCAGTTTCCTGTTACTGAACAGAGTCCCTAGTGACACAATAACCTGGCCAGGGTCTAAGGGGTGGGCACTGGGGATGGGAACCAAATGAACATGCCCAAAGTCTCACACAGACCCAGGGCACATGCCCAACAGCTGCTGATCGGCTGAGCCAACATGACAGCAGGCTCGGTGAGTGCATAGCACCCTCTGCTGGCAGTGGTGCCCATGTGCAGGGAATGAAGTGTTGATCACTGCTGCTCTCAGATCTAGGAGTCACTCTGCCCCACGATGATGGAAATGAAACAGTGACAAAGACAGGGAAAATACTCTGATTCTATAAATCCCTAATCTTATTTATAAGCTATTTTTCTACCTAGCCAAGAAATCAGGACTCCTGTAACCATGGGTAAGGTAACTCAATACTAACTCATCAAGTTGTACTTCTCCAGCTTTAAAACAAAAATTCAAGTTCTAGGTCTAGAGCTGAAAATCCGAGTGTCTACAGGAGCCAGGTCCAAAACAGGTTACTGGGGACAGTAGCGCTCAACGGCCATTCCGCTCCAGTTCTGCTCTTTGTAGGGCCAGGATCATCGCCTCTTTCCTTTTATTTTTTCCCCCTTTTAAAAGAAAAGCTGAGGGGCGCCTGGGTGGCTCAGGGGGTTAAAGCCTTCGGCCTGGGTCACGATCTCAGGATCCTGGGATCGAGCCCCGCATCGGGCTCTCTTGCTCAGCACGGAGCCCGCTTCCTCCTCTCTCTCTGTCTGCCTCTCTGCCTACTTGTGATCTCTCTCTCTGTCAAATAAATAAATAAAATCTTAAAAAAAAAAAAAAAAGAAAGAAAAGCTGAGAGCTAGGTGTTTATGTGAAAACCTCTGGCTTTTAAATGTTGGCTACTAATGGAAAAAGTTAAGACATTAGGCAAGCCAAAAAGACATATTTGCCAGCCACATCTGGCCCACAAGCTACCAAATTTACAATTTTCAGTTCAAGGTTCCACAAAATCTACTTCTATCAAAACCAAGGGGAAAGATGCCTCTGATTAAACCAAGGGGGAGGGGCGGCGGGGAATTCAACTCAAAGAAAGTGGAGATAATCTAAAGACCAAACCTTGTTGTCATCTTCCCCGGTCTCCTAGAATCAAAATGCTCAGGGCCCAGGAGTCAAACAGAAAGAAGGGTCAAGAATCTTGATCTCGGGGCGCCTAGGTGGCTTAGTCGTTATGCATCTGCCTTTGGCCCAGGTCATGATCCCTGGGTCCTGGGATTGCGCCCCGCATCGGGCTTCCTGCTCCGTGAGAAGCCTGCTTCTCCCTTGCCCACTCCCCCTGCTTGTGTTCCCTCTCTCATTCTCTGTCAAATAAAGAAATAAAATCTTAAAAAAAAAAAAAAATCTTGACCTCAGGGGGTGCTCAGAGCAAGGAACAGTAAAGCACCCCTGGATCCTCCGCCCAATAGGAAAAAACTCTACTGGTTTATCCTCTTGCAAAAGAGGACACCAATCAAAATCACAGCAGTTCCATCTATTTCATATGGGAGCTAGGTGCGGGTGAAGGAGTGACGCCCACCTCACCATAACTTCAACAGCAAACTCTGCATACAAACTTTAGTTTTTATTTTTGCTTAAATTATATTTAATCAGCAATACTAGATCAAACATTGGATCAAATGTTTGATGGATCACATTTATCCGGCTGGAGTACTAGATCAAACATTGATTTATAGAACTAAAAAGCTCAAGATACTTCATTGACGGTAACCTGTCTCTACAGTCAGGTAAGTCAGCGCCGGGAACCCTGGGTTCCATGAAAAGAAGGGAAACTGCTGGAAAACAAAGGAATTGCTGTGAAGTAAACTGCCAGTGACCATACCACTGTTAGTGGCAAAACCTGGGCTAGAATGCAAGTCTCCAGATCCACTAGTAGAGGAAGATGGTGAAAAACGTGGACTTTCCTATCAAACCTCTGCCATTTACCTGCTGTGGAATCTCAGGCAACTGATCTAACCTCCATAAGTTTTTCTTTCTACACAATGGAGATAATAGTACCTATATGTTAATGGATTGGTGCATGGCATAAAGGCAAGTAAAAACATGCTTGACATGTTGTAAACTTACTCAGCTGTTAGCTGAATATTCTCTCCCAATGAATGATAAAGCAAGTGGTAAAATGTTAACAACTGAAGAATCTGGGGCACCTGGGTGGCTCAGTGGGTTAAAGCCTCTGCCTTTGGCTCAGGTCATGACCTCAGGGTCCTGGGATCAAGCCCGGCATCAGGCATCAGCATCAGGCTCTCTGCTCAGCAGGGAGCCTGCTTCCCCCTCTTTCTCTGCCTGCCTCTCTGCCTACTTGGGATCTCTCTCTCTGTGTCAAATAAATGGATAAGATCTTTAAAAAAAAAAAAAATTGAAGAATCTGAGTGAAGGATATACAGACTATCTTGGATTATTCTTAAAACTTTTCTACAGATATAAAATTATCTCAAAAAGGTAAAAATGTAAAATAATAACACAATATAAAATAAAAAGGTAAAAATGTATATATATATTCTCTCTCTATTCCTATTTTAACTTAATTATCCCTTTTCCCACAGCTATCAATCATGAACTAGTTAACTCACCCATAACCAGGAGGAATGCTGGTTACATTTATATATAGGGTACTTTGGTAGGCACAGAATGATACTAACTCATCTCATTAAGCCAATTACCATTCCCCAAGTCCCAGGGCAGCTCAGAAATTTAAGCAACTTAAATCAGCAAATGGCAGAGTTAGAACTTGAACCCAGGTCTTGTGGTTCCAAAAAAGTTTTTCTTCCTTTGTATGGCAAGTATCTCAAGAAGAGAACTGATGAGGGGCACCTGAGTAGCTCAGTGGGTTAAAGCCTCTGGCTTTGGCTCGGGTCATGATCTCAGGGTCCTGGGATCGAGCCCCACATCAGCCTCTCTGCTTGGCGGGGAGCCTGCTTCCCCCTCTCTCTCTCTGCCTGCTTATGATCTCTCTCTCTCTCTGTCAAATAAATAAATAAAATATTAAAAAAAAAAAAAGAAGAGAACTGATGAGATTATTCATAAAGGAAGGGATGATGAGGGAATAAGAGTAACTAAAAAGCACTTCAGTTTTAAGTTTTCTCATGAGGTAGGAAACTCATACTGTTATGACGACCAATACCTCCTGGATTAAAATTAAGAGCATCAAGCAGCTTTTTAAATACTGTTGTTCTATCCGGGTGCCTGGGTGGCTCAGCTGGCTGGGCGTCCGACTTTTGATTTCAGCTCAGGTCATGATCTCAGGGTCATGGGATCAAGTCCTGCGTTGGGCTCTGCACTCAGCGTGGAGTTGGCTGGAGATTCTTTCTCTCCTTCTCCCTCTGTCCCCCCATACCCCGCTGCCCCACTCAAGCTCGCTCTCTATATAAATACATAAAAAAAAAATAAAAGCTTAAAAATAGTACTGTGGTTCTACCTATACTTCCCAAACACCCTTCACTTAGGGTAGCTGATGAAGCCTATGTAACCACCTCAATTCATACTTGCCATTATCATACTTCAACTGTATTTAGCAGAAAGCAGATTTCAATGCATTGTTTTTCACCTAGAGTGAAAAAGAAATCTTAGGGAACTTTTTCAAACTGTACACACATTCTCCCTGACCTTGGTTAATGAGAACCACTGCTTTATATTTAGTCTGAAAGTCTCTGTCACCCTAAATACAGTTTCTCTTTATCGTCAATACTTCAAGTCAGAAAAAAGCTAAAAATGCAGATGCATTCTGAGAGAGGTAAGGCATATTATATTGAGGAAACAGATCTGTTACACATTTATCAAATGGGCCTAAGCAACACTGCACGTTATACTCCAGCACAATCTTTGGAAAACAAAACTTTGGATACCAACTCCACAGTAGGAAAGTCTTAGTCTGAGCTTCCTCCCTCTCCAACACATCACCTTGTACTGGCTTCCATTTTGGCAACTTTTTGATTCTTAACAATACTCTCAGGTGGTCTCACTCAAGTACAGAAAGAAATGTTATTCTTTGAATGTGAGACTATCTGCCTCCAGATCTTCCTCATATATTTACATACTGTTCACCAAAAACATTTAAAAATGCTTCTTGGGTATGCCCTGACAGGGAACATTAGAATTATTAAAGGGCTCTTATCTCTTCAGTTCAAGTCCAAAACCAATTCACTATGGACTCCTGAGCCTTTTATAAACCATCTAAAAGCAATGACCCAAAGAGACATTAATGGCAGTGGCTGGGTGGGTAGGTATCTGGACCCTCCAATAAAGTCTGTCCTGCCATTAACTTTGGAATTATGAGTGAAATGGTTTGGGTTGTTTCTCAACTATAAAACAGAATTTCCACCATTGATATCACCTACCTCAGAGTGAAAGAATAAAATGAAATAATACAAATTAAACCATTTCGAAGAATAAAGGTTTTATGGAAGCCCTGGTAACTGTCACTCAGAACTGCCTAAAAGCTTTGTGAACTATGGAGCAAGGAAGGAGAGAGAAGCTGTTCAGAGGCAGCAATACAACACAGGAGGTAAGAATTCTGCAATATGCCCAATTTCAATTCCTCAATAGTTGTTCCTCCTTCTGAACAGCTGTGTGGAAAACTGAATTTCTGAGAAGTGAATCATGTTAAATTCCAGTGTGCATTTTTACAGTAGTATGGAGAGCATAAATTATCCTTCTCTTAATTTATCCATCTGGAGCACCTCTATAGATATGCCAAGCATTAAAACAAAAAACAAAAAAACAAAAAAAACTTTGTAATGTTTTAATACAGGGGCTCTATCCTCTTAGATAGGAGCCAACATAGGTGGAAACCCAAATCTCAATGGTACCTGTTAGCAAATGTTCAGGACTTTCAGAGCATGTAATTAAAGCCCATTTGCCATCTCCCTAAAGCACTGAGCTCACAGGCTGCAGGAAAATGTGAGCACAGAGGTGATGCTGTCCGCTTTCATCCCTGTGCTGCTCCTATCCCAGGCATAATCAAGAACAAACCGACAAGACAGGGTCCCCACTGCCAGGGAACTTGCAGTCCAAGAACAAAAGACAAATAATATCCCAACTTGCCAACTCCCCATTTATGCTCCAAATCCCAAGACAAGGCCTATTGACTATGAAGGTGTCAGGAGGCAGGCACTCTGTTTCCCTTATTGCTACTATCCCTCCGCAAGGGAAGTCTTTGGAGGACACAAGATCTAAGCAAATGATAAAGAAAGTGAAGAAGGGGGGTCTGGCACACAAACGCGGAAACCTATCAGTAAGTTAGTAATGGAACAATCATCTGGTAAAGGTAAAAATTATTTATGATTGGGGGCGCCCGGGTGGCTCAGTTGGTTAACCGTCTGCCTTTGGCTCGGATCCTGATCTTGGGGTCTTAGGATCCAGCCTCAGCAAGGAGTCTGCTTCTCTCTCTCCCTCTGCCTCTCCCCCCACCCCTGCTTGTGTGTGAGTGCATGTGTGCGCTCTCTTGGTCTTAAATAAATAAAATAAAATAAAATAAAATAAAATAAAATAAAATAAAATAAAATAAAATAAAATAAAATAAAATAAAATAAAATAAAATAAAATAAAATAAAATAAATAAAATTATTCATTAGACTTTCAGTATTCCTCCTTCCAGGATACACATAAAGAAAGAAGTACAGGCAAGCCAAGAAGCATGACTCAAATGCCTCATAGGAAGACAGAGTGAATCAAAAATCAATCCTTCCATTTCTTACTTGGACCAAACCAAGACTGAGGTAGAGTAGGGACAGTGACTACTTCTCACCTTTAGTTTCTCCACCCCTGAACTGTTCTGGGCAAAATGACAGCTCAATTAGTTCTAATTAAGCACAAGTTCCATGTCGAGATGTCCTACTTAGACAGCTGGATCTGAGCCATGTGAACTCAAGTGTAAAACGTGCCTCTTAAAACCACCTCTTCCAAGAAGTGCACCCCTTGAAACAATGGCCCTCATCCTCACACTGCAGCTTAGTGCTGCCTCAACAAAGTCTTACGTTAAAGCCCTTTACTTGCTATTACCTCATTATCTCTCTTTAAAGCCAGCAGACCGGAGGAAAATTAGGCTAAATGTCAAATCCACAGTCAGGGCCAGAAAAGCCAGCCAACAAGCAGAGGGACAGCAGAGCTTAGAGTACCCAGCTGGCTCTCAGGAGGGAAACTGGCACAAGGTCGAAGGAAAAGAAGGAACCCTGCTCTACCTCTTCAATGAGGTGGCGGAGCGCTTTGGTGGAAGCGGCCCTGTGGCAAATGCAGAGATGCAGATCTTTGTGAAGACCCTCGTGGGAAAGACCATCACCCCCGAGGTGAAGCCCAGTGACACCACTGAAAATGTCAAAAATCCAAGCCAAAATCAAAGACGAGGAGGGCATCCCGCCTGACCACCAGCATCTCATTTTTGTGGGCAAACAGCTGGACGATGGCCACACTCTCAGACCACAGTATCCAGAGAGAGTCCATCCTGCACTTGGTGCTTCGCCTGTGAGCTGGCATCACCCAGCCTCCCTTCCGCCGGCTGGCCCAGAAACCCGACGGTGACAAGATGATCTGCCGTGAGGGTTCTGCTCATCTGCACCCCCACGCTGTCACCTGCTGTAAGAAACGTGGCCTTACCAACAACCAGCGCCCCAAGAAGAAGGTCACCTTAAGGTCAAATAAGGCCCCTCCTTTGCCAACAGGGAGGCCTCCTGCCAGAGCCTCAAGGCCCCAGGGCCTCAATAAACTTTCCCTTTCTTTTTTTTTAAGATTATTTATTTATTTATTTGACAGAGAGAGAGAGAGAGAGATCACAAGTAGGCAGAGAGGCAGACAGAGAGAGAGGGGGAAGCAGGCTCCCTGCTGAGCAGAGAGCCCGATGCGGGGCTCGATCCCAGGACCCTGAGATCATGACCCGAGCCAAAGGCAGAGGCTTTAAGCCACTGAACCACCCAGGCGCCCCTAAACTTTCCCTTTCATTTAAAAAAAAAAAAAAGGGAAAACACGGAACCCTGAGTTTGTGACTATCTTGCATTTATTGCCTGTTGTTTACAGGCAAAGGACTGGGTACAGAATGATATGAACAGAGACCAGTGATCTTAGAATTAAAGACCTGGGTTCAAATTCTGATTGTGCCATTTATTTGCTATATCACTGTCAGGAAGTCACATCAACTTTCTAAAGCTATTTCTTCAACTCTAAAATGAGAAGGCTGAGTAAGATCAATATTGGTAATTCTATAACCCTGAGTGTGTACGCATCCCAAGAAGACCTTGTGTAAAAAAAGATTCCCCAGTCCTATAGGATCAGAATCCTCAGGGAGGGGGAAGGTGATTGCAAATCAGCACTTTCAAAAGGTCTCCAGGTAATTCTGAAAGGCAGCCAGATTTAGGAACCACTGGGCTAGATCAGGGGTCAGCAAACCGCAGCCCAAGAGTCACCAGGTAGCTTACCATCTGTTTCTCTATGGCCCAGGAAAGAAGAATAGTTTTATTAATATTTTTAATTTATTAGAGAGAGACAGAAATAGTGAGAGAGAGCACAAGTAGGAAGGAGGGGGAGAAACAGACTACGCGCTAAGCAGGAAGCCCGATGTGAGCCTGATCCCAGGACCCTGGGATCATGACCCAAGCCGAAAGCCAGACACTTAACCCCCTGAGCCACCCAGTCACCTCTGTTTTTTTAATATTGTTTTAATGGAAAAAAACTCGAAAGAATATTTCATGACACAAGAAAATGGTATGGAATGTAAATTCCAGCATCCATAAATACAATTCGATTGAAATGTGGCCACCCTTGCTTGTTTCCATCTCGTCTGTGGCTAACCCTACAAAGGCAAGGTGAGTAGCTTCAGTAGAGTGTGTGGCCCAAGAGTCTAAAATATTTACTATCTGGCCCTTTACACAAGAAGTCTGCTGATCCCTTGGCTAGATTTATAACACTAGGGTCTCAAAAATTTTTTCTACCTGGACAACGCTTGAGGGCTACTACACACACCTACTGGAAACAGCAATGATTCTCACAGGCTGACAGGTAAAGAAGGGTAATGAGGAGGAGGGGAATCACCAATCTACGGTGTTCCTTCCAATTCTAAAAAGGCAACAAATGTGTGATTCTAACTAAATCTAACTTTCCTTGGCAGCTTTTGAGTAAGCACCAACCTATTCTATGATAGCACCAAAAAACAAAACAAACCAAAACAAAAAACCCCACCAAATGCCGAAAGAGTGCTGTTCTCAAAGCTTTTGAACTCAAAAGCCCCGAAGGCTACAAAGAAATATAAACGAGGCTCTCCAGGTTTCTACCTTCAGTGCCACTAAGGGGCTAAGTGACCAAGTGGAAACAGAACATACCCAAAGCCAATAAAGTTTTTACTTAGGCCAGAGGGCCCCTGGACACTTCCCAAAACATCCGTAATCGAGGGAAAGTGCCAGATTAAGGTTTATGAATCCCTGGGCTGTGGTCTGACAATCTCTAACAACCAGCTCAAAAGTGCCACCAGCCTGACATCTCAAGGTATACAGAGAAAGAAAGTTCAGCCAAAGGGCAGCACCGTTGCTCTGACTGGGCTACTTTCTGAATGACTTTTCCTTCTGACTCATCTCTCTCAGCGCCTGGGAACTCTCATGCCCATCCACCTGAAAAGGAGGTGAGCTGGGACACCCTGTGTCTGCCTTGCACAAAGTGAGAGAGAAGAGGAAATGGCTGAAGCTCCCACGTGGTGATCAGGTGGGTAGCCAGAAAGGCACATACACAAGCTCAAACCTATCCTATAAATGAACAGGTCGACAGAGTGTGAGGGTGCTAAAGTCATTTATTCATTCAACAAAAACTAACTGTCCACCTTCTATGACCAGGACACTGCGTGAACCAAGAGCAAAGGCAGAGATGATCCCTGCTCTGTGGGTGACATAGTAATACAATACCACGATTAGGGACACATGGGATGCTTTATATTTCCACAGCAGGGGCATAAGAGATCTCAAAGGAAGAGATCCTTGAGTTGAAACCTGAAGGCTGAGTAAATAGTTGGTTTTGGAGCAGGCACAGGGTATTGACTATGTGTCACAAGTAAATGGAACAGCATGTGTGGTGGTCCCAAGAGTGCTATGTTTTGGACTGGCATGAGCAGGAAAGTGATTCTCTAAGAGGAAGGCTGGAGAAACAGGCTGAGTCAAGTTGTACTCTTTAGTAAAAAGTCTGACCTTAAACTACTGAAAAATGTTGAACAGTGAAGTGACATGGGCAAACCTCCATTTCTGAAAGGACATTCTAGCTACTATTTAGAAATTTAAGAGCAGTTTGGAGGGGGGGGGTGGAGTTGGCCAGGGTCAAATGTGTGAAGGCCAGGAGACCAGTTAAGAAGCTACTGTCCCGGGCGCCTGGGTGGCTCAGTTGGTTGAGCAACTGCCTTCGGCTCAGGTCATGATCCTTGAGTTCCAGGATCGAGCCCCACTTTGGGCTCCCGGCTCCATGGGCTCCCTGCTTCTTCCTCTAACCTTCTCTCCACTCATGCTCTCTCTCACTTTCTCTGTCTCTCAAATAAACAAATAAAATCTTAAAAAAAAAAAAGAAGCTACTGTCCTCACCCAATGGCAATGAAGACAGAGAAGAGAGGGAAGATAAAGGAAACGGTCATTCTACACTCGGACACGATCCCTGCCCCTAATTCCCAAGGGTTCTAGTTCTAAATAACTCCATCTACAAAGACCGGCAGTGGCCCCGAACCAAGTATGAGTCTTTAGAAAAAGTCCCAAACCAAACGAAACAATGATTTCATTTTTAGAGATAATTTGGATATTCTTATTTCCTTCCAATATTTTTAAGGGGCCTACCTAGCATGGTGGTTGGTACTTAGTACATATTCGATAAGTGACTGAAGAACATATAAAACACACAGATTTGATAGTGATTAAATAGACTATCCAGGTGCTACACACAAAACCCTCAAGAAAAACAGTGCAATACTAACATTAATGCCGTAGGGAAGTAACACACTCATCACTATTTATGAGAATTTAAATCTATTTCTTTTTGGAGGATAATTTGACAAAACCCAGACAAAGGTATTCAAAGAAAGACAGAGTTCTATCAAGAATTAAGCATTCTGATCCTGAATAATAGCAGTTCCCACTGCTATATTCTGGCCCAAAAGACCAGACAAAAAGAGACCACAGTTGAAAACAAAACAAAAGATAAAATCTGGGGCGGCGGGCTGGCTCAGTTGGTGTAGCATATGACTCTCGATCTCAGGGGTCTGAGTTCGAGCCCCACGTCAGATAGGTATAGAAATTACCTAAAAATAAAATCTTCAAAAAAAAAAAGCTAAAGTCCTTACAGTAACCTACAAAAGGCCTATCCAATACTCACTCTGCTCCTGTAGCCTCCTGTCCCTTGAATGTGCCAAGCATGCTCCCAGTTTTATGTTCCAGTTCAAGGGTTCCTAAACTTTATAGCACAATGGAATGGTGTGCAAATCTTTTGAAAATACAGATGCCTGGCCTCCATCCCCAGACACTGATTTAATTTGCATGGGCATGACACCTCAAGGTGAGACCTGAGCACTGAGCTTTTTAAAAGCTCCCCAGGTTTTTGGACACAAGTTTGAGAACCACTGCTCCAGTTTACCCTGTTTTTATAGCATTTATCACCAAGTTTTACACAAACACACATACACACACCATGACAGCAAGGATTTTGTGTATTTTGTTCACAACAGTAGGCTCATAGGGGGTAACCAATAAATACTTGGTGAACAAATAGCCTTTCTAGTCTGGTCTTCGGCTGCTCCTCCTTTCTCCACCCTTGCTAATACGGCCTGTACTTCAGTAATAAAGAATTATTCATGGTGCCTGAAATTCACCATGTTCTTTCCACTGCCATGCCTTTCTAAATCTAATAAAGTCCTACTTTTCCTTGCTTTCCCAGCCCTCTACCCTCAGGCTGAGCCTGATACCTTATCCTGCAGGCTTAGAGAATACTTCCTACACCTCTCTGATACTGTGTATCACAGTGTGTCTTATATACATACCCATCTGTCTTTGGACCAGCTCTGTCCCTAGAACTTTGTCCATGATGACAGAAATGTTCCTTATGTTCACAGACCAATACAGCAGCCACCAGCCAGCCACATGTGGGTTAACAGGTATTTGAAAGGTGGCCAGTGTGACTGAGAAACTAAATTTTTAATTGTATTTCATTTTAATTAATCTAAGTAGCCAATATGGCTACCACACTGGTCGGCACAGCTCTAGGCTGTAATGTACTTTAGTCAATGTTTCATTTCTATAACCCAGGACACAGGAATTATCAACAGTAACGGAGTGGTAGATGGAGAGATGGGTGAATGGAAGAGAGTTGGCTCCGAAGATTATAACACCCTTACATTTACAATTTCTGGCCTGACATATGGTAGGAGCAAAAGACGTACTCTGAAGCACAAGCAAGGCTCAGCCAATGAGAAAAAAGAACTGGAGAACCTATCCAGTATTCTATTCTTCTACCCAACTTATAATCTACACAGTGGGGGGGAGTGTGACCTAACACTTTATTGGGCTGTACATTTCGGAAGCTTGGGGATAGCCCCCACTGAGGACGGGTTGAATTTACTGAGTTGGCTCTGTGCTTTAGGAGTTAAAAGTACCCCCAGGCTACTCAGACACAATTCAGATAATAAGAATTCAAGTTTTTCCACCTGTCCTATTTGTCAAAACAAATATGACACACCCAAGCACCTTCATAATAAAAGTCCAAACTTCTAGAGCACCTTCTGTGCATAAGGCACTATTCGAAGCACCTTATCTATTAATTCATTTAACCTTACAACAATCCTGTAAGTTCAGTAATACTATAATTTCCATATTACAGATGAGGAAATGGAGCAACAGAGAGATTAAGTGACTCGTCCAAGGATAACCCAGGCAGTCTGGCTCCAGAGTCTGAGCTCTTAATCTTTCACCTTTAAAGAAGGCAATATTTTTTTTTTTAATATTTTATTTATTTGACAGAGAGAGAGATCACAAGTAGGCAGAGAGGCAGGCAGAGTGGGGGGGGAAGCAGGCTCCCTGCTGAGCAGAGAGCCCGATGCGGGGCTCGATCCCAGGACCCCGAGATCATGACCCGAGCCGAAGGCAGAGGCTTGAACCCACTGAGCCACCCAGGTGCTCCTAAAGAAGGCAATCTTTACCAAGATTGCCACCAACGATGGCAACCAAGACAGCCACCAACGATGTTTATAGAGGCCAAAAGCTAAAGCAACCCCAAGCAAAAACTAGCCAATGGTTCCAGCTCTCATTCACTGAGAGACCACTACCTCAACACCAACTGAGATGTCTTACAGATTAAGGGAAGTAGATATTTCCGTCCACATCATATCTTGGAAGTCAGTGGAAGTACTTAACAAATGCACCCAAGGATAACGCCAATAGGAAGATAGAAAAGTGAGAAAAGTGAGTAAAACCTTGCTTTCCGTACCAGTGAAACAGCAGTAATAGAACTAGTAAAATAAAAACGAACATTTTTTCTAAATAAATCCACAAACTGCCCAGTTAATAGAGAAATAGTTCTTCAAGAGTCAAAGAGTATATATACATTCACACACCATCATCAAGCGACTGTGCATAATCCAGAAAAAATATCTGAAAACATAACCCTCTCCTCCCTACCCACCTACCACAATACAGGAAAACCCCTGAATCTCTCAGGAAAGGGAGGAGCAAGAACTAATCTAAGAACCCAAAGGAGAACAAAGCTTCAGTTTAAGAAAGATGTGGTCACCAAGAAGGTTTCACAAACCACTCTGCTGTGGGTACCAAAAAGCAAATAATCAGCATACAGAGAGCTCTGGCAACCTCATGCAAACTTCAGATTTAAGCAGGGCACCAAATAAGGAAAGGATTCTTCTGGTGTATCAACTCCAGGGAAAAGTGTTTCAAGTTAAAAATGGTTATTCAGGTTTGGATGCAAACTTCTGTATCTGTTCTTTATCAACAGAGACACCTCTACCTCACTGTCAGCTGGCAACAAAAAGCGAAGACAACTGTTAGAATACAAATGGGTTACACACAGACAACATGACCTAGTACAGCCTGGCATTTACTTGGACACCAAAGACAAGACCATAAACATGGCAGTACAGAACTTCTGGGATTCCATGTCCCAGCTGGCTCCAAGTGTCTCCAGAAGCAGGTGGGCCATGATGTCACAAACCCTCCAACCCCCCATAGCCAGACACAGCCAGATAGTTCAACATTAAGGCTACAAACCACAGCACTTTTGGTGAGAGACTCAGTTTTGCTGTGACTGAAGGCAAGACCTGCTTCCATCTAATTTTTTGTCGGTCATGTCTCTTCGGTGCTTATTCCCAGCCCCAAAACATCTAGTTTAAAAGACAGTGCAAAAACAAAACAGTGCAAACACTTTTAAATCTCTTATCTTTTCTTCTCTCAACAATGAGAAATCAATCTTACGCATATCAGAAAGCATTTGCAAGGGAAAACATGAGCATTCACTTTTTCCTAATTTATTTAGGAAATGCTCTATCCCTGTCACTGTAACTATTAAACATATAGGGAAAATCGACTTCAGAGTTAAAAAGGGAGAACGAAAGTTACATGAGACAAAACCCAATTAAACTCTGCTGGCTCCACAAGAATGCTTAGTTTGTGACACTTATCAAACTGCATGGCTTTGATATGTATACTTTTCCGTACATATATTTTTTAATAAGAGGTTTTTTTTTTTTTTTTAATTACCACAGTCTTTTCTGCTGTTCCACCAAAAGCCTTTATTCCAGAGCCAGTAACCCCATATGTCCTAACCCCCACACCAAGATTCTAACTCTGAGGTGGTAGAAATGAAGGTAACTGTGCTACAAGTTTGGGACTCCATCTAACTGCAGAAAGCTACACTGATGTCAAATACCAGATCTGTTGATGGGATAGACTATAGCCTATCCTTGTTGATGGGATAGACTGTAGCCTATATCTACAAGCCTTTCCTTGTAGAAATAGGGAAAGAGATTAAGAAATGTGTCCATGGAAATAAAAAACCAATTTAGGAATGTATGCCAGAAGATGTAAGTCCTATTTTCCATTAGCCACAAGGGACAGCTTATTAGAAACACCGAGGGCATCTATTAGTGCCTTAGTCAATCTTTTGATACGTGCCACGTCGAAGTATTTTAAAAGCCAATCTGTTTTACAGATCTGTCCAGAAGTCTAAAGGAAAATCTGCCCAAAAAAAATTCCTCAGTGGGAATGTCAACTGACTTACAAAGTTTGCTTTACAAATTAGGACCCAGTATCTCAGAGATCTGTGGCACAAGTCAGCTCAGAATCTTATTAGACAGAGTCAAGTTTTAGTATCCTTATCAAAAAACATCCCAGAAAAATGTAAATCCGCCAAAGGTATCATTCCAGCTGCTCTTTCCCAGGTGCTTCAGTAGCTGCAGTCCTACTGTGTGTGTGCAGGGCAAGAGGAGGACTTATTGCCAATGGTTACAACACAAAGCATAACTTACTCCTAAGCCAAACTGCCCTTGGCTCAGAAAGCTTCCCAGAATGATGGAAGGCATGACTTTAGGATGACTCAACTTCTGCTAATGCATAAAGTAAAGCATAGAAGAACTATTTGAAGGATCTACGTCTAAGTTTGCGCCAAATCAAAAGCCCAAAGTATCTACGTTGTGATGAATCTTCAGCTCCAGCTGACTGATTAAACAGCATCAATTTGGAAGTCGTACCATGGCCTAAGATATTCTAATTACAGAGTCTTGGCTAGGAATCCCAGGAGCAACCACTTGCAGTTTCTAACCACACCATATTTTTATCTATGTTATTCCTTCTGCCAGAAAAGCTGGCTACTCCCATCTACCTAAAGAACCTTTTTCATCCTTCAAAAGTAAGGACAGATCACCTTTCTAGGTAGCTTTCCCTGTTCATCATGAATTAATTCTTTCTCCTCTGTATTATCCCTATACAGTGTACATATTTCTACTACCGCATTTGTAACACTTTACTGCAAGTATTTATGCACATATCCGTTTTTTCCCACTAGACTGTATCTTTGAGAGAAAAGATCAGTATCATTTACCTTTTTGTGTGCAGTGCCTAGAACAATGATTAACACATAAAGGTACTCACTAAATATTTACTGAAAGGACCTGAATGGGCACAGAGAAAACCTCGATCCCTTCAGAGAGGACTAGCTGACCTAAGAGGTTTTACAACTGAATAAGCAAGAGAAAAAGAGGAAAATGTCCATATAAAACTGTTATTTCAGGCAAAGTACGAATGTATATACTATACTGCAGCATAAAAAAAATTGAAAACAAGAAAGAACAAAAGAGGAAAAACAGGTCACTAGTAGTAAGGACACGACATAAAATGTCAGAAAGTCCTTCACATTTATTAAAGGAAGTTACAAGTTTGACACTAACCTCTGCGACAGATTAAGACAGATTAATTCTGACAATTAAGACAGAATTATTCTTAAAAACAAATTCATAAATGTGCATGAAGTTAAATTAAACAAAAAAACCCACACAGCACGACTATCTCTGATACTAAAAGCAGAAATTTCTCCCATGGGTTTCCAGAAAGAAGATACCATGTGATACAAAATAGTAATGATTCCCTAGACTGCTTTATAAATAATAATAAATTATTTGTCTTGATATAGGCTGATGACCTTACACCAAAGTACAATTCGGTCAAAGCAATACTACTGGGGACCAATATGTTATCCATGTACACAGTTCTCTGATGGTTCTAGGCATAAATGACACGGACAGAACAACAGTAGGAGATGCTTTTTGATTTCTGTAACAGATGCTCAATAAAGTTCTTGATCAGTGGACAGATGGAAAACAGACAACTGGAAAAGCCACTGAAGCTCTCAAAAATAAAAATGTGTGGTAAATACATTTTATAGAGACTCAAGCATCAGAGAGTCTCTCCATAGTATTTTAAAGTTCTTCTGGTCTAATGTCTACACAGTAACACTCGGAAAAATAAAACTGAGCAGTAACTTCAATATTAAATATTTATGAGTAAAGTGAAAGGCTTCCAATGGGGGGGGGGGGGACCTGGAGTTTCCCCTGAAGCCTAACAAATAGTCTGCCGACTGGGAGAAGATCGCCAGCCAAGAAAACAACTTTTTCATATTCTCTATTTTAGCCCAAACATTACGTCCAAGACAGTGAAAACAGAGCAGACAGATGAAATTCTGGAACCTTTAAGAGTAGAGAGGGATTACAGAATGATAGGACTGCAGATACATCTCCCCAAGAGTATGGTCAGAAATAAAAAACGATATAGGAAATTGGTGAGAAAGGCAACAGGGGGAAAACGAAAAGGTCAGTGCAACCTCTTGCCCCACACAACAGGCAGTATTTACTATACAAAGTGAGCTGCTCCCACAGTAACATCAAATCACTACTCTACTCCTTCCTCACGCAGCTGCAGAGTGACAAGGATCCTGTGTAAGGGTCTCATTCTTTTTTGGAAGGCTCTTCACAGACTAGGATCTGGATCCTAAGGGACGATTTATAGTACACCCTCACATACATTCCAGTTGGCTAGAACTCAGCAGCTGATTGCTCCCTTGTCTAACTTGGTAAGGAGCCAAAGGACAACTTTTTTCTCAGTCAACTCTCCCAGGCTGGAAAATTCTCCAACCAGAGTTCTGGCTTAAGTCTGGATATCAGGTTATTCATAAGATGCCAAAACTACGTCCTTATATCGGCTTTGAGTAAGTCTCTCAAGTATACCATACAGATTCCCACAGATCTCAAAATCATCTGGACATTAAGGCCAAAGATGGCCACTCTTCTTCCCACATAGAGAGGAACATGCTTTACAAAGCATGTGCAACATCAAAACAAAGCTTTCATAAATTAAACATCAATCTCAGTAATTCTTTAAGGGTGAACATGCAACATACTCATTAAATGGCCTCCTTAAAACCTTTTTTTTTTTTAAAGATTTTATTATTTATTTGACAGAGAGAGATCACAAGTAGGCAGAGAGGCAGGCAGAGAGAGAGGAGGAAGCAGGCTCCCCGCTGAGCAGAGAGCCCTGTGGGGCTTGATCCCAGGACCCTGAGATCATGACCTGAGTCGAAGGCAGAGCCTTAACCCACTGAGCCACCCAGTCGCCCCTCCTTAAAACCTTTTTATTTGGGGATGCCTGGGTGGCTCAGTTGGTTGAGCAGCTGCCTTCGGCTCAGGTCATGATCCCAGCATCCTGGGATCAAGTCCCGCATCGGGCTCCTTGCTCGGCAGGGAGCCTGCTCCTCTCTCTGCCTCTGCCTGCCTCTCTGCCTGCTTGTGTTCTCTCTCTGTTAAATAAATAAATAAAATCTTTTAAAAAAAAAAACAAAAACCTTTTTATTTGACCCTACTGAGCACCCTCCCTGTTCCATGAGTTACTCACATTCTCTCTCACTATGGTCAATCCTCATGCCATGAAGAGCCAAATCCCAAACCTGTTTTTCTGACCGGAAATGAGAGAGGAAATCTTAACAAGGTGTTTTTGAGCTCACCAAGCTCCTGTATCAGTGATTCTCAACCAGAATGGTAGCACTCCTTCCAGGGAGTGCTCGGAAATGTGTGGGGGCCACTACTGGTACCTAGCGGACGTGCTAAACAAGCGGCAGTCCCGCAAAATGAGGAACTGCGCCCCCAAAAAGGCAGTGAAACCCTTATTACCAATCAATGTCCTAAGTGAAGGACCACCACTGTAGTAACTGCCTTCACCCTTCCCATTCTAGGGCAGAAGTGGGCAAACTCTATAAAGGGTTGGAGAGTAACTGTTTAGGCCTCGTGGGCCACATACATCTCTGTTATATGTTCTTTTTAAACAAGTCCTCATATAAGTATGTTACAAACCACTCCTAGCTTGCAGGCCACTGGCAGTCTTTTATTTACCCCTGTTCTAGACCATTACCTGCCTCATTATAGTCTGTTCACACTGAGAGATGCTGACTAAAATAAAATGTGATGAAGTGTGTAATAAACAACTTTAATAATGTGTACTACAATTTTAATGACTGTAATAAGAGCTTCAGAATTTAGCCTCAGAACCTAAAAACTGGGATATTATTTACTTCTAATTAATTAAATAATTCCCTCCTTTCCTCCTCCTCTGTGCATTGGGGTTTCAAGTTCTCTCCTGAATGTTCCTTTTCAAACACGTTTCTTGAAGAGTACCGGTACTGCCTTTCCCCTCTTCTCAGGACGTGTTACTTCCTATTCACTATGTGTGCCACTCAGAAAGTCTCTCTAAAATTACTACTGTTAACATTTTCTAAAATGTCTAAACCAAACCAAAGCCTGGAAATTCTGACTGGTATCTGGGTCCTGACTTTCCGGATGGTAACTAAAGGTCACGTGGGGTGGAAAGTGGCCTGTGGGTAACACAGAATACACACATGCACGCGAACAGGATATGTTGGTAATCCGGTTTCCTGAGACCTGGTGAGTTGTGAGAGTTCTCATCAACACTGTTGGGGAAGATGAAAAACCTTAAGCTCGGAAATACTGGATTTTAACAAGGTGCCCATTCTTAGAATTAGAATTTCGGGCTATAGCAGAATGCGCAGGTACACCTCTTTCCCCCCACATTTTACTTGTCTGAAAATACGAACAACACACACACACACACACAAAATAAATGAAGTTAGTATCTGACAAGGTTTCCTCACAGTGTGGAAGCTGGTGCTTGCAGCATGGCTTATGTCACGTCTCAAGCCCAGAAAGATGAAGAGTGTGGTTTTGGTGTTTAACCAGCCTCAACTGCACCCTGGCACTCTGTTTCTCCCCTCAAGAGAACTTTGCTCTGCGAGAGGAAAGAAACCAACCTCACATCTTGAAACGAAACGGCTAGGATAAAAATAAAGCCCTGAAGTGGTTTGGTGACCGAGGTCAAATGGGGCGTTAAGGGTTTGTAGGTAGGGCCAATGTACTTTGAGAAACTTCCACTCACTGCCAACCACAAAGAGACAAAGAAAGACATCAGCCTGAGAGTCCAGCAATGATCCAGGCAAGCAGCCCCAGTCCTTGCCTGTTCGCGGCTCTTTCTCACAGAACACATTAGCGATATCCGAAAAGCCCAGTCCTGGTTCTACCTTTGAAGCAATCTCACCAAGTTCTGTTTCTTAAGGCCTAAGAAAAAGAGGGCCAACCTGTACCTTCTTCCTACAGAAAGAGGCTTTACGAACTCCTGTCACCCTAGGTGGCCAAGTCTCGGGTCACAGAAAAATTCTTTCAAATAGCTTTCAGGGTGGAGGAGTAGGACATAAGGCACATACTATAAACTACTTCACAAAAGTAAAGGGCTGTATAAACGACATGATGTTCTTGTAATTCACACAGCAACCCTGCAAAACTGTTTGGTACCCACCCTATAGCTAGGTTATCTTTACAAGGCCAAGAAATTAAGCTAACTTTCTCTGCTTTGATAATGATGGAGCAATGAAATAATGGAGTTACCACAGATAAAAACATTTACCGATTAGCACAGGGACTCAATTCTTCCCTCGCTACAGGTCAGATCGATGCTTATGCCACCCAGAGAAAATCAGGCCAAGAGCTTTGAGCTGTACCTAATGGCACTAATCCTGGAAAGTGCCAATCTAAAGGTTTGCGATACCACACCGGGACTCACGGCAAGACTCTTAGGCAAGACTCATCTTGTCGAAGAAATCAGGCCTTCTAAAACCGCGCCCTGAGCTCTAGTTGTGTTCCCGGGGCAGCGGGGGTGAGGGGAGGGGGGAGGTATTAGATGTGTACCACCCACACATCACAGCTTTCTCTCCAGCGCGGCGGGGGCAGTGGTGGCAGCAGCGGCAGCAGCAGCAGCTCAGGTGCACACACTATGCTAGGGGCACTGAAAAACAAGACAAACGGTCTGAAGAAAATGCCACCTGCAAAACACACTTTCAAAATAAAAAAGCCTGCAAACAAATCCAACAAGTTGAGCATGTGAAAGCTCTGTGCTACAGGCTGCCTGACCTGGGTTTCTCGCAGTGAAGCTGTGCTCCTTTGTTGGCCAATGTTTCCTTTGCTGGACTCCTCTAATTAAATGTAAGAAAAAAATACACTTGTGTACTACCCAGCCTCGCAGAGCCATGCCTTCAGTCAGAAAGAAAAATTGTCATTCTCAACTTTTAATAGCGCCCTCCAAGGGGAAAAAAAAAAAAAAACACCATGGACACATGGGGCACATGAGATTTAGGCAGGGGCAACATGCAAAGTTTCAGGCAGAAACTATGATTTCCAAGCCTAGAGAAACAAGGTTCTCATGCTGGCAGAGATTTCAGGTAACAACTAAAAAGCCTGGGATTGGAGAAAACTACAAAAGATAAGAAAAGTTTATTTCTGAGGCGCCTGGGTGGCTCAGTGGGTTGAGCCTCTGCCTTCGGCTTGGGTTATAATCTCAGGGTCCTGGGATCAAGTCCCACATCAGGCTCTCTGCTCAGCAGGGAGCCTGCTTCTCCTGCCCCCTGCCTGCCTCTCTGCCTACTTGTGATCTCTCTCTGTCAAATAAATAAATTTTAAAAATCTTTTTTAAAATAAATAAATAAATGTTTCTTTCTTTCTTTTTTAAAATGTTTTCTTACTATTTTGATTTGCATTTTTTTTAGACTATTTGAGAGAGAGTGAGCGAGCACACAAGGAGGGGCAGCGGCAGAGGGCGAGGGAGAAGCAGACTCCTTGCTGAGCAGGGAGCCTAAAGCAGGACTCAATCCCAGGACCCTGGGATCATGACCTAAGCCAAAGGCAGACACTTAACTGACTGAGCCACCCAGGTGCCCAAGAAAAACTTCTTTTTTTTTTTTTAAAGATTTTATTTATTTATTTGACAGACAGAGAGAAATCACAAGTAGGCAGAGAGGCAGGCAGAGAGAGGGAAGCAGGCTCCCTACTGAGCAGAGAGCCCAATGCAGGGCTCAATCCCAGGACCCCGAGATCATGACCCGAGCCGAAGGCAGATGTCTAACCAACTGAGCCAACCAGGTGCCCAAAAAGTTTATTTCCAATCAACTGGTTTGGTGGGTGGCATTCAGACTTTTCTAGAACACAGCCTGAAGCTTTTCGGTTCACACGCTTAGGCAGAGTAACTTCTCACTTTTCACCAAGTTTGGCTGCAACAGGATGTTGAGGAAAGAAGCTGTCCCAGAGCTGCGTGTGTAGGCCTCCATTCCCAGAGGTACTAATTTCATCAGGAAACAGAAGCAATACCTTCAGATTCCTTAGTCTCACTACTAGACTGCAGACAAAGAGGGAACCGGCCTGGTAGCAGGACATACTGCTAACTGGTTTCTGGATCAACACCAATGACAATACCACGTGAAGCCAAGCAAAACATTTATGCCCCTCCCCCAACTCAAAAGAAAAAAAGAAAAAGAAAAACCAAAACAACACTTATGGTCCAATGATTAAGACATTTCCAAACCGTGGGGCGCCTGGGTGGCTCAGTGGTTTAAGCCTCTGCCTTCAGCTCAGGTCATGATCTCAGGGTCCTGGGATCAAGCCCCACATCGGGCTCTCTGCTCAGCAGGGAGCCTGCTTCAGCCTTCTCCCTCTGCCTGCCTCTCTGCCTACTTGTGATCTCTCTCTCTCTGTCAAATAAATAAATAAAATCTTTAAAAAAAAAAAAAAAGACATTTCCAAACCGTGACCAAAATGAGGACTGATTGGAGGGGCTTGCCAATCCTAAACGATCTCTAAGAAACAACTTTAAAGCCCAGATTGCAATAACCCATTTTGGCGGCACTTTGAAAGCACTGATCACAAAACCAAATGCCTACAGAGACAAGGTAGGTGATGAAAGTGAGCAGTATGCAAGTATGGGGGTGGCGGGTGTCTGAGTGGCTCAGTGGGTTAAAGCCTCTGCCTTTGGCTCAGGTCATGATCTCAGGGTCCTGGGATCGAGCCCTGCATCGGGCTTTCTGCTCAGCAGGGAGCCTGCTCCCACCCCCCCCATCCCACCCCACCGCCTGCCTCCCTGCTTACTTGTGATCTCTCTCTATCAAATAAATAAATAATCTTGAAAAAAAAAATAAAATAAATATTTCAACCAAGGGCGCCTGGGTGGATCAGTCAGTTGAGAATCCGACTCGTGGTTTTGGCTCAGGTCATGATCTCATGGGTCCTGGGAACAAGTCCAGTGTCGGGCTGCTCTGTGCTCAGCAGGGAGTCTACCTGAGGATTCTCTCTCTCCCTCTGCCTCTGCCCCAACAACCCCCCACTGCTCATTCTTTCACTCTCTCTCTCTCTCTTCCCCTCAGATGGATAAATCTTAAAAAAATAAATAAAAATAAATAAAATACTGCAACCAGGGCACCTGCACAGCTCAGTCGGTTAAGCGTCAGACTCTTAATCTCAGCTCAGGTCTTGATCTCGTGGTTCTGAGTTCAAGCCCTGCACTGGGCTCCATGCTGGGCCATGGAGCCTACTTTAAAATAACGTAACGTAACGTAACGTAACGTAACACATAACATACGTAACAAACACAACATAACATAATATAAAATACTTCAACCTGGGTGGGGGGAACAATACATGAGGGATAGCTAAAACAAAGATGGAAAAATCTTGATAACTGTTGAACATGAGTGACAGGTATATGGGGGGTTCATATTATTACTTTCTCTTGTGTGTGTTTGAAATTTGTCATTATTAAATAAAAGTCTTCACATCAAACAAAACAGGTCTGCATTTAAACAGTGGGCTCCCAGTCTGTGACTTTATCAAGCTCATTGTTCACTTTGGTTAGAAAGAGTAAAAAAGGCCAAAATAAACTTAACAGCTTAAAAGATTATAACAAAAACATAAGAATGTAAATAACAACTACTACCAGCAATACATGAGAAATTACAATATGCCACGCATTGTTCTTCACATGCATTAATTCATTTAGTCTATCAGTATCACCATCTGATAAATGAAGAAACTGAAGTGCACGCTT
Organism: Nasua narica; assembly: GCA_028533885.1. Lineage (NCBI taxonomy): Eukaryota > Metazoa > Chordata > Mammalia > Carnivora > Procyonidae > Nasua > Nasua narica. The sequence continues at coordinate 39,708,089 of CM052804.1, forward strand.
AAAGCCTCACTGCTGATAACCGATAAAACTAAGACTTGAACTTAGAACTTCCCAAAGCCCAAGCTGTTAAACTATCCTCCCTCTGATACAGCAAATGCTGGACAAAATTAATAAAATCTCTCGAGCTGCCAGACTCTAAGAGAGATACAACAGACCTGTAGGCAAGCACTCACGGAAGGATCTCCCAAATCCAACAGTAATATGGGGGGTGGGGAACAAAGATGAATAACTGTGTATGATATGCCACTAATAGTGTAAAAGAAGGAGAGAACCATATATAAATATATGGTTATACATATATATAACCACATATACATATATGGTTATATGTATGCACACACACAATCTTTTACCTATTCAAAAATATTTCTTTAAATAAAATATTTAAAAAGGCAATTGCTCTTCTGCTAGATCTTTCGATCTCTATTCCTACCAACTTAGAAGCCAACCCTAACACTGCTGCCTAGAAACTTTTCCAACTAGAACCCAGTTTTTTTCTTTTATTTTCTTTAAAGATTTTGTTTATTCATTTGACAGAGAGAGACACAGCAAGAGAGGGAACACAAGCAGGAGGAGTGGGAGAGGGAGAAGCAAGCTTCCCTCTGAGCAGGGAGCCCAATGTGGGGCTCAATCCCGAGACCCTGGGATCATGACCTGAACTGAAGGCAGACGCTTAATGACTGAGCCACCCAGGCACCCCAAGAACCCAGTTCTTCAAACAAAGTCACAACGTTTCCATGCCCAGGGGGCCTCAAATTAATCCCTCATGCCCCAATTTATCACTACTTCAAGATGCTTCCCCATGAAATGGACCCTTTCAGACTAATCTTTCAAAACAATAATCAGTCCTATTAGATGTCTAATCTTTCTTAGAGATCTTCTTCCTTATTCATGTGGCTTAAGAAGTTTCTCTTTACACAGGAGAGGGAGGACATTACAGTGTCACTGTGTATACTTGGATAAACAGCAAGAAACAATACCTATGTTGACTTCAGAAATCAGAGTACCACTTTTCCAATCAAGTTCTGAGTTGATAATTAAGCGTGGATTTTTCTCTTCTGATTTCCCAGGTTAATGGGCATTAGACATTTCCAATACTAAGTGCTGCGATCTATGTAAACACGCAGGAAAAGCATACCCTAAGATGTTAATGGTAGTTATTGCTAGGGGCGCCTGGGTGGCTCAGTGGGTTAAAGTCTCTGCCTTCGGCTCTGGTCGTGATCCCAGGGTCCTGGGATCGAGCCCCGCATCGGGCTCTCTGCTTAGCGGGGAGCCTGCTTCCCCCTCTCCGCCTACTTGTGATCTCTCTCTCTGTCAAATAAATAAAATCTTTAAAAAAAAATGGTAGTTATTGCTAGATGGTAAAAATATATCGCTTATCTGCATTTTCATAATTTTTACAATAAGGATGTGCTGGCTTTGTAAATTTTTTAAAAGATTTATTTATTTTTGCAGGGTCAGAGAGCAGAGGGAGAGGGAGAGAGAATCCCAAGCAGACGCTGTGCTAAGCACAGAGCCCTACACGGAGCTTGATCTCACGACCCTAAGATCAGGACCTGGGCTGAAACCAAGAGTCAGAACCTTAACCAACTGCGCCACCTAGGCACCCCGGGCTTGTAAATTTTTAAAGGCAATAAAAATATCAAAATGAAAAGAAAAGAAGGTTTGCTCTACTTAATCGAAGCCATCGGTAATTTCCTCCAACAACCAAGACACAAAGAAACACTAGTATCTTCTGCACATTTGAGTTTGGAATACCTAAAGCACCGTCTAAAGGAGTAGCCCTCAAATTTTAATCAACAAACTGTGGGGCAAAAAATTCAGTCCATTTCCACCCTAATTTAATGAATGAAACAGTACTGCTTTTGTTGAATTAACAATGCAGACATCAGAAGTAAACAATGAGAAATTCCAGAAACAACTACTTCCGGAATCCAGAAGTACATTATTTGGGCCCAGCCCACTGTCCACTGCCCATACATACCACAGCACCAAACTAAAAAGTGTTCCTGTGGAAGGCTCAGTCTCTCTCCTACTCCAACTTTCTCACATGATCCTCCAAATTATCACAGACTTAGATACCCTGCAAGCCCTCTGCTGGGTCACACCTGTCTTTGCCCATGCTGCCCCTTTTACTCGGAACACTCTCTTCTCACCTGGCCTAGTTAACTTGCAGGAGGCCTTCCAAAGTCACTCTCCTTTTCCTCACTACAACCCATACTTCCACCAGGACTGAACTAAGTGTTCTTCTCTGTGCTTCCGTGGTACCCAGTGCATATCTCCCTTACGCCACTTACCATGATATACTTGGGCATCATTTATTTGTGGATTTTGTATTTGTGAATTCAGCTACTTAATAAAACTCATTAATAACAGCAAAATCAATACCCACGGTGCTTTTGCAGTCATGCATGGACATACCCAGAGTGGCAAAAAATTCAAGTTGCCTGATACACATGTTCCCAGGTGAGGTTCAACAAGGTGACTCTGACTTCTTGCCCAAGTTCTCATACTCTAAGCAAATGCCCTTTTCATGGTCTATTTAGAGCCATGTTTTTCACATTTGTGTGCTTTTTGTTGGTGATTTCGCTGTTTAAAATGGCCTCCAAGCTGAAGTGTCCTAGTGTTCTTAAGCGCAAGAAAGCTGGGATGTGCCTTACAGAGAAAATGTGTGTCTGTTCAGGAGCAAGTTACAGTGGTGTCCGTCATGAGTTCAATGTTAATGAATCCATAATATGTATTAAGTAAAGTGACTATAAACAGAAACCTACATAAAACAAGGTTATGGGGCGCCTGGGTGGCTCAGTTGGTTGAGCATCCAACTCTTGATTTTGGCTCAGGTTTATGATTTCAGGGTTGTAAGATCAAGCCTCGTTTTGGGCTCCACAATGAGCATGGAACCTGCTTAGGATTCTCTCTGCCTCAACCCCTGCCTCTTCTCCCCACTCTCTCTAAAAACCAACCAAACAAAAAAGGTATGTACTGATCACTTGATGAAATTCTTATAACCAGAGGCTCACAGAAATCTAAGCCTGCATTTCCCTTAGAAGCAACGGTTCAGGGGCGCCTGGGTGGCTCAGTTTGGTTAAATGTCTGCCTTCGGCTCAGGTCATGATCCCAGGGTCCTGGGATCGAGCCCCGCATTGGGCTCCTCACTCAGCAGGAAGCCTGCTTCTCCCTCTCCTCTGCCTGCTGCTCTGCCTGCTTGGGCTCTCTCTCTCTCCCTGTTAAATAAATAAATAATCTAAAAAAAAAAAAAAAAAAAAGAAGAAGACGACGAAGAAGCAATGGTTCAGTATTCACTAATTCAGTGTCTGTGGTGACTTTCTAGCACATAACTACCACAAATGACAATAACCAACTGTATACCCAAACATTCTGCTTATGCGGCCATTACTTCCACCAGATCAGAGTTTAGAAAACTAGGCCCAGGGACGCCTGGGTGGCTCAGTTGGTTGAGCAACTGCCTTTGGCTCAGGTCATGATCCCAGAGTCTTGGGATCGAGTCCCGCATTGGGCTCCTTGCTCCGCAGGGAGCCTGCTCCTCTCTCTGCCTCTGCCTGCCTCTCAGCCTGCTTGTGTTCTCTCTCTGTTAAAAATGAATAAATAAAATCTTTTAAAAAAAAAAAAAGAAAACTAGGCCCATAGGCCAGAGGCAGGCTGTCTGCCACCGGTCTTTGTAAATAAAGTTTTACTGGAATGCAGCCATGCTCATTCATTTATGTACTGTCTACGGCTATTTTAGCACCCCAACAGCTAAAGTAAGTAGTTGTAACAGAGACCATACGGCCTGCAAAGCCTCAAATATCGACTATGTGGCCTTTTTCAGAAAAAGCTTGCTGACCCATGCACTAGACTCTAAGCTCTCTGGGGTAATAATAATGTTGTATTCGTCTTTACAACCCTAGCACGAGGCTGGCACAACAGGCCAGGTTGGGGTTTGGTCTGGTTAAGCGCTGGACCCAGGAGCAGCCCTCTACTCTAAAAACTCAAGAGTAACTGCAGTAAATTCTGGATGTAAAGAAATCCTGGAAAAAAAAAAAATACTATGCAAAGAACTAAAATAAATATTGGTATGGTATAAAAAGCATTTGGTGGGTGAAATAGAGATTCAAATAAGGACAGGCTGAACCATAGGTGTTAGGAGCTACTGAGGTATGGTCCAGTCTGAACCCCCAAAGCACATTGAGAAGGGTGGAAGAGAAGAAAGATTTGTCAAGAGGTCGGCCTCTTACAACGACATCTCATTACCTAAAGACATTTTCCCCACACAGCACCAAACATGGTATAGGTACAGTAACCACAGTCAGCTGGAGAAAATGCTGGGAAATGGTAAATCAAATCATGCCCAAACATGAGAACTCACTGAAGTTTCAGAAACAAACATCGATCAGTGGCTCCTATTCTCATTTGCTCATTCTTCCCCGGTAGACCGAGTCAAGTCACAGTCCATTCAAGATACGAAAAGAGCAGGTTCATCCGAGACCCTGGCCTCTCAGTGTGAAAACTGTTTCTGATGCTATAATCTCCTTAATTAACGCGCTACCTGCAAAAACTCATTTGCTAAGCAGTAACCCTTTTCTGATCTCCGAAGGGAGCTGTGGTATAGCAGAAGGCACATCCACTAAATAAAGAATGTTTGCAACCCTGGTGACATTGAATTTGAGTAGCCTAGCTGGCAGGGGTAGAGTTTAAATATGAGTTTAAAAGGATGCCACTTACAGTTGAGGTTGGCAGTCCCTCCCCAGTTAGCGTGTTCAACCCAAACCACATCGCAAGGCTGAAAACCAACAACCCACAAGCTAACCTCCTGTAGCCATTCAGAGAGAAATCCAAAGAGCCTGGGCCTGGCAGAGAGAAAACAAACTCGTTGGGACTCTACTATCGTTAATAACACGACCTGAAGCCAAACTTTCTGCTTATTCATGGATGTAAATTTTAGTAGTTTGTGCTAGAAACTCTCTAGGAATTGCTAAAGGAACAATTCCTAGTAAGGCTAATCACCCAAAAAATACAACTAAAATGAAAAAGCATGCACAGAAAATACATAAGTTACACAGATAAGGTAAACAAATGACATATACCTGTATAACGAAGTATCATTCAGTCATACTAAAAATATACCAAAAAGGGGAGCCTGGGTGGCTCAGTGGGTTAAAGCCTCTGCTTTCAGCTCAGGTCATGATCTCGGGGTCCTGGGATCAAGCCCCGCATCGGGCTCTCTGCTCAGCAGGGAGCCTGCTTCCCCCTCTCTCTCTGCCCGCCTCTCTGCCTACTTGTGATCTCTCTCTCTGTCAAATAAATAAAATCTTTAAAAAAAAAAAAAGAATATACCAAAAAAAGATATTCTTAGACAAGTGGAAATACAGTTAGTTCTGCTATAATCCTTGTTTTGAAAATATCCGTTTGTCCCATTGTGATAAATATAATGGGGAACAATGTGAGCATAACACAAATTTTGCACATCCTTATGCATGATTTTGTTCATGAGAAACACTGAACACAGAAAACTGCACTCAGCTGAACCAAGCTATACAGGAATAGAAAATACACACACTCTCCAGATATCTACCAGCTACCGCAGTTCACCATGTGAACTCGGTGTAGGCCACACCAACCCACATCTGGTATTACATCTACCTGTCCAATTTCAAATAACCCTCCTTCCACCACTTCACAATAACATTAAAGCTGCACAGTAACACTAAAGCTGCAGTAACTCTAAAGACTTCCTTCTGAAGTCGCTTCTGGAGTTCTTTTCTTTTCCAAAATAGTATTTATGTATTTCTTAACCAATGGACATGTATAAAATGGCATAACTGTCAAAAAGGTTCGTATCTTTTTTTTTTTTTAGTAAGTCACTGAGGATGTTTTTCAGTCATACCCCTAACCCCATCTTGTCCATAAGCTCTGTGGCTTTTTTTCTGTGCGATTTTACATAGCACAGTGATTTTTATGACTGTGTGTGTTATGTTATAACATTATAACAGAACTGACTGTATGTCTAATTCAAAAGTTAAAAAAAGCAAACTATAGGGGCACCTGGGGGGATGATGATTAGGCTGAAAATATAAAAATAGCTTCACAGATAGTTTAAAAAAGAAATGACCATTTTACTCTGTATATGTCTCTATTTGAAATTTCTACCAAAAATACATCCATATATTATTTATATGATTAAAAATAAAATAATTAGTAAAAATTAATAGCTCTAATGTCAGCCCAGATGCTGAAAATGCCTTCTCTGAGATGCAAACAAGAATGAAAACACAGAGGGCCCCTGGGTGGCGCAGTTGGTTGAGCGACTGCCTTCGGCTCAGGTCATGATCCCGGAGTCCCGGGATCGAGTCCCACATCGGGCTCCCAGCTCCATGGGGAGTCCGCTTCTCACTCTGACCTTCTCCCTTCTCATGCTCTCTCTCACTCTCTCTCTTTCCTAATAAATAAATAAATAAAATCTTTAAAAAAAAA
>CM052804.1:39714659-39760091 GCA_028533885.1 Nasua narica
GAAAACACAGATTTAGGGACACCTGGGTGGCTCAGTTGGTTAAGCATCTGCCTTCGGTTCAGGTCATAATCCCGGGGTCTGGGATCCAGCCCTGCATTGGGCTCCTTGCTCCGCTGGGAGTCTGCTTCTCCCTCTGCCTCCATACCCCGCTCATGCTCACTCACTCTCTCTCTCTGTCTCAAATAAATAAAATCTTCAAAAAAAAAAAAAGAATAAAAACACAGACTCATAAACACATTCCTTAAAAATCAATTAAATACCTAATGGAAGAGAGAGATCTATGGGATATTAGTTATAACCTTAACTCTTAGGAAGGATACTCCCCAACCCTGAAGTAAAGGTCAAAGAAAGCCACAAAATGCTTTCTCAAATTGTTGTTACTTGCATTTTATTTATCAACTTAAAAGATTTATTTGAGAGAAAGATGCGAGAGTATAGGAGGAGGAGCAGAGGGAAAGAATCAAACAGACTCCTGCTGATCGTGAAGCCTGGTGCGGGCCCTGAGATGATGACCTAAGCCAAAACCAAGAGTTCACGTTCAAGGGACTGAGACACCCAGGCGCCCCTGTTGCTTTCATTTTAGAGAGCTAACCCAACAGAACAATTTCTCTCTGATCCAAACAAGCTTCCCATTTGGGGCTGCAATATCCAAACTAGAAGAGGACAGCAGTAAGAGAGTCTAGCAGAGCTGCAACTACTCTGAAGCAGCCCATGCAAACCAAGGCACATGGCAAACTGGAAGTTTCATTTATAAGTAATGACCAGTTTCCAAGTCATGCAGAAAACAGCTAAAGACTAAGAAGGCTAAAGGAAGAGAAGTGGAAATGTTTTTTCAAAATTTTATTTATTTATTTATTTATTTATTTTAGAGAGAGAGAGTCAGGGCCAGAGCACAGGGAGAGGGACAAGCAGAGGGACAAGGAGAGGTGAGCACAGAGTCCAATGTAAGACTCGATCCCACAATCCCAAGATCATGACCTGAGCCGAAACCAAGAGTTGGGCAATCAACTGAATGAGCCACCTAGGTGCCCCAGAGAAATGGAAATTTTAAATTAAACCCCAAAGAAGTCCTCCTATCCCCCCAACTTTGATTCATTCTTAGCAGACAACCATGTCACCAACTTCAAAAAGAAAACATCAAAAAGGCCCTCCCTCATCTTCCTCCTACAACACCCACAACCTCACTTGACCCCCCTTATCACCTGTCCTTCCTTTCCCTCAAATATAAGAAAGAGGGATCTCCCACCCTCATTCAGGCTAATCCCTGCACTTGTGCTCCAGATTTTTCTCCCTTCCAATCCTCTGCAAGGACATCTCCCTGTTTGCCATCTATCTCCTTTCTCTCTTAGATCGTCAACCTACTTATCATTTTTTTTTTCTGGAGTGACTGAATCAACTCTCATGACTTCAAATCCATCTATAAGAGGCTGCCTTCAAATATATTCATTTCTCACCTAGGATGCTCTCCCCAGCTTCAGATATGATCGCCGTTAAATCTCTCTTCAATGTCCTATAGAAATTCCAACATGTATAAAACTAAACTCTTCATTTTCTCCTAAAACCAATTCTACCTCTATTCCCTATCTCAAAGAACAGACCAGCCTTCACCCAGTTTCCAACCCAGAAATACCTCCATAGATGTTACTTTTGACTTCCTCTTGTCCTTCAGCTCCCCCTGACCAATCAAGTCCTTTGGATTCTACCTCATTGATATACCTCATATTTGCTCGCTTCTCCTCATCTCCAGAGCCATTTCCTGGTTCAGGTCCTCTCCACATCATACTTGGATTATTGTAGCACCCCTCCTACTCTTCTTATTTTCTAGTCTTACCCTTCTCCAAACTTTACACAAAGCAGCCAGAGTTCTATTTCTAAAATGTGTTATCTGACAAGTTACTTCCTTATTTAAAGCATTCAATAGTTCCTTACTACCTTCAGAATAAAGGTCAAATTATTTACTGCATAACCCTTCAAGATGTGGTCCCACTTCACTCCACCATCCATTCCACTATGAATTTTACTTTCAAGATATAATGAACCATCCATTTGAGGTTTTCCTATCATGCTCTCTCTCCCACTAGTTTCACAAAATCCAGCAGAATCCTAAAGTATCATATTGGTGACTCCAAACACAAAGCAGCAAAAAAATGTCATCCTATACTAAGTAGATCTTCCTTTAGAAAAACTGAGGGTTTTGGGGGGGGGGGGTGTGGGGGGGTGGGTGAGCCTGGTGGTGGGTGAGCCTGGTGGTGCGTATCGAGAAGGGCACGTACTGCATGGAGCACTGGGTGTGGTGCATGAACAATCAATCTTGTAACACTGAAAAATTAAAATAAACATATTTGGGGAGAAAAAAATAAAAAATAAATAAATAAAAATTTTAAAAAATGAATATAAAAAAAGAAAAACAGTTTTACTAAATTCTATAGTGCCACATAGTGGTGAGAGAGGGAAGCACATAATAAAGATGAAGTGTATGTAGCTGGAGGAGAGGAGGACGTCAGAAAGCCTGAAGTGATTCACCTTCCCTGCGATTGATGGAAAATGTTTGTGCAGGGCCTCCCAGTTGCGTGTACTGGGTCATCCACTTCTACTGAGCTAGTCTTGCTCATTATCTCACCCTCAGGAACTTACATCACTTGGGCTCAGGCTTCCCAGCCCATTCTCCTGCTCAGAATCCTTCCCAGATTCAGTGCCCTGGGAGGACCGGGGATGTGATGGATGGATCCAGATCTCTAAGCGAGTGGTGTCATCTCCAACATGCCGGAAAGTAGACTTCTTTCCTTTCCGCCACTGGTCAGGGCTCAGTTCCAATTCCTCATGCTGCTTTTTTTCCATCTGTTCTGCCTGTACGATATACAAACACATAAGCTCAGACTCTCCTGGGATTCAGCTAATAAAAGAGGCACTCACCTCATCTGAGTTTGTTGCCCAGGGGCTATAAAAAGTAAAGACTTTATCTATAGTTCCTAAGTATTAAAGTATTATCTGCTTTGTCTCATATAAGTTATTAATTCCATAATCTAGACGCACACCCAAGTGCCCAGGAGAACTCTCCTGAAGATGAGCTTGGTTCTGCATACAGGCTGACTGACTCCCTCAGCACAGCCCAGTGGGACCCCTTGAGGACATTATGAGGCATTCCCCTGAGCACACAGAAGCACTAAGAGAAACATATTCTTTTAGGAAGGAATGAGTCTGCCTGCATCCCCACTCACCTTTCGTTTGGTCTCCTCAAACAAGCTCATGAGACTCTCCTTGGCAGTCAGGATAGGGTTGCTGGCAGCTAAACTGCGCATATAGTAATAGACAGCATCAAGCTTCCTCCTCTGCAGAAAGAGGCCAGAGACATCAAGTCAACCAATCCTTTTCCTGACTCCAGCCTGAGTCAGCTGACCTAGAAAACCTTACTATCTCTCCCAGGCTATAAGGAATTCCAATAAGAACATCAGAATGCTATCCGTGGGAGGAACCACAATTACGTCAGGGATTTCTCCTGGCACAGGACTAACTCTGTCTTACATGCGGAGGTACTCTAAGAGCCAAGTACTCACAAGAGGGAAAAAGAATAAAGAGCCTCATCAAATATAAAATCCAATTACATTTCGTTTTTAGAGAAAGAAAATGTTCAACTCACTAGTCTTTAGCTAAAAAAAATTATAAATAACAATGGCAACATCACTGATTTAAGTATAGTGAGACAAGTGACTACCACTTCATAGATTTTACCTCTAAACCTAAGAACATTGCCCCATGGGCATTATTAGTCCCATTTTAAAGATGAGGAAATGGGTGCCCAGGGAGATTGTTGTCCAACACCATAACTTGTCCAACAAGGTCTCCAAGTCAAATCCTGGGTATGCCATTATATGAACCTATGTCTGTCTGGCCCCTGAGTTCAGGTTTGTACTATACCACAGTGACTCTGCCGAGAAATTCCAATGAATTCAGCAAATAAATACTTCAAGTCTGTTTCACAATCAATTAATAAGGAAAAGAAGTAAAAGAAAGGGAGAAGGTCAGAAAGGAGGGGGAAAAAAAACCCACTGAAACCAAGGGAGAAAGAATGTCAAAAAGCTTTTCTCCAACTTCATATAACATTTTTCCCTTTTTTCTGTCTCAAAATGCATTTATTTTATTTTATTTTTTAAGACTTTATTTTATTTATTTGACAGAGAGAGATCACAAGTAGAAAGAGAGGCAGGCAGAGAGAGAGGAGGAAGCAGGCTCCCTGCGGAGCAGAGAGCCTGATGCGGGGCTCGATCCCAGAACCCTGAGATCATGACCTGAGCCAAAGGCAGAGGCTTTAACCCACTGAGCGACCCAGGTGTCCCTCAAAATGCATTTAGAACACTAACTTCTTTCTCACCCCAGTAACTCATTCTTCAAAACTTGCATCTTAAAAAAACAACAAAAACCTTGCATCTTCTATTCAGCTAGCATTGGTTAAAGGTATACATTCTTAGGTCGACTGTCTGAGTTTTAATTAGGTCCTGCCACTTATTAGGTAGATATTTATTAGAAGATATTTACACACCTATGGCTCTTAAAATGAGGGTAAGACTGATATAATACATACATTTTAACAGAATATCTGATATACTGTTACAGTCAGTTAAAATGGGGGCTATTTTTTGGTTTCTTGTTTATTTATTTATTTATTTATTAAAGATTTTATTTATTTATTAGAGAGAGAGAGATTGAGAATGAGAAGGGAGAAGGTCAGAGGGAGAAGCAGACTTCCCGCAGAGCCGGGAGTCCGATATGGGACTCGATCCGGGACTCCGGGACCATGACCTGAGCCGAAGGCAGTCGCCCAACCAACTGAGCCACCCAGGCGCCCTGTTTCTTGTTTATTTTTAAGTAATCTCTACTACACCCAATGTGGGGCTCAAACTCACAACCCCGAGATTAACAGTCACATGCTCTACTGACTGAGCCAGACAGGCACCCCTAATTTTTAATATTATCCCAATCTGTACTGATCTCAGCCTATAACACTCTCTTGATTTTAGATTGTTTCGTCCATTCTACAATGATTTTTTTTCATATTTTAAGATTTCTGAAATCAAGATAGAACTTACAATCAATATCTACCTATTTATAATTCATATATTCTTTCTTAGTGGTCCAGAAAATAATGGCACATCTAATCAATTGCATCACATTTCATGAAGTCTAATTTGTATCACTGTCTACACACCTCACTTGTCTTCTCAACACATTTTTCAGAGCAGAAACCATACCACATATTCATCACTCATAGCACCTAGAAAAGGGCTGTGCACAGTTTCTCACTAAATTCTTGAGATTCACTGAATGACTGATTGGAGGAGATAGAAAATTGAGATAGTGATGTTAAAAGACAACTAGGATAAAAGGGAGACAGAAAAAGACAGAGGAAAAGAGCTTGAAAGGATCACTAATTTAGGTCAGAGGTCTATGAAAGAAAAATATACCAGTTTAATCAGAATGGCAAAAAGCCACTGAGGGAGTTCAATGAAGTTGTTAAGACATTATTATCAATGCTCAAAAATCAGTTATATTTCTATATATTAGTAATAAACAATCTTTAAAAGAAATTAAGAAAATAATTCTATTTACAACAGCCTCAAAAAGAATAACATACTTAGGAATAAGTTTAACCAAGAAGTGTAAAACTTATACACTGAAATTATAAAACACGTCGGAAAGAAATTAAAGAAGACCTAAATAAATCAAAAACATCTGTGTAAATACTCCCCAAAGCAACTACACAGTCAATGTAATTCTTACGAAAATCCCAATGACTCTTTTTGCAGAAATGAAAAAGCTAATCCTAAAGTCCATATGGAATTACAAGAAACCCCAAACAGCCAAACTCATCTTGAAAAAGAAGAACAAAGGTGGAAAACTCATATATCCTGATTTCAAAATTTACCACAAAGCTATAGTAATTAAAACAATGTGGTGCTGGCATAAGGACAGACATACGGATCCATGCAAGAGAACTGAGAGTCCAGAAATAAATCCAGGCACCAAATGATTTTCAACAAGGATCCCAAGACTAGTCAATGGGGAAAGAACAGCCTCTTCATGGGGTGCCTGGGTGGCTCAGTGGGTTAAAGCCTCTGCCTTCGGCTCCGGTCATGATCTCAGGGTCCTGGAATTGAGCCCTGCATTGGGCTCTCTGCTCAGCGAGGAGCCTGCTTCCCCCCGTCTCCTGCCTGCCTCTCTGCCTACTTGTGATCATTCTTCTCTCTGTCAAATAAATAAATAAGATCTTAAAAAAAAAAAATCTGAATGAACGGCCTCTTCAACAAAGGGTACTAGAAGAACTGGATAGTCACATGCGAAAGAATGAAGTTGGACCCCTATTTCAAACCATATACAAAAATTAATGAAAAATGAATCAAAGATCTAAATATAAAAACAATAAAAACTCTTAGAAAAGGGGTGCCTGGATAGCTAAGTCAATTAAATGTCCAATTCTTGGTTTCTTCTCAGGTCATGATCTCATGTGTTATGAGATCAAGCCCTGCATCAGGCTCTGCACTCAGTGGAGAGTTGGCTTGAAGATTCACTCCCTCTTGGGGCACCTGGGTGGCTCAGTCAATTATGCAGATGCCTTCAGCTCAGGTCATGATCCCAGGTCCTGGGATTGAGCCCCCCATCGGGCTCCCTGCTCAGCGGAGAGCCTGTTTCTCCTTCTCCCTCTGCCTGCCACTCTGCCTACTTGTGCTCGTTATCTGTCAAATAAATAAAATCTTAAAAATATATATATTCTCTCCCTTGGCCCCTCCCCAATGCATGCACATGCATGCACACATGCTCTAATAAATATATAACTCTTTTTTTTAAGATTTTATTTATTTATTTGTCAGAGAGAGAGCATGCGAGCACAAGCAGGGGGAGCTGCTGCAGGCAGAGGGAGAAGCAGGCTCCCTGATGAGCAAGAAGCCTGATGCAGGACTTGATCCCAGGACCCTGGGACCCAAGTCAAACGCAGATGCTTAACCAATGAGCCACCCAGGCATCCTAAAAGCAGGATCTTAAAGAGATTTTTGTACACTCACGCTCATGGCAGCATTATTCACAATAGCCAAAAGGGGGAAGTCTGCACTAACAGATAAAGTGATAAACAGGGGTGCCTGGGTGGCTCAGTGGGTTAAGCTTCTGCCTTCGGCTCAGGTTATGATCTCAAGGTCCTGGGATCGAGCCCCGCATCGGGCTCTCTGCTCAGCAGGGAGCCTGCTTCCCCCTCTCCCTCTGCCTGCCCCTCTGCCTACTTGTAATCTCTCTCTCTGTCAAATAAATAAAATCTTTTTAAAAATAAATAAATAAAGTGATAAAATATGGTATATACACACAACGGAGTGCTATTCAGCCTTAAAGAGAAAATTCTGACACAAGCTGTAACACGGATGGACCTTGAGGATCTAATGCTAAGTGAAATAAGCCAGTCACAAAAAGACAAATACTGTATGATTCCACTTATATTAAGTACCTAAAGTAGACAAATTCAGAGACAGAAAGTAGAAGGGTGGTTGTCAGTGGTTGGAGGGAGGGGGAAATGGGGCGTTGCTTAATTAATGGTATAAAGTTTCAGTTTTCCAAGATGAAGAGAGTTTTGGAGATTAGTTGCACAACAATGTGAATGTAAAATGGGTAAGATGGTAAGTTTCATCTTACGTATATTTTACAATTAAATTTTTTTCAATTTTTTTAATTTAAGAAAATAATGGGCAAAGGATTTAAACAGTCATTTCTCCAAGTGGCGTATAAGTGCAGCTCAACATCGTTAGTTGTTAGGGAAATGCAAATCAAAACCACCATGAGATACTACTTCAAAGTCAATAGATTTGTAGATAACAAAATGATTCTAAAGTCTATATGGAAAGGCAAAAGATCCAGAATAGCCTACACAATACTGACAAAGAAGAACATGGTCGGAAGACCGAACTACCCAACTTGACGACTTATCATAAAGCTACTGTAAATAAGAAAATGTGGTACTGGCCAAAGAGACAAACGATCAATGGAATGAAGAGAGCCCAGAAACGGACCCACACAAATGCTCTCTGACAAAGGAGAAAAGGCAATTCAATAGTGAAAGGATAATCTTTTCAACAAATGGTGTTGAAACAACTAGACATCCACGGGCAAAACAATGAATCTACACCATAGATCTTACACCTTTCACAACAGTTAACTCGAAATGGATCACAGGCTTAAATGTAAAATGTAAAACTATACAGCTCCTAGAAGATAACACAAGAGAAAATCTTGATAACCCTGGGTTTGGTGAGGCGTTCTTAGATATTACACCAAAAGCAAAATCCACAAAAGAAAAAATTGGTAAGTTGGATTTCATTAAAATTAAAAACTTCTGTGCTAAGAAAATGAAAAGATAAGCCACATACAGAAAAAATATTCGCAAAACACATATCTAACAAAGGACTGGTATTCAAAATATCCTCTTAAAACTCAACAATAAAACCAAACAATAAAAACCAAACAACCCAATTTAAAGATGGGCAAAAGATCAAAACAGACACCTCACCCAAAATACATGAATGGCAAATAAGCATATGAAAGGATGCTCCAGGTCATACATCATTAGGGAAATGCAAGTTAAAATGAGATAACACTATGCATCTATTATAGAATGACCAAAATCCAGACTACTGACAACACTAAATGCTAATGAGGATGCAGAGCAATAGGAGCTCTCATCCATTGCCTGCAGGAACACAAAATGGCACAGCCACTTCAGAAGAAAGTTTGGCAATTTCTTCCAAAACTACATATACTCTTACCATACAATCTGGCAATCACACTCCTTGGTATTTATCTAAATGACATGAAAACTTATGTCCACATAAAAACCTGCACACAAACGTTTACAGAATTTTTTTTTAAATTTTTTTTTTTTTTAAGATTTTATTTATTCATTTAACAGAGAGAGAACACAAGCAGGCAGAGAGGCAGGCAGAGGCAGAGAGAGGAGCAGGCTCCCCGCCGAGCAAGGAGCCCGATGCGGGACTCGATCCCAAGACACCGGGATCATGACCCGAGCCAAAGGCAGTTGCTTAACCAACTGAGCCACCCAGGCGTCCCTTACAGAATTTTTAATTCATAATTGCCAAAACCTGTAAACAACCAAGATGTCCTTCAATAGGAAAACGGATAAACAAACTGTGGTACATACATACAATGGAATATTACTCAACAATAAAAAGAAAAGAGCTGTCAAATCACAAAAATAACCCTAAATGCATATTACTAAGTGAAACAAGCTAATCTGAAAAGGCTACATACTGTATGGTTCCAACCACATGACATTCAGGAAAAAGCAAAACTAAACACAGCAAAAATTAAGATTGCTAGAGGTTCAGAGGAGTGAGGAGGGATGAACAGGTAGAGGGTGGAGCACAGGGTATTTTGAGGACAACAAAACTACTCTATGGTACTGTAATGATGAATAACATGTCATTATAAATTTGTTTAAATCCATAGACTGTACAATAAACGTGAATCCTAATGTAAACTAGGACCTTTAGTTAGTGCTAATGTATCAATACTAGCTCATCAATAATAAACAAATGTATTACACTACTGCAAGACATTAATGACAGGGAAAACTGATGGGGAGAGGAGTTGAGGGAGTATATGGGAAATCTCTGTACTTTCTGCTCAATTTTTCTGGAAACCTAAAACTGATGGATGAAGGCAGGATGGATGGAAGGAAGGAAGGAAGGAAGGAAGGAGAGAGAGAGAGAAGGAGGGAGGGAGGGTGGGAAAGAAAAAACACTAAAGAAAAAAAATGTCCCCAAGTCGGGGGGAAAACCTACAATGCAGTGTCATTTTATACTTACTAGGATGGTCATAATCAAAGAAATGAAAATGCTGGTGAGAACATGGAGGAACTGGAACCCTTATAATTGCTGGTGGGAATGTAAAATACTGCAAACTCTATGAAAAAGTTTGGTGATCCCTTAAAAAGTTAAACATAGGGGGCACCTGGTGGCTCTGTCAGTTAAGCATCCAACTCTTTAATTTCGGCTCAAGTCATGACCCCAGGGTTGTGAGATCAAGCACCACACTGGGCTCCGTGCTCAACAGGGAGTCTGCTTCTCTCCCTCTTTCTCTTTACTCCTCCCCCCACCAGCACGCACATGGACTCTCTACAATAAATAAATCTCTTCTTAAAAAAGGCTAAATATGGAATTACCATACAACCCAGCAATTCCACTCATAGATACAGATTCAGAAGATCTGAAGACAGATTGAATATCTATACTTCACAAAGCACTATTCACAATAGCTAAAAGGTGAAAACAACCAAAATGTCCAACAATTATTGAATAAAGTATGGCATACTCACACAGCAGAATGTGATTTGGCCATAAAAAATGAAGTACTGAGACATACTACAACATAAATGCGCCTCAAAAACTTTATGCTAAATGAAAGCAGAGAGACACAAAAGGTCACATACTGGATGATTCCATTTATATGAAACATTCAATAGGTACATCCTGAGGCAGAAAGCAGACTAATGGTTGCCAGAGGCTGGGAGGTAGAAGGAATGGAGAATAAAGGGTATGGGGTTTCCTTTTGCAGTGATGAAAATGTCTTGGAATTAGATAAATAGAGTTGATGGTTGCATAATACTGTTAGTTTACTAAAGAGAATAAAGAGTGAATGAAGAGGGCCACGTGGAGGGCTCAGTCGGCTAAGTGTCTCCCTTGGGCTCAGGTCATGATCTCAGGGTTCTGGAATTTGAGTACCACATCAGGCTCCTTGCTCAGTGGGGAGCCTGCTTCTCTCTCTACCCCTCCCCACTGTTGGTGATCTCTCTCTCCCTCTCTCTTTCTCTCTCTCTCACTCTTTCTCTCTCAAACAAATAAATAAACAAAATCTAAAAAAAGAATGAATGAAGATATTCTAGAGATATAGAAGGAACTGTGTCAGTCAATCACACTACTTAATCAACAATTTCAATCCATCATGAAGTGTTACAAATTTCTTTAACTCTTTTATTGACTAAAAGGGAATAAAATTTTTAATTCAAACATTGTTTATTTGGGCAATGAAATTTTACAGCATTATGAAAACTCCCTACTTAATGAGTAGATTAGCTGCTTTATACGTAAATCTTTCATACCTACCATTGACCTTCCCCCCTTCAATTGGGCTTCCTTATGAGGGGCTGTTATCAGCTCCCAAGGCTCTCTGTTAGAGGCATATTTAGTGGAGTTTGGTAAGAGCTAGGAAGATACAATTTGGCACTAAGTGCTTCTGCTAAGAAGGCTCCTTAAGTGAAAACTTAAGAGGAATAAGGGGATAATCTGGGGAAAGGAAGTACGGATCTCACTAGTTAGGGCTGGCTGAGGACTTTAAAGAAAAGTGGTAAAGGGAGCCTTATTTTCCATCTAGAAGGGAGTAACAGGATAGGGAAGGGAAGCAAGACAAGCTTCAAGCAGAAGGCTCGGTCAAAAACAAAGTGGTGTTTGGCTAGAGAATGAGCATTCCCTTAGGAATTGAAGTGCAATGAAACGGGATGAAGATTGAACTGGAGTGCGGAATCACTGACAACTTACCTCTGAAAATAACAAGGGGAATGTGAGGATGGCAGGAAAGGATATCTTTTAGGTTTAGTGTTCAGAGAACTCTAGCTCTAAGAGCCGACGCTACCAAAATCCATTCTTTCTAAGATGCTGCCTGCAAAATACTTCCCCTGTCCATAGGATTGCTTACCGTATACACTGCCAGCAGAGCCAACTGGTTATAGGGGCGCCCATTCTTGGGAGCAATATGCTGGGCCTTTAGGTACCAACTGGAATAGAAAAACAGTAAAAAACGCTAGCTCCACATCAACGCTTTCCCATTTCATCACCTCATATCCCTAACTGCTTAAGAAATAAGCTGGAGTGTTAGATGTAACATCAGAATGGTAAAGCCTGATTACAAAGACCAATAGGGACACCTGTAGGACTTCCATAGGAGAGGCAACGCGGGTGGCCCATTGCTCTTAATAGGGCTTAGCTTAATGCCACAAGGAAAGAGAAGCAATGAACAAGAGGCAAGAGTACCTGCGTGCTTTCCCGTAGTTTGCTGTGTCATTGGCTTGTTCCCGATACCTAGCAATATCTCCTTGGCAAATCATACATCGCTGGGCACTGATCAAGGCATATTTTACCTTCAGGAAAAAATGATCAGTTAGTAGTGCACCCGAAAAAACTCTAACTTCAACCCCAAAGGACAAGGATAAGATCAAAGTGACAGAACGGCATTAGTAAGGCACTAGTAGTCCTCAACAAAGTAAAAAGTTTTCAGTCTAAACTTGCCTGGCGAAAAACAGCCAATAATGTGATAATGGAAAAAAATATATTTTTTAAATAAAAAATTATTTTGCAATAATGCAAAAAAATATAATAATAATGTGACGCAAAATTTAATGAGAAAGAACGGCAGAAAAGAGGAGGTCATTCTTATTTCAAGTCCCAGGTAAACAGAAGAAAACATTCTGAAACCTCGAAACCAGGAAACCTAACTCTCTACATAAGAGTTGTGTAATCTTCCATAGGTCTTTGGGACTGTTTTTGGGACCCAAGTTTCTTTATCTGAATATAAAAATGCATCCATACTCCATAGAGTAAGTGGAGAGAGTAAGTGTTAAATACTTCACAAATTATAAAGTGATATACAAATACTAAGACAACTGTTTATTCTGTTATTTTCCTGTCTCACTATAGTCTCTCTCTCCTCAAACTATTAGTATCAGGGCACTGTGTTACTGCACTACATTCACTTTGCAAAACAGTAACAATTCCCTACAACCATAACATAGTTACCCTTTATCAAACACCTACAATACTGCCAAACACTGAGTAGTTCTCTCTCCCTCTCTATACTTATCCTTTCTCAGTTATGGGCTTAGCATCTGTCCCTCCACAAGAAACAACAGAATAGACCCTTCACAATCCCAAGACACGTGTCCAACCAAAAAATCTAAGGAACATCACTTCATAACATATAATTCCACTCCACATAAGAAATTAACACTTCACTAAATAAAGAACAAAGTTTCAAGGAGTAGATACTGTCCCTGAGGAAGGCTCATCCATTAGCTAAATAACGAGCTATTGCACATCAACCTCCTAATACATAGATTGTGCCTCAACAAAGTTCTATACCACTACAAGCCATATCCTTCAGAGTCCTGACTATTCCACACATTCTCTGAATGAACACCAAGAACCCTTTGTAGTAGCTGATAAAGCACCAAGAAAACAGATTATGTTTCCATCCTATAGCACTCTGCTATTTCAATGGGAGAAAAAACCAAATTCCACCAAAGGCTCGCCACTATCCTCTGGATGAAGTCCCAGATGATCTAGCTTCTGTCCACCTCTGCAGCACCCCTTCCCCCCTCTCTCTGCACCTCAGTCAGACTATATTTTTCTCAGTCTCCCTAACACACCATGTTCTTTCCCACTTCAAGACCTGCACATATACTACTTCCTCTTCGTAGAATGTTCTAGCATCTTCCCATACACCTTCACCTGGCTAACAGCTCAGTTCTTCAGCCCCAGCGTCACTGTGACTTCCTCAGTCTTCCATGATCCTCTAACCCCCTTTACCTTATAACCCCACCACGACATCCTTTACCTAAATCACTGCATCTCCAATTACTAATCCACCACCTGTACTCACCCCTAAGCAATCTCTGAGAGCTGGGATCATGGCTTTCTTGTTCCACAAAGAATTATATGTCCTAGAAAGACACGTGGCATGTAGGAGGGTCTCAATAAATACTTGTTGATTAGTATTAGAGTTTGTGCACAGCAACCATCAGGAGTAGAAAGACAAGAGAAGTCTCTGCTCCATAAATCATATGCCTTTCTCTTATGAATCTTTAACCTCTTCCTTTCCCCTGGCCCTTTCCTCTCAATGTATAAATATGCTTAAGTCTTTTCCAGCTTAAAAACAAACTTCTCTTGGGCGCCTGGGTGGCTCAGTTGGTTAAGCGACTGCCTTCAGCTCAGGTCATGATCCCGGAGTCCCCGGATCGAGTCCCACATCGGACTCCCAGCTCCATGGGGAGTCTGCTTCTCCCTCTGACCTTCTCCCCTCTCAGGTTCTCTCTCTCTGTCTCTCAAATAAATAAATAAAATCTTAAAAAAAAAAAAAAAAAAACTTCTCTTGACACTATGTACTCTCTTAACTATCTTCTCTCCTTGCCTTCACAGCCAAGATTCTTAAAAGAATGGTCTATATTACTCCCTTCATTGTCCTGTCCCACATTTCATTCTCTGCAATCTGTCGTCTAGCCTCTCCAACTGAAATTAATTGTGATAAGCTCATCCAATTCAATGGACACTTTTAGTAATCTCAGCAATTCAGTGACTCCTCAGCGCCTGACAATTCTACCCACCACCACCACCTTGAAATTTCATTCCCCACACCCCTCACTCTCTGGCTGACTGGCCAGTATCCCAGGATCCAAACTTCTGCTTCAACGATCACTTATACACTGATGAATTCTGAATCTATAGCACCAGCTTAGCTCTTTCCCCCGAGCTTCAAACAGACCAAAATATTCATTCACTCATTTTCAAGTTCTTCCATTTATGCACAGCCCAAACTGAACTAACCTCTTCCTCCCAGCCCCTCTCCTAGGCCGCAAACTGGGAGATGACCTAGACTCCATATGCCTCCTATCTCATCACTCACACCAAACAGCCAGCAACTCAATTCTATTTCCCTTATATCTTTCCCATTTGTCTCCTCTTTTCCACCTCCACTACCTCTACCTTAGTTCAGGCCCTCAACCTGACTCTCCTACCTCCACTCTTGCCCAAATTCATCCATTTGCCAGTGACTGGTTCTAAGAAGAAATCTATGCTGTCCATTTAGTGAAAATCAAGCCATGGCTCCTCACTGCTTTCAGAATAAAGTCCAAACTTATTGTATGGCATACAAAAGTGTTGAGCTAACCCTTTCTACCTCATTAGCTCTACCTCCTACAGTAGCCCAACTCCACATTATAAAAACCAGCATACTGAACTTCCTACACCTTCCAACAAGGCCTGATTCTCTCTTGCTGTGCCCTGTACTGCCCCTTCCACTCCTAATCAGGTTTCAAGACTTGACAGTCTCTCAGAAGTCTCCCTTGACTCCACCAGTCTGAATCAGGGTCATTTCACTCCATGCCCCTTCCATACTGTATATATAAATTACCATAGTACTTATTACATGATAATTGCTGGCTTAATTGGTCTGTTCCCCCACTGGACTCTATCTTTCATTCTGTATCCTCAACACCTAGCCTATTACCTAGCACATGACATTAAACAAATGCTTACTAAATGGATGATTAAAGATAAAGAAGAGGGCTTACTGTCTTGCGTAATGGCTTGCTGCGAATGGCAAGACCATCCATGTAGTCCTCCAGTTTGAACTTGTAAGTAACCTGCAGCTTCTGAAGCAAACTATCAAAGAAGTCACTACCCTATAAAGACAAAAAATAAGGAAGAGCTGAATTAGACTGTTCTGATCCAATCTACCCACCAGAAACTGGGGCAAGTAACCAGTCCACAGTTCGGCTAATGTTTAGTCATCCCATGTAAAGAGAGGCATTCACCAACTAAACACAAGACAAATTCATAGCATAAGCCCCTCCATGGTTTTAAAAATATGCGTACATGTGTGCGCACACGTGCATGCACACACACACACACACACACACACACACAACATACACACTTTATCTCCCCACAACCACCCACCCCTAAACAAGACATTCAGAAAATTTCCAAGCTCAGAACTAACTCCAATTGCCAATAAGTTATGGTCCCAAAGAAGCAACAGGGAAGGTTAGGCCTAAACCCAAGAAAAGAGCATAAAGTTTTTTGTCAATGTTCTGCTATAAATCATCATTATTTCAGGTGATAAAAACTCATCACAACTACCGATTGCTAAAGCTTTTATCCTGAGGACAAAAAGATGATGGTTTACCTCATCCAAGAGTTCCAAAAGTCTGTTCCGAATCTGCTCAGGGTTCTCAACATTCGGATCCTTGAGAAGCTGCCTGAACTTCTCAATCACCTGATAGAAAGCATTCTTCCACAGGATCTGATCCACATTCTGATTATCAGAGAACTCAATATCTAATAGGATACAGCGCTCATATAGCTGCAGCAGTTCAGCTCTGGAATAAAATACATGCAACTTCTAGCTCCAAATACACCACAGAGGCTAGACCCAAGATCTGAGCTTCTTGCAAATTAAACACCTTCCTTAGCAGGAAATCCAAAATGCCACCAGGTATAGTACTCATGTGACTTTTCATTCTGCACAGCCGAAATGTCATTCTAAAGATGGTTATGTCTAGGAAAGTAGTTTTCCCCCCATATGCCTCCACTAAATTTAACAGCTGAAATAAGATCTTCACCACAAGTTATATGTTGTTCACTTCTTGGCATTCTGGAAAGTCTTTCCTTTTCCATTTCCAGATTCCATGTTCTCTTAAAGTTTTTTTTTTTTTTTCTTAAAGAAAGAGTGGGAAGCATAATCATTTCTAAGACTAGAAATAAAATTTTCTGTTCTTTTTCCAACTGCCCCTTCCTTACAAAAATCAATGTGAAAGGGATTTAACACCCAGTGCCTTGCCAAAGAAGTTTCTGCGTCCCTCAGCCACAGGAGCCTATACACCTCCAGCTTATCCCCACTTCCCTCTAGCCAGGATGGGACACACAGTACCTGAGCTGAGCCATCTTCTCCAGGCCCTCAGGACTGATGCGGTCCCTGGAGAGCAGGTTGCTGAGCTGCAGTTCCTGGTTGTCAGCCACTCGGAGAAGCCTGTGTAGCTCCTGCTGCTGCATGTTCCTCATGTGCTGTTCCATCTCCTCAGGACTCATGGTGCTGGCAGGGAGAGGGCCACAGACATACTGTCCTGATGCAGTTGGGTAGCCTGGGTAGTAAGGCCCAGGGTACACACCATTCGTAGGGCCCACGGGGTACTGCAGAGGGCTGTAGCCCGTATAAGGATACTGAGAGGCAGGGCCTGGTGTCCGGGGGTAATAATAGGGGTTGTCAGAGTTTTGAAACTTATAGTAAGATGCTTGGGCCTGGCGGGAATCACCCCAAGAGGTAGGGCTGACTTCATCATCGGTGTCTAAGAAATGGAGCTGGGGCGTCTGGCTCTTTAGAGCAGGTTTCTGATCAGGATTGTTTGGGTCCCATAATCGTCGAGTGGTGCCTCCTCGGCCCCAACTCCGAGATCCCTTACTACCAGATCCAAATAAAAGCCGAGGTCCCAAAGGTGCAGATTCTGGAGAACCGGCTGAACTGACAGATAGGGTGGTATGGGCAGGCAGAATCAGAATGCCACGTCCACGGCCTCGAAGTTCCTGTTTCAGGTTTTTGGACTCCTGCTTCTCAGAGCCTTTGCCACCACTGCTTAAGCCTTTGTCAGGCTTTATCCTATCCACATCCTCCCTGGATGATCTCACCATGGGGGAATCTTTGTTCATGGTTTCTGCATCAAAGGTGACACGAAGAGTGCCTCGATTTTCTTTCCCATTGCTTTTCTGCTCTCCCTCCCCACGGCCAGACCAGCTTCTTTCTAAATGTTTCTTCCTTTCCGAGCTCCTCCTGGGCCCATCAGGCTCGTCAATTCTGTCCTCATCTAAAGAGTCAGTTGAGGACATAGATACTTGCTTCTTCAGTCGTGGCCTCTCTTTGGCCCGATCCTGTCGGCGGCGGCGACATCCAGTATCAGTGAGGCCAGCCCCCTCGGCACTGTTGTTGCTGCCGGCGGAGCTGGTACTACAGGTGCGGTAGCGGTTCCTTCGTTTGTCTGAGCGGGAGTAGCGCTTTGCTGAACCTGGCTTCCCCTGTGCCAGGTCATCGGTCACTTTCTTTATCCCCTCCCCCTTATCAATCCTCTTTCCTTTTTCTCCCTTTGCACCCCTTACTCTGTCACCATTTAGGCTCTTTTCTGCCTCATCTTTGTCTGGTTTACTCACAACCTCCTCTTTCACATTTCCCCTATACTCATCTTCTTCTACTCTCAGTTGCTCCACCTGGTTGAGAATTTCTTCCTCAGCCACCCTGCTACTTGATTCTTTGGTAAGGGTCTGCAAACGCCTTCCAGGCTGGTAGATCTGCATGTCAGGTTTCTTTGTTCTCTTGATAATTCTTAGACTTCGATCCTCTTGTCCAGAAGTCCTAGGAAAGGACTCCTGTGCCCCAATATTTTCTGGGTCTACAGGACCATTTTGATGTTGGCTATCCAGTTCCCTGCAGACGTCTTTAATGAGCTGGGTACCATTTCCAATAGCAGAGGAATCTCTGTCGTTAACAATTTCATCCTTAAATTCGTCACTCCCAGAAGGTTCCTTGATTTTAGGTTTGTTCCTCAGACGGGAAAGACCAGGCTTATAGATTTCCAGATCTGGACGCCGGTTATCTCTGCGCTGCCTGGGCTCCTTCATGTTTTCTATGATGTTAGAGAGAGTGTTGAGGAGGAACAGATAGAAGAAAATAAAAGGGGAGGGAAGGAAAAAAAAAATGTCATTCTGCTTAAGTAACAGAAAAGCCAAGCAAGAATATCACATCGAAATGCTAAAATTGGCGAACATGGAAAGAAATTTTTGAAGAAGCAGAAATTCTAGTAGGTTTTCAGTATTTGGTTACCAACTGGCAAGGCTAAGAACTTCATTATGTTAGCGCTATCTACACTTGGGTTAGGGAAATAGGAAAAAACAAAAACCAAAAAACAAAAAAACATACTCTCTTGTGTTACCCAAGTCACATCCAAGTGTCCAAGACCCCAAACAACCTTATCATTGCCAGAATAAAAGATGTCTACCTTTCTGGGCATCAGACTATTTTCTGCTATGGAGCCCTTGGATCCATTTTAGTCTTTTCTTCTAGTGCTTCTAACTTTTTTCAAGGGTGGCAAGACCCTTTTTTTTTTTTTTTTTAAGATTTTATTTATTTGAGAGAAAGAACGAGAAAGAGCATGAGAAGGTGGAGGGTCAGAGGGAGAAGCAAACTCCTGCTGAGCAGGGCGCACACCTGATGCGGGACTTGATCGTGGGACTCCAGGATCATGACCTGAGCTGAAGGCAACCAATTGAGCCACCCAGGCACCCTGCCCGTTTTAACATAGTAGTAGTTGGGGGTAAAGGAAAAAAAGAAGGTTATGCACAACAATCCACAGTTCTGGACAAATCTGCGGCTAAAAATGTGCAACTCCAGTCTCTGAACTTGGCCAGGACAATCCTCTTCTTTTAGAATACCAACTGCCCAAACACATACCTCTTGTTGAAGCAAACAGGAAGCAGTTCCTTTCACATTCTTCAACTCCACTCATGCTCACCAACTCTCTAACAGCAGCCAGCAGTCATTCCAAGGAAATACTGCTCATACTATCATCATTAGAATACTGCGACTAACTGCTACTATGATGTGGAATATGAGAAGGAAAAAGTTCCATAAAGGAGCTTTCTCTGGAGGATGATGGAAGTATTGTGACATGCTCTCAAAATACCAAGGACTGCAGTACTTAAAAATAAGGGTACAGGACTTTCGAAACTACTCTCCAGGCTCCCTAAACTTACTGAATGACAAATAAGCAAGTATCTAATTTTTGTATCCGTTATCTTTACCTATTAAGGGGAGAGACTACTACTACATATAGCCATGAAACTTGTCAATGGGAAACCGAAAGGAATTAGTGAGATTATAGAGTACTCAAAACAGAATGCTTTATAAAATCCTAGTATTGTTCCATAAACAATACAAACAAGCCCATTACAGAAACAAATATCCTCCAGCATTTAACGCATAGGTTTAACAAAACAGAAAAAAGCAAAAACCCCTGAAGTTTAAGATAGTGCTGCAGTATTTTCAAAAGCTTAAAAGACTATTTCATCAAGTATGAATAAAAGTAAAGCAGCTTACCTCCAGAATAACTGACCCTCAGGAGGCTTTGTAATTTAGGTGAGAGGTGGGGAGGAGGAATGAGAAAAGCTACCGCTACTACTCAAGCAGAGGGAGAAAACACCCTGAATAATCTCATTCAAATGGCCAATGAATATCATTTTCACAGACTCTGGCCACAAGCCTGCAGAAGCACAACTACCATTCTACACAACTCCACCACCTTTGTTAAAAAGGACAGATGAGATACTAGAATCTTCCTTGGAGCTTTCCTGGTGTGGATGGAGACTTTAATTTGCAAGATGAACAGTCTCTCTGATAAAAACTGCTCCCACACATGCCAAAGGCAAACCAGAGTAGAGTCGGCTCTCTACCAGAGGTCCTGGATCCCTCCTTCAGAACCCTGCCTTGGGGGAAAAAGTTCAGCAAGGAAGTCCCAAGCTGTTCAATCTTTCTTCTCGATTTCCTCAGTTCCTTCTCTCCAACTCTAAAGAGGTGACAGGGAAGGCATGCGGATAATTCCTCTGGGAACGATACATCCCAGGGCCTCCCCCAGACCCCAGCACCCACTTCTCATCGCTTCTCCTGACTGGGAATCCACACACTGATCTGAGAAGGTTGGGGCAATGGGGAACAGTCACCTTCGCGGTGCGAAAGGGGGCGGAGGCAGGAACTCGGGTCGGGCTCTCCGGAGGGGGCCGGGGCTGGCCGAGCTCGATCCTTCACTGGCCCTCTGGCTGGTGGGGCGGCCAGGGGACCGCCCTCGGCCCCCGCCCCCACTGCTGGGGGAAGGGGCGGGGGCTCAGAAGCGCCGCGGACTGAGCAGGGAGGAGGCAGAGGAGGGGAGGGAGGCGGGGCGGGCAGGCCCAGCCCAGGAGCTGGGCGGCGCGACTCACCTCTGCTCCCGGCCTGCGGAGCCAGAGCGGCCAGGATCCCTCGCAGCTCCGACGCGGAGATCCGGACACGCTCCAACCCCTCCGCCATCTTCGCGGCTGCTGCTACAGCTGCAGCCACTCCGCCACCGCCGCGCGCAGCCAGGAAACCACGACGGACGGGCGGCGCGCGCGCTTACCCACCTCCCACCCGTGTCCCCGCCCCCTCCCGCCTTCCTCCCCTAACGACGGTGGCCGCACTGGGAGGAAAAGCTCTAAACGCAAGTTCAGCAGCTCCAGAGAGCTGGGGAGGCGGGCACTGCGCGTGCGCAGAGGTGTGGTCGGGAAGGTGAGCGGAGGCTGGAGTTGGGAACGCTGCGCCTGTGAGGTGAGGAGAGACCAGGCCAATCCAGGCCAGGCGACGCGGGCGTTCGTGGCGGTGGCTGCTGTTGCTGCTGTGGTGGCCATCGAGGACACTGGTGCTGGTCTGGGGCTCGGGCTGACGGAGACACCCCACAATCCGGCCGCCTCCAATCATCTTAGGCCAGGGTCTCCTTCTACAGGCCTGGACTAGCGCCCCAGGCTGTTACTTGAGGACCTTAAAGGTCTTCTAAGAGCAGTTATTCCGCCCCCCCCCCCCCGCCTTTTTTTAGATGAGGAAACAATCCTAGAGAAGCGTAGCAAATTGCCCAGGGTGACACAGTGGGTAAGTATCAGAGTATATCAGTCTTTTTCTTTACGGCGGACTACATCCCCCAAACCCCTGACTTACCCCGTCCTCGGCCCCGACTTTTCTTTAAAAAAAAAAAAATATGGTATAGTTGGCTCTTGCTGCGGGAAGGTTGTGTGGAAGTGAATCAAGAGGTATTGTAAGTCAAAAAAAAAAAAGAGGTTTTGTAAGTCGATTTGGGAAGTTCTGTATCATTGTGGATTCTTGAAAAATTACTTGACTTCCCTGGATCTGTGGTGGTGGTTTTGTTTTTTCCATCTTTAAAATGTAACTAGATCAGAAGACTGCTATTTTAATTTCTCGTTCCTGAACCCCTGTTCAGAACTGTGGTGAAACTCCCTCTACCGAGGCTGCTTTCCTCCTGTTCCTCTTTACCAATCCCATACAGTCTATTGGACCTCTACACCATCAAATAGTTACCAATAATTTTCCTTAGACTGGATCTAAAAGATTTGAACAGTCTCTGACAGAACTCATTCAGTCCCTATTATGTGACACACATTTGGCCACCAGAAGGCTAAGCAGATGGAGAAAGTCAATAGGTATGTGAAAAGATTCAGTGTTTCAAAAGGAGATTAATTTGAGTGGTCAGAGTAAATGGCAATATTTAAAACATGAACAAAATAGAGATATTAAATATTATTTAATTTAATATTTATTGTATTGTGTGTTATATATTATATTAATTTAATATTATATTAATATTATATGGCCTAAATATTAAATATTAAAAACTATAATTCTTTTTTTAAAAATATATTTGAGAGAGAGAGAGCAGGAGCGGGAGGAGGTGCAGAGGGAGAAGCAGACTCCCCCCTGAGCAGGGACCCAGATGAGGGGCTGGATGGCAGGACCTTGGGATCATGACCTGAGCCAAAGGCAGATGGTCAACCAACTGAGCCACCCATGCACCCCAAAATTAACATGTCTTAACGTTGAAGTTAAGACATTGCATAATTTTTTTTTTCAAAAGATGGAAAAATAATATGAACAAAATTCTTAGGAAAAACATGATTGCCAAATTAATGCAACAGTCTCTGTACTGCCGATGAGATATGTCAAAAGTTTAACCAGCTCAAGAGAATCTACCAGAACTCAGAGGAAAGAATATAACGTAAAATTATGAGAGACAAGAATAGAGGACATGGAGAATGGATCCAGGAAATTAATAATAAAATATAAGTTCCAGAAGGTGATAACAGAACTGACTGAGGGGAAGCAGGAATCAAAGAAATAATAGAAGAAAATTTACTAAGTTGATGGGAAAATTTTAAATTTAAGACTTAAATTTAGGGCGCCTGGGTGGCTCAGTTGGTTAAGCGACTGCCTTTGGCTCAGGTCATGATCCTGGAGTCCCAGGATCGAGTCCCATATCAGACTCCCGGCTCTGCGGGAAGTCTGCTTCTCCCTCTGACCTTCTCCTCTCTCATTCTCAGTCTCTGTCTCTAATAAAAAAAAAAAAAAAAAACAAACTTAAATTTAGCCCTCAGATTTAAAGGTTCATGAAATAACAAGGTAAAAATAAATGAACAGTCATATTTAGACCTGTATTACAATGAAAGCTTCTGAGTTTAAAGAATTAAAATGTGTTTGACATGAAACAGTCAAGATATATAATTAAAAAAAAAAAATTTAAGCCAATTGCAGAACAATATATAGATGGTTCTATTTGAATACAGCAAAAAACCCATTTATTGTATATGTAAGTTTCTGTATAAATACATCCAAAAAAGGTATGCAAGAAAACATACTAAACTTTTTAAAGTGTTTATCTTTGTAGAAGAGACTAGATTTAAGGGTTAGAGAGTGAAAGTTCTTTATATTTATGTAATGTTTTAAATTCTTACAGTAGGAATTTGGTCACATGGGTAATCCAAAAAATAACAAGTTTGGATAGTGGAGAAGGGAGGAATTCAAATTCTTTTTTTTTTTTTTTAAGATTTTATTTATACATTGGAGAGAGTGAGAAAGAGCATAAGCGGAGATGGGGGGTTGCTGGGAAAGAGAAAAGCAGACTCACTGCTGAGCAGAGAGCTGGATGCAGGGCTCCATCCCACATGACCCAAGCCCAAGGCAGCTGCTCAACCGGCTGAACCACTCAGGTGCCCCGGGAGGAATTCGTTTCCAAAAACAAAAATTGTGCAGGTCATGTTTGCTGAGCCAGAGTAGTAAAACTAGAAATGAATAATCACAAATTAAGCAAAATCTAGCTACTTGGAAATTTTTTTTAACAAATTTTATTTTTTTTTTAAGATTTTATTTATTTATTTGAGAGAGAGAGCACGAGAGGGGACGGGATCAGAGGGAGAAGTGAACTCCCTGCCGAGCAGGGATCCCTATCCCTGACTCCATCCCAGGACTCCAGGATCATGACCTGAGCCAAAGGCAGTCGCTTAACCAACTGAGCTACTCAGGTGCCTAATCATAAATTTTAAATAACTCCTAGGTCAAAAAAGCAAACTAAGCTAAGACTGTGGATTCTTTAAAAATTAAAATTGAGGCACATAGGTGGCTCAGTCAGTTGGGCATCTGCCTTTGGCTTGGGTCATGATCCCAGAGTCCTGGGATTGAGCCCCACATCAGGTTCCCTGCTCAGTGGGGAGTCTGCTTCTCTCTCTGACCCTCCCCCCTCTCGTAGTCTCTCACTCTCTCTCAAATAAATAAAATCTTAAAAAAATAATAAAATTAATGAAAATATTGCATAGCAAAACCTATGGCATATCATTAAAACAATACTCAGAGGAAAATTAATAGCCTAAGTGCTTTTACTATTAATTTTAAAAGAAAGCGATCCAGTGATAGCACTTCTGGGAATTTACTCCCAAAATACAAAAACACTAATTCAAAAGGGATACATGCACCTTTGTTTTTATTGCATCAGTATTTACAATAGCCAAATAATGGAAGCAGCCCAAGTGTCCATCAACAGATGAATGGATACAGAAGATGTGGTAGATATATACAATAGAATATTATCCAACATAAAAGAATGAAATTTTGCCATTTGCAATAACATGAATGGAGCTAGAGAGTATAAGGCTAAATGAAATAAGTCTGTTTGAGAAGACAAATAACATGATTTCACTCATGTGGGATTTAAGAAACAAATGAAGAAAAAAGACAAACCAAGGAAAAGACCCTTAACTGTAGAGAACTGATAGTTACCAGAGGGGAAGTTGGTAGGGGGATGGGTAAATAGGTGAAGGGGATTTAAGAGTACACTTATCCTGATTAGCACTGAGCAATGTATAGAATTGTTGAATCACTATATTGTATGCCTGAAACTAATATAACATTGTATATTAATTATACTGGAATTAAAATTTTAAACTTAACTTAAAAATAAATTTTTAAAATAAAAAAAACCTTAAAAGTTTTTTAAAGAATGAAAATTAATAACGGGACATCTGGGTGGCTCACTCGGTTAAGCATCCAGCTCTTGGTTTGGGCTAGGGCAATGATCTCGCAGTGGTGGAATTGAGCCCCACATCAGGCTCCGCAATCAGTGCAGGGTCCGCTTCAGATTCTTTCTACCTCTCCCTCTGCCCCTTCCCCAACTGCACACTCTCTCTATAAAATGAATAAGTAAAATCTTCTTAAAAAATGAAAGTTAAGGGCTTCCTGGGTGGCTCAGTGGTTTAAAGCCTCTGCCCTCAGCTCGGGTCATGATCTCAGGGTCCTGGGATCGAGCCCCATTTCGGGCTCTCTGCTCAGCAGGGAGCCTGCTTCCTCCTCTCTCTCTGCCTGCCTCTCTGTCTACTTGTGATCTCTCTCTCTGTGTCAAATAAATAAATAAAATCTTAAAAAAAAATGAAAGTTAATAAGAACTATTAAACAAGAGAGAAAATAGAATAAGGATAAAATCAGAAATTAATAAAAGAAAAAGAATAGCACTTGATAAATTGAAAAGCTTTTTCAGAAATAGACATTAAAAATAGACACATTTCTGGCAAAGAAAAAAAGACATATTTTTTCTCCTGTTATCCTCTTAGATGTCTCATAAGTAATGCAAACTTATCTCATGAAATCTCTGATTTTCCCTTGAAATACTTGTTTCTTCAGCAGTCATATCTCAATTAATTATGCCATCATCTAAGTCAAAACCCAGGAGTTACCCTTATCCTCCACCTCCCTCACTCTCCACATTTAATCCAATATCAGAATATGTGCCTTCTGTCTCTGTAGTGGACAGCTATGGTATTCATTATCTCAACATTCTCATCTTTTCTGTCGAAAACTGCCATTCTCAATCAGAAGTACCTTTTCTTTTTCTTTCATTTTCTTCTTCTTCTCACTTTTGTTTGCTCTTTTTCCCTCAGGTACAGAGGTTTGAGACAGTCATATGATTTGGTTCACCCTTTCATCAAAAAGTCCTTTCTCATTTTATCTTTTATTCTTTCATTCCAGTTATTCATGTTTCTTCCCTTCTTAGGTAGCCTCTTTAATTGTGTTTAATATATGTCTTTGGGTATACATGTATCTTTGAATAATATATTGTATCATTTTATGTATGTGTTTTAAATGTACATAATTGATACTGTGTTATAAAAATCATTGTTTCTTTTTCATGTTTCTGTAAATACTTGTGACTGTTGCATAGTATTGTCAAATGACTTCACACCCTTGGCCACTGGTCCCGGGCCAAGATGTGCCAATCAGAATCCTTATCCAGAATTTTTGAACTGAAACTAAGAAAAAAAATCCCTTTCCAGTGTGGAAGCCATAAAATGTAAAACAGGAGCTGTCAGCAGCCAAATGTCCTGCCATGTGGAACCAGCTGGTCTGCAATGAAAAAGAATGAAGCCAACATGCAAAAAACAGCAGAGGTGAGAAACAATGAGAAAGTCCTGGAAAAATCTCAAGTCTCTGGTTCCAGTTGTTCCTGAAATTTCATATTCCTGCCCTTCCCATGGTTCAACTCTTCTTGGATTCCATGAACCAGTAAATCTTATTACCTCCATCTTGTGCCTAAG
Organism: Nasua narica; assembly: GCA_028533885.1. NCBI lineage: Eukaryota > Metazoa > Chordata > Mammalia > Carnivora > Procyonidae > Nasua > Nasua narica. Next base: position 39,741,173 of record CM052804.1, read on the forward strand.
CCAGTTCATATTGGGATTCTGTGACTTGCAACCAAGAGGCTAATTATAATCTCCAAAATGTATCTTCTGTGTGTGTGTGTGTGTGTGTGGTTTTTTCTTAATCGTGGTAAAGTCCATATAACATGAAATATACCATCGTAACCATTTTTTAAGTGTACAGTTCAGTAGTGTTAAGTGCATTGACATTGTTGTACAAGTAATCTCCAAAACTCCTTTTATCTTGGAAAACTGAAACTATACAACTTCCCACCATTCTCCCCACCTCCAGCTTCTGGCAACCACCATTTTAGTTTCTGTCTATGCATCTGACTACTCTAGGTACCTCACATAAGTGTAATAATACAGTGGTTGTTTCTTTGTGACCGGCTTATTTCACTTAGCCTAATATCCCCAAGATTCATCCATGTAGCCTGTCAGAATTTCCTTCCTTTTTAAGCTGAATGATATTCCATTGTATGTATATACCACATTTTGTTTATCCATTCATCTGTTGATAGATACTTGGGTTGTTCCCACCTTTTGGCTATTACGAATAATGCTGCTGTTAACATAGGTGTACAAATATATCTTTGAAACACTTTTTGAATTCTTTTGCGTGAATACCCAGAAGCGGAATTGTTGGATTGTAAGGAATTCTATGTTTAATTCTTTGAGGAACTACCGTACTGTTCATAGCAGCTGCACCATTTTCTATTTCCACCAACAGTACACAAAAACTCCAGTGTCTCCACATCCTGGCCAACACTTGCTTCCTAAATAGTAGTCATCCTAATAGGTGTAAGGTGGTACCTCATTGTGGTTTTCATTTTAATTTCCCTAGTGATTAGTGATGTTGAGCATCTTTTCATGTTCTTGTGCCCATTTGTATATCTTTTTTAGAGAAATGTCCATTCAAGTCCTTTGCCCGTTTTTAAATGAGATTTGTTTTCCATAATGTATATTGATTATTTTTTCTACCCTCACTTTGACCATCCAAGCACCTGTGGATTTTCATGTAGACAGTACTTCTCAAATGGACTCCCTGATTCGAATGTTATTTCTTTCCTTTTCATTCAGCACAATGTAGCCAGAGTGATTTTCTGAAAATGCAAAGTCTAACATGTCACTTTCCGCTCAGAATTGTCCAATGGTATTCCATTGTCCTTCAGAAAAAAAAATCTATGAATCATGGTCCCTTATGATGTAGACCCTACCAATTTCACTCTTTCTCTTTGATCACTATTTTGGCCTTCTTTTAGTTTCTGGAATATGCCATGTTCCTTTCCTCTAAAGCCTTCACGTATATTCCCTCCAGCTGATGCACTTTTCCATCTACTCATTCACCTTATGGGTCATAAATTTCACTTCTCCACAGAGGGCTTTCTTTAACCTCCTTCCTTGATCTAAATATCCTTCCATTATAGTATCCTAACATACTTCCCTGATATCACCTATCAATATTTGTAAATACATATTTTTGGATTATTTATTATACATCTCTCCACTAGATTATAAGACTTAAGAGCAGGGACAAATCTATTTTTCTAACACTGTATCCCAGGATCAAATAATATCTGACACATAGAGGTGCTCAATATTTGTTGATTGAATAAATAAATGAAATATAGAAAGCTTAGAAATATTAATGGATTCAACTTTATGCTAATACATTTGAAATTTTAAATTAGATGATTTCCCCAAAAAGTTAAATATTAATTACCAAAATTAATTGAGGAGGAAGTAGCAAATCCAGATAAATCAATTAGCTGTGAAGTCACTGAAAAAGTTAGCAGAGGTATACTTACAAGGTAAAGACAAATCATCTTTGGGGCGCCTGGGTGTCTCAGTGGGTTAAAGTCTCTGCCTTCGATTCAGGTCATGATTTCAGGGTCTTGGGATCCAGCCCCGGCATTGGGCTCTCTGCTCAGCAGGGAGCTTGCTTCCCCGCCACTCTCTGCCTGCCTCTGACTACTTGTGATCTCTGTCAAATAAATAAATAAAATCTTAAAAAAAAAAAAAAGAAATCATCTTTATTTTTTTAAAGATTTTATTTATTTACTTGACAGAGACACAGAAAGAGAGAAAATACAAGCAGGGGGAGTGGGAGAGGGAGAAACAGGCTTCCTGCCAAGCAGGGAGCCCAATCCCAAAACCCTGGCATCATGACCCTAGCCAAAGACAGACGCTTAATGACTGAGCCACCCAGGCGCCCCAACAAATCATCTTTACTTGCAGATAGTGTGATTGTTTGGAGGGTGAACTTAAAACTATTGGGTCTAACAAGGTAATCCACTTAAGTATCCTATTACATGTTAAATATATAAAAATTACTTCTTATATATATATCATCAGTAAGCAATTTAAATACCTAATTGAAAATACCTTATCTGGGGGCGCCTGGGTGGCTCAGTGGGTTAAAGCCTCTGCCTTCCGCTCAGGACATGATCTCAGGGCCCTGGGATCAAGCCCTGCATGGGACTCTGCTCAGCAGGGAGCCTGCTTCCCCCTTTCTCTCTGCCTGCCTCTCTGCCTACTTGTAATCTCTCTGTCAAATAAATAAAATTAAAAAAAAAAAAAACTTATCTTGGGAGACCTGGGTGGCTCAGTCCATTGGATGGCTGCCTTCAATTCAGGTAGTGATCCCAGGATCCTGGGATCAAATCTTGCATGGAGCCCTGCATCAGGCTCCTTGCTCAGCAGGGAACTGGCTTCTCCCTCTGCCCCTCCCCCTGCTCGTGTGCACGCTCTCTCTCTCTCTGACAAATAAATAAAATCTTTAAAAATATATACCTTATCACAAAAGCAACAAAAATACGTTGTACTTAGGCGTAAATTTAATCAGATCTCCACAGGACTGACTTACATAATGAAAATCTTGAGAAACCTAAAACAAAAAGATTTTACTAAATTGAAAGACACCCATGTTCATGAATGGGAAGGCTCAGTATTTTTAAATATCAATTATGCCCCCAATTGATTTGTATATCTTAAACTGGCAACCTTGATAAAAGGTTTTGAAAGTTCATTTGAAAGAATTGATGTGTGAGAAAAGCCAATCCATTTTAGGGTAATCATGGCAGAATGTATTAATGTATTAATACATACACTGTAGTGAACAACTGGAGAAGGAATTGGCAGTCTGATTAGTGGAATAAAATACAAAGTCGAGAAAGGTCCCAAGCGTTAACAGAAATTTAATTTTTTATAAACATAGCATTTCAGAAAAAAATAGATGATTTGGTCAGAAGGGGTATGTTAAAGATTCACAAATGAATGTGGCCCATATACAGCAAAAAAATGTTTAATCACTAGTAAAGAAATATATATTCAAACTACAAGACATATTAAATTGACAGATCGAAAATGATACAGCAGAGTGAAGGGAAAAGGGCACTCCTTTAGAAACTGCTGTTTGGAGTGTAAAGTGAAAATCTACAACTCTGGAATTCAGTTTGGCAGTGGGTATCAAATGTCTTAGAAGTGTACATACTTTTTGATGCAAAATACCCTTTGGCAGAATCTTCCCACAAAGATCTTGCAATATATCTGTTCATTACACTATTATAAACAAAAAAATTATAGAAAAAAATATTGTCTGAAAAAAAGCAAGTTACCAAACCTGTCAAAAAGTTTTGTTTGTGGGGGCGCCTGGGTGGCTCAATTGGTTGGGCGACTGCCTTCGGCTCAGGTCATGATCCTGGAGTCCCGGGATCGAGTCCCATATCGGACTCCCGGCTCTGCGGGAAGTCTGCTTCTCCCTCTGACCTTCTCCCCTCTCATTCTCAGTCTCTCTCTCTCTAATAAATAAATAAATAAATCTTTAAAAAAAAAAAAGTTTTGTCTGTGGATGTATGTGGGCCAGGAAAGGTAAGTCCTAGAACTTAGACCACAGTTGTCTTTGGGGAGGAAATAGATCAAATTATTATTTTTTTTTAATTGAACAGGCACTGCTTTTGTTTGTTCATAAGGAAGAATAAAGGGAAATTTCATGTTTAAATGCTACATTAAAGATAGTGAAAAACGGGCACCTGGGTGGCTCAGTGGGTTAAAGCCTCTGCCTTCCGCTCAGGTCAAAGGAGGAAGTAGCAAATCCAGATAAAGCAATTAGCTGTGAAGTCACTAAAAAAGTTACCAGAGGTATACTTATAAGGTAAAGACAAATCATCTTTAAGGCGCCTGGGTGGCTCAGTGGGCTAAGCCTCTGCTTTTGGCTCAGGTCCTGGTCTCAGGATTCTGGGATCAAGCCCTGCATCAGGCTCTCTGCTCAGTGGGGAGCCTGCTTCCCTCTCTCTCTCTGCCTACTAGTAATCTCTCTGTCAAATAAATAGATAAAATCTCAGAAAAAAAAAGTGAAAAACAGAAGCTCAAGTTATTGAAAATTAAAATTACAGAAACTTTGAAGAAATTGAGCCAATTGGAATAGGAGTAAACAAAATGTTATCTATGATTTTAGCTGTCATATATTAGTATACTGAAGAAACAGGAGACAGAAAATGAACATAATTAGGGTTAGGGTGACAGGATTGCAAGCAATTTTCCTCTTCTTAAATATATTTTTTTTAAGACTTTATTTGAGAGAGAGAGACACAGCGAGAGAGGGAACACAAGCAGGGGTGTGGGGGAGGGAGAAGCAGGCTTGCCGCCAAATAGGGAGCCTGATGCAGGTCTTGGTCCCAGGACCCTGGGATCATGACCTGAGCCAAAGGCAACTGCCAAACGACTGAGCCACCAATTTTGCTGTGAACCTTAAATTGTTCTAAAAAATGTTTTTTAAAAAGGGGGCGGGGGGACAAATATATGTATTGTGTCCCAAATATATATATATATATATATGTATTTTAAAGATTTTATTTATTTATTTGAGATAGAGAGGGAGAGAGAGAAAGCATGAGAGGGGAGAAGGTCAGTGGGAGAAGCGGACTCCCCACAGAGCCGGGAGCCGGATATGGTACTCGATTCCAGGTCTCCAGGATCATGACCTGAGCCGAAGGCAGTTGCCCAACCGAGCCACCCAGGCGCCCCCAAATATATATATATTTGAAGATTTTATTTGACAGAGAGAGAGAGAGATCACAAGCAGACAGGCAGGCAGAGAAAGGGGGAAGCAGTCTCCCTGCTGAGCAGAGAGCCCGATGCCGGCCTTGATCTCAGGACCCTGAGATCATGACCTGAGCTGAAGGCAGAGGCTTTAACCCACTGAGCCACCCAGACCCCCTCAAATAACTTTTTTAAATAAAAATTTTTAACAGATTTCGAACCCAGTTCATTCAAGCTTCATAACAATGATGAAAAAGTAGAGACCAGTGACAGTGCTTGGATGGTAAGGGATGGATGGTATGGGTAAGGGGTAAGCTTTAAGCTTTTCCTATAAAGCTTCACCAGAAAAAAAAAAAAAAATTACTGAGAAATGCAGCTTCAAGACCACATTCCCTTCTATACAGAGATTCTGGAGCCCCAGTACTGAAGACCATTCCATTAACAGACCCCAGGTGTATTTTCCTGTTGTACATTTTCCTCCCCCGCCCCCTTTTTAAATTATTTTTTAAATTATTTTTTAGGGATGCCTGGGTGGCTCAGTTGGTTAAGCAGCTGCCTTCGGCTCAGGTTGTGATCCCAGCGTCCTGGGATCGAGTCCCACATCGGGCTCCTTGCTCGGCGGGGAGCCTGCTCCTCTCTCTGCCTCTCTGCCTGCTTGTGTTCTCTGTTAAAATAAATAAAATAAAATCTTTTAAAAAAATTATTTTTTAATTTTTTTTTAAGATTTTATTTGTTTGACACAGAGAGAGAGATCACAAGTAGGCAGAGGCCAACAAAGAGAGAGGGGAAAGAGAGAGCCCAATGTGGGGCTCGATCCCAAGAGAGAGAGATCCCAAAGAGAGAGCCCAATGTGGGGCTTGAGATCATGACCTGAGCCGAAGGCAGAGGCTTTAACCCACTGAGCCATCCAGGTGCCCCCCCTGCTCCCCCTTTTTAAAAAATATTTTTTAGAACAATTTTAAGGTTCACAGCAAAATTGATGGCTAGTTGAAGAGACTTCCCATATATCCTATACCCCCACAAAAGCAGAGCCTCCCCCATTATCAACATCCCCCACCAGAATTGGATTGTTTCAATTGAACCTGCATTATGCATCATTAGCAAAGTCCATGGTTTACATTATGGTTCAATCTTGTACGATTCTGTGGGTCTGTTAGCCATTTTCAAAATCTTTTCATTAAACATATTGTCTTGGGCATTGCTTTGATCCCTTGTTTATTCCTGGGTTTCAGAACCATGTGTGCTCAGTACTGCATCTCCTTTGCTGATGTTGAAAAAGCTCATGTCAACATTCAAGATTTTATTCACCTCACACCAGTCCTAACAAGTTTCATTTTGAATCAAGTAACAGGGCGCAATCTTTTCTTCAAATGTGAACTCTTCCAGAAAACTGGATCTTTTAAGGTAATAATGCCTTTTGGTAATGTATCATGTATCTTCTCAAATCCCTTTCCCATACACATTTATTTGATCCTCCTGACCACCCAGTGAGGTAGGTAGAACTATTTTTATAGCTGAAGAAAGGGTTGAGGAAATTTTCCTTTGAACAAGTGCTGGTTACATAGCATTATGGTGTTGGTAAGCCACTTCTACATAATCTCAAAACTTCTTAAAATTGGGGTGATAATTTACTGTCCACACTAGGACATGTTTGAGAATGAAAGGTGCAACTTGTGATTAAGCTCAGACAGTAGACATTAACCTCAATTATTGCAAGGCAACATGGGCAAGTGTGATCACCCTGTATACAACCAAGTTGTGTCAAGTTGCTATTCATTGATACCTTATTATGAATATGAAAGATCTAAATCTAGCTAACCCCTTATTCTAGGAGATATATCAGAGCCTTTCTTTGCATAAAGATAGACTTCTGGGGGTGCCTCGCTGGCTGTCAGAAAAGCATGCAACTCTTGATTTTGGGGTTGTGAGTTCGAGTCCCACATTGGGTGTAGAGATTACTTACATAGATACTTGAAAAGATAAAAGACTTCTGTGTTGATTTTCTGCAGTAATTTCTGTTAGTTGAGTTTTAAAATCCTTTCAGGTATAAATCTGAAAGTTGCATTTAGCACTATTAGTACTAATATTAGCTAAGTATTAGTACCTGAGAGGTACTAATACCTAAGTGGTAGTTTTTAGGACTACATTTCCTCACCCATTAATGAGAACTTTTTTTTTTTAAAGATTTTATTTGCAGGCGCCTGGGTGGCGCAGTTGGTTGAGCAACTGCCTTCGGCTCGGGTCATGATCCCGGAGTCCCAGGATCGAGTCCCACGTCAGGCTCTCAGCTCCATGGGGAGTCTGCATCTCACTCTGACCTTTTCCCTCCTCATGCTCTCTCTCACTCTCTCTTTCCTAATAAATAAATAAAATCTTAAAAAAAAAAGATTTTATTTGAGAGAGAGAGAGAGAGTGGGAGCACGAGCAGGGGGAGCTGCAGGCAGAGGAAGTAGACTCCCCACTGAGCAAGGAGCCTGATGTGGGGCTAGATCCCAGGACCCTGGGATCATGACTTGAGCTGAAGGGAGACACTTAACTGACTGAGCCACCCAGGCATCCCTAATGAGAACTTTTACGTTAAACACTCCATTCTCTTTTGCCCTTTGCTTCTGCCATGGTTTATTTTTCATTCATCACACACCAAATACTTATTTTCACTAACTATACTAGGCGTATACACACACACGTATATACACAGTAGATCTTGTACTATTATTCACACTTGCAAGGGAAGACAGTCTAGTCAACAAACAGGTTAATGACAAGTAACTTGAGAGAGAAAAATAAAATACGATAGAATGAAATGCCTAATCTTGCACAGGAGATCAAGGAAGTTGACCAAGGAAGTTTGGAATGTTTGATCCAAATTTTATAGGATGAGTACTTTTAGCCAGATCAGGGAGTGAAGTTAAAGAACTGTATGTAGGTGTACCAGGATGCTGAGAAGTACAGGGGTGTGAGCTAACCGGTAGGAGGGAAACTGGAAGTAATTTAGGATGGCTACAACAGTGACAGAAGCAGCAAATATGTTTTAGAAAGACCACAACTTGTAAGGAATTTGTACTTACAAAATAGGCATTCGGTAAAAATAACATTTTTAAAAGGTCACTTTCATTATCTAGTAGAAATATTAGAGAATGATCCCTGGGGCAGGATCAGTTGAGGTTTGATAACATGCAAGTTGAGAAATTGGGCTTCACCAAGGTAGTGGCAAAGACACGACATATTTCAGAGGTACAATCAGTAAGATTTTGTGATAGAATGGATGTGCAGTGTTAGGAAGAGAAAATCTAGGAAAGCTCCTTGGTGTTTTGAAAAGAAGCTTTGAAGTCAAATACATGGTTTCACCATCCCTTTTCCAGATTCGTGGTGCCCTTAATGCAATCAAGGGCTTGACTCCTGCCACCTCAGAAGAGAAGCCCAAAGCTGTGGTTACTCATAGCAGTGGAAACCATGGCCAGGCTCTCGCCTATGCTGCTAAATTGGAAGGTACTTGACTAACTTCTCAAGGTACTGTGTAGGATCAAAGAAGAGTGGAAAAGTATTCTTACTCAGTGAGATTGGTGATTACTGTGGGAAGGTTATTTCCAGGTTCCTATCTCATTACAAGCAAATTGAACCTAAGTTTCTATCCTGTATCTCCTTATTTGTGCTAACAGCATGCTTCTCCCTCCCAGGGATTCCTGCTTATATTGTGGTGCCCCAAACAGCTCCCAATTGTAAAAAATTGGCAATACAAGCCTATGGAGCCTCCATAGTGTACAGTGAACAGAGTGATGAGGTAAGGAAGACAGCAGTGTTCAGTGTCACCTTAACAACTTTCACCATCAAATGAAACTTCTTTTCTTAGCCTACTGGCTGTTTCTTCTATCCTGCGTTTCCTCTTCACCTTTCAATGTTAGCATGCCCAACCTTTTCTCTAATGATCTCATCTGAGTATAGGTAATCTCATATTTTAAAATATCACCTATGTACTGGGGTGCCTGGGTGGCTCAGTCAGTTGGGTGACCAACTCTTGGTTTCGGCTCAGGTCATGGTCTCAGGGTTGTGGGATTGAGCCCTGTGTGGGGCTCTGTACTTGGGAGAGTCTGCTTTGCTCTCTCCCTCTGCCCCTCCCCCTGCTCTATCTCTCAAATAAATAAAATTTTTAAAAAATATATGAAAAGGGGCACCTGGGAGGCTCAGTCAAGTATCTGCTTTCAGCTCAGGTCATGGTCCCAGGGTCCTAGGATTGAGCCCCTTATTGGGCTCCCTGCTTGGCAGGGAGCCTGCTTCTTCCTCTCCCACTTCCTCCTGCTTGTGTTCCCTGTCTTGCTGTGTCTCTCTCTGTCAAATAAATAAAATCTTAAATATATATTATATATATGAAAAAAAATGTCTGTTTTCTAACTCCAGTACTGACCTTTGCCCTTAACCCAGATTTGTATGTCCCATGATTACTGATGGTATTCCCACTTGGAATGCCATAATAGGGATCTCAAACTTACCATGTCTAAAACCAAACTCCTGATCTTCCTCCCCGGTGCTGCTCCTCTCCCAGTCTTCCCCATCTTAGTAAATGGCAACTTTTATCCTTCTAGTTGTTCAAAATAAGTGAAGTGACCTTTGAAATTCTCCCACACCCTACACCCAAATCTTAGTCCTACTTTCAAATCCTTTCCATTACCCAGGGCACCTGGCTGGCTCAGCTGGAAGAGTATGCAACTCAATCTCAGGGTTGTTGAGTTCAGGCCCCATGTTGGATGTAAATAACTTAAAAATAAATAAACTTTAAACAAATAAGCAAATAAATAAACTTAAAAAAAAATCATTTCTAGGGACGCCTGGGTGGCTCAGTTGGTTAAGCAGCTGCCTTTGGCTCAGGTCATGATCCCAGCGTCTTGGGATCGAGTCCCGCATTGGGCTCCTTGCTCCGCAGGGAGCCTGCTCCTCTCTCTGCCTCTGCCTGCCTCTCTGCCTGCTTGTGTTCTCTCTCTGTTAAATAAATGGATAAAATCTTAAAAAAAAAATCATTTCTATTATCCAACTACTTCTAACAGCCTTTATCATTAATGCCCTGATTCAAATGACATCAGTTTTCACCTAGATACAGTAGCCTACGTGTTATCCCTCCTTCACCCTTGCCCAACTAGTCTGTTTTCTAACAAACAACCAGAACTATTCATTTAGTTAAGTTAAAACTTGTCTTGTTAGCTGAAAATCCTCCAGTTGTTTCCCATCTTACACACAGTGGTGACCAAAATTCTTGCAATCATTTAAGGCCTGGATGAATTGGCCCATTTCAACCTTTCTGACATCACCTCCCACTATTACTGTCCCACCAAACATTCCGCACCAACCATACTAACTTAGCCTTTTCTGAGACAAGTCAAGCACTCCTACTTTGTGGTCTTTGCACTTGCTATTTTTCTCCCCCTAGAATATTCTGGATATCCACAGCACTTGTTCAAACCTATTAAAATGTCACATTTTGAAAGGCCCTTCCTAAGCACCCTCTATAAAACAGACTTCTTCTCCATAGCATTTAGACATACCATATATTTACTTATATACCACCCCTCCCCATCATATTAGAACATAACTCCACTGAGCACAGAAAGTAGTTTGTTCACTGTTATATCCCCAGTCCCAAAAAAAAGTCTGAAAAAAGAAAGATCCCAATGAGTGTTAAATGACTAAATCTAACTTGTTGGGAACTCTTAAATACAAATTGAGTATATTAATTCAATGCACTCTTTCAGTCCAGAGAAAATGTTACTAGAAGAATTATGGAAGAAACAGAAGGCATCATGGTACATCCCAACCAGGAGCCTGCAGTGATAGCTGGGCAAGGGACAATTGCCATGGAAGTACTAAACCAGGTAAGAGCTGTTTTTTTTTGTTTTGTTTTTTAAAGATTTTATTTATTTGACAGAGAGATCACAAGTAGGCAGAGAGGCAGGCAGAGAAAGGGGGAAAGCAGGCTCTCTGCTAAGTAGAGAGCCCAATGCGGGGCTCAATCCCAGGACCCTGAGATCGTGACCCTGAGCCAAAGGCAGGGGCTTTAACCCACTGAGCCACCCAGGGGCCCCTGGGTAAGAGCTGTTAATTCTTGTTTTTGTTTTGTTTTTTAAAGATTTTGTTTATTTATTTGACAGAGAGAGATACAAGTAGGCAGAGAGGCAGACAGAGAGGGGGAAGCGGGCTCCCCGCTGAGCAGAGAGTATGATGCGGGGCTCGATCCCAGGACCCTGAGATCATGACCTGAGCCGAAGGCAGAGAGGCTTTAACCTACTGAGCCACCCAGGCGCCCCAAGCTGTTAATTCTTGTTTAGCCAGCGGTAAGGCTAACGTTTGCCCATATAATTATTTTATGTACATATAAAACTGGTTATTAATAGACCTATTTATACTTTGTATTTTTTTCACTAAAGGTACCCTTGGTAGATGCACTGGTGGTACCTGTAGGAGGAGGAGGAATGGTTGCTGGAATAGCAATTACAGTTAAGGTAAGAAAAGAGCTTCTGGAGGACTTTCCACTTCAGGCATAGAGAATTTTATTTTACATTGTAGTATATTGTGGGTACTTGCTCAACATTCCCCCCAATTGCTGTTCCTCCCCATCAACCCTTGGCACTTGAAATGGAAGGCTTTTCTCTGCCTCACTACCCTGTTCTTCATCTGTAACAAATTCACAAGGCAAAAGCAGTTATAATGAGTGGCATCCTCACAGTCCTTCCCCTGAATCCCATCTCACCAACCCACTATCCAAGTCAAGGGCTACTCTTTTCCCTAGTTATCAGTAGAACTAGAAGTGATTTAAGCAACTAAAGGCTATTAGACATAAAATTTAAAATGCCTGAAAGTCTATTTTTATTGTATCAATTAAGGTTAAGGCTCTTGAACAGAAATGAGTTACCTGTATTGCCTATTTTACTACAGGTATGCAGGCAAAATGCTGTGGCTAGTTTTAAGACGTTTAATATTCCTCTTCCCAGGCTCTGAGACCTAGTGTGAAGGTTTATGCTGCTGAACCCTTGAATGCGGATGACTGCTACCAGTCCAAGCTGAAAGGGGAACTGACTCCCAACCCCTATCCTCCAGAAACCATAGCAGATGGTGTCAAATCCAGCATTGGCTTAAACACCTGGCCTATTATAAGGGACCTTGTTGATGATGTCTTCACAGTCACAGAGGATGAAATTAAGGTGAGGCTCTGATCGGAAAGGAAAATATGAAAGAATGGAGTAACTTCTTAGGCAAGAGTCTTCTGTTTTGAGTAGCAACTTACTCCCTGGGGACTTGACTACGTGACTTCATGACCTGGGAGGGTGCCCCAGATATATTAAGAAAACCCTCTCAACAGTAGAAGCAGAGTTAGGATGGGAAAAAAGCCCTGCCCCTCATTGGTGAGCATATACACACAGCCAAGAAGAAAAATTTAGACTGGGCATATAATTCCATCTGACTTTTAACTGTAAAGGTCAACCAACTAGGCTCTTTCTGCTTTTCCCATTTCACTAATTCTTACTCCCTTCCATACCAACAGTATGCAACCCAGCTGGTGTGGGAGAGGATGAAACTGCTTATTGAACCTACAGCTGGTGTTGGAGTGGCCGCTGTGCTGTCTCAGCATTTTCAAACAGTTTCCCCAGAAGTAAAGAACATTTGTATTGTGCTCAGTGGTGGAAATGTAGACCTAACCTCCCTGACGTGGGTGAAGCAGGCTGAAAGGCCAGCTCCTTATCAATCTGTTTCTGTTTAGTTTATGCAAAAGAGATGGGATTCAATATCTCTAGTCACTCGGAAATTTTGTTTCCTAGTTACTTTAACTTCCTATGTTCCTCTCTTAAACTTTCAAATTCCTAATGGAGAGTGGATATTTCAGTAACAGTTGTTTTTTCTTTTTTAACTAAGTAGCAAGAGAAAAACATCCATAGTTTACTGAGATACCTTGTCAAGGCCAAGAAAACCCTTTTGTAAAAAGGCAGTAGACCTCTAGGTTAAAGTAGAAAACACAAACTTTGCCTAATTACAGCCTGTAGACTCCCATCCCTAGAGTATTCACTAGTAACAATGAGACAGAATCCCAATGAATCCATTACTCCATGTCCACTTCAGGCACTGCTAAAGAAATCTCACTTTTCATCCACGGTACTGGTTCTGGTACATATGGGTCATAAGTCCATTTGGGGAAAACTCGTTTATAGAGGTTCATCAGTACTGTGTCCTGAGATTTTAGCTTCCCATCAAAACTGCACTTCATGTGTCCATGAGTACCTAGAAAAAAAAAAAAACAACAACCAGCAAGTTGGTCAAATTAAAATAGAAAATTTTAAACCAGTAGTCTTCTAACCCAAGTCATTTGATAGCACTGGGAAAACCTGGGCAAGGCACCAAATCCCACATTTTCTTACCCAAAGGTTCCTTGATGTGTCCCCTGCGGCCCCACTTTGTTCTCAGTTCCACTGGTTTAAACCATAACACATCCTCTTAGAATGAAACACATAGAAGACCAAGATGAAACATATACCCAAAACATATACACAAAATGTAAACTCAATCCTCATCCCACAAAGCAATCTGATCCCATCCTTCACACCTACCTCTGTTGAAGAACATGTAACGCACTACTGCCATCTTAGTAAAAATTTTGAAGGGATGACCACTCAAAACAACTCTCTTGATGACCATTCGATCAGGATCCACTGACAACAGGTAGCCTGTGGCAATGAGGCTGTGCATTCCTAATGAGCAAAAGCAGACAGCAGGAGTCTACAAGCCAAAGCCTTCATTTATTGCTCCAGTCCATTTAAAGACCTAAACAAACTCTTAAACCTTAAAGTAGGGATATATTATGCTGCCCTCCTGGGTCCATGGCAAAGATCATTAAATAAAGTTCCCACTAAGCCTGTTCCCAGAACCTGTCCTAAAAACAACAGTCTTAATAGCATCTACCAATTAGCTATGCTTTATAAGCAAGATAAAACCCCATTTGTCATCCTTCCCTCAGACCATTGTGAGGCTGAGATTAGGATATTTCAAAAACTATCATTACCTTCGTCATACCAAATGGCTCTTAAATCTAAATACAGAAAATAGTTTTAAACCTATAAAGGATCTGCAGGCCTGTTCACCTCAGTGAACTTAACTTACCATTGCTATTCTGTTTGAAAAGCAGCACAGATGCAGGAGGAAACGTGATTGGGCCATATACTGTCACCACCAAGGCCACATCAGCAGTCAGGAATCTCTGAAATTTATGTTTATCCGCTACCATAATAGGGGTTAAAAAAGAAAAACCAGTAACATTTTGAGAAACCATAGGTAGTCCAGAAACCTGTGAAAAGCTGTATCACTACAACTCTTAAAACCTAAGGCAACTTATGTTTCTTTACCCGGCTAGTTCTCAAAATATTCTCCTACCTCAATACAAACTGAAAGATACAACTCAGTTGTTCAGAGTGATTTTTTTTTTTAAGATTTTATTTCTTTATTTGGCAGAGAGAGAGAGAGATCACAAGTAGGCAGAGAGGCAGGCAGAGAGAGAGGGGGAAGCAGGCTTCCCACCGAGCAGAGAGCCCGATGCGGGGCTCGATCCCAGGACCCTGAGATCATGACTTGAGCTGAAGGCAGAAGCTTTAACCCACTGAACCACCCAGGCGCCTCCAGAGTGATTTTTTAACTGGAGGCAGAATCTTGGAGCTTGGACTATATTTGGGTGAAATTTGAAAAAGTTTTGAAAAAGTTCTCCAGGTAATTGATACGTATCACCCCTACCTCATTTGAGAAACAATGCTTTACAGAGAATATCTTCACTAAATCAACAGCTCTTAGTTTTGGGCAAGGATTGACTAACACTTTCTATAAAGGGCCAGACAGTAAATATTTCAGGCCTGGGGCTATACAGTATGTTTCTGTTCCAACTACTATTCAACTGTGCCACTATAGCAGAAAAATAGCCATAGACAATACTTAAGAAAAAAAAAAGGGTAAAAAGAAAAAAACCTCACAACTGTGTTCCAACAAAATTTTATTTAACAAAAACAAGATGTGGGACAGATTTGGCCTAAGGGTCATACTTTGCTGATCTCTGATTCTGAGACCTACCTGTTTCTGCTTTTACCTTCAATGAAACCCTCCCCCATTCTTAGTACTGAAATTATAGGGAAATAAAACATTTTAAGGGAAAGAGAGGTCTATCCCTCTTTTAGTTAGCACAGCTAGTAAAAACAAAAATGATCCAGAGTACCCACTGATTTTGCCTTCATCTTCTTCCTCCAGCCACTGCTGAGAGCTGAATGTGTGCAGGTGATGTTCGAAAGCCTCCAAGTTAGTGCAAAGTATATTCCCACTCCTAATGTGTAGGAGTATAGCCATTTTACTGTAAAAGTGTCCCTGGTCACCACTCTTCAACATCTAGGCTCGACATCTCAGATGCCAGCCACATACCTCTTTTACCCAACTGTGCGCCACCCTTAGCCTTCACCACACTGCCACTGACCATCAGATGCCAAGGGTTCTACACTTTGACACACCGTTTTATAGAGCCATTGACTCTTATTTAAAACCACTTTGCAACAAATACTCATGGCAGAGAAGCCTCAGCGCCACACAGAGGTTGCATCACTGGGATGCTTCAGACAGGTTCAGACATTGTGAATAAAAAACATCATTGGCTCCTAGACCAGAGTACTGAAAATATCCCTAACCCAGAAACCTAGAGTCTGCACTGTGTATTCTGCACACCCCCACTACAAACCGTAGCCCCCCAGAAGACAGTAAGATGGACAAGAACCCAGAATCTTCCCCGCTGCTTTACCTGCAGTGTGCTGAGAGAATAAAGGTGAGGCTCGGAAGCGCCTGAACCCACAGTGGAAGATCAGCTCCTCTTTGGCTTTCACAGGTTCAGTGTTGCCAGAGTGCCGGCTCACCACCATATTCAGGACCGACATCTGGGAACCACATAAGAAAAACAGACAGCACATCTAAAATAGAGCAGCCTTAACTGAAAGAAGGCGAACCAAACTAGCAGCTTCAGATTCCCTTTAATACTTATTTATGGAGAAGTACAGCTGACAAAACGTGATTCACCTTTTATATTTACCAACAACTGGTATTCAGATCAAACACAAGTTGACTTTTAGAGCCTTTCACATATCCTTCTATATGAGCTAACCTTCCAGTGTCCAACTGCAAAAGCTCAACATCTGCCACAAGATCAGATCAAGTGACTCACTCACCACATGCCTCGAAACCATACTCATTCAAGAACCTTCCCTCCCCAACTCTCAAACTGACCAAGGGCCAGAGCTCTCACATCCACGCCAACACACAACTACTGGCCACCAAGATAAAAGAGATCTATGCCATGGCATCACCCCCACCCCCTTTAAGGCTGCCAACCCTTGGTTAAAATCTGATCTGATGAGCATACTTAGAGAAGTCTCAGAACACAAAGACTGCATCACTAAGATGCTTCAGACAGGTTCAGACGTGTTGGGTAACGCCATCATTGACTTCTCTATCATACTTTCTTGATTTCTAATCCTAAAGCAGATTTTTCACGTCTGAATGAACAAAATGTCAGTCACATAAATTTTAGACTGTCATACAACACAAAGCTGGTTGGAAAGTTTCCTAACTCCCCATTTCCCACAAGACACTAACTCACCTTCTGTTCATGAGGTAGTAAAGAAAATGCAATTAAGGGTGCTCCTCGCTTAAAGTACTCATACACTGAGACAGGGACTTTGGAGACATGAAGCGTGACATACCAGCCAACCTGCCCGACGAAAGCAGAAAATAATCATGCAGTTACCCTTAAGGTCTCAATAATGATGAAGCATTTCTCCAAATATGTTAAAAGTCAGTTAGACTACACTAAAACCTTCAAAATTGCCTTTCACAGATGCCTCTAATACCCAGGCAAAACTTTTTCACAGTTACCATCTGAGACCTCTTTGTTCTCAATATTACTCTTATCAGTGACTCAGTGGCTCCTTTAATTCAACTACGGGCGGCACAAATCTAAGGTACTCATGCCAAGAGGAGTAAAGGACGGGGCACGTTGGCACACCAAAGCAGGACAAAGGACAAAGGAAGGCAGATACCTCGGCTCCTTCAACCTCTTTTTCCTCAATTTCTTTAAAAATGCGTTTCCTAGTATTAGTGAAGTTCTGAAACTGAAAGATCCGAGCATAATCTTGAGGAAGGTTTTCCTTAGGATCCCATGGAGATGTCCGGAAGCTCTTGAGACCTCTGTATTTCTGAAATCTAGATATAGGAGATTTTAAAGAATAGTCAAATTTATATGGTGCTACTCTTTCACTTAAGTCACTTCTAAAATAGCTAAGGTTCTAGCTTAAAAAAAAAAAACAAACAAAAAAAACATTTACCACTATCTCTCAATATAACCTAACAGCCTAAAATCACATTTCGTTTTCTTTTAAGGTTTTATTTATTTGACAGAGAGAGACACAGAGAGAGGGAACACAAGCAGGGGGGTGGGAGAGGGAGGAGCAGGCTTCTGGTGGAGCAGGCAGTCCGATGCGGGGCTCGATCCCAGGACCCGGGGATCATGATCTGAGCAGACTCTTAACCACGGAGCCACCCAGTCGCTCCTAAAATCACATTTCAAAACAGTTTCTTAACAAGGGTGCCTAGGTGGCACAGTCGGTTAAGTGTCCCAACTCTTGGTTTTGATTCGGGTCAGAATCACAGGGTCCTGGGATCAAGCCGGATGCCTGATGCAATGCATCAGGCTGTGCATTCAGCATGGAGTCTGATGGGATTCTCTTTCCCTCTGGCCCTCCTGCTCATACTATATATCTCTCTCTCTCAAATAAATAAATATAAATAAACAAACAAATAAATAAATAAAATCTTTAAAGGAAACAAAACAAAAAAACAGCCTCTAACAAATATTTCAGAACCAAGCCCCAGTTCCTCACTGACAAAGTCATTTCAGTGGCTCCTTCAGGGAGCCACCTAAAACCCACTATAAACTCTGGTCTAGTCACTCACCTCCAGAACAGACAATGATCAATGCTTTTATTCTTGCCCAAACTCCCCCACATCTCCCGATATTTTATACTTTTAGTATTAGCTTCTAGAGGAAGCATTTGCTGATTCACCTTAGTATTTCTCTTTCATTAAAGTACTGTAATATTGTTAGTCTGTACCACACAGTCTGGAACTTGATTATATATATTACTGTTTCCTGTATGTGCATCTTACTCTCCCGTATAGAATGTCAGCCCTTCAGGAGCAGGGACAATGCATTTGTCTTCTTTTGCATCACACTGACATAGTTTTCTGAGCCATATAAGTTTCAAATAAAAACATACTGATTTTAAACTTCTTGACTAACCGAATTCTTGCAGCCACATCACGGGGGGTATCTACTTCATCTGGAAACATCTCCTGCAGTCTTTCCTGTTTATATTTCTCCAACATTTTTTCCTCAGCCTCATCATCCACATTCTCATCATACAGATCATCACGCACAGACTCTCCCATAGTCATAGTTTCATATTCCTCCTCCTCTTCCTTTTCACTGCCCTCATCCTGTAGAATAAAGATGACAGTTTCACACCTGTCTCTACCTTACAGGCACTGAACTAGAAATAAAATAATTTTGGGGTGCCTCAGTCAGTTAAGCGTCTGCCTTCAGCTCAGGTCATGATCTTGGAGTCCCTCGATGGAGCCCTTTGTTGGGCTCCCTGCTCAGTGGACAGTCTGCTTCTCCCTCTGCCCCTTACCCCACTTGTGCTCAAATAAATAAAACCTTAAAAAAAAAGAAATAGTTTTTATTAGACACCCAGTCCAAACCAACATCAATTCTAATAGAGATTAAGTTATAAAATAAAGTCTCGTTTCTGGCACTACTCATTCCTAGGAAACTGATCACACACACACACAC
>CM052804.1:39760591-39916766 GCA_028533885.1 Nasua narica
CGCAAACGTACAGCCTTTAGAGCTAAGAAGAGAAAAACTGATCTCCAAATAAATCCTCATCCCACTCTATCCTGTGAGCAGTTAGAGAAAATCCGCATTCCAGGCAAGACAAATCACAAATAAGTTTGCCAATACCAACCATTTGCTTCACTCAGCTCCTCCTCTGTGGGCCAGGTTTGCTCCCCCTCCATTGGATCTGGGATAACCTCTGTTTGCAAAGATTCTTGTTTATCAGGGTCTGCCTTCATTAGCACCTTAAGGTCTTCCTCCGTAACAGCTACAGCATCTGGAGCACAAATCTGAAAACCAAAATAGTTGATACCAATCAGACGTTAACCAAAAATCTACCATATCTAACATAGTAACCAGAGATCCAAAAATAACATAGTTCCCAAGTAAAAGAATGAAAGACTGAAACAGAAAGCCAAAATCTGTTGAATGTTTCGGATGTTCAAATTTCTAGCATTTTAAGTCTATTCTGCTTGCTTTTGAGGCCTTTCATAATCTGGTCGTCTTCCTATCTATTTATTACATTCCCTACCCCCATCAAGCTGATTTCCTCATGGGGCGCCCGGGTGGCTCAGTGGGCTGAGTCTCTGCCTTCGACTCAGATCATGATCTCAGGGTCCTGGGATCGAGCCCCCATTGGGCTCTCTGCTCAGCAGGGAGCCTGCCTCCCTACCTCTCTGCCTGTCTCTCTGTCTATGTGTGATCTCAGTCAAATAAATTCTTTTTTTTTTAATATTTTATTTATTTATTTGACAGAGAGAGAGATCACAAGCAGGCAGAGAAGCAGGCAGAGAGAGAGGGGGAAGCAGGCTCCCCGCTGAGCAGAGAGCCCGATGTGGGGCTCGATTCCAGGATCCCAAGATCATGATCTGAGCCGAAGGCAGAGGCTTAACCCACTGAGCCACCCAGGTGCCCCTCAGTCAAATAAATTCTTAAAAAAATTTCTTAAAATAAAAATAAAAAAAGCTGATTTCCTCAGAGTTCAAAGAAACCCTTTGATCTATCACTGTGCCTAGGTACATGTTGTCTCCGTCTTCTTAGATACTATTTCATCTCTGTTCAACTCACAAAGCACATTCATCCCTCTCAACACCTGGCTCAAGTCTGATCTTTTCTATGAAGCACGCTAGTCTACTTTCTCAACTTCCACAGCAGGTCTATAGCTTAACCACACTTTTTCAATCTTTATTCACGGTTGTTTGCCATTTTTTCCTACCTAATTAAATTGTCCAAGGAGAAAGACCACATCTTGTATATCTTCTATAAACTCAAAGCCAACTGCTGTGCAAGGCACCTATAAGTGCTGGATAAATACATGATATATCAACATATTCACAGTTAACTGCCTTACTTCAAACTAGCAGTCACATCCAGAGACTAGTATAGTTGTCTAGGAGTGCAGACTACCTTCTCTGACGTTAGTTCACATCCTACATCAGCTTACACATGAATCTATGATACATAATCTTTAAGAACATCAGTCTTACCTCCATTGCCATGCCTGGGTCCTTTTGGGATTTGATCACTCTAGGATTTAAAGGGAAAGGGTCCACAGGGCCATCTATCTGTTTCATCTGGAAATCACCCTGTCCAACGATATGCAGCAAGCTATTTACATTCAGAGTCTGCCCACGAACATAGCCTGATATTTTCAAGGTGCCCACCAAGTTATTTTCTTCACTCGGCACAAAGTCAGCAGCATGAGCAAACAGGTAGGCCCGTCGATCTCGAAAGGCAAGATGCCGTTGCTTTTGGTTAGCCAACTGCCTGAGCAGCATCTCTGCCTCCTGTTGAGTGTCTAACAGGAGAAGTTTGTCATCAGGAAAACGCTTCTCTATTGCTTTACTTAGCTTCTTTCTGGCATCTATTTGTTTCCTTGGTGGGAGGCCAGAAACACCCTGGACAGCTAATGCTGTGAACAAGAGAGAAAGGACTTTGTTACCTGTTGCTTTACTAGATGTAAATCCCCCTGTAGTTCACAGACAGTTCAGTTGTGAGCCTAGAGATCACTAAGAAACCTGACACTCAACTACCCTAAAAAATTTTTATAGTGAAACAAAAAGCAGTCCAGAAATAAAAAGGGACTTTGATAATTTCTTTCTTTTTTTTCTAAAGATTTTATTTATCTATTTGACAGAGAGAGAGATAGAGCAGAAACAATAGCAGGGACAGTGGGAGAGGGAGAAGCAGGGTCCCCGCCCAGCCGGGAACCCGAAGCTGGGCTTGTTCCCAGGACCCCAGGATCACGACCTGAGCCAAAGGCAGACGCCCAACAATCGAGCCACCCAGACGCCCCAATTGATAAGATAATTTCTGAGGGATGGACCAAATTTAGGCCATACATGTACAACCCACCATCAGCCAAACACAATCCACCAGTTATATTACTGTATCGTGTTGGACATAATACCTGCCAAATTATAGGTGTATCATAAATGCCAATTTACTTCCCTCCTTTGCCTCTAATACTCCCACCTCACTTACTATACGTGGGAAGGCCCTGAGCAAAGAGGCAGGAAAGGCAGTAATCCCCAGTGCTGTCCCAGCCTTCTAGTGGATCAAGGAGGAAAAGGATGGTATCCGCAGCTTTGGCCATGTCTAAGACAGAGTGCAGATCTCCTAGACATATAAAACAAAGTTAGTGGGAAGTGGTGTTTGGTACCAGCACATTATACTGTAAGAATATTACCACTACTCAAAACAAAACGATAGAAAATACAGTTGTATGCTCTAACCTGGTCTTGCAGATGTGAAAAACCACCGGTGTTTCAAGCGGGGGCATAACAGCATAAAGCTATGGGGGCTTCCCCATTCATTCAAGTGTACTGTTCCGGTGTCCTTATCCTGAAGCAACCGAAAGGCCTCTGGCAGGGAAATCCTGTCATGCAGGGGCACCACCAGTACCTGATGAGGAGGACCATCCTTGCTGCCCAGCTGTCTCTTCTCTGCCAGAACCTAATAGAACAAATCGATGTTTCAGTATTGCCTTTCCCACGGTATGGACGCCCCTTCCGCACTCCGGACTCCCAGCCCACCTCATTTTTCTCGTAAAAAGAAGCACGTATGCCTGGAGAGTGAGCCTAGATCTGCAAGCCTGGCATATGATATCCCCAGCCCCTCCTAGGGTCACATTTTTTTAGTTCGAGACATTATCCGCCTAGAACGCTTGTGAAGCCACACCATTCCCCAATCCCTGCTCCATCTCACCGCCTCCTTCTTCTGCTTTCGGAGTTGGCTGGCGCGATGCCTTTGGTCTACTCTGCTGAGCTCTTTTCTCACCTTCTTGCTTAGGGTTTTCAGTGCTAGACGACCTAGAAGGAGATCAGTAATGAATCTTGTGCAAGATACCAGAGGATCAAGAAAGGGGACCCTCTCTGCCCACCTTGAAGCCTCCGAGCGGGGTCCAGGCCGCACGTAGCTCAGTCTGGATATAAAGGAAAGCAGTTAATATCGACTAAACAGCCCTCCTTTCTACAACCCTATCTTCTCACCCTTGCCGTCCCGCTGCGCGGATCCCCGACCCCGATGGCGCCCGCCTTTATGAGCTTTATTCTGCTGCTTCAGCGGGCCAGAACGGTGAGCCGCCATGCCGCCGCTCACGTGTACCCAGTCAGCACTAATTCCGGGCCGGACCAAGCGCTTCCGGTCCCCTGTCCGTTGCCCACCCCCGTGGCGGGGCGGGGCTCACCATTTCCTCTCGCGAGAGTTTTCCCAACCAGCCTCAAGAGATCGAGACGCTCGCGCGGGTGCAAAACCGCCGAGTAAACTTTTCCCACGCCACGGTCTGCGCCTGGGGACCTTGAAAAATCCGATGTAGAGTCGAGGTTTGGGCTCTAGGTCCTGGAGGGCTTTTTTTGCTACGTGTATTTTCATTTTTTGCGCTATCAAGTTGTATCAGGCAGGAGGCTGTTGAAGTTTGCAGCAGCAGCAGCAGGTGTTATCGTTTTGAGCAACCCTTTCTCTCTCTTGTGGGGCTGCTCAAGTCTACAAGGCAAATCGCGTGGCAGCACGTCTCTCACCTTCACGGGCTCCGCACTAGTTCCCGCTGATCTGTTATTCCAACCCGCGTCCCCACCTTTCACACAGCTTCAGGAAGGACGGGACAAGAGAGGGCGAGCTGGCCTTGACACTCGAGCCTTGAGGGGGATTTAGAGGAAAGATGGAGCTCTGGCCTTTCAGCCACGAGAATAACGCTGGCTTCTCCGTAGCCATACTCGAGGCGCGAGGGACCCCAGTCCCCCCCGTCCGGAAGACAAGGGAGTAGAAATCAAGGAGCGTCTAGCTGGGTTGAGGCCAGCTCTGATGTGAGCAACTTTTCCTCAGCCGTAGGGTCCAGGGCCCGCCAACCACTCCGCGAAGGGCTGAGCGGAACTGGCTGCCGGCGCTCACAATGCAGGTTCGCACCTTCGGGGCGGGAGCCTGCGCGTTGCCATGACAGCGGCACGCGAGGCGCGCGCCCGGGGGCCCGCCGCCCCCAGGCGCGCGCAGCCTCCCCCCGCCCCGACCCCCCCTCCTCCTCTTGCAGAGCGCACCCCCCGCCCCCGGCTGTGGGAAGGGGCCGGGCCAGCCGCCTGACGTCTGTGCGGGGCTCGGAAGATGGCTGCGGAGCCCAGCACCGGGCAGTGGCTGCGGCCGCGGCGGCGGCGGGCGGGGAGCGCGGCGGGCGGGGGCTCCGCCTTGCGCGTGGGGCGCTGAGCGGAGAGGCGCGGAGGCGACGAGGGCGCGCGGGGGGCTTGGGGGGGCAGCTTGACGTCGCCTCCCCGCCACCCGCCGCACCATGGGCAGCGCGGAGGACGCGGTCAAAGAGAAACTGCTGTGGAACGTGAAAAAGGAGGTAAAGTCGGGGCAAGGACCCCTTGGGGCTAGCGTCCCTGCCCGCGGGCCCGGGACTGGGGGGCCTCGAGAAGCTCCGCGCTCCCCCCCCTCTCCCGGGCGCGAGCGCTCACCGCCCTGGGCCGGGCGGGGGCGGGGTCCTGGACTGGCTGCGGCTCCCGCCTCTCTCCCGGATCTGGCGGCAGCACCCCTCGATCCGAGGGGCCAGGCCGGCGCTTGTTTGCTCCGCGATCCCGCAGTTCCCCGCCCTGTGACGGCAACAGCCCTGGGAGACCCAAGGTCGGGGGAGGGGTGGCGGCGATTTCTGGAGAGGTGGTGCTGACCATTCATTGCCCGCGCCGCCTGGGGAGGGGGCGGGGCCCCGCGGGGACCCGGGAGAGCGCCAAACGGGTGGTCTTGGCTCGGGTTTGCCCTACACCCAATTCAGAGATCCCTCTGGGAACTGAGTCGCGGCCTCGGGAGGGTTCGTCGCACACCTCACTGTTTCTCACTCCACGCCCACCTCCCTACCCACGGAGGAGGCGGGTTGAGAATGGTTTTTAAGACTCAGATTTTATCCCGGCTTGAGGACCGCCCCCCACCATGTCAGGAAGCAAGGAGTCTACCTCTCTACTAATGTCCTTTACGTTGGCCCTGCCCTAAAACCCATTTCAATTTCATTGTGTGTGGGGGGGGGGGGTACCCATATGAATGACTCACCCAGTATGAGAGCCGGAGAGCTCAAACCTGCAGCGTGGATTAGAATGGATTAGGCCTCTGGCACCATGAACTCCGCACCTACCTTTGTGGCTGTCTTCTACCAGATATGCAATCTCCATGAGGGCAGAAAACCCATCTGTTTTGTCCACTGTTCTGTATCCAGGACCTGGCACACAGTAGGCATTCAATGAGTATTTGGCAAATATCTTGGAGACTGCAAGATGGTGGGCATTCATAACCTTGGAATACTGTGAACCCAGCTCTGTGTGACTTGAATAAGTTACCTAACCTCTCTGAGTCTTAATTTCTTCATGTCTGAAAGAAGGATATGTACTTCATATATAAAAGTTTACCATATTGGTTCCTTTACCACTTCCTAGAGTTTCAGGATTGGAGAAGACTCTGGGTTCTCAAACTTCTGGAAGGCTCTGGATGGTTCTGCATTAATTATGGCCTGGCTACTGTGCCCTAACATGTATTTGTTCCCTCCCCTCTTGTTCAAAGAGAAATAGTTGAAGCCATCACCTTTTCCAGCTCTGTGCGAGAAGCTCCCTCATGACTTTCCTTTGAAGTGGCCAAGAAAGTATTTTAGCCAGGCGTATTTTCATATCAGCATTTAAATGTCTCCCCAAGGAAAAGGGAAATCCCATCTCAGGTGATCCTAAGGAAACAAGCAATCTAGTGACAGAGACTCATATGAACAATATAAACAAGAACAAAAAAGTAGCCATACTCAAACTATGGAATATGTGCTAGGATTGTTGGTGTGATCCAAATTTAGGGTTGGTCGGTGATGTAGGAAAGATTTCTGAGAAGACCATGATTCTTTTTTTAATACTTAGAAGGCTCTTTATACTACTTCAGGAATGATCCTAAACAAATGGGAGAAATGTTCGAAATATGTCATAGCTACGTGTATTACCTGATAAATTTTAACCTTCTCTCAATTCTTAGTTCCTTTCTGCTTTCAGTGCTTGATTTAGAGAGAAACATAGCCTTTCCTCTTCTATGAGTAGAAACAGTGGGGATAATTTTAGGCAAGGCTGGTCTTTGAACACAAAAACCTCTGGTGTAATTCTAAAGTCACCTGTAGGTACTTCTAACCCCCAAATCTGCCCTACCTGCCTGTTTCAGATGTCCTCAGGTCTTTGAGCTGAGACTTTATGCTTGGTTTAATACAAACATCCCTTGGGAAGAAATCTAGGAAGCTTTTAACAGTTTGCAGTGCAGGATCAATCTGATTTCCCTTTACCTCACTGCTAATCATTAGCAGTTTCCAATAGAAGCCTCCAGGTCCTTCCTCTCTCCTCCCCAGGCTTTAGAAGCTTTACCAGTATCCAAATTGTATAGTCCTAGGTAAGGGCCTTGGGAATGAAGGCAGCATCAGAATGCTGCATGCCTTGTCCAAAGAATGGCAAAGACACACACTACCCAGAGCTTACTTGATCTGTAAGATTTTATACTGGGGTTGAGGTAATCCATCTCTCTAATCTCCAGTATTAGTAGCTGTCTCTTGGCAGGTTCCCCCAGGACATCAAAAGTGCTTGGCTTGGGATGCCTGGGTGTCTTCAGTGGGTTAAAGCCTCTGCCTTCGGCTCAGATCATAATCTCGGGGTCCTGGGATCAGCCCCGCAACGGGCTCTCTGCTCAGCAGGGAGCCTGCTTCCCCTTCTCTCTGTCTGCCTCTCTACCTACTTGCGATCTCTGTGTCAAATAAATAAATAAAATCTTAAAAAAAGTGCTTGGCTTAAGTGTTGGGAGCAACTAGAACCTCATACATTGCTGATGGGAGTGTAAATTTGTATAATCACTTTGGAGAGCCAGTTGGCAAAATCTAGTAAAGTAGAATATAGGTATCAAAGGCCTTGTCTAGAAATATAAATCCCAAGAAATGAGCACCTATGTCCACTAAAAGACGTATCTGTAACGTTCGTTGGTAGTGCTATTCATGACAGCCCCAAATTGAAAACTGCCCACATGTCAGTCAATTGCATTGTGATAACACGATAGAGAATGAACGATCCACAGCTACATAAGACATGAACACATCTTACAGTCATACCAGAGAGCAAAAGAAACCCAGCCAGAAAACACTACACGCTGATTTCATCTACAAAAAGTATGAAAAACCCACAAAACGGCTCTATGATGTAAGAAGTCAGGATAAGCAGATATCCTTGAGGGGGGAGTAGTGACTGGAAGGAAGTATGACAGTGGTGGGTCCTTGGCTGGTCACATGATCTGTTTCTTCATCTGTATATTGGTTTGACAGGTGTGTTCAGCCTGTGAGAATTCATCAAGCTGTATGATCATGATTACATACTTTTTTCAGTAGTTTTACTACCCACCAGTAAAAAAGCTGTGTGTATGTGTGTGTGGTTTTTTTAAAGTGCTTTCTTAAAGAAAGATGTGACTGCTCGTCTTACAAGGAAGCTTTTATATCCAGGTAGGAACCCAAAACATCAGGGTTTTATTGAGAAAGAAGGCTGGGCTTGCAAGCGTGTGGAGAGTGTCTCTGAGGCCTGGATGAACCTTACCCTAACCTTGGAGCAGAGGGAGTAAACGAGGGTCAGGTTTGTTTATCCACACCCTGAAGGGAGCTAGCTTTCTCTGAAAGGACAGTGTGTGTGCCCAGAAGACTTCTCCAGCTGAGTACAGATGAGCAAATGGCATCCTGTCCTCCGCAGTGGGGGGACTTCCTCCTGGACCGCACATCTGCACTGATTGCTTGGCGGATTTATGACCTCTCTTCCTGGTTGCCTTTCCAGGAAGACACTTTGCTTCCCCACCTCTCCCATCCCTACTTATTCTCTACCCTGCACGTGTCCGAACCCAGAGCAGGAGAGCAGGGCCGAGCTGTTTACCTGCCCACAGGCCTTTGATCGGAAAAATAAATAAGATGCTGCCCATTTGTCCACAGGTGAAGCAAATCATGGAGGAGGCTGTCACCCGGAAGTTTGTGCATGAGGATAGCAGCCACATCATTGCTCTGTGTGGTGAGTGACCAGGGGCCGACGGGAAGTGGGTTGAGTACTGCGGATGCTGTCCCAGGCCAAGAGAAGAACAGTCCTCAGGTTTAGTAGTTTTCAAATACGGCTGCAAGTTAGAATCCAACTCTGAAGCATTTGAGATCTCCCTGGGCCTGGTTCCCGACCTACTGAATCAGGATCTCTAGGGCCCAAGGATCTACATATATCTAGTTCCTTTGATCTTTTGTGTGCATCAGAGTCACCCAAAGAGCTTGCTAAAACACAGGTTCTTGAGTCCCAACCCTGGAATTTCTGATTCTGGTCTGGGCTGGGCCTAAGAATCTGCATTTCTGACAGAGGGTTCTAATGCTGCTGGTCCAGGGACCACACCTTGAGAACCACTGACCTAGGTAATTCTGGTTTGGGAACCACTGCTCTGGTTTATTTTTACTTTAAATTTGGGGGAAAGTTTCGTGTTTTGGGGTGCTTTCTGTGCACATCTGCGTTCTAATTAATCCCACCTGTGTGGCTCTGGCATCCCAGCTCTCCATGCACTGGATTGGGAGCGAAACATTTCCTACAATAGGGAAAGCCAAAAGCCCTCCCGCCTTACAAGGGAAAAAGTCGGTAACGAAGTATCCCTTCCTCCTCTCTGCGAAGACTCCTGCCTTTGCAGGGGCAAGCCTGTCTCTACATACACTAGAGTTTTCTTGGATTTCCGGGAATTCAGTCTTCCTTTCAGCTCCCTTTCTGAGGGGACAGCTTGCCATCTCTGTGTTGTTTTCCTTGGCTTCTGAGATTGGTGTTTGGGATTTGTGGAAGGGAGGTTGTGTATTTCTGAGAGGAAGGAATGAAAGGAGCAATTAGGAAGGAGCATTGTTTGACAGTACCGTGGTGAGGCAGGTAGAGCTGCCCACCATCAGTCTAGCAACAAATCTGAGGGTCCACCAGGAGCCAGATCCTATTTTCCGGATGGGAAAAGAGCAGGAACAAGGTAGACAGAGTCTCTGCCCCCAAGGGCTTGCATTTTGTGGGGAGAGGGAAAACCAAATGCCCACATAAATATATCCTGTAATAAAGGTATGAAGAAAAAGCAGAGAGCTGAGGGAGAGCAGCTGGGGAGAGACGGCCTGTGAGCAGAGCCTGAGTGATAGACCGAGGATTCATGTGAATCCTGGTGCTCTGCTTACTTACGTCATCTTGGACAAGTTTCTTAACTTCTGTCACCCTTAGTTGGCTCCCCTAAAAACAGGATGGTGATTCCCATCTCAGGGAATTTCTGTGGAGGTTGAGACGATGCATGTGAGAATTTCTAGCACTTTAAGAGTTCAGGAAATATCTGTCTTTCCTTCTCTTTTGGATGTTGAGGCTGAAAATAGGTTTGCAGGATTTGAGTTCCTACCATCTTCCCCTCGGGTAAGTTTCCCGGTTCTTTGAGATGATGTTATGATTCTCGGGTTTGCAAGGAGCAATCTAATCTCACCTTTTCTCAGGCAGAACCTATGTTAGGGGAGAAGTATGGGAGTCTTGCAATAAGTGGCTTTGAGGAATATTCGAACTCTACTCCTTTCCACCTGTGTTGTGTGTCCCTGACATCAGCCGCTATCTGTCATTGTCACCAGAAGGGCTCTGCTGGAGGCCCAATTATGCATGGCTTAATTCCCTATCCAGACCACATACAAAAAATACAGAAAACAGAATAAAATAGCACAAACAGCTTGTGCATGGGCGCCACACGTGGGTGGCCAAGGTGGAATAGGGGAAAGAGAGGCAGGGAAAAGAGTTGTGGGTATCTCACATTCAGGCCAATTAGGGTGAGCAGCAACTGTCAGCTCTCTGATCAGTCCAGGGCCCCCAGGAAGCAGTGGAGCTTTCACTTTTGTCTCCTGCCTGGAAGCCCAGCGCTCTTTCTAGAGGCAGAGATACTACCCTCAAAAGGAATGCTTCTACTTTAGCCAGTTTTAGTTGCTGAAACAGAACAGAGGTCCCTGAAATAGACCCAAGTCTCCAAGATTCTACTGGATCTCAGGAGGTGCCTCAGGTCTGCCAGGGCAAACTTATATGTCCACAATCAGACAAGAACGGTCCACCCAAGAAGCTGTCTGGGTGTGAGACTGCAGGCAGTGGTGGGAGGGACTGGGGCAAACTGATATCACTTGCCACCATTCAGCTCCTGTAGGACTGCCAGCCCAGGCTTGCTGTGGCCTTTGTTTTATTTTAAGAGAAGCCAGAGGTCTGGGTTTTTATATGAAGTTTCCCAATTTTTTTAAAGATTGATAACTAATTCCCATTATGTATTTATTTATTTTAAGTAGGCACCAGGCCCAGCGTGGCGCCCAACATAGGGCTTGAACTCATGGTCAAGAGTTGGACGCTTAAAAGACCGAGCCACCCAGGCACCCCATAATTCCTGTGTTTTAAAAATGTGTGGGCCAAACAAAAGGCATTTCCAAGCCTCTGCCAGTTTGCTGCCCCTGCCTTGGGCTCAGTGCTGTCACTGAGGGGAATGTTAGCAGGAGGCATTGCCAACAGTATAAAGCTAAGTCAAGTCCATGGAAAGAGGAATCCTTGGGCTTCGTCAAATTGGTATTTAGTGGTGAGATAAATCCTGATTTGGGCTCAAAATAAGGTGTGTTTAAAGCAGTGATGATCAAACTTTTTTCCTGTCTGCAGACCATTTATATGCATCATACAATAGAATCATAATCAGGGATTCTTGGGAGAAGGTAGAGGAAAGAACTGATATGTATTGATGGAAAACTCTACCACTCTGGCTTTTTTTTTTTTTTAAGATTTTATTTATTTATTTGACAGAGAGAGACATAGGGAGAGAAGGAACACAAGCAGGGGAAGTGGGAGAAGCAGACTTCCCACCAATCAGGGAGCCCGATGCGGGCTTGACCCTAGGGTCATGGGATCATGACCTGAGCCGAAGGCAGACACTTAAACGAAGGCAGATGCTTAATGGCTGAGCGTGCCCCCCTCTGGCTTTTTTTTTTTTTTTAAGATATTATTTATTTATTTGATACAGAGAGAGAGATCACATGTAGGCAGAGAGGCAGGCAGAGAGAGATGAGGAAGCAGGCTCCCTCCTGAGCAGAGAGCCCGATGCGGGGCTCGATCCCAGACCCTGAGATCATGACCTGAGCCGAAGGCAGAGGCCTCAACCCACTGAGTCACCCAGGCGCCCCATCCCCCTCTGGCTTTTTGAAGACTTGATATGCCAGTCTCCTTCACCCCTGGGCAAATGCTGTGAAATGCATTTCTAGTCTGAAGTAGATCCAGTCTTATACTGGGTCCTTCTGTTTTCCCAGTCACATCCACAGTTCAGCTTTGTTCTGGGAGGAATCGGAGTGCAAAGATACTAAGAGATCTGAGGAGAATAAAGGCTGTGAGGGTTGGATTAACCACAGAGTGACCACATTCCCTAGAGCCTTGGAGAGTGCTGGGGCCCTGGGCCCCTCTGCTCTGTCGGGGCCCCTCTGTTCTTGGCAGAGGAGAGCAGGGCTCGGGCAAGACGAGCCACTCTCAGCTTCCTTAGAGTAGAGATATTTGAACTGGAAGTAGAATCTTCCTGGAAAGCCTTGAAAATGGAACGGAAGAATCCTGGGGTTGTGCCCTGACCCTGGGCAAACCCAGGAGAGTTGAGCCAGACCTGTTCCTGTTACCCACAGGAGGAGGAAAAGTGTGGGTGTTCCTAAACCTGTTTGTCCAGAAGCTGGTCAGGCCACTGTAGGTAGAAACCTTGTGAGGAAGCTTTGCTGGCAAGCCCTGGCTGGCAGGGGGAGGCTTCTCCCTCCCGCAGGCAGAGGCTGGGGCTTGGGGAGTAAGCCCAAACCTACCACTGTGGGAAAGGGTTCTCTGATTGCACTTTTTTATCTTAAAAAGGCTTGTCAAGTTTGCATTTAATTTCAATATATGGCCCTTGAAACATTTAATATAAAGACATACTATTGAGTCAAATTAATGCACCTTGATTTTTCTGTGGTTTCTTAAATCCCCAGGTGTAAGCTGATGTCTCCTGCCACTGCCAACCCCCAAGGGCAAGGGGCCTTTAACCTCTTTTAAGTTTTATTTATTTACTAAGTACCCCACGTAGGGCTCAAACTCACGACCCCAAGATCCAGAGTCTCCTCCTCTTGAGCCAGCCAGGTGCCCCAGGGTGCTTGTAACTTTTGCTTTGGGGCAACTCAAGGTTAGGGTTAAATGCCAGACTGTCCCAGATTTTGCCTTTGAACTCTGCACTTGTAATAATAATATACATGCTTGAAGAGGACATGTTTACTCTCTTCCCGTCAGGGATCCGAGGTAATTCAGGCATCAACCCTTGAGAAGCCGCCATTTCTCTGGACCTGCCCTTCCTCGGGTTCACAGCTGGGTGTAGCCGCCTTCACCGTATTTCTGAGTGCTGTGTTCTGATTGGTCACCGAGGTTGGATTTTAACCTTTGTGGGTAGAACAGGTTTACATAGCCGGCCTGGCAGGGCAGCTTCTCAGACTCTATAAGTCTCCTCTGCATGGAAGGCACTGGAGGTAGGGGGCACCCGGGTGGCTCAGTCATTGGGCATCTGCCTTCGGCTCAGTGGTGATCCCAGGTCCTGGGATGGAGCCCCACATTGGGGTCCCAGCTCAGCTCAGCTGAGAGCCTCCTTCTCCCTCTCCCTCTGCTGCTCCCCCTGCTTATGCGTGCACTCATGCTCGCGCGCGCGCGCTCTCTCTCTCTCTGTCAAATAAATAAATAAATAAATGAATGAATGAATGAATGAATGAATGAATGAATGAATGAATGAAATCTTTAAAAAAAAAAAAGGCATTGGGGCCAGGGCCCAGGCCCAGGTCAGCCTTGCCCCTCGGTGACCAGGGTCCCAGCTCTCCCTGCACAGATCTCAATGTGAGAATTGTTGCTTCAGGCTGAAGATGAGCTGTAATGGGAGACAGGGGTGGCGTCTGTGGACCCGGGAACTGCACCAGGGCCTTATTAACCACCCGCTCCCCGCTCCCCGTTGCTAAGCAGCTTTCATTAGCCTGGAAGGTCGGCTTCGGCCGAGCTCCACTGGGGAAGGGCGCGGAGATGCTAATGAGCTGGGAGAGAGGCAGGTGCTGCGGCAGGATTGCCTCTCACCTGAGGCAGCCGGAGCTATTTCAGCACACGCTGAGATTCCAGGCCGTTTTTAGTCCGTGAAAGGGATTCCTTCTCTCTTCTTCCCACCCAGACTGAATGAACAGCTTGCGCTCAGGGTGTCTGGCTTCTGCCTTCCATCTGCAAAAAATCGAGTAGGAAGGAAGGCCCCCTGGGGGAAGTGACGCCCCTCACCCTGCCTTCCTGTGGTGGAGGTGGTCTGTGGCCCAGACACTAAGTCTGACTCTGAACCCACCCCAGGAGGTTGGCGTGAGCACTAAAGGAGTGACACAGTAAAGCACACAGCATGGAGCCAGGTACACATTAGGTGCTCGATAAATGTTGCTATTATCATCATCACCACCACCACCAGCAACTTTCTACTTTGTTCTTCAAAATGATCCTACAGGGTGGGGGGATGGGTGAAATAGGTGAGGGGGATTAAGAGCACACTTACCGTGTGTGGTGAGCACTGAATAATGTATGGAACTATCCAATCGTTAGGTTGTACATCTGAAACTAATATAATACTGCTGGTTAATTACACTGGAATTTTTTTTTAAAAGTGAGGGGTGCGTGGGTGGCTCAGTCATTAAGCGTCTGCTTCCGGCTCAGGTCATGATCCCAGCGTCCTGGGCTCCCTGCTCATCGGGAAGCCTGCTTCTCCCTCTCCCTCTGCCCCTGCTTGTGTTCCCTCTCTCGCTGTGTCTCTCTCTGTCAAATAAATAAATAAAATCTTAAAAAAGAAAAAAGTGACCCTAAAACCTTCCCCATCAAGCCTTCTAGAACCTTCTCTAGGATTTCATCTGAGAATCCATGTTTCTGAGAGTTTGGAGCTTCTAAACAATTAGAGAAATTCAAACTCCAGGAACTCAGTCAGGAAGCTTAATATTAAGAAAGCTTTACTCATTTTGTAGGTGCATCTTTTTACAAGAGTCTTTTACAGATACCTACTGAAATAGTCATAGATAAAATATATGATATCTAAAACTTACTTCAGAATAATCTGGGGATAAGTGAAAGAGTGGTTGGAGATGGTATAGCTGAAACAAGATGGGTCATAACTTGACCATTGCTTGGGTTAGGTGATAGGTAATGGGGTTCATTCTGTCATCCTCTTTACTTTTGTATATATTTGGAAGTTTCCATAATGAGGTTTTTAAAATTTTTTTATAAGTATTCCCTCGTTTGTTTGTTTTTTTAAGATTTTATTTATTTATTTGACAGAGATCACAAGTAGGCAGAGAGGCAGGCAGAAGGAGAGGGGGAAGCAGGCTCCCTGCCTAGTAGAGAGCCCGATGCGGGGCTTGATACCAGGACCCTGAGATCACGACCTGAGCCGAAGGCAGAGGCTTTAACCCGCTGAGCCACCCAGGTGCCCCAATGAGTTTTTTTTTTTTTTTTTTTAAAGAGGAGGGTCACCTGGGTGGATCAGTGTTTAAGGGTGTGCCTTCAGGTGGGGTCATGATCCCAGGGTCCTGGGGTCAAGCCCACATTGGGCTCCCTGCACAGAAAGCCTGCTTCTCCCTCTCCCACTCCCCCTGCTTTTGTTCCCTCTCTCGCTGTGTCTCTCTCTGTCAAATAAATAAATAAAATCTTTAAAAAAATAAAAATAAGTAAAAGGAGGAGGAAGAGATACAGTGAATAAAGACAACTCTTCTGTGAAATTTTACATAAAGGGGGGGAGCAGCTAAATGGTTCAATACCTGAATGGGGATATAGGGCCAAGGGAGGTGGTAGTGATGGTGTTTTCCAGTTTTTTGTTTTGTTTTGCTTTGTTTTGTTTTTTCGAGTTGGAGAAGCTACAGAATGTTTTTGTACGAATAGGAAGAACCTAATAGGGAAACATTAAAGATACAGGAAAGAGAAGTGATGTTTGCTAGAATGATGTCCTTGAGAGGTGAAAGGGGCTGAAACCCAACGTGTAGGTAGACAGGGCTCTTTAGGGAGGAGCACAGCCAGACCATCCATAGGGACAGGAGAGAAGGCAGGGGTTCGGCCTGAGGTATGGAGAAGAAAGGCACCAATGTGAATGATCACCCTCAGGGTACCTGAGAAATAATAAAGGAAACTTTTGCGACCTCTGCATAGCCTGTTGCTTGTAGTCACTCAAAACCTATTGAGATGGGACTTGTTCTTTTCCCTCATTGCAGCTGAAGCTCAGAACGATTTAGTGGTTTGCGCAAAGTCAAATAGCTAGTAGGGAAAGGAGCCAGATTTTATTTTATTTTTTTAAGATTTATTTATTTATTTGACAGAGAGAGACACAGAGAGAGGGAACACAAGCAGGGGGAGTGGAAGAGGGAGAAATAGGCTTCCCTCTGAGCAGGGAGCCCAGTGCTGGGCTCGATCCCAGGATCCTGGGATCGTGACCTGAGTCAAAGGCAGATGCTTAATGACTGAGCCACCAGGTACCCCAGAAGGAGCCAGATTTTAAATCCATATCCCTCTTGCTTCAAAACCCATCCTACCCAGGGATGGGTCTACCTGTGTGGCCTACCTAGGAGAGGAGCCTTGAGGTGTGAGGCATCAAGGAGCAGCTGGCCCCTGTGGAGACGTGGCTCAGGTCACCAAACAGTGGACTCGGGGCGTTCAGGGTTACTCTGGGAGACAATGGTCCCTTGTTGAGCTGAGTGAGGCCAGCTCTGGCCTGCTTCCCTGCAAAGCCACTGTGAGTGCCGTACTTGCAGATTCTGCCCTGCGTCTCCATCGGAGCACGGAGAGAAGATAGATATATGTGGTAGGAATTTGATTTTTCTCACCTGCCAGGTTCTGGACTGTCTGGGCCGTGCTTTCTCCTCACAGTGAAAGCCTGAACCGGAGCATTGCTTTCTTGTCTTAGGGCATTGAACAAGGCCGAGTGCCCCGGAAAGCTGAAGCAGTCAGCGTCACTAGTGCCGGCTGAGCGAAAATATAGTTACCACAGAAATGCTCGTTCCGGGTGGAAGCAGCTGTTACAGATCCCTGGGTGGAAATAGCCGGCCGGGGAAGTGGGGAGGAGGGAGACAGATGATGCTTGCCCTCTCCCCTTTGCTCTTCCCACTTCATCTGCTACAGGCAAAATAGTGATTTCTCCCGTTGGCAGTTGGAGGAAGTTCCTACTTAAAAAAAGGCTGCCCATCCCACCCATTGCTTTATCTCCAGGGAGAATGCTGCTCTCCTGGCAGTCTTGATTCCACCATCCAAGCCATTCAGCCCCTAAAAATTCTGCTCTAGGGGCACCTGGCTGGCTCAGTGGGTGAAGCATGTGTCTCTTGATCTCGGGGTCACGTGTTTGAGCCCCACATTGAGCACAGAGCTTACTTTAAAAATATTTTGGGGGGTGCCTGGGTGGCTCAGTGGGTTAAAGCCTCTGCCTTCGGCTCAGGTCATGATCTCAGGGTCCTGGGGTCAAGCCCTGCATCGTGCTTTCTGCTCAGCAGGGAGCCTGCTTCCCCCTCTCTCTGTCTGCCTCTCTGCCTACTTGTGATCCTCTTCCTCTGTCAAATAAATAAATAAAATCTTTTAAAAAAATATTTTTTAAGGGGCGCCTGGGTGGCTCAGTTGGTTAAGTATCTGCCTTCGCCTCGGGTCATGACCCCAGGGTCCTGGGATTAAGTCCTGTGTCTGACTCCATGCTTATAGTCTGCCCCTAACCCCTGCTCATGCGCGTGCTCTCTCTCTCAAATAAAATATTTTTTAAAATTTTAAGTAATAATAAAATTTTTGAAAATAAAAATTCTGCCCTAAATAGAATCCTCAAAAACACCAGGATCCAAACCAGCCACCTGTGGCTGACTGCTCCACCCAGCATTTTCCTCACTTGGGTTCTCTATGGAAACTACTACCAAACTCCCCATTGCACAGATGGCAGCCAGCAGAGGTGGGGGAGCAGAAATTACTTGCCACACCTGTTCTTCCCATTACCATCCCTTCTTGGCTCAGAGCCTTGGGCTTAGCCTTCATGTCAGGCTGTGCTAACTCTGGATGCAGTGTCCCTACATCTCAACCAGCTGGCCTGGTTCTCTGAAGGCAATTCAGTGGGTCCCCCTATTACCAGGCCCCTTGGCTGCTGAGCACAATTTTAAACATAGGTATGTATGTGGCTGAGGTTCCCTGGGCTGATTGAGGATCTTTCTCAACCACGGCAGCCTGGCCTGGGCAGCCAGGACATTCTTATGGGCCCTTGAGGGGCGCCTGGGTGGCTCAGTGGGTTAAAGCCTCTGCCTTCGGCTCAGGTCATGATCTTAGGGTCCTGGAATCGAGCCCCGCATCAGGCTCCCTGCTCGGCAGGGAGCCTGCTTCCCCTTCTCTCTCTGCCTGCCTCTCTGCCTACTTGTGCTCTCTCTCTCCCTCTCTGTTAAATAAATAAATAAAATCCTTATGGGCCCTTGAGCTACCTCAGCTTGTCCCAGCCCACTGAATGGTTTCTCTGGGCCTTGCCCAGCTCAGATCACCTGGGGTTGAGCTAAGCAGAGCCCAGGTGCCCTTGTGGGGGTGGGGCACCAAGCCAATTGGGAGGGATTGCTGAGGGAGCTGGTGAAGGACTGGGTGCCCATGGAGAGACCCAGCCTTTCTGGGTTTTGTGAGTTTTGATTCACCTCCAGGCTCGAGAAAGTTTCTAGCATCATCTCATACTAGAATCACGGTATCTGGGGCGCCAGGGTGGCTCAGTTGGTGAAGCGTCTGCCTTCAGCTCAGGTCATGATCCCGGGGTCCAGGGATTGAGCCCTACGGCAGGCTCCCTGCTCAGCGGGGAGTCTGCTTCTCCCACTCCCTCTGCCCTTCCCCCCTGCTCATGCTCTCTCTCTCTCTCTCTTTTTCAGACAAACAAAAAAAAAGAATCGCATTATCTGGGTTGGAATGGTCACCTGTTTAATTATAATTAGTATTCTGATCTGGTAATATGTTACCTGGCTCAAAAATCAGAAGTGTACAAAGGGTGTACAGTGTAAAGTTTACCCCTTCGCCTGGCTCCATTTACCCACCTTCCCTCCACTTACCCATTTTCACACAGGTAACTGCTATCACTTTTGTTCCTTATGGATCCTTCCAGAATTTTTTTCTTTTTTAAAGATTTTATTCATTTATCTATTAGGAAAGAGAGAGAGTGAGAGAGAGCATGAGAAGGGAGAAGCGGACTCCCCATGGAGCCGGGAGCCCTACGCGGGACTCGATCCCGGGACTCGGAGATCATGACCCGAGCCAAAGGCAGTTGCTCAACTAACTGAGCCACCCAGGCGCCCCCAGAATTTTTTATCCTAGTAATAGAAATTATGTTCTTTGTTTCCCGCACACACACCCTTTTTTTTTTTTTAAAAGATTTTTATTTATTTATTAGAGAGCGAGAGGCTGAGAATGAGAGGGGAGAAGGTCAGAGGGAGAAGCAGACTTCCCGCAGAGCTGGGAGTCCGATATAGCACTCGATCCCGGGACTCCGGGATCATGACCTGAGCCGAAGGCAGTTGCTCAACCAACTGAGCCACCCAGGCGCCCCACACACACCCTTTTTGTAATGAAAAGACATGCAATCATACTGCCCTACTTCTTGCTTTAAGGGGATTTTTCATTGTTAGTTCCTAGAAAACATCCTCACTCCTTCTCAAAGCTGTAGAATAATCTGCTGTATGAATATACTGTATTTACTTAACCCGTCTCCGTTGATGGACACGAGGATAGTTTCCAGTCTCTTGCTGTTGTAACTAAGTAATCTCACAGCTATGTCTGTAGACTAGATTCTCAGAAGAGGGGTTACTGGGTCCGAGGTTATTTGCACTACTGAGAGATGGTGCCACAGTGCCCGCAGAGCAGTGGGTCTGAGAAGATTCGGTAACTTCTTGGGTCCCTGCCATCTCTGTCTACCAATGTCTCCTCTATTCTAACTTGGACTCTTTGAAATGGTTAAATTGGTATGTAAGGATTTGTGGGAGGGGGCCCTAGAGGATTCTCTTAGCACTTGGAGTCTCCAGCCCATTTAGCATTTGTTAAGCCCCATAACTTAATAGAACTTATGGGGACATCAGAGGTGAGGGAAAGTTCCAGGGCTAGTCACAACCTGTAATTCCCAGTTTTTCCTTGCGAAGGTGGTGCCAGACCTTTTGGGAGAGGTGCCCACAGCAAGCTGTAGTTCCCCGAGGCTGCTTGGCAGTGGGATGGGATGACAGAGTAGAGAGGGTTCCGTGGGCTCAGCTGGCATCAAGCTCCAAGGTTCTGGAAGACCAAGGTGAGGAGAGAGAGGGTTGTGCTTATTGAACCATGTCTGTTTGTTTTGATTTATTCACCCAAACCTTTTTTTTTTTTTTAATTTTTTAAAAAGATTTGTATTTATTTAACAGAGTGAGACACCGTGAGAGAGGGAACACAAGCAGGGGGAGTGGGAGAGGAGAAGCAGGCTTCCCGCTGAGCAGGGAGCCCGATGCAAGGCTCGATCCCAGGACCCTGGGATCATGACCTAAGCCGAAGACAGACGCTCAACGACTGAGCCACCCAGGGGTTCCAACACTCAAACCTTTCCACTCTAACCAATAACCAAAAATAGCATTGATTTGTATTACTTAGCATATATTTGTCCCGTATGAAATGAGCTAGATGATGTCAGGGATGTCTCACTCCTATTCTGGTGGACCCAGAGTGGCTGTAAGTGGTACCGGGACCCAGTGGAACTGAGGGTCTTGAGCCTTCACTTAGAAGGACAGTGGGTTGGGCTGACCTGGTGCCTAAGCCATGATGGGCATCTGCTGCCACAGCCCTTCTCCCTGGGGAGGGGTCCTGGTGGCAGCGTGGGGCAGAAAGCGGAATAAGGTGCTGGAGTTCTGCTTGGTGCTCTGGGCCTTCGGTCAGGAAAGGCAAGGCATGGGCCTCTGGATGGTTTCTCCCGGGAAAGAGTGCTTGACAGTCTGTGAGAGGCCCTCCCTGCGCAGCGAGGGCAGCAGGAGAATTGGAGCTCGTTGCTGGTGACTCTGCAACCGAGTTCTAAGTGGCGGTCACAGTACCCCGTGGGGTAGGGAGAGTCCTATACTTGCGCCTCTGAGTTTCCACCTGTGGAACGGTCTGTGGTTCAGCTCAACCCAAAAGTATTAGAGCAGGGATTCTAAAGCTTTTGGGGGTCAAGTACCCCTTTTAAAAGCTAAAAATCATGGACCCTTTATCTAGGAAAACACCAATGATTTTGTATGCAATCTTTGGGGGTCTTTGGAAGGCACAGAAGCTCATGCACAAACCCTCTTAGAATAGTAGTTCTCAATTATTATTAGTGTTATTGTTATTACTATTGTGCCTGCGTGCTGCACGCAATATTTTTCATTGCATGTGCTGACATTCAGTGGAAGGGGGGCAGACAGCCCTGTGGGAATGGAGAAGGACAAGAGTAGTTTGAACAATCAGTGGCCGAGGAGCCCATGGAACTAGGTTAAGAATACATGGCATAGAGGGTCATTTACGTTACTTGGAAGGTAGAGAGTTGCGAGGGATTTCTCCTTCCCCAGACATCTCCTGGCACCTTGCCTGCATTTCACAGAAGGAACTTAAGGGCTGTGGGGTGAGCAGGAAGGTACTGGGCATGATGTTCGGGCTTCTCTCGAGATTCTCTACGTGCAATATTTGCCTCTGCTCACCCCGGAGATCCCTAACGCCTGTGCCCAGAGGCTGCCTGAGAGCGTGGGTGAGGCCAGGCGGGAGGGGAGCGCTACTACCCGCCAGGCCCCGGCTCCCCAGCCTGGCTGCATCTGCAATCTCCTGGGGAAGGTGGGAAGGCTAATGGCTCATTATGCCAGCAATTAGTCACATCACTGAGGCACATGATTCCCTGCAGGACTGGTGCCACCTGCTGCCATCCTGGCCATGTTCAGTGCTGCTTCTCTCCCCCTCTGAACGTGCAAACCCAGGATGTGGTCACCACTGTCCTATAGGTGCTGCAACCCCAGGACCTCCAGGGACCAAGGGGACAGCTGTGGAGTAGGGTATGTGGACACTTAAGTAGAGATTCCCCCACACGCCCCATACACATATGATACGTGTAGGTGTATCTGTATACACGTGTGCACACACATATGTGAACATGCTGGGAAGGAAAGGCTGTACCTTGTAAAATAAAGTCCTCTGAGACCCGAGCAGGGAAGAACCCAGCAGGAAGCTCCTAGGAAGGGGAGGGTCCCGCCTTATTTCCTTATTTCCCCAGGGTCCCACCTCCAGGTCACTCCCCGGGACCCTTTCCAACCTCTTGACTTCAGTACAAGAGAGGGCCAGACAAAACTCTTTTTTTTTTTTTTTTAATATTTTATTTCTTCATCTGAGGGAGAGAGAGAGAGAGAGAGTGCATGAGAGGGGAGAAGGTCAGAGGAGAAGCAGACTCCCCGTGGAGCTGGGACCCGTTTGTGGGACTGGATCCTGGGACTCCGGGATCATGACTGAGCAGAAGGCAGTCGATTAACCGACTGAGCCCCCCAGGAGCCCCCCAGAAAAAATTCTTATAGGACGTTGGTGACCGCCTGCCAGTTACTGAAAATGAGACCAAAAACCACGTGAGAGCCTGAAATCAGTGGTTATTTCCTAAGGCCAGGCTTCATATTCTCACGACCCGAGGCACAGTCAAGCTGATGGGGCCTTCATTCCCCTCTTCCTGAGAGAACGGCATCTCCACCCAGCTCTGGGCAGCCTGTGAGCCCCCTCTCCTCTTCCTGCCGGGGAGAGGTCTTACAAAAGCCCAGCCCTTGCAGGTTAACCGTGGAACAGGGTCTCGCCAAAAAGGGCTGAGGACTCAGGCACCCGATAAGAACAGGGTGCCTACTGTGTGCCGGACTCGCGCAAGGACTTTACGCATTTCATCTCGCGTGGCTTTTTATGCCAGTCCAAAGAAGTAGCCCCATTTTGCAGGTGAAAACAGGCTCAGAGTTTCCCAGGGGTGGTGAGTGACCACGTGCTAGGCTCCAGACCCTGTTCTGACTCCCACCTCCGGCGTAGCACTGTTGTCAGTCCGTATCGAAAGAGCACCTGCGACGCGCGGGGAGCCCCCCCCCCACCTGTGGGCCCCAGCACACCTGGAGGAAATGAAGGGCCTGGGCCACGGTTTAGGGTCCTGCCACTACGTGACTGTGATCAACTCCCTCCCTCTTCCTGGGCCTTTTCCTCCTCAAAATGGCCAAGCACCCCCCCATACATACTAATATTTTTAGACTCTACACATGCCTGGGGCAACTCCCCACCCTTTCCCCCCAAGTCCTTCTTTCCTTCCTGCAGGATCCGGACGGAGAGAATAAGCCTAGCGCCTAAAAACATGAATGAGTGAAGGGAA
Organism: Nasua narica; assembly: GCA_028533885.1. NCBI lineage: Eukaryota > Metazoa > Chordata > Mammalia > Carnivora > Procyonidae > Nasua > Nasua narica. The sequence continues at coordinate 39,783,488 of CM052804.1, forward strand.
ATCCTCCCAGCATGGGAAAAGGAAATCTCTCACTCCTGGCTGCAGGGCTCATCAGTAATTCAGGATCCGCTGTTGGGTCTGATCTCTGCAGTGGCCTCATCAATATTTCACCTCCTTCCCAGAGCCCTGTTCCTTAGCAACCACATCCTCCATGCTTTCCGGGAGGGCTGCCGGGCTGTGTGCTCCCGCCGCCGCCGCCCTCCTGTCGGGGCTGCCCGCGCTTGCCCTCGTGGGCGGGGAGGAGCCGCTGGAACTGGCAGCTTCGGTCCTCACAGCCCCGGGGCAATGCCGCTCACGGGAGGCATGTGCACGCCAGGCGAGGGACAGGGAGAGGGACGGTATGGCATGTCAGCCCCTGCAGGTCCACCCTGGGGAGGGACGGAGTGACAGGGAGGTCGGGGTATGTGGCCCTGGCCTGCCTCTGACTGAAGCCCCTCCGCCTCGTCCCAGCGTGCCTCAGGGCCTGCGCTTGCCCTCCGCTCTCCACAGGTGTGAGCAAGTGGAGTGTTTCTCCCTTTCGTGCTCATGCCCAGGCTCGGGTGCGGGTTCTCTCTGTGGCTCAGGTGCAGTGGAGGCTTGCCTCCTCCATCAGCTGAGACGCCGTGCTGCCGGCTTCCTGCGCAGTGACAAGATGGCCGCCCTGTTCACCAAGGTGGGGAAGACGTGCCCAGTGGCTGGGGAGATTTGCCACAAGGTACAGGAGCTACAGCAACAAGTAGAGGGCAGGTGAGCCCTGGGCCAGCTGCTCCCATCACTCCCTTCTGCTCCTTGCACTTGGCATTGCTGCTTCCCAGGCTGGTTTCCTGGGCTCATTTCTTGCAGGGTCCCTGGGATGAGAGACCAGCCTAAGGGTAGGGGTTGGCTCCTTTTGGACACAAGCCTCCACTTCAACCCCTCATCTTCGTCAGTCCCCTGGGTTCTTGTTGCACCAAACTCTCCTCCTAGCGCCACCTATCCGGGGCTTTCCCCCGCCAGGCTGTCCACTTCTGAAGCCCATCGTCTCTTTGCAGGAAACCCTCGGCGGGCAACCAGGATGCCCTGCGGAGACAGGGCTCTGTCGGCGGGAAGGCCCCAGCGCTCAGCCTGCAGGCTTTAAAGCACATATGGGTGCGCACGGCGCTCATCGAGAAAGTGCTGGACAGGGTCATGCAGTACCTGGTGGAGAACTGCAGGTGCCTGCCCTCTTCCCCAAGCGGCCCCTCCCTGGGGCCCACCTCCTGCGCAGTCCTTCAGCCCCTCCCTTCAGCATGCGTGATTGTCCCCAGCAGTCTCTAGGCATGCCCCACCTTCCCCTCTCGCGTCCAGAAAGCATAGGCCACAGCGGGCACCCTACAAAGCTCAGTCCCTGTGGAATCATTTCTTCTTAGTGACTCATGTGAAAGGGTCTTTGTGGGGATGCCTGTACTTGGTGGGCTTGACTGTCCTGGAATGAGCCCCCCCCATCTGTCTCTCCCCCTGGCAGCAAGTACTACGAGAAAGAAGCATTACTGGCAGATCCTGTGTTTGGCCCCATCTTGGCCTCTCTTCTAGGTGAGCCTGATAGCAGAGAGGCCTATGCGGGGCCAGTGGGGGCTGAGGGGCAGGTGCTGAGGGGGCCCCATCGAGCTAATGTCTCTGTCTTCACAGTGGGACCCTGTGCCTTGGAGTACACCAAGCTCAAGACGGCTGACCACTACTGGACTGACCCCTCCGCGGATGAGCTGGTCCAGAGGCACCGTATCCGGGGTCCCCCTAATCGCCAGGACTCCCCTGCAAAGCGCCCAGCCCTAGGAGTAGGTATCCCTCTCCCCACCCCTTATACTTACAAGCTATGCCCATGGGCCTGTAGGGAAGGGCGGCTTGGCCTCCGTGTTCCTTGCAGACACAGGCTGGACCTTAGAGATGTACCAAGGTCATGGCTACCTCAGGAGAGCCTTTTATCCCTGCTGGCGCTCACGTAAATGCCAGGAGCACTCGAGTGGTCCGTGGCTGGATGGCGGAGGGTGGCCGAGAGCAGACCCAGGACAGAATGGACCCCTGGGTCAGCTAGAGAGGGTCTGCGTGGAAGCCTAGCATCGTCGGAGGTGGATGTCCCGGGGCTGCGGGCTGAGCTGTGCCTCCCTGCACAGATCCGGAAGCGGCATTCGAGTGGCAGCACGGCAGAGGACAGGCTGGCCGCCTGCGCCCGCGAGTACGTGGAGTCCCTGCACCAGAATTCAAGGACACGGCTGCTCTACGGCAAGAACAACGTGCTGGTGCAGCCGGTAAGAAAACTGAATGCCCTCCCTTCTCCCTTCTGAAAGGCCCAGGACTGGAACCTTCCAGACATGTTTGTCCCCTTCCTCAGGGGCTTGACTAGAGAGAAGGGGGAGAAGGGCCCTGCCCCTCACTTCGCAGTTTCATACGCCCCGTGCCCAGCGTTGAGTTGGTAGTTGCCGACTCAGCATCTTCGCTGCTGAGGACCAGGCTGCCCAGAGGTGGGAATGGCAGCCGGAAGGCAGCACGAGCACCTGGCTTGGGTATGGCTGCCCAGGGACAGACCTGGCATCCGGGAGGCTGACAAGACAGAACCAGTGGCTCCAGGCCAGCCAGGGAGAGGAGGGGCCCACATCTGCGTGCGGCTCGTGTTCTCCCCTCCTTCATCCTGGCCTCCATTCCAGGGTCCTGTGACTGTGCTAGTTCAGGCTCCCCAGCTCCCACCCGGAGCTGAGGTCTCAGAGGCCTCAGCACCTCGTCACCTCCGCCTTCTGCTGTGTCTCCCCCCCGTAGAAGGAGGACATGGAGGCCGTCCCCGGCTACCTCTCCCTGCACCAGGCTGCAGAGAGCCTAACTCTGAAGTGGACCCCCAACCAGCTCATGAACGGGACTCTGGGGGACTCCGAGCTGGAGAAAAGGTGGGGGCTCTGGGACTCCAGGTAGGGGGGGTGGGCAGACTCTACTTGCTCCAGGAGACAGGCCTCACTCCTTATCCAGATGCCAAGAATTGCAGGAATAGGCTGCCTGGAGAGATTCCCAAGTTCTCTAAGATCAAGCCAGGCCTGGGCATGAAGGAGTTGGCCTGAGCCAAGCTCGAGGCAGCTGAGACTGCCGGGCTCTGTTCCATGACAGCACGGGCCCAGACCGACACGGCTGGCCGAGGTCACTTCTCGGCCACAGTCCTCCTGTCTTCAGGGTCATTTCACAGGTTTTGGCGGTGGGAAATGAAGAAAGCGGGATGGTGGGTCTCACCACACAGTGACACCGATCTGGTTCCTTTCCAGCGTTTACTGGGACTATGCCCTGGTTGTCCCCTTCAGTCAGATCGTCTGCATCCACTGCCACCAGCAAAGTGAGCCTTCCTTGTCCTGGGCACAGGGTTGAGCAGAGAGAGACAGCCCCTTCCCGGCCACATACCGCTCATGACCCATTGGGTGTCCTGGCCTCCTCCCATCATGCCCATGCGTCCGGTCGGGAGGCCTGGCGGACTGGGTTGTGGTGGTGACCACGGGGTCTCAGGGAGGCCCGGCCTCACCCGCGCATGTGCACCCCACAGAGAGCGGCGGCACGCTTGTGCTGGTGAGCCAGGATGGCATCCAGAGGCCACCGCTGCACTTCCCGCAGGGAGGCCACCTGCTGTCCTTTCTGTCCTGCCTGGAGAATGGGCTGCTGCCCCGAGGACAGCTAGAGCCCCCGCTCTGGACCCAGCAGGGGAAGGTACCTCAGGGCTTGGGACCCTCTGAGCGAAGGGATGTGTGAGGGGGGCTCTCTGCTCACTTCCTTCCTTTCCCCACGTGGAGTTCTTAGCGGCTTCCTGGGGCAGGACCCGGGATCAGACGCTGTCCTGCACAGGCCGACCCCCCATCCTTCCCTCCACAGGGGAAAGTGTTCCCCAAGCTACGGAAACGCAGCAGCGTGCGGACCATGGATGTGGAGGAGATGGGCACCGGGCGGGCCACCGACTACGTGTTCCGGATCATTTACCCCGGCCACAGGCACGAGCACAGTGAGTGTCTCAAGCGTCATCCTCAGAGGAAGAGAGAAGGACGCTCAGGGAGGTGGGGGAGTGCCGTGTCACCCGGGAGGCGTGGCAGGTGGGGTCCACTCACCGACCAGGCCAGGGGGAGAGGAGCTTTTCGTTACTCGGCCTCTCACCAGACCTTCCCTGCAGACCTTCCCTCTGAGAAGCCGCCTCTCTTCTACCTGGCTGTTTTCTCTTGGCCTTTCCTGCCCCGGCCCGAGAAAAAAAAGCTTGGTGAGACTAGAAAGGGAAGGTGGAGAACTCCATTCCTCCCGCCCCACGGCCGGACTTCCACAAGGTATCCTGGGTGCAGGATCCGTGCTTCTTTTTGGGTGGTGCAAGTTGTTCTCTGACTCCCCCAGAGCCAGAGCTCTCTTCGGACCAGCTACTGGTCAGAGGCGCTTTAGCTGGAGTAAGGGTGCACCTGAAGAACATGAAACTTGGAGCTGGCCGGGGGTCCTTGGTGACTGGGGGCCGAGAGATGGCTTGGCACTTGTGGGTCCTGCCCCACCTGGACACACGCCTCAGGGCCCACAGGGCCTGTCCGTAGGTCTCTGCCAACTTCAGCGTTCCCTTTCTGGTCTGAGTGCTGCTGTTTCCTGCAGGTTTCTCTGGACCAGACTCCCCAGTCTTGGGGATAAGCTCAGGGAATTTCTGAGCACAGAGCATTTTTTGCCAACTGGACCACCTGGTCCCTAAATTTCCTAACTTGGGCCAATAAGTTATCAGCAAGTTGTTTCTGCATTAGCAGATAGATGACCCACACAGCCCCAACAGGCCCGACGGGCACAAGCCATGGGGGGCCGTGGGGACACCCCTCCCAGAGGTGCTTACCTAGGAGCCACACCTTGTGTCAGAACATCTTTGCAAACTGGGCATTTAATCTTGGGCTGCTGCTCAGCTGAGATGAATGACCCAGGCTCGACGTTCCCTCTTTAAGCCTTGGCATCTCCCAGTTCTGGTCACTTTGCTTTAAGGACTGTGTCCCCAGAGGGCAAGTCAGGGCCCCCAGGAGCTGAAACCCAGCAGAGCGACTCGGGCTCCTCGTGTGCAGCTCTGGGCAAACCTCGAAGTTTGGATTTACAGTCTCAGGAGGGGACTTGGGGTAATCTGCAGATTTGGTTCAGCCTCACCATGATGTGAGCTGGAGAACGATCAGGATCCATCTGACGGCAGCCGTGCCCTGCTCTGGCCGGGGCTGGGGAGCCCCTGAGCTGCCTGCCTGTCCCCACTGGTCCCTGTCTTGCACTCCCCTTGCTCCCCCGTCAGTTCTCCGTCTTCTGTTCTTCCTAGACAGGGCCTCCTCCCACAGAGCCCTGGAGCTGCCGCCTTGCCCTCACTCTCTTCCGCACTCTCCCCAGTAAATCATCCAGAGAGCTCTCGGTCCCCCAGCCCGTTCTCAGCGCCCAGCAGGTTCAAGGCGACCCAGACTCTGGCCCCCTCCCTGCCAGGAGGGGAGTCTGGTGCCTCCCGCCAGGACCAGGTGCTCATGCCTCTGCCTCTCTCGCTGTTCTCTTTGAGCAGTCACTATTAACTACCACCACCTAGCGGCCAGCCGCGCGGCCTCGGTGGACGATGATGAGGAAGAGGAGGATAAACTGCACGCGATGCTCTCAATGATCTGCTCGCGGAACCTCACAGCTCCCAATCCGATGAAAGGTTTTTATCCCTGCCCCGCCCCCGCCCCGCCCCGCCCCCTGGCCCACCTGCCACCCGCCACAGGGGCTCAGACGGCAGTGTTGGCATTACGGGACTGGGGTGGTCCCCCAGCAGGTGGCAGGTCAGGGAGGGTGGAAAGAGGCACTGGCGAGGAGAGGGGATGGTACAAAGAGCAGGGGGCTCGGGGCTCCCCATCGAGTCTGTAAGGGAGAGGGCTTCATGCCCAAGAGGGAGGATCCTCTGGTAGGAAGGTCAGACCATCTAGTTGCCTCTCGGGAACCCTGAATGTCTTTCCAAGCGCTGTACGCACTCCGGGGGTCATGCTGGCAAACCTGAGGCAGTGTCTCTCTCTTTCTCCCCTGCTGGCTGGGAAGACTGGCCTCCTGGCCCTGGACCTCTGACTTCTGACTTAACAGAAACAGGATAGAGGTACAGGCCCCTCCTGGGCAGGGGTGGGGGCTGGATAGCTCGCACGAATGAGTCCCGTGGCTCAGGTGAGGTGTTGGAGCCACCGTGGAAAGAGACCCAGGGCTGGGTTTACCCAGCAAGGCTGACGGCTCCAGCAGGTACCGCCTGGTGCTTCAGCATGAAATCTAGAAATAAACGTGCCGGAGATCTGAGACAGGTGTTTCCCACCCTGCCAGACCTCAGAGTCCGTGATCACAGAGGAGGTCCCTTTATTGTACACGACCCAGCCCAGCACCCAGAGCTCCTCAGCGTTGGTTCCTCTGCCCACCACCCATCCTTCTTAGCACAGAGATCGGCTGGTAGAGGAGGAGAACCCCACTCTTTAGAGAGTGATTCGGCCAGGGGACCTGAGAAGTGTAGGCTGGATGCGCAAGGATAAATTGGTTATGAAAGGGCTGGGGCCAGCTTTCTTGGCGTTTAAGGGAACTTCTCCATCCCCACCCGTTCCCATGCCACAGGATTAATTTCTCCCCTTTTCCTGACCCTACAGAGGGTGTCTAAGAATATGTGACACTGCCCTTCTGCTTCCACAAACTTCTGCCAACAGCCCAGGTCCTTAGCCCAGACACCGAATCAGCAGTGAGCACCGCCCCCCGCCTCCGCTCCCTGGGAAACTAAGTCTGCGGCCCAGCACCCAACTAGCACACCCTCAGCACAGCCCTGGCAGCTGCCCCCGACCTGCACGTGCCTGCCCTTGTGCCTTGCCTCCCTCGTAGCCCTCCCGGTGGGGCCCATAGGCCCCTCTGGGCCGGAGCGCAGGGGAGCCTCACTTCTGATACCGTCTGGTTCCTTGCAAACCTGGGCTCGGAGCTGATGCTCGTTTACAGGTTAAGGGACTTGGAGCAGTGCAGGAAGGCTGAGTCAGGAAGGACAGGGGTCCCTTTCTTACCGCGTGCACTGATAACAGGCGGGGGGGTCCCCACAGAGCCCTCGTCTTGGCAGACTTGGCGCCAGGAAGCCCAACCTCGACCAGTCTGAGGGCTGAGGCCTACAGAGTCAGAGAAGCCTCCGTGCCCGTGGAGTCCAGAGGCCTCAGGCCTCGTGTGGGCTTCCTCTTGGGGAACTCGGGAACCGGACCAACCCAGTATGCAGCCCCGGGGGCCCCAGCACTCGGGGGGAGGAGAGGAGGCAGGAGAGGAGAATTGGCAGGTGCTTGGGGTTGTGATGTGGGAGCCCCCACCCCCACCCCAGTCCGTAATGACAACACTGTCGAGTCCGTTCTACTAGCCGTTGCTTTTCAGGCTTGCCACATGCTTGACTTGTGCATGTGAATCAAGGGGCGGGTGTCCAGACTCTCCTCCCCCTCCCCTCTCCTCCTTTTCCTGCTACCTCCCCACAGAGCAGAGATGCTGTTCACTCTAATTCTGCTCCAGGCCGGGCACCTTTCACTCGGAGTCTTAGGGGCTGTGGGGTTCAACCACCCGTTTTTGCTTCAAACTTTCCTCACGCTCAGAGGAGAGAGTCAGAGACAAAGCTGGCCCAGCAGACCCCCCGACCCCCCCATGTCCAGCCTGCTGCCCCCCACCCAGTCACTCCAGAGCTCCAGCTGTCTGCACTGGGTTAATTCAGAGATGCAGTGTTCCATGCTGGCTGGTTCAGCTCCTTCCTGGAGAATTAAGGTGAAGAGCATTGACCCAGGAGTCTTGCCTTGGTTGGGCCCTCCTTTCTGGGCATGAGCTTGTTTCCCTATGTGCCCACCGTTCATCCTCTGCCCCTGTCGCGCCCCGCCCCCGCCCCCGCCTGCTGCCTGCTGCCTGCCTGGCTGGGCCTGTCCCCACCCTCCCTGTCACGACTGGCCTCTCCTGCCCGTTGCAGGGGCGGGAGCCGGGTCCTACCCCACCCCACCTGCATTTGTCCCCTCCCTCTTCTTCCCAGTTTTGGGCATGGCTTGCAACTCCTCACTCCCAGAGCCGCAGCCCCTCCACACCGAGTGTGTTCCCTTAATTTGCCTCCCGGTGGAGCTGAAGGGCCAGGTAGCTGCAAAAATCCCAGCTGTGGGCCTGAGAAGGCGCCTCAGGCCAAGACAGGGCATCTCCTGAGGCGGTTGGAGGGGGCTCGGCTCAGCCCTCCCCACCAAGCCTCACTCTGATAAGAACTGGGCTTAGGTCTGCTCCAGACTCCTAGCAGCCAGGCCCAGGGTGTGATTCATACGCAAAAGTGCTGCTTGAAAAAAGCCTCTTCGTCACACATACGTCACACATACAGCTGTCGTTCCTTCTTCTTCCCTCTTCTGTGCTCCCCTCTTCCCTTCTGGCGTCATCTCCTGGTCCTTACACTTTCTGCCCTCACTTTGCTTCGTCTTTGTGACTCACCGGACCTGCCAGAGTCCCCTGTGGGCAGTGTTCTACCCCACTTGAGCCTTGGGAGCTCTCAAGGGTCTTGAGTTCTGACTCAGACCAGCTGGGCTGGCTGAGAAGGTTCCATCCGCTGGTGGCGTAGATGTGTCCAAGGAGCCATCTTCTGAGGGTGCACTGGGCACGTCGTTCTGGGCAGTGGAACTAGATGCCCAGCCACCACCCCACAGTGGCCTGACAGCGCTGGGACTTTTGCCCTTCCTGCCAGCTCACCTGTGTGCTTGGAGGAGGCCTCCATGCTAACTGCAGTCTGGCTGGGCGAGGCCGGAGAACTCAGGAAGAACCCATGTGAGTTGGCAGCAAGGGCACCTGGACTGGGTGGGGGAGCACTGCTCCTCCTTAACCTGTGACAGGTTCTAGAACCCTCAGAGGGGTAAGGTCCGGGGACCGGGACGAGTGGCTCTGGGATCCTCGGGAGCTCTGATCAGTGGAGACTCCCGATGTGGAAAGGTTCCAGTCATTGCCGCATTCTAGCACCTTCCTGCCCGTCTCAGGCTTTGTCCAGGACGACCAGGCTGAATCGTCGAGGGCCAAGCCAAGCTGATGGCGTTTTAGAGAGCACGGGCTTTTGCTCTCTCTCTTCTCTCCTCCCTCTGGAAAAGTGTTTTATTCCATCGCTGGTAGCATGATGGAGAGAAAGACACAAGTATCCACAACTCAGACCAAGTATTTTATCACATGCAGAAAGACTAGGCGGAGGGTGGGAAACGTCAGGCGCCCCCTCTCTCCACCATTTCCATTTCCGGGCTCTGGACCAGGCAGATGCCACCTTGGTGGTTTTCTACCAATGGGTGACTTCATGCAGCTCTGGGCACAGAGGTGGGCATGCTACCGGGTGCTTGTGGGGAGAAGGCCCGCCAGGCCCTGACCACGGCCCCCTTCCTGTCCTCAGATGCTGGCGACATGATCGAAATGCAGGGCTTCGGGCCCAGCCTGCCAGCCTGGCACCTGGAGTCCCTGTGCAGCCAGGGTTCCTGCCTCTCCTGCTCCACCCGCAGCTCCCCATATGCCACCCCCAGCCACTGCAGCTGTGTCCCCGACCGGTGAGTGGGCCCTGTGGCCGGGTCTGCCTGGGTGCGTTCTGCCCTTCGGGGCTGTGTCACTTGTCTGACAGGGTGGCCGCGGGTTGGACAGACCTGGGTTCGCTTTCCCTTCTTCTACCTACGTGACAAGTTACTGAGTCCCTGTGAGCCTCTACGTGTCTGAGCCTCAGTTTCCTCATCTGTAAAATGGGAATAATACCACCTCCTTTCTAAGGTACCTGTGGGGACCAAATGAGGTGTGTGACTCAGTGAGCGCCCGGAGCTGGGCCCGGCACATAGTAGGCACTCAGCACGCAGGCACTCTCCTTCCCAGTGTGGACAGGGCCTCTGCCATCAGGCTGTGCCTCTGAGGACACACACCAGATATCCGGGCACCTGCCAGGTGCCGGGTGTATGGACGGCATTTGTGTGAAGGCCATACATCAGCCCTTGATGCTTTCGCGGGCTCTTTCTTGTACCCATTAACGTCATTTTTTGCCTGCTACTCCTCGTGACACTGAGATGGCTCTCTCCTTGTTCACCTGAGGAAACCAAAATTCACTAATGTGAAGTGAAGTTAGTTGCCCAAAATCCCTTGGGTGGTTGGGGGCCTGGCTAGGTCCCCGGCAGCTTTGCCGGGCGTGACCGACACACCCAGGGAACCCACAGACGTGCTCCTGGGCTGTGGGCACACTCCTCACGCCACCCGGAGCCGCCTACCTGCCCCCACGCCAGCGTGTCCTCTCAACCTCCTCCACCAGAGGGGCCGGTCCCCCTCCCCTCTGAGCCAGGTTATTTCCACAGGTTGCCCCTCAGGCTGCTGTGTGAGAGCATGAAGAGGCAGATCGTGTCCCGTGCCTTCTATGGCTGTGAGTGTAGGGTGCGGTGGGGCCGAGAGGGGAGGGAACTGGGGGAGGTACCATTGTCACGGGTCCTAGCTCCCCCTGCCCCCCACAGGGCTGGCCTACTGCCGCCATCTGTCCACGGTGCGGACCCACCTGTCAGCGCTGGTGCGTCACAACATCATCCCTCCTGCCCGGCCCCCGGGGGCCTCAGGGGGCCTCACCAAGGATGTGTGGAGCAAGTATCAGAAGGACGAAAAGGTGCGCGCTCTGGGGAGCCCGGGCTGGGGCGGGGGCAGGGGGAGCAGCAAGGGGTAAGGGGCAGCCTGCCCTGGGAGCGGCTCTCATTGACCGGACGGGCACTGAAGTAAAACGCAGTAGGGCTCGGGACTGAGGGCCTTGGGGTGGCCCGGGTCACGGCAGAATCTCGGACCGCTGGGTCTGTGGGTTTCTGTGGGAAGGGGGCTGGGCGGGTTCTAGTCTGCTTCCACGTTATCCTGAAACCTCGGGCAGAGCTCTGTTGCCCGTCCTGGAAGGAAAGGAGGCAGGGAAGACGTGCCCACCCCAAAGCGGGGCTGGCCTGGGCTTCCGTGGAGGGACGGACTCACTGTCCCCAGCCCCAGCCCCCCAGGGAAGGGAGGGAGGTGGGGTCACCCCGCTCGGCTGCCGTGACCGCGGGGCCGTACGGTCTTTCCTTCCCGGGTCCCTCAGAACTACAAGGAGCTAGAGCTGCTCCGGCAGGTTTACTACGGGGGCGTGGAGCACGAGATCCGTAAGGACGTCTGGCCCTTTCTGCTTGGCCACTACAAGTTTGGCATGAGCAAGAAAGAGATGGAGCAGGTAAGGGGACCCCCCTCCCATGGGGCAGGGAGATGGGGAGCTGGGCCAAGGGACCCCAGGGAGGGGCCTCTCAAGCCTTGGCCCCTTCCCGGCCGGAAAGAAACATGGCAGAGGAAGGTGTTGGCGGAGCAGCCTGGCGGTCTTCGCCGCTGGGCCCGGCCCTGGTCTCCAGCTGTCCCAGGAGCACTCCCCCACCGCCGTGGTCGCCGTGTGCTCTGGGCCAGGTGGACGCAGCGGTGGCAGCAAGGTACAAGCGGGTGCTGGTGGAGTGGAAGGCCTGCGAGGCGGCGGTGAGGCAGCGGGAGCGGGAGGCCCAGCCAGCCACGCTCGCCAAGTTCTCCTCGGGCAGCAGCATCGACAGCCACGTGCAGCGCCTCGTCCACCGAGATTCTACCATCAGCAATGACGTGAGCCTGACGGGACCTGGGGGAGCCGGGGGCAGGGGCCGCCGGCGTTTTCTAGGAGTAAAGCAGAGTCCTGAGCACCCCCCCGAACTCTAGGAGTCACCGGGAGAATGGCTTATTGTGTCTGTGTTTCACTTCCTTCTGCTGAAAAGCCGGCTGACGGTCCCCCGGCCTCCCAGGAATAAAATGAGATAGTGCACCGCGTTCTCTTTTAATGGACAAGCGGGGAAAGGAGCTTGGATCAGGATTTAGGGAAGTCCTCCTTCCTTGTAGAGAGATCCCTCAAGGCTAGAAACAGGCCGCCCAGGGTTGGAGTCCCAGGTCCACGGCCAGTACGATGAGTAACTCCTTCTCTCTGGGCCTTGGTGTCCCCCCTGTCAGCTCTGCTATCCTCTGACTGGAGGTTTCACCGAGAGCTGTTGGTCCGAGACCAGGACAGAGGGCTCCGGTCGGCATCTGCTGGCGAGACACCCCCGCCCCCGCCCGCCATGGTGTCCTCCGGGCCCTGTAGAACTGACCGTGCGAAGCTAGTTCGGAGCTTTCGTGGCTCTCCCGGCCTCCCCCCTGCCTTTAGAACAGCGAGTCCCAGACCATGGCTGCTGGGCCAAACCAGAAACAATAAGAAGTTCCTGTTCTTTTACTAACTTGTGCTTTTTTCCTTTAAAATTGTCTCTCTAGATAATGTCTGTTCTTGTTACTTTACTAAATCCTTGCACTACCAGAGAACTGAAGCTGGAACGAGACTTAAATATAACCACCAAGGGAATTCTTTGCACTCCTTTCCATGTGCCTTGTTTTTACTCTCCCCTATTCGTGAGCGTGCTCTCTCTCTCTCTGGCTTTGGGTTTTGTGCCGTCCGGAGTCCGTACCGGTGCCCCTGCTGCTTAGCCCACGAGCAGCAGTAGCTTTCCTTGCTGGCACTGGCGTGAGGCTCTGTGTTACCTTTCCTGATTCTGACCCGACACTTCATACTTGTTGCCAAAGTGAAACCTCCTTTTAGCGTCCCTTTCCCTACGCAGTCCAAATAGAAAATCTGTATACATATACAATCTGTATATGTCTCTTTTTCGTAGGACTTGTCCATAGTGGCAGACTGTTGCAATCTAGAACAGGTCACCTTTCACTTCTTACCTCCTTCCTGAGCTTGTGTGAAAGTCCTGTAACTGATTAGGCAATTGCTAGAGACGTTTCCTGTCTTGTTCTGCTAAACGTCCGGTTCTGAACGTAGGAAGAACTTGTTTCCCTCACACCTCCGGCCTGCCGCCCGCCGGGCTGCCCCAGCAGCCACCGCAAGGCTGGGGGCGGCCTTCATTCGTGCGCAGCTCTCCTGCCCTCAGGCAGCCTTGTGACTTCGGTGTTTGGAGAACTACACGTGGCTCACGTTGGCCATCCGGTGTCTGAGCCTCTCCAGTTCCCCTTCCCTGCGGTCACCACAGGAAGTCCTGGAGTGCTTCCTGCTTTTTCTCAGGCCCCAGAGAGGCCGCGGAGGGAGACTGGATAGGGCTAAAGATGGGGTCTTCCCGTTTGCCCGGAGCCTGGTCGCTCTCCGGCTGGTTGCCTGGGTCGGAAGGGGAGGCTGGGCAAGCCGAGTGGGGGCGCAGTGTGGAGGCCAGGACGAGGCCTGGTTCAGACCCCAGGAAGGAGACAGCACACTGAGGGAAGGGGCTGGAGTAGGGGTGTGAGCCCCACCATCTCTTCACCCCCACCAGGTATTTCTCTCTGTGGATGACCTCGAGCCCCCACAGCCCCCGGGCGCTGAAGATCGCGGACCCGAGCCCACGCAGGAGCTGGGAGCCGGGCCCCCGGGCACCGCCGTGGTGGGACAGCAGCAGTCCGTGGAGTTTGACTCTCCGGACTCGGGACTGCCATCCTCTCGAAATTATTCCGTGGCCTCGGGCATCCAGTCGAGCATAGACGAGGCACAGAGCGTGGGCTTCGAAGAGGAGGATGGCGGTGGGGAGGAAGGCTCCAGTGGGCTGGTCCCAGCAGCTGGTGCTTTCTCGGAGCCCCGAGATCCCAGCCAGCAGAAGGCCTCGCGGGCTAGCGAGCTGGAGGCAGGGGAGGAGCTGGCGGCCGTGTGTGCTGCTGCCTACACTGTATGTGGACATTCCCCGGGCGCTGCTCGCAGCCTGCCCCAGAGGCCCTCCTGACACCCCCAGGCGTGGGGACAGGGGCTGGGGGGTGGCTGGTGGGGGCGCCCTGACCATCCCGTAGGGAGCACCGAGCCCATCCCTCGGCATCCTGGGGGCTCTGTCCTCAGAGTCCTGGGGTTCCTGCATTCTGTTATATAGGCATCCCTACCAGCCCCCACTCACTCCTGAGGGCCCCCCACTCTTTCAGATAGAATTACTGGATACTATGGCCTTAAATCTGCACCGCATAGACAAGGATGTGCAGCGCTGTGACCGCAATTACTGGTACTTCACGCCCCCCAACCTGGAGAGGCTCAGAGACGTCATGTGCAGGTGCCACGCTGGGGCGGGGGCGGGGGGAGGGGCCAGGTCTCACAGGCGCCCTGCTCCTCTCCCTCGCACTGAGTCACACTCGTCGCTCTCTGCCATGGAACACGTCCCTGCCATCCCCCCACCCCACCCCCTTTTTTCTTCGAGGTCTGTCGCTTGCCAGCTTCAGCCAGACTCCTCCGGGAAGCCTAGCTGATTGCCCCCTAACTGCCCCAGCCAGTTCGCCGTCTCTTCCCCTGAGCCCCCGAGGGCCTCAAGGACGGAGGGCGTGGGCTGTTGACCACGGTGCTCCCAGTTGCTTCGGGGTTGTGGGAAGGCTGACTTCTGGGTAGCAGGCTGCTGTAGGGACCAGCTCCCCGGGGATCCCCACAGGGTGGAGGACAGCAGACCCCCATAGTGACCATAGCCCTGGCATTTCAGCTACGTGTGGGAGCACCTGGACGTGGGCTACGTGCAGGGAATGTGTGACCTGCTGGCGCCGCTCCTGGTTGTCCTAGACAACGGTGAGGGACCGAGCCAGGGTGGGGGGCGGGGAGAGCGCATTCCCAGCACGCCGTTGGGATCGGGGCTGACACCAGCTGGAGAAAGGAAAAGAAGGCCTCTAGGTCTGGAAGGGTGGGGGTGTCTGTCCTCTGGGCCCCAGGACCCCGCCCGTGAAGTGAGGCATCGGGGTCACCTGCCTTGCCAGCCTCACTCCCCTCTCCCCTCAGATCAGCTGGCCTACAGCTGTTTCAGCCACCTCATGAAGAGGATGAGCCAGAACTTCCCCAATGGGGGCGCCATGGACACCCACTTTGCCAACATGCGCTCCCTCATCCAGGTGAGGTCAGCAGCCACCTGCGGGCTGGGGACCAGGCACCGCTGGGCTCATCCATCATCCACAGGGAGGCCAGGGAGCATTCCCAAAATGCCCTCTCCATATAAGCTCAGGATCTTTCATTTGAGAACCATTGTTTCAACATTACAAATCAAGAGGGAATGTCAGCATGTGAATACCACGCTCCTGAAAGTTCTGGTGAGCGGTGTGGTCGACAGCGAATCAAACACCCGGAAAGTGGTACAGTTCCACAAAGAGCACCTCGCAGAGAGACGGGCGGGGCAGCAGAGTGCAGCCTGCACCCCCGGAGACTGGAGGGGCTCGGGAGCCACGCAGGCAGAGCCTGCGGCCGGCCAGCGGGGGGACCTGGGGGAGAACGGGCGCGGCCCGGAGAGGCGGCGGCAGCTCAGTCCTGCTCCCTTTTCTTTACTTCAAGATCCTGGACTCAGAGCTGTTTGAGCTGATGCATCAGAATGGAGACTACACTCACTTTTACTTCTGTTACCGCTGGTTCTTGCTGGACTTTAAGAGAGGTAAGAGGTGTGGGTTGGGTGGTGGGGCTGGGGTCAGGGCGGTGGAGAGCCCTCTCCCCCAGAGTCAGTGGTTGCTAACTGTCCCTGAGCTTTGGAACCGCCTGGGGAGCCTTTTGAAACGGCGGCGCCTTGGCCCCACCTAACCCCAGACTTAGGAAACGTGGCTGGCCTGGGCACCCACAATTTTAAAAGCTCCTTTGGCGATTCCAAAGCCAGCGGTTTTGGGGAACTGTTTTCCAACCAAGTCTTCCCAAGCAGCAAGGCCTGTACAAGTAGAGTTGCTTCAGGTGACAAGTGTCCAAGGATGCCCATCCCCGAGGAGAAGGGCTGGGGTGTGACCTGGGGCCCAGAACCCTCCTCTTGGACTGGGCTCTGTGTCACGGGGAGACTCCCGGGACTTGGGCCCCTGGAGCTCTGTCTTCACCTCTGGCTCCATCCAGGGGCCCTTGGGGAGCCAGGCTCAGCCTCAGCCCCCTGCCGCCCCCAGAGCTGCTCTACGAGGACGTGTTTGCCGTGTGGGAGGTGATCTGGGCTGCCCGGCATATCTCGTCAGAACACTTTGTCCTATTCATCGCCCTGGCCCTGGTGGAGGCCTACCGGGAGATTATCCGGGACAACAACATGGACTTCACCGATATCATCAAGTTCTTCAATGGTAGGAGCTGCCCCGGCCATCCTGGCCGCCGCCAGCAGCAGCATGGGGGTCTCCACTCCCAGCCTGGGCAGGGTTGGAGGGGCTCCCTCCCTGAGAAGCAGGTGGCGACCGCAGGGCGGGCGGCCACAGGGCTCCTCCCAGACTCCTGCCCCCCTGGCAACCCCGCAGTTGTGTGTCTCCCCCAGAACGGGCCGAGCGTCATGACGCCCAGGAGATCCTGCAGATTGCCCGGGAGCTCGTCCACAAGGTGCAGACGCTCATAGAGAACAAGTGAGGGCTGCGGCCCGGAAGCAGCGGCCGGCGAGAGCCTGGGCTCCGGGCCCCCGGGACGCACAGGGCGAGGTGCGGGGCAGCGGCGCTGAGACTGCCCGACCCCCAGCCTGCCCACCCGTTTTCCTAACAAAGTGCTTATGAGCCTGGGATCCGATTCCGGGCAGTGCTGGCCCTGCGGGGGTGCCGAGTCAGGGGCCTGGATGCCTCGGGAGGGGAGGGGGGGCCGGGTTGGCCTCAGGGAGTGGCTGCCTCAGGGGACACCTGCTGTGCTCCCCTCTCAGAGACCTGGGAATGGCACCCCGTCACCGGCAGCCTGGACTGCTCTCACGGCCTCTCCTAGGCCAGCCTGGGGCCCTGTGGAGTTGACAGTGCAGTAGCTGCCTGCCCCCCACCTCACACGGGTCACGTGGGCAAACGGACTCTGCTGTGTCTCTTCTTCGAGTCCCTTGGCAGGCGGCGTGCATGTGCCCTCACCGGCCCCAGCAGGCTGCCAGCTTGGGCCCGGGCCCGGGTCCAGGAGCCCAAAGACGTGGGCCCCGGTGGGAGCAGCCCCCGCAGCTGCACTGCCACCACCTCTGGCCGCCCGAGGTGACCCTGTGCCTGCCCCAGCCCCAGAGGGCACCCGCGTGCACCTGCACGCTTTCACTCTCGCCCCCTGGCTCTTGCTTTATGCATCCTTTAGTTGCTTCCCTGACAACGGTATAAGTGACACTTTTGCCCACCAGACGATCTGGAATGCAGGGGGAGCACTTCTCTCTCAAGAGGAATCCCAGGGTGACTCTTTAGGGAGGAAATCCTCTCATAGCCTCCTCTCAGGGACAGGCTCTGGGGCTTTGGGGCCGCCCATCAGGCATCTGCTGAGTCCCTGGGTCTGGAGGAAGGGGAGGGTGCCCAGATCTCCCCTGTTTGTTCCTGGTGTGAAGCAAGGCCAGCTGTGCCTGCCACAAGCTTCTCAGGGTGCAGAGAGGCCTAGAGACCCGGGAACCCCCTTGGAGGAGCCCCACAGGGGTGCTAGGAAGGGCCTGGCTCCTCGGCACACTGCTTGCTCTGCCCTCCCCACTTCCTCTCCACCCCTGAACACGTGAGGCTAAGGCTTTGCCCTGGGGCCTGGAGGCCACTCTGCCACAGGGGCGAGGGCCTGTCCGGCAGTCACTTCGGTCTGGAGACTTCCCGTGTCTGAGAAACAGGGAAAGGGCCCCACAGCCCTTCTGCCTCCAGCGCAGTCTCCCCAGCCCACCCCTGTCCTGGGCACTGCACAGCCCATCGGGGGCCAGCTGCCCCACTGCCTACCCCCATTGTCTGTGAATCCCTGGCTGCCACCAAGCATGGTGGCCCTTGTGTGCCTGCCTTAGTGACTCAGTGGTTTTGTGAGAAGCAGAGTGTGTATGGTTTTTTTTTCTTTTTCGACTCGGAAACTATACTCTTCAGTGTTAACAGACCAATAAACATAGCATTTGGCAATGCCTGAGCCTCTGCGGGCTGCTTGTGGGCTGGCACCTGGCAGTGTCGGCTCTCCCTATCCCCGGGGCTGGGCTTCTGGGACCAGAGGGAACCCCGCAGCCACGGCGATGGCTCTGCTGACCCTCCAACCCTGGCAGCCCCGCCGGCACAGAGCTGCTAAATGGAGGCACCTGGATTTCTACTCCGGATTTTTGTTACTCTGATCACAGGCCCCTCGCTGCCAGGCTCCAGCTCAGCTGGGGGTTTCTGCCTATCCTTAAGATCCAGTGATAGCCCTCTGATGACACTGGGTCAGCACTGCTGGGGGCTGAGGCTTCATCTTTGTCCCCAGTGCCAGCCGGCAGGACACTAATCCTAACCCTAGGCCTTCCCTCAAGTCAAGGGACGCCGCTCTCCCTGGAGCTGCCAGCAGAGGGAGCCAGCATCTCACAAGTGAAGGGCTGGAGGCGTTGTCCGGCGGAGGAGGGGCACCGGGTCTGCCTTTCCTTCCCCAGTTAGCGCTTCCTCAGAGAAGGGGACCCCAAGACATTTGTGGCCACCACGTCCTTCCCTAAGGATAACCCCTCCCCGCAAGGGCAGCTGAGTCCATTCTTCGGGCTGGGGCTGGGAGTGGGGAAGGTGGGGTCCGGGTGTGGGAAGAGGCGGCCCGCTTAATCTATAGCTAAGCCCCTTCCTCACCTCCCCACTTCCTCCTGAGACAGCCTGCCCAAGTGCTGGTTTCCTCTAACCCTGGAGGCAGATGTAAGGACAAGGGCCGTCCAGGCCCATCTTACAGCACAGTTCTGAGTCCTGACCTCCGACCTCTTCCTCTTCTTGTTCCTTGCCCTGACGGTCTCCCCCGATGACCCGGCCTGACTTAGCACCGCAGAAGCACCTCCCCTCTCAGGTGCACCCCCTTCTGTGCACCGATCGGCGGCGGTCCCCCTCCACCCTTCCTACTGGAACTTTCTCCAGTTCGGGATCCCTAGTGGTTGGGCAGGCCCCAGGGCAGAGTGGTGCAGGCCGGGGAACTCTGGCCGCCGCAATCGGCTCTGACTGCGGTTCCCCAAGCTCCCGGGCTAGCTCTGTGACCACTTGTCACTCGGCCACCTCAGACCTGTTTCCTTACCTGCCAGAACCGGGCTAGTTCCTGGCTTCCGTCCTCCACCGCGCTGTGAAGAGATGAAGCAAGATAGCATTGGTAGCACTGGTTTGAGGAAGTAGAGAGTATCACAGAAGCATAAGGCACACCCGCACTGCCGGGCTCAGGGCTTGAGGACTGAACATCAGCGTCGGAACTGGAAGGTCCTGAGTCTTCTAAAACCGACCAGCACCCAAGCTGCTGGAGGACCCGTGCCCCTCAAACGCCGACAGGGTGAGACCCCCGATGCTGCCTGCTGGAGATCCTTCCCAAGTGGCTGCGGCCTCCTGTGACAACAGAGTGACCCGGATGCTGTGGCCTGGCGGCTCCGTCTCTAGTTTCAGTGCAGGTTTATTTCAGTTTTATATTTTATTCCAGGCAAGTGCTTATTACATGGATAGTATTCATGTCTCGATACCTAAAGTCTTGGAGCATGAACAGCCACTAGAATACAGTTCAATAGTAAAAATACAATATGTACAAAATTAGGGTTTTTTGTAGGTTTTTTTTTTTTTTTTTTTTCCCACACAGCAGATGTATCCAAACACATAAAAATCTCTACAGTCTGGGGGTCGCTACAGTTTATATTTCAGGAAACGGAGACACAGTGACCGAGTCCTCACTGTAAACAAGGGCCACCTCTTTGGGGGATGGGGATGGAACCCTGGGATGGGGGAGAAGCTGTTCCCGGAGAGCAGGGTTATGGTGACCCCCTAATTCCCCTCCAGGCACTCCCTGCCCTTCTTTGGCCCCCCAAGGAACCAACCTCCCCCTCTCCCCGAGGTAAAGGCTCCCAGCCAGTGAGCCACTCGTAACGTCAAAAAGTAAAACACGCATGAGAGGTAAGGTGTGTGTGTGTGTGTGTGTGTACACGTACGCACGCGTCCCCCAGGCTGGAAGGGCTGGGGAGGGGGAGGGGCAGGCGGTCCCACAGGGTGAGGACAGATGTGGTCCTGACAGCTCTCAGAGGGGAGCTGCCCAAGGAAGGGCCGGGCGGCGGCTGCCCTCTCGGGCACACGGCATCACAGCGTTCACAAACAACAACAAAAACAACAGCAACAACACCCATCGTCACCAATCTGGACATAGTCATTCGGCACTAGATTCGAAGGCCCCCACTGCGAGGGGTGGGGAGGGGCGGGCGCGGTGAGCGGGCGGATGAGGTATCTGTGCGGGCCCGAGAGAGGCCACTGGTTGACACACTTTTAACTCTGGAATGGCCTCAGAATGCAGGGAGGTGAAGAGCGTGTGAAAGAAGGGCAGGCTCCCCAATGCTTCTCTGACTGGTCCCTGGGCACCGGGCCGTCCAGCTCCCTCTGCTCTGAGTTGTCATCACTCAGGGAAAGGCGGGGACCCGTCTCCCCAAAAACCAAGTTGGCAGGTGGTGGCTGCAGGGGCAGGAAGGCAGGGAGCTTGTGGGGTGTGAGGCTCCCTCTTGGGGGCCTCTAGGATGACCAGAGGCCTTCCCTTTCCCCAACCCCAGGCAAGACAAAGGAGAACAGGCCCCCGGGAGGTCTCCGGGACCAGGAGAGAACTGAAGAGCAGTTCCTAGGTGTCCAAATCTGCTCAAGACCTTTGCCAGCTTCCTCAGTACCCTGCAGGCCACTCCCCCTGCCCATCGAAGCAAACTTCACACCTACGGACACCGGTTTCCTTTCCCCACACTGAAAGGCCACTGTGTGTGTCCAGGTGGGGAGGCGAGTGTGCACGTGTGTACAACTGAGTGTGTGTCCAACACAAGGCCACTTGTAATAAATACCCACATAAAGACAGAAGCCAAAGCAGTGGACAGAGGCAGAGGCAGGGAAAGAAGCAGGCCCTGCACAAAGGCCCCCCTTACTCCTCCCTGGCCCAAGCCCAGCCGTGCCCTAGATCCAACTAAGGGCCTTCCTCAGAGGAAGGCACACGCAGAAGAGCCCACTGGAGAAAAGTGGATGTCCAGGGAAAAGACAGAGATGCGGCCAGGGACAGCAGTTGGGGCACAAGCAGCAGCCCGCCTCCTTGCTCTACAGGTCCCCCTGGGGCACCAGGGATGGGCGGCTTGGGGATTTGGCCCAGGCCCTGGATTTGGCCTTCCTGATGGGCTTCAGGCTCCCGAAACCCAGACCAGAGGCTACAGGCGGCACTCCAGTACACCTACCCCTCAGGGGAGCGCACGGCCCTGTGCGGGAGGGCAGGGAACCGGGGCAGCGAAAGGGGCCGCACCCCAGCCCCTCTGCCTTACAGAGGAAGCCAAGAGCCAGGCCCAGGGCCGGGGCGGGGGCTCCAGGGAAGCTCCTCGGTCCAGCTCCAGGCCAGTGGTGGGGAGGGCTCGGGGGCAGGACAGCCACCCCCACCCTCAGCCTGCCCTCCTGAGATCAGGAGCCCAGCGGCAAGGACTGGGGGCGCTCGGGGGGCTTAGCAACAGCGTGGAGTGAGTTGTCTGTAGACACTCCTCTTCACTAGCTCCTGTGGTAACGAATCAGTGACTGCGACTGGCTCGGAGCCCCAGGCTGCGGTGCCCAGCTGTCCGGATGGGACTGCAGCCGGGTCCTAGGCTCTGTCACCCATACTCACAGCAGAGCCCCCCACGCACCCAGTTCCCGGGCCCTCGTTGCTCAGTCCTGCTCCCTCCGCCCTTCCCCTCCGAGGGCCTGGGAAGAGAAGGCGGAGGCTCAGGCCACCTCATCAGCGAGAGCAGTAGCAGCAGTAGCAGCAGCACAGGAAGGCAGGCGGGGCGGGGAAGTCGGGAGAACACGACAGCCACATCGCGCACGGGGTTGCGGGGGACAAGGTGGGGAGGCAGGAACGGCACTGGAGCTGGCACCAGGCCAGACAGAGTGGCACATTCACCAGAGTGTCTCATCACTTGATCAAGTCCTAGTGCAGTGGGGGTTAGCCCCTGCCCTGTGCCCAGCTCCTGGGGTGGCCCTCCCTCCCCTGGCTCAGAGTCTCTGCACCCCCGTCCCCTAGGAGGCCCGGGGGTGGGTGTGGGGGGGCGGGCCTGGGCCTGGCTGGAATGTGTGGAGCTGGTGGGTGGGAGAGTGGGGGGCGGGTCCCCCTCCCTGCCCCCACTGGGGGCCTCTGAGTGGCCTCCTCCTCAAGCCAGCTTGAGCGTGCTGACTGGGAAGGAGGGCATGGTGACCATGGTCACAGGGTTGAGCACTGTCTGGCCCACCAGCTGGGGGTGGTGTACCACCTGAGCCCCCACAGCTGGCTTCGCCATGACAGTGGCAGGGGGCCCCAGGCCGGCTGTGCCATTCACTTGCTGGTGCGAGAGGGTGTGGGCGATGTGGCTCACCGCCACGGGCTGGCTCACCGCCACGGGCTGCGGATACAGGGGCAGCTGGGAGCCGAGGTGGGCCACGTGGTTGAGGGTGGCAGGGTGCACGGTGATGTGGCCGATGGGGGGCGTGGCGGGGGCCAGCTGCACAGCGGGGCTGGGGGCCGAGGGCGCAATGTGGGCAATGTGCTTGCCGCCCGGCCCCTGGAGAACGTGGTTCACAGTCTGGATGACTGAGGCGTGGGTGGTGGCCGTGTGGGCGATGACCGTGGAGCCCCCCCCAGCTGCCGCCACCAGATGGGCTGGAGCCGGCACCAGCGTCTGGGCAGGGGCAGCCGCTGGGGGAGGAGGGGCTGGCAGGGGCGTCTTCTGCGGAGGCGGCGGCTGCTGCCCAGGCAGGTGGACGGGAGACAGGGCCACAGGCTGGGGGTGGGGGTGTGGATGGGGAGGCAGAGGCGCGGGCGCGGTGCTGGGCGGGGGCTTCGGCAGCTCCGGGTGGGGGCGATGGCTCAGTTTAGGTGGGCCCAGGCCGGCCTGGTCCTCCTCCATGTCCTCGTCTATGTTGTCCTCACCCTCTGTGGGGGGCCAGCGACAGGGACAGGTTAGAAGGGCTTGGGAAACAAGGGGCTGGAGCAGGAAATGCCCCCGGGGTCCGGGGACAGGGAGCCGGGGGCTCACCGGAGGCTGTGGAGGTGGAGGCCTGGTCGTCCTCGGGCTGGCCAGTCTGCCGGAGCACACGGTCGATCTCCAGCACGTCCATCCACTGGCTCAGCTCGTGCTTGAGCTCCGTCAGCCGCTGCTGGGTGGCAATCTTCTCCCGCGCCAGCCGCTCCATCTCATGCTCGTATTCCTTCTCCTTCCTCTTCAGAGACTAGGGAACGAGGGAAGGGCCCGAAGGATACCCTGAGCAGGAGCTCTAGGGCCCCCAGTGCTGCCGGCCGCTCCCCACGGCCACCCTGCTCTCCGGGTCCCTCGGCCCCAGCGGCAGGTCCCCAGTGAGGGGGCCGCTGGACACCACAGCCGCCCCTGCTCCGGGGCTGGGCCGGGGGCCCCATGTCCTGTGGACTGCGGGCGCTCCAGCAGGCGCCACGGAGAGAAAGCACAGATGCAGGTCAACCCCCCCCAGGATGAACACCCCCGCACCCTCCCCGCAGCCTCCTCCCTCCAGCCTGCGGGGGACAGAAGGGGAAACGGACTTCTCGGCGCTGCTCAAAGCCCCCGGCACCACTCACACCATGCTGTCGGTCGCTGAGCCACAAGCTACCCTCCTTGGAACTCTTCCCCGAAGAACCCCAAACGATCGTGCCCTTCTCTCCACAGCATCATTCCCTAGTCTCCTCTCCTTCAGTGGCCCCGAGCATGCCCGAGACTTTGTGGCACACCGCGCCCCCGCTGACCCCCCGCATTTCTTCCCGACCTGCCTCCATCTCCTTGGTCTCAGGCAGCTGCTGGCTCTGCTCTGCACCTCCGGCCCGCCCTGAGCTACTCTCCATGGTGCCTCCGGGGCTGCCTGGGCAACAACGCGGTTTCACTCTGCCCACAGCCCTGCAGGCTCCCCAGGCTGCCGACGGACCCCCAAGCCCTGGAAAGTGCCCCTCCTTCACACCTGTAGCTGAGTTGCACTAATCAGTGAGCAATGGCTCCAGCACCTCTGACAGAGAGCACTGCCGCCGAGTCACTTCTGTCCTGCACCATAGGTTCCCGGCTGGCCCCATGACCCGGAGGCCACCCACCTCACTAAGAAGACAGCAGGGAGTGCCCTTGGCCACCTCAGCCCTCCAGGTGCACAGGCAGCTGGGGCCCCTCACATAGGCACTGGCGGCGTGCTTCTCCTACCAAAAGCGTCTCCAGTTTCCTCTCGAACGAGAGACTTCTCTGCAGCTCCCAAAGGCCTGCAGAGGCCTCCCAAAGGTCTCTGCCTCAGCTCCTGTCCTCCATGACCTCCTGACTCTGACGCTTTGTCAAACGGATGCCTCGAAGTCTTGCAGGCCTCCCCATTGCCGGCTTCTCCTTGGCCCAGGCACGTCAGGAGCGCTGGGGCCACCAAACACAGCCACTCTTCCCTGCAGCATCCCGAAGCCTGGGAGCCCGCTCTGCTCCGAGCTCCGGGCTTCCAAGGTGCAGGCCCCAGTGACCCTGCACACAACAAACTACCCAGCTCGTCTCGGTTTTCCTCTCTGAACCCCGTCTCACACACAGACCCTCCTTCCTCGCCTCTCTGCGTCTTAATCCGCTTGTGCTCCAAGCCTGCACCCGAGCCCCGCTGCCAAGCCTTACCATCCCAGGCCCTTGAGCCCTCTCTGATGGGGCGGCCCACACTCCAGCACTTAATAAGACGATCGGTACTTAATCACATGCTGGCTCATACGACCCCCTAAAACCTTCCCGTTTTGTCTTTCCACCTCAAGACACACTGTCCCTGTCCCAACGCTGTGAGTAAAGGCCAGGACTATTCCATAATTAGCTTTTCTCCCTTGACCCTACCAGCGGCTTGGACAGAACTATGTATATCTTAGCCCGGGCGAAGGATCTGTGAGGATGTGAGCCTGTGGATTCCCACCTCTCTCCTATCCCTCTCCTTTATCGTAGAAGAATCAATCACCCGTCACTCCGAGTTTCCCTTGGTTCTATTTACTATGAGCAGTTTCACAGCAGCCTTCCTGGCTGTTCAGTTACCCCTCCTGGGTATGGCACGATCCTCAACTTCGCCCACTCCCTCTGGTAACCCCAAACGCCTTGTAAGTCTTTTTCTTTAAAAAAAAAAAAAAAAATTTTTTTTTTTTTTTTTAAGATTTATTTATTTATTTGACAGAGAAAGATCGCAAGTAGGGAGAGAAGCAGGCAGAGAAAGAAGGGGAAGCAGGCTCCCCGTTGAGCAGAGTCTGATTCGGGGCTTGATCCTAGGACCCTGAGATCATGACCTGGGCCGAAGGCTCAGCCCACTGAGCCACCCAGGCACCCCACTCCTGTATTTCTGACCTCACCACTCAGAAATGCCTCAAACCATTAGTGCCTGCCACACATAACCCAGATACAACCATAGTCCGTTCTGGCCTGAAACCTTTACAATTCTACCAGCAGTCCTGGGCCACACACACCCTCCTCTACATCCTGGCTTTTGAGATTTAACCTGCTTCTCTCCAAAGTTCTGCCAGAAAGATCCCTCCCTTCCCTCCCTTACATAGACACACACACACACACACACACACACACACACACACACCCTCTGGCTTCTCACCTGGCTCTACCCTGAGAGGCCAGTGCTGGACATGACATCAGATGGGGCCATACCAATCAATGATGGCGCCTGTGGTGAGCCAGCTTCCACTTGAACCTGGCTGCTGGGGGCTGGAAGTGGCCATCTTGAACTCTTCCCACCAGCAGGGAGAGTAGATTTCTGGCTCCCGGAGAAACTCAGAGGTCAAGACCTCTTTTTCTTAACTAGCCCAGTTCTCCACAGGCCTAGAGGCCCCTGGAAAGTTTCCCCAGGGTCTAGCTTTGTCCACACTGCTTCATTTAAACACATTTCCTAAGACTGCCTCGATGCATAGTTTGGTACCTGTCTTCTCCTCTTCCTGTTTTTGTCCACTTCACGGTCACTTGCTTCGAATCCTGTGAGCACCTCCAAACCACTCTGAGTCGGCCTGGGGGCAATAGCCTGCCCACCTCAGCACACACCCAAAGCCTTCAGTCTACACAGCTAATATGGTCTCTCTACTATTCCCATTGACCCTGAGCTAATGCCCTGCTGCCCCCATCTCTACATGGCAACCCCCGTGACCACCTTTAACTTCCAAAACTACATCCTGCTCCCCGCTGCTGGAGAAACTTTGGAGAAGGCGCTGGGCCCTCTGCCCTCTGCTTTGCCTAGGTCATCCTGAAACCTTCAGGTCTCAGAATGCCCCTTTCTCAGCTATAACTTCGCTCCCTCCCTAGAACAGATTCTGTGACCCCTGTCCCTATTACATCCTCATGGCACAGTCCTTTATTTGTTTCTATTCTGCCACCAACACCAAACATACGAAGACAGAGACTCATCTTTTTTTCTTTGCTCCCTGCTTTATTCTCAGAATCAGACACAGAGCTGTCCAAAGTACTTAAATGACAAATGAGTGAGGTTAAGGATTTAGAAAGGCCTTGTAGGGGTGCCTCGGTGGCTCGGTGGGTTAGGGCCTCTGCCTTCGGCTCAGGTCATGATCTCAGGGTCCTGGAATCGAGCCTCACGTCGGGCTCTCTGCTCAGAGGGGAGCCTGCTTCTCCCTCTCTCTCTGCCTACTTGTGATCTCTCTCTCTCTCTGTTAAATAAATAAAACCTTAAAAAAAAAAAACATTTAGAAAGGCCTTGTAAGTTTTCTATTTCTGCTTCCATTGCCAGCGCCAGGATAAATATCTCTTAGGAACAGCCTGGGTACACCTCGCGGCCTAGTCAGCCCAGGCCCGTGCCTGCGGGCTGTCTATAAAGTGGGATGCGCAATTCTATCCTTCCCGTGTCTCAATAATTGCTATTAAGTCTGTATTTACCGAGCGTGAATCCTCCTAACATCCCCACGAGAAAGATACTAGTTCTTTCCTATTTAGCAAAATGGCAGTACAGAAGAAACTGATATGCACAGAAAACGTCACATCATTTGGACAAGAATTTGCTTCTAGGCCATGATTGTGAATGACTGAAGACCCAGTAATATTCTCAAGACCAAGTTCTACAAAAACATGTCAAAAGTAGGCCTCCCCGGGACCCTCCAAACCCCAGCCCTCGGGCCCCTCCTCCTCCGAGGCCAGACCGGCCACAATCGTGGCCCCGCCCCTCCCGGAGCACGCGCGCACCCACGCGGACCCGGCTTTGCAGCGTCACTCCCCGCCCGCGACACCCCCACAGCTCGGCGCGCGGGAGCCCCGCCCCCATCCCGGCCCCGCCAATCCCGAGTCCGGCTCCACCCCTCTCCGGTGCCGGGAAGCCGCCTGGTGGGGCGCCAGCCACGCCCCCTCGCCCGCAGGGCGGGCGGAAGGGCGCGCGTTCGCCGGAGGCTGGGAGGGAGCCGCCGGCTGGGAGCAGTCGCGTAACAGCGCCTCCGCCCCCCAAACGAGTCTGGCTCCGGTTACCTCAGGGCTGTGACCCTGCAGTCTTGGGGCGGGGGGGCATGCCTCTGGCTCTCTGTTCGCTCGGACCCTCACTGGCCAACCCCCCCCCCCCCGCCCCACGGGGACCTTGACGCTGTCTGGCCCCCCCAGCTGCCCGAGCGCTCCGGCAGGGGGACCCCAAGCCGCCCCACCCCCACCCTGCGCGGGCAGGGAGCGCGAAGTCCCTCCCACTCCCCAACGGCTCGGTTCCGACTCCATCTCTGCGGCAGCCGAGCGTGGCCGCCCGCCCCACCCCCACAGCCTCCTTCCCGGCACGCGGAACCCTCGGCCGGTTTCCAGGGAAACCGAAACACGGGGCCGTCATGGCAACTGTCTTATCTGGCGGGACCCCCCCCCACCCCATACTGCGGAGGGAAGCCAGTGCGCAAAGGGGGTTGGGACACACGGCCAGAAGGGCCCCTTGAAAAGGGGCTTTTAAAAACCCAGGCATGAGAAGAGCACAATTTTTAAAGGTTCGGTGACCCCCAGGGCTGTTTTGGTCACCCAGACCACATTTCCCTGGCCTCCAGGTTGAACCCCCCCAAATCCAGCCATGGCACCTCAATGCTCTCACTGGGAGGATCGTAATCGTTCTGCGGTGGGGGGGGCTCAGCAGCGCGCCGCTGTCTGCAAGCAGCCACGCCCAGGGGACTCCCCACCCCACTACGAGCGAGACTCTCGGGCTGGCTGAGTCCGGGTTCCCGCCCAGAGAGGCGCCGGGGCCGCTCCACGCCCTTCTCACTCGCGGGGGCACTAACAGCGCCGGGCGCTAACGGGGACCCAGGCGCCGGGTCTGAAAACCGAGCTGCGGGGGCGGTGCAGATGGCGGGGCTCCGCGGGGCGGCCCGCCGGGGGCAGGGGAAAGGGGAACGCCGCGGCCGCCCTCCCCCGCGCACGCGCACGCGTCCCCCCGCCCCTCGCGGGCGGGGAGCCCCGCTGACGTCAGCCGGGCCATGTGCTCAGCGCCCGCGTGGAGGCGGGAGGGGGAGCGGGAGAGGGAGCGAGGGCGGGGCGGGGCGGGGCCGCGGCGAGGGGAAGAGGGCGGGCCGGAGTGGGGAGGAAGCTGGCGCTGCGGCCACCGCCCGCCCTTCTCTCGGCGGTGCTTCCCTCCCCCATACCTGGATGTACCGCAGCGCGGTCCGCAGTACACTCAGATTCGACGTCTTCTTGTCATCCACGTTGGGGATGTTGCGCTTCAGGGTCTCAAAGCATTCCTTCAGATGGGCCCTCCTGGGGAGAGGGAGTGGCGCTTGGTTAGCCAGCGCCTGGAGGGCGGGGGGTGGGGGGGAAGGCCCCAGGAGACCTAGGGGGACCCAGGGTGGGAGCAGTCCTCATAGGGGGTGGGTCGGGCCCAGAGACACACACGCACGCACACACACCTGTTCTTCTCCAATTTGTTGTGTACTTCTCTGGTTCCGATCCTGAAACCCAGACAGACAGGAAGGAGGTTCAGGGAGGAGGGCCCAATTAGGTGACCTTCCTGCCCCCACTCCCCAAATGCCACAGGCGGTTTGCTCCCCGAATTCTCCGTACAAAGCTGCCATGGGAGACGTTCACCCTGTGTGGGAGGCGTGTATACCCCCTGAAGGGTACACGCATGCTCATAATTCACAATCCCTTTAAGCCTCCATCCTGCCCTTGTCCACCTGGGAGGAGACAGAGGGCCTCCTGGGGCTCACAGAAATAGCCAGCGGACCCCAGCCCTCACCCAAGAGCTCTCCAACCCAATACTCTGTCCAAAGGCCTGGCAAGGCCACTGGCCCATCCTGGAGGGGGTCAGAGAACAAAGAAGCCTGGCAACACCAGAGGGCCATGGCCATTCCCCACTCCCTGGGTGGGGATAGACCCAGGCACAGAGAGAACTGTCCAAGTACAGTAGGATGCTTCTCAGCTGGGGAGGTAGGCCACGGCTCTGAAGGGTGAGCTCAGGAGAGGCTACTTTCTCTTGCACACAGGGCCCACAATGTGGGCCGTTCTCCATCCCACCAGCCCCCACCGGCCACACCTCACTCACCCCCCAGGCCTCTTCTTCTGTTCGCTGGATTTGACTTCTTCGGCTGGTGCCAACTTCAGGGTCCCAAGAGTGGGTGGGGGCGGCTGCTGGGGGGCCAGCTGGGGCTGAACTCCAGGGTGAGGTGCTATGGTCAGGATGGGTGTAGGGAGGGGCTGCAAAGGCTTGGGGCTGCCAGTGGGCGGGAGGGTGGTCTTGGAGTCTGGCAGCAGGGGAACGGGGTTGGGCACCTGTGGCCTGGTGGGTAAGGGAGCAGACTCCTTAATGCTGAGTCCAGGGGTGCTAACCAGGGCTGGCTGGCGAGGGGCCAGGGGCAAAGGCTGGGCTGCAGGAGGCAGAGGTGGGGGCGGGGGCAGGGGTTGAGGAGCGTTGGTCACTACTGGAATAGGAATGACAGTCAGTGGGGTGGGGGTGGCAAGCGGGGGTGGGGGCGCTGGAGGGGGTGCTGGGGGGGACAGAGGTAGGGGTGGTGCTTCAATGCGGGGTTCCTCCACGGGCAGGGCGTGGGCCAGCCTGGCCAGGCTGCTGGCCTTCTTCTGCTCCTGCTCCCTCTCCCGCTCCAAGCGAAGCCGCTCCTGCTCCTCTACGCAGAGAGAACACAAGGGGTTTCTCAGTGGGCCCACAGTCCTGGGCTCCAGCTGCTGAAGTCTTCCAACCACAATGCATCCTCTGACCCTGTCCCAGACAGTGCTCGGGGACAAGCCTGCTCAGCCTGAGACACCACAAATGCCCATCCACACCCAGCCGGGCACTGGGGCAAAGTGCTGGGGGCACAGCAGGGAACAATGGAAACAGGCCTGCTCTCTCTCTGCCTTTGGGGAGCCCAAGGCCTAGGGGATGAGGGAAAGGAACAATCCAGGCTGGGAGAGGAGAGGGGCAGTGGAAAGACAGAGCAGGAGCTGTCAGAGGGGATGCTGGAGGCCTGGCAACCTGAAGGTTGAGGGGTTAGGCTGGTGCAGGGATGTTGAGGGACAACAAGGCTGAGGGGAGTGGAGTGATAGATAAGGTGGGGAGAGAGAGGCCAGTCAGCGAAAGACCTCACAGGCCACCACAGGAGAATGGAGGAGAGATGAACAGATCATAGCTTCTGGGGAAGTCCTTCAACAGAATTTACCAAGTACCTTCCAGAGGGCAGGAAGCATCTTTATTTCAAGATGAAATAAATGAGCTCAGAGAGGCAAAGTGATTTGTTAAGGGTCACAGAGCAAGTCACAGGTAGACTGGAACCAGAACCAGCCAGGAATCCTGACAACACCTGGCGGATGCCCATATCTGCTGTGTTACCACATGCTCACTAGATGTCTGTACATGCACACACACACACACACACACACACACACACACACACACCTGGATCCTCACGGGAGTCCATCCCGTAGGCAGGGCAGGGACATCATCTTCAGTTCATACATAAGGACATCAGGCCCAGGAGTCCCAGGCCAGGTTCCAGTGTCTGGTTTCCTCAGGGACCACACAAAACCCATTCAGTCCTTCTCTGCCCTTTATGGTGCTAGCACTCACGGCTCCCGAATCCCTCCCCCACCCTCCCCACCACCAGCAGCACAACCAGATAAAGGGAAGAGGCAGGAGGAAAGGAAAGGAAGGCAGCCCCACACCTGTGCAGTCCAGCTGCAAGGTGAGGCCTGCTCGGGGCGGGCTGCCACCAGGGGAAGGGGAGGGCCCTTCCTGAGCCACAAGTACCTCTCCACCTCCACCCTGCCCAGCGCTCGCCAGGCCCCACCATTCCGGTTCCCTGGCTACAGGGCTGGGCAGGGTCCCTGGGGAGCACTGTAGCCCTCGCCCCCCCCCCCCACAGGCCAGGGAGCAGGCTGGTCAACCAGCCCTCCTGCGGGCGGGCACTGGCCACACTGCTGACTGAGCTGACAGCAGGAGCCGGCAGACACGCCCCAAACATACTATCGCACAAGGGGTGGGGCTGGAGGACCAGGGAGGCTAAGCGCCCCCTACAGAGGAGGGCATCAACCTCCCACTGGTCTTTGGGGCTCAGGGCCCTCAGGCCAACCAACAGAGTGAGTGAGAGCCAGGCTTGCTCCAAGCTCCTCCCTCCTGCAGGGGAGAAGAGGCCGGAGGAGGAAGTAGAGCAGCCTTGTGAGAGGGGAAGCGATCAGCGATCTCCCAGCAGCACCGGCCTCTTCCGTAGCTCCCCTGCCCTTCAGGAAGGGGAGCTGCCAGGCCTGCTCCAGTGAGGGCAGCACTCTCCCAGGCCTTTCAGGCTGGCACTGGCTTATGTCACAGCCCCAGAGAACACCAGCTCTCTGCCTTCCAGGTTCCCAGATACCACACTGGCAGAGAAGTCTGCCGAGTTCCACCTACCAGCTACCCAGCCCACCCCCCACACTGCTCCCCACCTCCCCCCACCCCATCTCCGTCCCCAGAGCTCCAGGGCCCAACACAGGCCACCTTCATTCCTTTGAGCCAGGACCCAAACTTTTTCGTTGGCTGTGGAACCAGGGTTCCACTCTCCCATTAGCAGTGGGGCAGAGAGGGCCCCAAGCCCAAAGACAGGTGCCCTGGGAACCCAGACTGAAAGTAAACCCCATATTCCCCCTATTTTAACGCAACTCCACAGCTCATCCAGGAGATGGCAACCTCCTTTTCACCTACCCTCTCTCTTCCAGAGTCAGGCAGGTATGCCTCACAGGTGCCAGGAGGGACCCAGGTGAATGGCCAAGCTTGGATGAGCATGAGAAGTCTTGACTGGTGGTGAAGAGGGGGTGTCCTGGGCCACATGCAGCCCACCAAAGCTTCCTGCCTCCTCCCCACCCAGCAGCGACCGTCTCTCTTCCTATGCCCTGGGGCAGGGGAACAAAGTGGGGGGAGCAAACTGGCAGTCACCCAGGGAACTCCCTCAGGAACAAAACAGAGTCGGGCTCTGTGGAATAAGGCTCTGCTTCACCCCAGGGGTGCCCAGAGAATTCAGCATGACATGTCTGGGCTGATTCAGGGGTCACAGCAGGCACAGGGCTGGGCCTGCGGAGTCTGTACCAGGTAGCCTCCAGTGTTTGGGGGAGTTCTCCCCTACTTCAGGCTAGCAGGGAACTTGGTGCATACGCCAGGCCCCGGGATGTGACGAGGCCAGGTAGAAGAGGGTCCCATTTGAGCCACCTCCATGATGCTGGAAGTGACCAGGCCCTCCTGCTGACCACTTCTTCCCTCTCCCACATCCATGTGCGCACACACCCTCAGAAGCATCACGGGAGCAATCTGGCTGGTCTACGTCAGGAAACCCACCCTTGAAACTATGGACAAGAGGATCCCTGTTCAGAGCTGCTCACCAGGTCCCTACCCAGGAAGCAGTTCTGGCCAGCAGGTCCACACATGACCCCTTCTCTCCCCACCCCAAGTCAGAGGACAGACCCTCAAGGAGGGGGAAAAAATGAATTTGAGATTCGAGAGCTGCGGCTAAGTCTAGCCATCTGCACGTGAACTTCTGGAGTCAGTCTGGCCCCTAGGACCTCCGGCCCCAACAAGAAGGAACTGTGACTGGTCAGCTAAACAGGGCCTCTACTCAGCTCCCTGCCCCCAGTTCTCACCACCTGGGGGAGGGGCAGGGCTCTGCAACTTCTTAGGAGGGAACCGTTCCCAGGGTCCTTCACAGTGTTGCACACATCATCCCTCTCCTTCTTACTGCCAACTCTGGACTTAATATTTCGGGAAGGGTGGGCGAGATGACAGTGTGTGTGTGTGGGGGGGGGCTTCTCCCCTTCCCCATAAGACCAATTAGCCTGAGGGCAAAGTGAAGGTGAAGTGAGTGTTCCCTTGGGGAAAAAGCAGGGTCAACCCTGTTCCCCTCCAGCACAGTGCCTGAGACACAGCAAGGACACAATAGGAACTCCTCAATTGCACTGGGTTGATGGTGGCAGCAGGTGACTCAAGTCTCTCCAATTCTTGTGCACGCACGCCTCTCCCCTAACCCCCTTGCTGCGCCCGTCACAACCAGCACTGTCCAGGGCCTGACCCTGTTCGGGACCCCGAAGATCTGGGGGAGGGGCACGCGGGCTGATGTCCCGGCCCGTCAATTCCGCAAAATCCAAGCACCTCAGTCTCACGGATCTCGAATGACTCCTGACCTTGAGAGGCCGGTCGACCTACTAGGCCGCGCGGACCCGCAGCTCCCCCGCCCCTGGCCCGCTGCCTCTCCCCCCACCCCACCCCCTCCGCCGCCGCCGCGGCAAAAGCTGCAGGGCGCGCGCGCACACAACACACACTACTACCTCCTGCATGACTCATCATTGAAGCAACAATAGGCAGAGAGAAAGGAAAGGAGGGCGAAGCACTCTCTCCACCACAACGAACCCGGCAGAAGGAGGGGAGGGGTTGGCTGGAGGGGACATGGGTCCCCGGATACAGCGCACACACCGATCCAGGGCCGAGGCCCTCGCAATGGTCCGGAAAACGGAGGTCTTTCCCTCCAACCCCTATTCCTGCAGCACCCTGAAGCTGGGGACCACCGACAGGGCGGGTGGGACAGGAAGCATCTGAAATCCTCGTTTCCTAACGAGGGAACGCCAAAGTTTGCCCCTTCTCCGCCTGGCTCATTCCACAATGTGGCTAGGGGTACGGCTAGGAGGTCCTGGTGAGAACGTTCCCCCAAACGTCAGTGGGAATATGTGAGCTCTAAATGTCCTCTCGCCCTGCGATTCTGAGGGTTTCCCTGGCCCCAGGATCAAAAACAGGAGGTTGGGGAGAGAACGCACAGGTGAGCTCTGTGGCTCCTCCTTCCAGCGGACAGGCTCTCCCTGGGAGGTGCCCGGAGGCCGGAGCCAGGGCCCAACCCCGCGCAAGTCCACTCGCCAGCCCCGCCCAGGCCCCGCCCCCGGCCGAGCGCGAGGCAGCTGGGAGGGGCCGGGCCGCTCGGTCCCCAGCGGGAGTGTCCCCCGTGCACGTGGTCGGAGGCGGGGCCCGTCCACGTCACCACCCGGTGTAACCAACGGGCTTGGAACGCAGGCACACGCAACATTCCAGCCGAGAGCGGGTTTGGAACGCGCAGACACGCCACATTCCACACCGGCTAAAGTGGGGCGCAGCAAGGGGGGCCCGGGGACTGCCCCCAGCGACCTGCGGGCCGTTTCGCAGACACCCAATCGACCCAGCTCTCACCCAAACCCCTGAAGCGCGACCCAGCCCAGCCCTGGGAGGCGGGGTCAGGCGGGGCTGGCCAGGATCATAAGACACGCGATGTCATTTCATTCTGCAAAGGCCGCCTCCGCCCCAAGCGGCGCGTAGATCGGCCGGGAGCGCCCCCCGCACCCTCCCCACAGGGCCAGGGAAGCCGCGGAGCTGCTCGGCGTAGAGTAATTCCCACCCCCCACTCCGTTACACACACGCCCACTCGTGTGCACTATACACTCGCCCGTGTACACGTCCGTTCATCCGCTCTCTTCGAGGCTCCCATCACACATCCCCCGTGCACACACGCACGCACACGCGGGTCTGCCACCCCCACGCAACACCATTCCGCACCCCACCCCCCACCGGCTCACACATCCTCAGCGCTACCGAGGGCGCCGCTGGCCCACGCGAAAGGAGCCCCCACCAAAGGTGCACACGGGGTGGCAGGCAGCTGAGGTGGCGCCCACAGGAGCCGGGTCGCTCACTGCATGTTAATGAATTCGTTAATTAATTTTACTGCCCCCAACACTCCTCCCCGGGCGGCGGCTCTTGTGCGGAACCTGGCGCTGCCCGGCTTCGCGGGCCCCCCGGGAAGGGGTCCTGCCCGCGGTTTCGCGTGGGTTCGGAGACCAGGGTCGCTCGTCTCCCCTTCCCCGGTGCCCCAGGGGCCCAGCCCGGCCGCTCACCACGTGCTCTCTGTTGTTGCTGCGCTTGCCATTCCAGGAAGCGGGCCGCCTCCAGTAGCGTCTCTATGCTCATCGCGCCGAGAGCTGCCGTGGGCGCGCCGGGGCCGAGACTGCGGCCCGCGAGCCGGGCACAGGTCAGGCTGGCGGGCAGGCAGGAGGGAGGGATCACCTCCGGGGGGCGACAGGGCTGGGCGGCGCAACGCACTCCGCAGGGAAGAACGGGAGAGCACGGAGAGAAAAAATTAATGTTCCCCCAAATATTTGCAAAATATAATTTGCAAATTAAAAAAATTTTGGTGCAAAAAAACAAAAGGCAGCACTGCCTTCCTCCTTCCACTCCCTCTCTTTTTCCCCCTCTGATGCCTCCCGCCCCGCGGCCCCCGGGAGTCCCGCCGACAAGAAAAGGCTTTGCAACAAGATGGCGAGGAGGCACCGACACACACAACAAGGGAAGGAGCCGCGCTGCCCCCGGCCGCCGCCCCCGCTACTACACCGGGGCCGCAGCCAAAGCCCGGACCGGAGCCCCCGCCCGCAGGGCCGCGGCGTCTCAGGAAGGGAGGGGCGGGGTCCCGAGCGGGCTGGCTCCGCCCACTATAGACGGCGCGCGCACACGTGGCCTGGGTGGGGGGGGGGGGTCCTTGGGAGATTATCCAGCCCCGCTCGCGCCCTGCATTTCCGCTTTCTCGCCTCGCCCCGCCCCAATGGCAAGCCACAAGTTGAGCAAGGGCTGCGTTTTGCGGTCATTCACAACGAAGTATGTCCTGCTGGAGGAAAAGAAGGGTGAAAAATATAAGACTTAAATTAGCTCAAATAAGGATATTTCAGGTCAGGGAAACCTTAGGATGGTAGAGACTGGCCTGACCCCTGGGTCTCCGCTCCCAACCCACACGTGACCTAATTCCTGCAACCACCCGGCTGTCGCAATTCCCCCGGGATCCGCCCGTGGGCGGAGCTGACGGCCGGAGGCTGCCAGACACCAGCGGAGGGAGCGGAGTGACAATCCGGTTCCGCGTTTTGCCTCCGTTCCTCCCCCCGCAGTGCGTTCGCATCCTATTAGGCGACGTCACCGGGCCTCGGGCCAATGGGAGGGCAGGACAACACGGCATGGAGCAGCTCCACATGGACACCCCGCGCCGCCAGCCTTCTGTTTAAAGGGCCAGTGTCTAACACGGTCACATCCGTGGGTGCGGATGGGTCCACTGTAAGAACGGAGGGTGGGACGCCGAGAGGGAAATTCTGCAGTTGTGCCGTGGCCTACCCTTTACTTTTCACCACCCTCCCTTCAAAACTAAGTCTCTCTCTTTTCTCGCCCCCCAATTCTTGTCTTTGTCCACGCGTATCTAATGTGGATGGCCCACAGGCCACCCTTTGCTCCGGGGCCGGGGCGGGGGCAGTTACGGCAAGGCGTCTGCAGCCGAGACCAAGGGGGCGGGGCCCAAATCGGGAACAACAACGTGGAGGGCGGAAGCCTGGTCCTGCCAGCCGCCGGGCGACTGAGGCCACGGGCGGGGCGCGGGGTCGGGACGCTCCGCGGGGTCTCGACCGTGCTCGCCAAGAGGGCGGGACCCCGGACTGGCCCTCGCTGCCGCCGTTTCTTGCGTTAGTGTTTGGGGGTGCCTGCGGTACGATCATGAAGTTAGACCTTTGTCAGCGTACCCAAGTAGTCTCATTTTGCAGATAAGGAAACTGAGGCCCAGACACGAGAGAGGACTTGTCTAAAGTCACTCGGTATTCTAGTTGCTGCATGTCCTGGAAAGAGGAGTATTTATCCTTGACCCCATGGACGACTCCTCTGAAGGCAGTTTTGGGGCAGGGCAGGGCACCCAACTCGAAAAATATCATGGGGGAATATTAAACTGTACGGTAAGTTGTCTGCCCACTTAACATACTGTAGTCTGGGTCTCCAAAATCTTCACCTGAAACCCTGCTGTTCTTCTTTGGTAAAGGCACCAGCCCCACTAGTACAGTTGGTAGTGACACAAAGGTTGGCTGAAGGCACTTTGGTAGCACCCTGCAGCATGTACAGCTCTGCTGGCCCAATGCCAGCAGTCCTATGGCCCCTGCGTCCTAGCTTCAAATTCTTTTTTTTGCTACCAGTTCAGAATGGGACAATGCCAGCTGGGTTCAGGGTCCTGCAGCCTGGGCTTCACCATCATAGAAAGCTACAAAGCAAAACTTTGAGGACAGCTGAGTGGCAGACCACCCTGCCAATCCCATCTCATCCCATCCCATCCCCACTGTGCCCTTAGAGGGCTATGTTCCTATTTTGGGGTCTAGCTTAGAGGCACAGAAAGCTGGTACAAATGCATGTCTGTTGGCTGTGCTCTCTTCCTTTGAGGGCATAATGCATACCAAGGAAAGAAAATCTGCACAGATCTTGGAAATCAAGAACCTAGTGAACAGAAGGGAGGGGGTTGTTTGCCAGCAGCAGTCTACGGAGGGATCTGATCTTTACACATTTAATGCCCCAGCATCTGTAGCTGAGCAGAGGCCATTACACAGGTCCAGGTGCGACTAGCTTGGCTTAAAGGGAGCTGGAAAGAAGGTGGGGGAGGAGGTGGGAACAACAGAGTCCAGGTGCCCTAGGATGAATGTCTTTTTCCTCAGAGGGTGAGATCTGTGCTGGTCCTGTGCTGGTTGCCTCCTTTTAGATGTCGGCCACCTGCTACTAGTGTGGCTGGGCCTGGCCCACTGCGCAACCAAAGAAAATGAGAAGTTTAAGGCAGGACGCAGGTGTGTGTGTTGGGGTGGGTGCTAAACAGTGTATGTATGTAATATACATAATAGTGACCTGAAATAACATTGTTGACCAAGCTTTCATCTTGTTTGGGGTCAGCACTGTACTATTCTGTCCAATGGCCCAAGATGCTCAGCTCCATCCAGCTGTATCTTCTGCCGTCCTCAAGCGGTCCTAGCACTCACAGAGTCCTGAAGTCTCTTGTAGAGGCTGAAGCCCAATTTTTGACTCTTCTTGTCAGGTACCAGCTCTGTTCCATTAGGAAGGCGCTCTTCTGAAAAGGACCATTCTGAAGATGACTTTTCCTTCAGGGGTGGGTAAGCAAGAGATAAAAGTGGGGTGAACAGAGTCAAATGCCAGTCTCTCTCCCTTGCCCCCAATACCCCATCTGCTCCAGAGCTTAGTGGAGATGCTTGCTATTTAAAACAAACAGCCTTACTGGCTTCACATGATCATCTGTTTATTTGGGTCATGTGGGGACAGCAGCCAGGGGATGTTAGGCAAAAGCAAGGGTTTAGAAAGGAGGCTTTTTTTCTGAGCCTGTTGTTGCCTACAGGAGCCTGAAAATGGCTAAAGAGAATTTATCAGCCAGGGTTTCCCCAGTTGGGATGGGAGATGCCTACAAGGGGGTATAAAAGGAGAGGGGAATGAATAGGAGAGCCGTTTAACATTTTAGCCCCAGCTTCCTGTTCCAAAGGGATGGAACTGGGGTACAAGCTGGCAACTGTATTCATTCAAAGCAAAGTGAAAAGAAGTCTTCTGATGTTTCAGCAGAAGGGTGAGCACTTTGTGGGAATGATCCAAAGCCCGGCCATCTCCAAAAAGTTGTTCCTAAAGTTCTTTTATGGCTTCTAGGTGCTTAGTACCTTTAGAGCAGGAGGACGCCTGGGCCACCCATCACTGTGTACTTTCTCATGAAAGGATTTCTATTTTCAGTCTTCCTCCTCAAGTCTGTGCATCCCAAAGCCCAGTTCAAATCCCTCGATTTTTTAATATGCCGAGCTAGAGACATTCCTTTAATAAGACCATCTTCCAGCCTCCACCTCACCCCACTCCCTCAAAGTACTGCATACATACATACACACGTACATACATACATACATATGCAATTCCAAAAAATCAGTTTCCTGACCCCTAACATACATACATAATCATATGGCAGA
This sequence comes from Nasua narica, assembly GCA_028533885.1. Classification (NCBI taxonomy): domain Eukaryota; kingdom Metazoa; phylum Chordata; class Mammalia; order Carnivora; family Procyonidae; genus Nasua; species Nasua narica. Next base: position 39,822,484 of record CM052804.1, read on the forward strand.
AAGGAAGTAAAGCCAAAGTACAGGCAATTGTGTTACATCCCAGAAGATGTCCTAACTGTTCAGAACCAACGTCTCAAATTCTGCAGTGGTTTTAAGGAGCTTTTCACATATCATAATTAAGACAAGACCAAAGGGATAAAGTCAGTCAGCCAGGACGAAGAAGGGACAGAAGACTAGTACAGCCAGGGTCACAGCATGACATTCATTTAACAAATATTTACTGTGTGCCTACCATGTGCCAGGCACTGGGCTAGGTAGCCTTGTAGCCAAGGCCAGGTGACCCTTGGTACGCCAGGGTGGGGTAAAAGGTCACAAAGCAGAACTCCACTCCACAGTAATACCTGGAAAAGGTTAGCCTGGCTCTCTACCACCACCATGCTGGACACAGCATAAGAGATCCTATGACCACACAAAGACTCCTAAGCACGCTGACGTACTCATTTAGGTTAGGTTCCCAGATCATCGTCCTTTCCTAGGAAGGGATAAGAAGAAATGAAGTGGACCGAACCTGATTCCTGACAAGCCCAGTCTGAATGATAAGCGGGAGTTTGAATTGCTTTGATAGAGGTGTACCCCATATGGTATTCATCCAGTCGTCAGTGAGGTGGGCCCCTCAGAGCCAGCAGTTTCCACCGAAGTCCTCACCTACCTTCCTCCACTCCCACTGAGTAAAGGACTTCTCCTGAACCTACAAAACAGGTACAATCGAGTCACATACTTTCCCCTCTTCCTTGCCTCATATGATCTCACAGCTGGAGGGGTTGAGATTATCTAGTCTATCCTCCCGAGAGAAGATGTCTTATCCAACGTCACAAAGCTGCTTAGTGTCAGCTGGGATTAGAAGGGCCTTGTTCTCCCTTGCCTGCGTTGGATAGCCAAACCTGGGAAGTGGGTCCAGAGCCCTTGAAAACTTCACAGAAACGGGTGATGATAGGGAGATAACTTCTCCCCTTCTGGCTAAAGACAGGAATAATCATTAACTTTGTTTAGTGGTGCCCAATAAACAAACTTAGCAGATGAGTGAGAAGGCAAGGAAAGAGAACCAGACTTAGGACCCAGAGGCTCAGACAATCTCAGAGACTCAGGCCACTGAGGAATTAAGAGCTGCTAACTGGGCCTGGGTAGACAGCCATTCCTCACTGGTGCCCTATGTCTGGCCTGAAAAGGTGACTGGGGGAAAGGGGCAGATTTTTATCCAGGCAACCGCCCTGGGTGTGGACACTGAGTAATAAGGAAAGAAATGCAGTTCAGAAGCAAAAAGGGAGGAGCCACGCACTTTGAGCTTTTCTGAGAAACCAAAGAGGCTAGCTGAACACTGCAGCTAGAGATGGGGGCTCTAGGGGACTTCGTAGGAAGCAGCTGATCAAAGCAGAAAGGCACGAGGGAAAGGATAAGAACTTCAGCTATTCCTCTTAAAAAAAAAAAGTGGCTTTATGAGAGAAAATGAATTCAGGTCATTGGGAGTGAGACGGGGCAAGGTTATGAGTAGAGCAACTCCTTGTAATGTGAGTCAAGAGCCAACTGGGTCAAGTGGGGGTGGGGGTGTCCACGACAGGGGAGGCCCCCAGGGCAGAGGGGCTGGACTGTAATGCCCCATGAAAGGACTGAGGTCGACTGTTCCAGCAATCCAAGCTCACACCTAAAAGGCAGGCAACACAGCCAAATCTTTAAAACCCAGGAGATCAGCTATCTGTGCTCATAACTGACGCCTTCTCAGAACAGTCCGTAAGGCCCTGAGCAGTGGCCTGTCAGTGACCAGATTGCCTAGATCCAAGGTTCAGCTCCACACCCACAACTGGACTTCTAAAGACCCCGGGCCCATTGGGGAAGTCTCTACCAGACGGTGCTGGGGACGATCCAGGACACTCCAGGAGACATGTACCAGCCTATGCCTCTCCTGCCACTTCCAGGCTGGAGGCTGATATAGTCCATGACCCGACCCCCCACGCCCAGCCTGCTCGAGCACCTTTCCCATCACAGACACCTCAGACGGCAGTGCTGGGGCTTACCAGTCATCACTCTGCTAGGAACCATTCGTTAAACACAGTTAGGTTCTTAAATGTCACATCATATACCAACATAAATTCAAATGTTACATGTAAAAAACAATGCCAAAAAGAGCCATAAGAAAATACAAGGAAACATTTTTTCTGCTCCAATAGCAGTGAAGAGTTCTACCCACAAAGGCAAACAAAGAAAATATAAAGGCAGATGGGGCGCCTGGGGGACTTGGTCGGTTAAGTGTCCAACTCTTGATTTTGGCTCAGGTCAAGATCTCAGGGTCTCAAGATTGAGCCCTGGGTCAGGCAAGCAGTCAGCGTGGGATTCTCTCTCTCACTCTCTTCCTCTGCCCACCCCCCCATACACTCTCTCTCAAAAAAAGAAAATAAATAATATTTAAAAAATGAAAATATAAGGGCAGAAGCATGGCAGATTTAATTACATAAACCCTCTACAAGCTTCTGGGGTGCATGGGTGACTCATTGGTTAAGCGGCTATCTTGGCTCAGGTCATGATCCCAGGGTCCTGGGAACAAGCCCCTCAGGGGGCTCCTTGCTCAGTGGGGAGCCTGTTCTCCCTCTCCCTGCCACTCCCCCTGCTTGTGCTCTTTCTCTGTCAAATACATAAAATCTTAAAAAAACCAAAAAACAAAAAAAAGGCTCTACAAGCTCGTAACTGTAAAAACAAATCACCATAAATAAAAGGGAAAGGTAAATGACAAAATGGAGGGAAATATTGGTAAATGTGCTCTTGCAGTTCAATAATGAAAAGAACACCTGTGTAGAAAAATGAACACAGATATAATTTAAATTTTATAAAACATATGAAATAACATGCAACATAAATATGTATAAATATATGAAAATGTCTGACCTTGCCAATACCATAATAAAATAATTAAAACACTGGAAATATTGTCTATCAATTGATAAAAGACTTTTTTATTTCTTTGTCTCAGAGAGAGAGAGAGCACGAGCAGGGGGAGGGGAGAGAGAGAGGCAGACTACCCGATGAGCAGGGAGCTCAATGTGGGGCTCAATCCCAGTGATGTAAGCCAAAGGCAGACACTTAACCTACTGAGCCACTCAGGCAACCTTCAGATTTTATTTCTAAGTAATCTCTACACCCAATGGGGAGCTCGAACCTACAACGCTGAGACCAAGGGTCACATGCTCTACCAGCCAGCCAGGCATCCCAATGGAGGATTTTAAAAATATTAGCCTTGGGGCACCAGGGTTGGGCATCTGGTTCTTGATTTTGGCTCAGGCCATGATCTTATCGGGTTTGTGAGAGCAAGCTCTCCGTCAGGCTCAGTGCTTAGCACAGCTTGCTTGAGATTCTCTCTCCCTTTCCCTTTTGCCCCTCCCCTAGCTTGCGCATGCTCTCTCTAAAATAAATGAATGAATGAATGAATGAATGAATAGAAGAAGAAGAAGAAGAAGAAGAAGAAGAAGAAGAAGAAGAAAAGACACCAAAAACTAGCCTTGTGGTGCTAACAAAGGAGTGGTAAAAACTGGCACTTAATGGAAATATACCTAGCACAACGTTCTAAGTGACCAAATTGGCAATATACACAAAGAACCTTTAAAAAGGTTCCTCTGCTTCAGCAATTCTTATGTAAGTTTATCCTGAAGCAGTAAGAAAAACACAGTATGATTTTCTTAAGTAAACCCTATCTCTAACATGGGGCTTGAACTCACGACCCGGAGATCAAGAGTCACATGCTCTACTGACTGAGTCGGCCAGGCGCCCCCCACACACATAAAGATTTTTATACAAAGATATTCACTAAAGCATTGTTTACAATAGTGAAAACCAGAAAACTAAAACTTCCAGCAAGGAACAACTGGATTACTGAAGTAACACAATATGGCATGTAAAGAAAACAGATTGTTAGTAAACCAAAATATTAGTGGTGCTTGTCTCTGGGCAGTGCGATTACTGGTAACTTTTATTTTTACAGGTTTTCTGACACAGAGATTAGTTTTATAATTAGAAGGTTATCACAATATATTGCTACACGAAAAAGGTTATGAGGTCATATGCAATATGATCCCAATTTGCTATTTAAAAATATATTTGCATATAAAAAATACCAACAAAATATAAAGTAACTCCATTTGAACAGTGGAATTATAAATTTTTATTCATCATTTTCTAAATTCTTATAATGAAAATACATTACCTTTTTAACCATGAAACAAATTAAAGGGGGAAAACATTCTGTGCTTTCTCAGGAAGGGCCTTGTATCTCTTGATATCAACCAATGTGACAAGTTGCTATGGATCTACTTCCCACCCCGGTCCTTCTTCTGAAAGTGCTCCTGTTTCACCCCCAACATGGGTTTCTTCATCTCCTTCCCTGCCACCAAACCTATCTAAATCTCTTTCTGTTACTCAGCTTTGAAGTCCCCCAGAAATTGTTCAGGGGACCCTTCCAGTCCAGGTGAGAGATGAGGAAGAGCACTAAGGTAGTGGCAGTCTGGATGGAGATGCTGGGCTGAATTTGGGAGATATTTCTAACGTGACAGATTTTAGTCCCTGGTGGTAAAGGACAGAGAGGAACAGAGATTTCTAATCTGCACAGCTGGATGGATGGTGATCAAGAATATGGGAGAGAAGCAGGTTTAGACAGTAAGTTGAGTTTGACACTGCCATGGTCCCGGGGGAGATGTCTGGTAGGCGGTTAGGTATGTGGATGTTGGAAGTTCACGAAAGGTCTGTATTTGGGAATAATGAATCTAGGGGTAAACAGCAGTTGAAGTCATGGGAATGGATGTGGTCAGCCAGAAGTGCTAGGAACAAAGAGCAAACAAGGATCCAGGATGGAATCTTCAGGATTCTCTCTTAAGAGGTGAGGACTCCATAAGAAAGGCAGGCAGGCAGGCACACAGCAAGCAAACTCAAGTAGGAGAGGTAAATCAGAGTTAGGGAAATGGAGGCAGCAAATATTTAGACAGTTCTACCACCTGGTGGTGAAGAGGTCATAAAACTGATGGTCTACCAGGTTTTCACAGAAAACTGAATTAGCTGTCGGGATTTACAACTAAGTAAATTTCTCATAAATCTGGATTTCTGGCTTCTTGCAAAAAATCAGAAGATCCAAGAAACACTATTTTTGCATGGCAACAACCAATGGGAACTGAATAAAAGCTACTCCCTTTTAGTGAGGGAGCTAGGCTCCCAAAATTCTTCTTGCCTGGTTCCTGCTATATAGAGCATGAGGAAATACTTCCCTTTGTGAATGAATCGAGTCCTTATTAGTGCTCATCTAGACTGTAGAGAAATACAGGCTAGAGTTTTGTTCAGAAAGTCCCCCATGTGCCAATGAAGGCAGGAAACCTGGGACAAACACACCTGAATTAAGGATCCTACACTAGGGCTGACTGGGAACCCCCTTTCCCAGCAAAAGTCATCCCATCTCTTGAATCACAGAATCTACGGGAGCAGGCCCAAGCCTCCTCTGCTGTCCCAGGAGGGGTCCGGCTCCACAGTGCTCTCTGCGGAGCCTTCTCTTTTTGGACAGCAGTAGCACAAGCTGCCATTTCCCTGGGGGCTGATGGGCTGCTGAAGCCAGCCAAGTCCCCTAGCTGGGAATTTCCTGGCTCTAGTTTCTAGACTCTTGGGCCACACTCCCTGAATGGGTCCACCAGATGGCAGGCAGCCTTTTCTTTCCTCCAGACTTACATGAGTTCATTCACCCTACCTGGGGAAGATGACTTGCTGTTTTTCTGACAATTGAGACTTTCTCCAGCAAGATCAAAATGCTCATCAATTCTGTAAGTGAAATATTTGGAGCTGCCTATTAAAATATTAAAAAAGTAAAACCCTTCTCCCATTATTATACAATTATGCATTGTCAAAGAGTCATTATCTAATTATCAGTTATTTTACATTGATTCTGATCCAACATGTGCTTGCACTAGACATTTTATTATGTGGTCTCACTAACTACTTAATTATCTGCACCGCTGCCAAATACAAAATTCTATGAAGATTTGGTAGCATATATTAAGAACTAATTATAAGTAATTTCATTTCTCAAATCTTGCTCATTGATCACAGGCTTGAAAATAATACTACCTTAAAGTGTTAAATGAAGTGAAGCTGGTGGAGAGATGCTTTTTTCTCTTTTCCTGGTGCCATCTAATAGAAGTCTCCTTCCCTAGAGGTAGGTCAAATGAGTCTGAAAGCCCATTTCCATTTAAGTGTAGCATTTGTTACAAATCTTGAGATTTGGTACAAGGCCCCTGATTCAGATTTCTGGACCCAAGTTCAAACTCCCCCTCTGTGCCTTAGCTCTGTGGATGACCTTAGGGCCAGTCACTTAAGCTCTCTGAGCTTCCATTTTTTAGAGCTATCACACAGAGGGACACCCCACCACTGTGCTGAATTACTAAATGAGACAATTTATGTAGAAGATGGCCGATCAGTTTGGTTCCCTGTTCGTCACCCCAGTACATGGAAGCGTGGGTTTTGTTCTCGGTCAACGAGTGGGACCCTACACTTGAGGTCTTGGCCTTCAGACATGAGTCTATTGGTAGATGTTCTGACCACAAATGAAAAACTCAAAGAATACAAAGAGATGAGCAAGTTGGGAAGACCGCTCTGCTTATGCACTCCCCCAGGTGTCTTAGTACTCCTCTCACTTTAACTGCTGCTACAACTCTGCGAAGCAAGAATCCCTCACCTTTTGTACAAGGAAGCCAACCGGGGCTTAGTGAAACCGACTTACCCCGCGAGAGGAACTGGAGCACAAAGCCAGGTCTGATGATGCAAAGTGTCTTTTCTGCTTTTCATTCTCCTAGGGTGCTGGAGAAGCGTCTGGGATTAAATATCCTCTGCCCTCTTGGGACCATCACATACAAGCCAATTCTGCCAAGTGCAGCAGCAGTTTCTGGTCCACGCCTTCTTATCTCAGTTTCTTGGCTCACAACAAGCCCCCGTGACCCTCCACTTCCTGGGGGAGCGCCTCGAGTCCCTCATGTTTTTGCTTGGACTGGGAGGCAGACACGCCACACCTCAAAGGGCGTGCAGAGGTGCAAGGCCCTCATTCAGTCACAACACAGTCCCCTGCAGTAAAAGCACAGCCTCCAGAAGGCAGCATTAGCTGTTCCAACCAGTAATTAAAAAAATAAACCACTGTTTTAGTCATTTGGGTGAGTCACAGCAGAGGATCTGAACGTCTTCACAGAGCAGAGCGGGAGCTCTGGGGTACATGTGTGAGGCCCTGCTGCTAGCGGGGTGAACCCCACACAGGACTTTCAAGCACTGTGCTGGCACTGGCACCAAGACTTTGTACTAGGAAGCATTCAGAAAGGCTCAAGGCAATCCATGCCCTGCGCCGGGAGGCCAAAGCCAATTCAGTCTCAGGAGTAAGCCTCTTCTGCGTTTTGCTGGGGTTGGTACCCATTCAGCAAACCCAGTCTCCTGGGCACCAACTTCTCCAAACAAGGTATGTCGCGTCCCTTTCCTGGGAACGCCTCTTAGATGGCTGCAAACCTGCTCTACCTTTGAGACTTTCCTTCTCCAAGAGGCTCCTTAGTTTTCAAAACCAGACCTTTTCCCTCCTGATGTGCAGACAGATCTGCTGGGTGGCCCCCCATCACCTCTCATTCTGTGCCCTAACGGTAAGGGTAGATGGAACTTTTCCCTGAACCCGCACAGACCCCAGAGTGAGTAATATCTGTGTTCTACAGAGAAACAGCCCTTGTGGGAAACAAGGCCTAGCTCACCTGTATCATCACATAACACAGAGCAAACTGTACCAACTTCTCAAGTAAACAACATATATGCTAGTCAACCAGTCAGGTAAACCAAACCAAGAATTTAAAGACAAAAGAACAGCAAAAACAGTTTCTTAGAACTCTCTATATTAACTTCCTGGAACCCATGACTTCTAGAAAACTACTGTTGAAGATAACCAAATAGCCCCCTCCGGTTCCCCCATTAACTAGATAAAAGTTAATCCAAAAGACTGACCCAAAGTGGGTATCTTCTAGAGTAGCAGGACACATGAAAATAAAAGAAAATAATATCAACTGAGACCATAAAGAAACATAAAACGGTTGAAATACTATGCCCAGATAAAAAGACCATGAGGTAGTGGGTTTTTCCCTCTTTCTACTTTTATTTTTCAAATTTTATTTATGTGAAAATGTACTTGTTTGCATAAAAAATATTACCTGGGTAGCAAATGGACATTTCAAGAAAATACCAAGGACACATTTTATCCATTGCTGCAGTGAAGGTGTTTAATCAAAGGGCCAAAGATGCCCCCGTGTGGCTAGAGAGGAAAATGCTGTGGTTTTGGTTAAGATGAAGGGCTACAACTCCCTTCTTTTAAGTGGCCTCGGATTTTTCTACGGGTTTTTTGCATCTTTTCCACATCTTGCAGTTTTATTACCTGTCAGAGCTTAGACGTAGGGGTGCTCACATCATTTCCATCAAGAGAAGAGAGGTTTCGTATTTCAAAAAATACATACTAAAATTTTAAGCGCCCAACATGAACCCTTCAGATCAGCTGAAATTCCACCATGGCGACACCAACCCTTCTAGGACACGAAGCAGCCCTCTGGTGTGTGAACAGCAGGGCAAGGATGTGTGGTGAAGGAACCAAACTGCCACAAGCAAAACATTTTCCAAAGAACAAAATCAGCTTTGGTCCCCCTTGGAAAACAAGTTCAGCTTCTGTTTCTACTTTAGTTACCAAGAGATCAGAAGCCAATGCCAGGGACCAGAATAGAATTTAAGATAATCCCACAAAGATTTAATTCCATAAAATCCATCAACATGAACTTGACCTCTAGGCACTTAGGGCAAGCATCACTCAACCTTATGATACATTGGTCAATAACCTATTTCTTTAAAGAAAAAAAAATTCTGGGGCGCTTGGGAAGCTGCCTTTGGCTCAGGTCATGATCTTAGGGTTCTGGGATCGAGCCCTGCATCGGGCTCCCTGCTCAGTAGGGAGCCTGCTTTTCCCTCTCTTTGCCACTCCTCCTGCTTATGCTCTCTGTGTCAAATAAAATCTTTTTTTTTTTTTCAAATAAAATGTTTAAAATATTTTTTATTTTTATTTTTTTGAGGTTTTTAAATTTTTTTAAATTTCCTTTTCCCTTTTACCAGAGGTGTATGATACCACATATCACAGTTATAAAATATATGCATAATAAAAATAATTTCTGGATGTTCTTTAAAAATGTCTTCTATGTTCTCTCATTAGACAGAAATAAACTATTCTCGGAGAAGAAAACAAAGACATCCAAGTGCAAAGAAGGCACTCACAGCTCTAGTTGGAAACATCCTTCATCACTCAGTTTTTAAATTCTAAGAGCGTGAGCTCACCACCTATAAAACCTCCTCCAGGACACCGAGCCTTAAGCCCGGGCACTGGAACAGAGATGCAAGGCACGTCTGGGCCTCCAGTCACACAGAGCACTTGCCGGGCAGCCCTCGGTACCAGCAGTAAACGAACGTTAGTACTGCTCCTGAAACGCATTTTCAACAGGTACGGAGTGTCTGCAAATATGCTATTGTTCTAACACAGAAAAATACAGGACGCGAAATGAAGAGAAGTGTAATATAAAATTAAATACACAGCATGAGTACACAGTTAAGCCCACAAGCCTGCACACCCAGATCAACTATGGAAAGAGAGACTAGAAGGAAACACTGAAATACCAATAATGGTCATAAGACTGTGATGAGGAGTGACCCTGTTGCTGTTTTCTGCTCTCATGTTCCACATCTTCAATGAGCACATGCTACTCTGTGTGACCCTGGGTATTGGTTTCCTCATCCTGTCAGAGATTCTTCTGAGAGGCTGGGGCTGGGGGTGTTCACAGAGCTATCGGAAATAATCCAGAAGGTTTATGGATCCTCCCGAGGTTCTAGTGGACCCTAGAAAGAACCTCCACTAGAGGTTCTAGTGGAACTTGTTCTAGTGAAGAACACTAGTTAGTATGTTCTCTTGGGCAGCTCTGTCTTTACGGACAGAGGGAACTACTCTATAGTCCTATTTTTAGTACTTTTATCTCTGCTGAGGGCCGGGTCTAGATGCTGCTAAGACAGGCCAAGTTCATCAGCTTTCGGCCCTAAGAGCCACCTCTCAAAAGCATGGCTTAACCACTCAGTCCCAGTCCTCTCTGAGGGCAGGAAGGGGCTCTGGCACTATACTTGAAAGAGTTCAGTCTAGACAGAGCCTTAGACCACTGGTGTAAAATCAAACTCAAGGTGTGGAAGTTAAGCACAGCAGAGGGTAACTGAGACACCAAGAGAACAAAAAAAGAGCCCCCCTTTCCAGAGGCATTCCTGTTGAGCCCTGAGACATTCCAATGAGTAACATGTTTTAGGAACATGGGTCACCTGGCCTCAGAATTCCCCAGTGCCAACAGGTGAGCAAGCACCGAAGAGATGACAAGGGAACCCACAAAAACCAACAGCTGATCACCTACAACTTCTCTGCCAAGAGATTAGACTTTCTTAAGCGACCTACTGCTCATAACGATCTTGCTCCGCTTCTTATTTCTATCACCAGTCATTTCTCCATCCACGCTATGAAAATACACCCCTCAGTCCCGGGATTCAAACAGGATTGACAGATTTCAATTCTGAATACTCTTATATGAAAAATAAAACAAAGCTCCACTTCAAATGTCAAAAGAAAAAAAAAAAAACCATACATGAGTAAAAGCGCTACAGAACGGTACTGTGAAACAGTGTGGAGGCAGGGCTACGGCTTCACTCCGCCGTGTCTCAGTCACACCTGGTGGGAGTTTTGCTCACCCGATTCTGTTTCTGAAATAAGCAGCTCAAAACTGACACGAGTCAGGAATGTGTCGCTTCCAGGCGCCCTCCCAGGTCAGCCTTTCTTCCTGACGTTACTTGGCTTTCTCTCCCGGACTCTCCCACCACTTACCATTAGGCCAGGTCCTTCCTCAGGACTGACGCAGGGGTACTCAACCCTACAGACGCAGAGAAGTCTTGCGGGTGACTCTAGAAGTGGGCACAGGGCCCATCTGTCCGGGGTACTGCCTCCACTCAGGGAGAAGCCTTGCAGAAGCCCTCCCTCAAGAAGCAACTAGGGCTGACAGAGCAGGACGCTCTGTAGTTCGGACCCATGCCAGGTTCCAAAAACAGTCCTTCCGGCCTCAGCCTAAAGCTAAGGTGGTCAGCTCAAGTCAGGTTTAAATCTCTCCTGAGTTCACTGATAGCTTTTTGTTGATGCTGGTAACAGTTTTTCCTCATGAACTATCATACTAATGCCCAAAAACTTTAAAAAGGGGGAGTGGGGAGTGTTTTAAAATAGATTAATTTGTTTATTTATTTATTTTTAAAGATAACTGCACAAAATGTTATCAGTGGGCCTATGGTGGAATGCCTCTTGCCACCCCGAAGCAGGCTACTTTATAGAAACTGTCCCAATTGTGCAAGAAGTTAACTAGCAACAAGCCTGAAAATTTGGTTACGTATATAGGTACAAAGCTGGTTCATCAAATCCCTGTTCTGGCCCTCAACCCAATGCATTTCAACTAAAGCATCATCCACTTCCTTCTTCACATTTATCAAACACTTGAATAGGTATTGTCCAGCCACTCCTTGGAGATGGCTCCCTTTTTCAGACACTGGACTGCTGAACTGCTCAGAAGCCTCTCGGTCCTGGGCTCCATTGCTAGAGCCTTTACAACTCTCCAAAACCTCCATCCCTCCCTTTTCCTCACTCCTTTCATCCTCCATGGGTTCTGGGCTTTCTTCCTGGGAAAGCGGATCCTGGTTTGAGCAATGGCCCTCAACAGCAGCAGACTCGCCTTCCTGTGCCGTAGGCCCACATGGGACACTCTCCTGGGAGCCCTGGGCCAAATCTTGGCTACTGCCCAACTCTTTGGGGGTGGACTTTTTCTCCTCCAAGGCTTGGATGACATCCTCAGGAGCTCGGGGAACTTCTCTCAATTGTCTCACTCGTTCTCTTTTCTTTCTCCGTAAATGAATCCAGGAGTTTTCTATTGCTGTTAGAAAAAGGCTAACTTCTTCCTTTCCACAGGGAACTCGTTTATGCTGGACCTATTGGAGGAAAAACAGAATTTTAGAGGAAATCACTTTTCCCCTCTCAAAGCTCCTTTAAAAAAAAAACAAAAAAAGAGGAGGGAGGAAAAAAGAGATTGTTGTAAGTTTTTTCAATGTGCTTAACCAGGTACCTTCAGGTCGGTGAGGATTTTTTCAATCCATGCTGTCACAACTACTATGCCTTCCCCTGCCTCAGAGCCCAGAGATGATGCTTTGAGGGACAATTCTTTCATCACAGACTCCAACACTACGAACGTAATGGGTTTCCTTGACTTCTCTAATTTTCTTCGCTTACTGGGTGGAGACTGAAAGAAAAAGAAGGCATGGGGGAAGAAGGAGAAGTTATCCAAATAATCAAATCCCGTGCATTATAATGAACTCAACTAGGGCTGACTTAGTCAAACATGACTTCTACTACCCAATGCAGAGCACTAAAAACACAAAGGCCTTTGCATGTTTAATTTCAATACCTAACCCTGCCAAATAGACTTATCACCTCCTCATTTTATAGAAAGGAAAACTAAGATATAAAGATATGTAACCTGCTCAGGGTCACATAGTTAGTAATTTACAAAGTTAGAACTGAACCCCAAGGGGCGCCTAGGTGGCTCAGTGGGTTAAAGCCTCTGCCTTTGGCTCATGTCATGATCTCAGGGCCTGAGATCGAGCCCCGCATTGGGCTTTCTGTTCAGCAGGGAGCCTGCTTCCCCCTCTCTCTCTGCCTGCCTCTCTGCCTACCTGTGATCTCTCTCTTCTCGGTCAAATAAATAAATAAAATCTTAAAAAAAAAAAAAAAAAAAAAGAATTGAACCCTAAACTCAGGTTCTTTGCCATAGGCTTTCAGCATATAACACCCTCCAATTACTAAATGTTCTTAATCTACACGTTGTGCAATTATTTATTTCATGGAAACTCAAAGGCCCTGGGGGCACTGTGTTCTCTTCTTTAAAGAACTGCACGGTTTAGGGGCACCTGGGTGGCTCAGTCCACTGAGCATCTGCATTTGGCTTGGGTCCTGATCCCTGGTTCCTGGGATTGAGCCCCATGTCGGGCTCCTTGCTCAGCAGGGAGTCTGCTTCTCCCTCTCCCTCTGCCCCTCCCCCTACTCATGCTCGCACGTGCGCGCGCGTTCTCTCTCTCTCAAATAAATAAATAAAAATCTTAAGAAAAAAGAAAAGAAAAAGAACTGCATTGTTTAAAATCGCCTACATGTAGTCTAAGTTGATACTTGCTGAGGCTTGAAAGAAAGCAGCTGGTTAGCCACAGCCCATGAGATCACCTGTGAGGAACAGGGCCAGTAGGATCACACGGCAGAGAAGGAGGCCTGCTGCACCTTGGCTAATGTTAGGACCAAACCAACAGCTAGCTGAGTACTGCCTCTCTGCTGGAAGAGGAGATACCAGTAGTGACAAGAAGAGTGGATTTAAACGCTAGTTCCACATAATTCAAGCCTGTCATCTTTCAATTTCAAGCTTAGGAAGTGAATTATACTCTACCCACTAGAGGGACTCAAGTTCCATTTTAAAAACTAAATGACACTGCTGTATTTAAAACTGATTTCTCTAAAGTAAAAATTTACTAAATTTTTAGCGACTCTTAGCTAAAACTAGATATATCATGAATACTTTAAGAGACAGACCTGTACCTGCTGGCAAAATTTATCCAAACTTTAAAAAAAATTAAGGTAATTCTAAAGTTAGGGTCAAACGAGCAGGTAAGGATTATAAGGAGAAGGCTCATAAAGAGAAAACACCTTAGTCAGCTACAAAGACTTTTTCCTGCAAAAAGCAGCCCCCCTCAGTGGTGGTGTCACTGCAACTCCACCTGGAAACACTGATGGAACACAAGCGTCTACCCACACAGTCACGTCCACTTACTGGGGGAGGCCTTGTACAGACTAACCCCACATCTCATAAACACAACAAAACAGCCAGTTTTTTCTGTGCTAGAAAACTTCTAGATCATATTTCTATGAAACAATCTATATTTTCCCTTTATACCAGCTGCTATCAACTAAAAAAATAAAAACAGGGACACCTGGGTGGCTCAGCGCCTGCCTTTGGCTCAGGTCACGATCTCAGGGTCCTGAGATCGAATCCCGCATCAGGCTCCTTGCTTAGCGGGAAGCCTGCTTTTCCCTCTGCCTGCCACCACTCCCCTTGCTTGTCCTCTCTTTCTCTCTATCAAATAAATAAATAACATATTTTTAAAAAAAAGAAAGAAAGAAAAAAAAAAAGGACCAAAAACAAAGGATTCGTATATGACTTAAGAACCTGTTCTTGAAAAATGAATTGTGGACTCCAAGCTCCAAGTCTGAACTTGTTCAATTAATGTTTCAGACAAGACGAGACAAATTCCTATTGATATTAACACAGAAGTATTGTTATTACTCAATCACCCAGCATAGGATAATTTCTACGGTCTACTGAGAGTCTTAACACTTTTCACTAAGGAGCTTAAGATGTGATAATTAAACCGGAGAGGAAGAAAGTTAGTGGTGTGTAGGAGGGGGCTGAGGGACAAGAACCGGATTCCCCACTCCACTTCCCAATATCCAAGGCTGTTACTACGGATAGATCACCCTAACAGGACCATCCCTGACAGCCCACTCAGCACACCAAAGGTCACCGAGAAATATAGCTAAAAAAAGGACAGTGCCTCGGGCGCCTGGGTGGCTCAGTTGGTTGGGCGACTGCCTTTGGCTCAGGTCATGATCCCGGAGTCCCGGGATTGAGTCCCATGTCGGACTCCCGGCTCTACGGGAGGTCTGCTTCTCCCTCTGACCTTCTCCCCTCTCATGCTCTCTCTCTCTCTCTCAAATGAATAAATAAAATCTTAAAAAAATATTTAAAAAAACAATAAATAAATAAATAAATAAAAGGACAGTGCCTCATATCTCTTCTGACAGACATGATAATCATTTGTGCTTAAATTCCAACAAAGTAAAGATGCTGCTCTTTCTCAAACTGTCATGCTTGGAGCTGGCCTCCAACAGTCTTTCTCCCAAAAAATAAAAAATAAAAATAAAAATTACAGGAGAGAAATGCATCCTCACCGAACCTAACAAGAACTCTATCACAGACCCACTTTCCAACTTCTGAGGGAGTCGGAAATAACGAAATAGACAATTTATTACCCTATGACCCCAGGATGAAAATGAAAACCTGTGTATCTCAAATACAGCTCCTTTACTTGGCATTGTGGCCCCGGTTTTTCATATATAATGGCCAATTGATAAATCTGGTACTTCTGAATACTTCTAGTGAATTGCTTTAAGGTTTTATTTATTTAAGAGAGAGATGGAATGCATAAGCATACATACACAGGGAGAGGGGCAGAGGGAGAGAATCTCCAGCAGACTCCCTGCTGAGCACCGAGTCAGGCTGGATCCCATGACCCTGGGCCAAAATCAAGAGTCGAAACTTCAACTGAATGAACCACTCAGACGCCCCTTTAGTGAACTGCTTTAATACACACATATATATACATAGTCACAGGACTGTTTTATTCTATTACAGAAACTAGGAGCTTAAGAGACAGATAATTCATACTCTAGAAATTCTGTTTTTATTTTTCATTGTATTTTTTTAATAAAGATTTTATTTATTTATTTGTCAGAGAAAGGAGAGAGAGCACAAGCAGGGGGAGCAGCAGGCAGAGGGAGAAGCAGGCTCTCTGCTGAGCAAGGAGCCCGATGCCAATGCCGGACTTAATCCAAGGATCATGACCTGATCTGAAGGCAGACGCTTAAATGACTGAACCAACCAGGAGTCCTGGGATTCTCAGTTTTTAAACATTTTAAAAAAGATTTACCCATTTATTTGAGAGAGAGAGAGAATGCACACATGAGCAGGGGAGGGGCAGAGGGAAAGGAAGAAGAGGGAGAGATAAGCAGACTCCCTGCTGAGTGAGGAGCCCCATCATGGGGCTTGATTCCACAACCCTGAGATCATGACTTGAGCCGAAATCAAGAGTCAAACACTTAACAGACTGAGCCACCCAGGAGGCCCCAAACATTCTCAAAGTTTTTAAATGATTAAAGTTTAACATAAGCGGGCGCCTCGGTGGCTCAGTGGGTTAAGCCTCTGCCCTCGGCTCAGGTCATAATCTCAGGGTCCTGGGATTGAGACCCTCATCGGGCTCTCTGCTCAGCAGGGAGCCTGCTTCCCCCCCCCTCTCTCTCCCTGCCTCTCTGCCTACTTGTGATCTGTTTCTCTCTGTCAAATAAATAAAATCTTAAAAAAATAAAATAAAAAATAAAGTTTAACATAAACTTGGATTATAGCAATCATATCTTCCCCCTCGTGTTTGTACTGAAATTTCTTAGTAGGCAGGGCCAGAGTAAAATACAGGAGCAGGCCTTGAGAAATTAATAGTTAAATTCAACGCCACAGGTCTCTAGTAGCAGGTAATTTTATACCCTTCCACAGCAGTAGTAGAAAAGCTGTTTTCTTCCAACTGAGATGAACTTACTTTGCAAATATGCTCATGATCTCAAACCACAAGTATTTTATTTTTTTAAAGGATTTTATTTATTTATTTGAGAGAGAAAGAGAGCATGAGAAGGGTGAAGAGCAGAGGGAGAAGCAGACTCCCTGCTGAGCAGGGAGCCCGATGTGGGACTCGATCCCAGCACTCTGGGATCATGACCCAAGCTTAACCAACTGAGCCACCCAGACGCCCAACACCACAAACATTTTAAATGAAGAGTGCTATACTCAAACTATCATAATGTACTTTAAGCAGGCAAGATAACATAAATAATTCAATATCTTATTTTTTTTTTAAGGATTTTATTTATTTGACAGAGAGAGACAGTAAGAGAAAAAATACAGGCACAGGGAGGAACAGGCTTCCCGCTGAGCAGGGAGCCTGACGTAGGGCTTGACCCCAGGACCCTAGGATCATGACCTGAGCCAAAGATACACCCTTAACGTCTGAGCCACCCAGACACCCCAATAATTCAACATTTTAATGTAAAACAAAGTCACTTATTTATAAGGGCTAGTTTAGTTTAATGTGAAGAACTGTAAGATGAACCAACAACTGATTCTGGATTAGAAGATGTTCTACCACATTCCCCAGCTGAAAGGACAATGTGAAAGAAGTTTGGTGAGGAACTCTAAACCCCATAGGGGATCCTAGCTTTGTATCTTTTGAATTACAAGGATTTAATGAATAACAATCAATGGGGAGGGGCCTCAAGTGTTATTTTGTTGTATCGTTAAAAATACAGCAGATTGGGGGCGCCTGGGTGGCTCAGTGGGTTAAAGCCTCTGTGTTCAGCTCAGGTCATGATCTCAGGGTCCTGGGATGGAGCCCCACATCGGGCTCTCTGCTCGGTGGGGAGCCTGCTTCCCCCTCTCCCTCTGCCTGCCTCTCTGCCTACTTGTGATTTCTCTTTCTCTCTGTCAAATAAATAAATAAAATCTTAAAAAAAAAAAATACAGCAGACTGAAACCATAAACTGAACAAAAACAGTTAAATTTTAAAATATGCTTTACCTAGCAGGGCTGTCTATAAATCTCTTAAATCCTCACTCTTCCTTTAATTTCTAGATCTCAGTGGTGCAATCAGTCAAGAGACTTTCAAATGAGGTACAACTCGACACAAATCCGTGTAGCACCTCCTATGCCGCCTGTTGTTCACTAGAACTAAGGCAAAACCTCCCAAAGAAGCCACAAGCTACGTGAAATCATTAAGTTCTCCCTAGGATCTGCAGGACAGGAAGGGAGTCATTCACTAGAATCTGCTGAGCATGTGGCCACAGCCGCCTTGTTTTGACAAAACCACCTCCAGAATGGTCTGGAGGTAAATGGAGTGCTCTTGCTCCTGCTCTTGGCTGCGGCAGTGGAGTCCTCGCTGCTCTGCTGTACTCTGAAGGCCTGCGGCTTGCTGCCCCCGCCCCCGGAAACAAGCCCAATGCCTGGGAGCTGTGATTCCACACAGGCTCTCACAATTTGGAGAAAGACAGCCGAGGGCCAACAGTGACACCTGACTAGAATATAGACAGGAGGTGTGCCGGGAAGGACTGACTGCCAGACTACCTTACCAACTATGCCTTATTTGAATGTGTATCAGCCCTGCTGCCATGAAGTGGATTGAAGATTCTGTTGTCTAAGGGTGTAATTTCCTTATTAACAAACAGTTCAGTGGGCATATCTATTGTTCTCTTAATCTGACAGGTTCCTTTTTAAAATGTCCTGAAACTGGGGCACCTGGCTGGCTGGCTGAGCCAATAGAGCACATGACTCTTTATTATTATTTTTTGAAAATTTTATTTATTTATTTATTTGAGAGAGAGAGAGAGAGAGCAGGGGGAAGAGCAGGAGAGGGAGACACAGGCTCCATGCCCAGCAGAGAGTCTGACTCGGGGGGTTTAATGTCAGGACACCGGGATCACAACCTGAGCCCAAGCCTGACTGAGCCACCCAGGTACCCCATGACTTGTTAAAAAATCATTTAAAAAATATTTATTTGTCACAGAGCAATCAAGTGTACAAGCAGGGGGACAGGGAGGAGGGAGGGAGAAGAGGGAGAAGTAGGTTCCCCGAGGAGCTAGGAGCCTGATGCAGGACTGGATTGCAGCATCCAGGCATCATGACCTGAGCCGAAGGCAGATGTTTAACTGAATGAACCACTCAGGTGCGCTGGGACTTTTCTAAAAAAAAAGATTTTATTTTTAAGTAATCTCTACACTTAATGTGGAATTTGAACTCACAACCTTGAGATCAATAGTAGAATGCTCTACCGACTAAGCCAGCTAAGCACCCCGAAGAGCTTGTGACTCTTGATTTCGGGGTTTGTGAGCTCGAGTCCCACAATGGGTATAGAGATTACTTAAAAATAATAATAGGGGTGCCTGGGTGGCTCAGTGGGTTAAGCCTCTGCCATCGGCTCAGGTCATGATCTCAGAGTCTTGGGATCGGGCCCCACATCGGGCTCTCTGCTCAGCAGGGAGCCTGCTTCCCCCTCTCTCCCTGCTTGCCTCTCTGCCTACTTGTGATCTCTCTCTCTCTCTAATAAATAAAACTCTTTAAAAAAATAATAAAATAAAATGTCCTGAAGTCATCCCTGAGATATATGTAATAACAGTAAAAAAACATGGCATGTACACGAGACACACACACACACACACACACACACACACACACACACACACACAATGGAATACTACACAGCCATCAAAAAACCTGAAACCCTGCCATTTGCAATGACGTGGATGGAACTAGAGTGTATTATGCTAAGCAAAATAAGTCACTGAGAAAAAGACAATTATCATATGATCTCACCGATATGAGGAATTTGAGAAACAAGACAGAAGATCATAGGGGAAGGGAGGGAAAACTGAAACAAGATGAAACCACAGAGGGAGACAAATCCTAAGAGACTATCTCAGGAAACAAACAGGGTTGCTGGAGGGGAGAGGGGTGGGAGAGATGGAGTGGCTGGGTGATGGACATTGGGGAGGGTGTGTGCTATGGTGAAGGCTGTGTATCATTTAAGACTGATGAATCACAGACCCATACCCCTGAAACAAATAATACATTATATGTCAATTAAAAAAAAAAGCAAGGGGGAGAAAAGTTTATGTAGAATGCTATCTAAGAAGGGGTGGTTTATTTATTTATTTCTTAAAGTTGTTTTTTTGTTTTTTTTGGGGGGGGGGCGGAGAGCACCTGGGTGGTTCAGTTGGTTAAGCAACCGACTCTTGATTTTGGCTCAGGTCATGATCTCAGGGTTGTGGGATCCAGCCCTGGGTCAGGCTCTGCACTGGGTGTGCCTGCTTATGAGTCTCTCTCTCCCTTCCCCCACCCAGACAGATAAATAAGTAATAAAGACTTTCTTCTTTTCTTTTCTTTTCTTTTTTTTTTTAAAGATTTCAGGGTTTTTTAAAGATTTTATTTATTTGACAGAGAGAGATCACAAGTACGCAGAGAGGCAGGCAAAGAGAGAGAGAGGAGGAAGCAGACTCCCTGCTGAGCAGAGAGCCCGATGTGGGGCTCGATCCCAGGACAATGATATCATGACCTGAGCCGAAGGCAGAGGCTTTAACCCACTGAGCCACCCAGGCGCCCCTCTTCTTTTCTTTTAAAGTAATCACCACACCCACTGTGGGCCTCAAACTCATGACCCCACGATCAAGATTCACATGCTCTTCCAACTGAGCCAGCCAGTCGTGGTGGTCTGAACCCTGTATGTATATTTCCTATGTTGAAAAGACACACACACATAAAGGCAAGATAAATTATATTGACCCATGGAGCAGGACCAGCCCGATTTTTTAGAGCCCCCAGTTTCCTCATCTACAAAGTGGGGATAATACCATCTACTTTCACTTGATTGTTGTCAGGTCTAAATAAAAATATTAGCCTGTGCGATGCATTCAAATAACAACAAAGACTACCCTCCAGTGCTTTGACTCTATTAGACCTATTAATGTCCTGTTCACAATGGTGCACCTCAGTACCAACCCTACACCATCCCCTTTAACATTCGAAGAAAACTTACTGAGCGCCAAATACTGACAACTCCTCCATGAAGTCAGCTCGGACTAGGCCAGCCAGAACTGCTTTTGTTTTGGGAATTCCCTAACTCCCGACCATTCATTTCAGCACTTGCTCAGATATAATTCCGCGGCAATGCTTGTGTGTGTTTCCCACCCACAGAACTTGTCACTGTACGGACAGAAAATGGTGTCTTCTCTCTTCAGTATTATCACAATGAAGGTCACACTTAATCCGATACACTGCATCTGTTTTACAGCCCACTGTATAGCCTGGGATAGTACTGGTTTTCAAACCATTTAACAGCAAAATCCTTTCAAGAAATAAAATCAATACATAGTATCAATGCAAGCAGATCAGCTCTGGTTAAAAGAAAGCAAGGCCTGAAGTACCAACCTGACATCTGCCCGCAGCGGCCATCCCCCGGCGGCACTCAATACAGAATCCCTAATCTATCTAGAACCAGTGTGAATATCTATGCAGCAGTAAGGACAGTATTGCCAGGAGACCCCAGCTCTGACACTAACAAGGTTACCTGATGAATTTGACTCCTTCCCTCCATCTGCTTTCCAAAAGCCCGCTAGTTCTACTCCGTAGACAGCAAAGTCTCCAGCCTTAAATGTCTTGAACACAGGGGGATAATTTTTTCCAAACCGGAGTTCCAGGGCAATGCTCATACCAAGAGCGCACAACTGACTGGGGCCACACTATTTTTCCTTCTTATTTTGACAAGTGTTAAACTTCTGAAAGCAAAGCAAAGCTAAACTAACACCCTGAGCAATTAGAGGAGAAGCTGGGACAAAGAGGCATTCTAAGGGGCCTGTTAAATTTGTAAAGAACAGTCCTCACAATACGCTTCCTTATATTCATCATCAGTCAGGAATGATTGCACAAAAATTCTATCAACACTAGGACTCATCTTTTTGTTGCTAAAATAAATCCAGACAAGAGCAATGGATTTACTGTAGGCACTTGAATCAGAATTTTTTTTAGCATTCAGCACCAACAGAAACAGAGTCAGTGGGCCTGAGGTAAGTGAAAACAGAAGTTGCCATAGTAACTTGCACATTTACCCTAAAAAGGCAGGAGTGGGGGTGGGGTGGGGAAGTAGGTCAATATTTCTACTTAACTAGCTCTAGTCCTTGGCTTCCTCTCATTGAAAGCAGCATCCTCTTATCTCCCCATCCCTAAAGGGAGCGAAAAAGGGGTAAGTCAGGTGAGCATTTCAAAATGCAAGGGGGTAGGGAGAGGTCCAGGTGGAAGGAAGGAGAACCAAGAGGACGGCCCGCTGAAAATCTCACGAGTGCTCTGGGACTACCCTGGGAAAGCAGCTGCTGATCAAGGGAACCAGTGCTAAGAAACTGTTGCTGGGTTACTGCAAAGCAGAAATTGCCATTTTCCCTGCAGCAGATTGAGTGCACCTAATGGAACACTTGGGAACGCATTATTAACAGCTTTGGGTTGATGTTAGCAGTGGGGAGGGAGAACTCTGGCATGGCAGAAACCCGAGGCCATTTGCAAGAGGCATTCTTTGATGGCTGAAACTAGGAATAGGGCTCAAGGATGGCCTAAAAGACAGGGAGGGAGAGGGTTCCTTTTCAAAATCAGCTGATTCTGCTAACACAGAAACATAGTGTCCTTTCTTTGTTATTTTGACCTGCAACAGCTACTAATCCAAGAAGTCAAAGGTGACTCTGGGCCCTGAGATGGCATGGAAAGTGCCAGAACCCATTATAAGCTCTTCTACGTGCGGTGCCAACAAATGTGGGAAGCAGGTTAAACAGAAAGCATTTGGAAACAGACCAACTTTCCTGCAACTCTTAGTATCTGCACGGGGATAACTCAGTGTCTACATAGGGATAACATAGAGCATTACTAATGATTTTCACAATTTAGTGTGAAAGTCCCAATATTCTAGAAAATGACAGAAAGGATAATCCTATAGGGAGGTAAAAAAATTAGAACCATCTTTTTAAACAGCGAACATTTCAAACCCTAACCTCTAGTTTCCCTACTGCATTGTTCAGAGGTGGGTCTAGACTTCCACATGATAGGTCATTTAAACTTGACTGGGAGATTTCTTACTTTCTCTCTCTCTTTTTCTTCTAAATTATTTTATTTGTCAGAGAGAGAGAAAGAGAGAGAGAGGCCGAGCACACACAAGCTGGGGGAGCAGCAGGCAGAGGGAGAAGCAGACTCCCTCCTGAGCAAGAAGCCTGATGTGGAACTCGATCCTGGAATCATGACCTGAGCCAAAGGCATATACTTAACCAACTGAGCCACCTAGGCGCCCCTGGGAGACTTATTTCAACCAGCAGCTTACCTAGCAGCAGAGTGCAGAAAGGACAGGCTAAGTTTTAAATGTGAGCCCATGTATTCAGAAGCACCTGCAAACTGTCCCCTTGTAGTTCTGCACATTTCTCTACTCCTCTGCAGTGAAAGAAGGGTTAGAGGTTCACAAACACCGCAACATTTAGAATGACCTGAGAGACCAAGCGCATCTAAGCCTTTGGGAGAGGAGCACCCAGAACAAGCATACTGTATGGATAGGGGGTCAGAAGCCTGAAGGACCAGGTACCAGGTCTCCACAAATAATTCGGTAAGAGGGAGTACAGTGCTGAGCACTGTGTGCATAAACTTAGGATGGGAGGGTCCAGACAACACGGTCGATCACTCTAGTGAAGGCACTATGAGAACAAACAGATGCTATTCTATTACCACCTCTCAGTACAACCCCGGAAAATTATTCAGTCTAATCAGCTCAAAAGTATTTTTCCTTTACATACAATAACACAGAGGAGTTAACAAAGAGAAGTCTGTGGAACAAATTTACTTTTTACATTCTATTCAAGGGACGCCTGAGTGGCTCAGTAGTTAAGTGTCTGTCTTCTGCTCGGGTCATGATTCAAGGACCTTGGGACTGAGCCCTGCATGGGGCTCCCTGCTCAGCAAGGGGTCTGCTGCTCCCTCTCTCTGCCCCTCCCCACCTATTTGTGCTCTCTCGCTCTCTCTCCCTCCCTCTCAAAATACACAAAATCTTTAAAAACAAAAACATACTATTCCCCAAAATGTTCAACCTTAAGCATATGCAAAGTAGAGAGACTAGAATAATGACCTATCACCCAGCTTCAAAAATGGCCAATATTCTAGTGGTAATTTTAAAGCTAATTCAGAACCTTTTACTGGCATGATCCCTAAGTGTTACGTATCAAAAGCCTACAACCCCAAATAGCAATTTCTGTATTCACCAATAACCACAGGAGATAGCTACAGAATAATTGTACCTGCAAGGTGTTTCTACAGGTTATATTATCGGAATTTTTAATTCCCCAAAGACACATTTCTAATTCATTTATGTCTGCTGAGAAAGAATCACTGTGTTGCACAAACCCAGAAAAAGGCTCCAAGGTCACCACAGTCAGCCTTCTAGGACTGTGTCTTGTTTCACAACCACTTCCCATTCTGAAATAAGCATCTGGGACAAACTTTAGGGAAACCAAAGACATAGAGATTTAGTTCATTTCTGACCTACTATAACCTACCACGTGTTGGCATTCAGAGAAGCGAAAGCAAAATTTCTACTTACTGGTACTGAAACATCATCATAAAAACTCCAAGCTAAAGCCCATCTCATTGTCCGACCTTGACAGAATTCGGTGTAGGTGACTTTAGGAACCTGAAACCAACAAACATGTCAACTCATCAAACTGAAGTAATAACTCCACCAATGTTTTGCGTTGGTGCCTCATGCTAATTATTTGTTGGTTTTTCTTTTTATCAGTTAACAAATACTACCGTCCGCAAACAGTTATGCATAGCTATCTAATACTCAATGGATAAATTATCAACAAAGTTGTGGGTTTTTTTCCTCTCCTAAAATATTAGAGAGAATTTAGAGTTCTGGTTTGAAGGTCCAAATATTCAAAACACCCAAAATAACACAGCTCTTCAAAGAACCACTGGTAAATGGTTCAAACGGTTTTTTTATTTTCCTTTCCTTTTCTTTTTGGAAAAAGCCACCAAAGCTTAGCTAGATACTGCTGTGCAGTTGCCCTTTCGTCTATCAGATTTTAGGGGGGAAAAAATCAAACTACTTTGTAGCTGTGAGAATTTTAACAAAGAAAAGGTGTGATAGGGAAAACAAGATAGGTACAATATCTCAGAGTAACCAGAAGTCAGAAACTTGGTTTCTACCACTTACCACACATTTAACCCCCTTCTCTGAAAAGTCATCTGGCTCAAGCTTACTTGTGCCCAAACATAACTAGAAGAGGAATCGGGGCAGTATTAATTTGCCACCTGGTTTTCAAAAGAGAAGGGGCCGAATCCATGTGGACTGCACCATAAAGGGAAGCACACTTGGATGAGTATCATTCTAGTTCTAGCTGATCTTTGATAACTAGATATGTGACCCAGAACAAGCCCCTTTAACTTATGGTAACCCTCAGTTTCTGCAATCATAAAGGAGTCAGATGTGGAGTGAATGGCAGGTAGAACCAGGTTTTTTGATTTCTGATACCTCTCTGACATTGAACTCATCCTGTTTTCCCCTTTTATCTGTTATAATGGTCAAAGTAGGCCTTTCAAAAATAATTTATAAAAAACCCAGCTTCAAAACTGGCCAATAATTTAATTTTACAAAATTAAAAAATAAAAATAAAACAAAAAAAACAAATTCAGTTTTAAGGTATAAAGGAAAATCCCATATTCTAATTACCATCAAAAGTAGATATACTAGAATAGTAACAACAAAGACTTACCCCTTGTATGCGAAGTTCTTCCTTCAGAGGAGCCAGGCTGCATTTTTTCCCCAGCATACAGCTATACCACCTAGGAAAAAAAAATTAAGAGAAGTAAAATACCGTTTACGTGGTTATGTTTTTTAAATTAAGCATTTTTTCACACGAACAAAATGAAAACAGCAAAAAATTTTGAGTTAAGTTACAAGTAGCAATAACAAAAATTGTATTTAGATAAAGAGCAAAGCTAACAAAGGAAAACAAAGGCACCCAGATGGCTCGGTCGGTTAAGTATCTGCCTTCAGCTCAGGTCATGATCCTGGGGTCCTGGGATCAAGTCCTATGTATCGGGCGGGCTCCCTGCTCAGTGAGGAGTCTGCTTCTCCCTCTGCCCTGCCCTCTCTCTCACATAAATAAAATCATAAAAAAAATAAAAAAATAAAAAAGGGAAAACAAACCTGAACTTAAAAAAAAACCCAAAAACCCACTAAACCTCTCCAAGGATTCAGGATTGTACATATTTGGAAAGAGAGTGAAAAAGAGACAGCTCTCTCCTGTGACACTCAGAATAAAGGCTATTTAGCTCTAGGACAGAAATTATTTAATAAATGAAAGTAAAAACATGTATACCTGAAACTACTACAATGTTGTATGTCAAATTATACCTCAACTAAAAAAAGTATAAACACCCCAGTATACCATCTTAATAAAAATTGTAAAATCTAGCATGGACCTATACTTTGAAACGGCCTCTGGCAAAGGATTTAAGGATATGTATTGTTGCAAGAGAATATGAAATCAATTTCTTCTATTAGTAAACACAAATCTAGAAGAGGGAGCGGGGAGAAGATGGAGTGAACTGGTTAAAAGGTAAACAGAATTCAGTCTATGAAAAGATTAACTACTATGCTTTCTATCATAAATAACTAGGAAACTGCAAAATATATGTAACAATTGTTTTTCAGACATTGGACAACTGCAGTGAAGACCTATAACCTCAGGGAGAGAAACAAACCAGGTGAGTCCCATAACTGACAGAGCTTACTGCCTGAAGGAAATTTCCAAGCAGCAATGCAGGGAAAGGAAACTCAAACAGAGCCCAGTAATCTTGAATTGGTGAGCAACAGACTGTATTTCAAAGGGCCACGCAGAAAGGCTTTGAAGAGCAAAATAGAAGAGAGGAAGGACTTGCATAGAGAGAGAATTCTGGGCATCTGCAGAAAAATTCCCTGGAATATTTTGCAGAATAAGGATTTGCACCTGTGAGGTGGAACTCCATGAGATTAGGGAAAGAATTCCCAGAGAGGCGCCTGAGTGGCTCAATCAGTTAAGCGTCCAACTCCAGATTCTGGCTCTGGTCATGTCAGGGTCCTGGGACCAAGCCCTGATTTGGGCTCCACACTCAGCAGGGAGTCTGCTTAAGAATTCTCTCTCCCTCTGCCCCCACTCTCTCTAAAATAAATAAATAAATCTTTAAAAAAAATAAAAGAACCCCCAGAAAATAATAAGCTGAACAACCGGAGTCCAGCATAGCTAGACGATTTTGCCGTTCTATTGGCCAGAGCAGAAAGCCCTTGTTAAAAAAAGGGGCATCTAGCTAGTGGAGTCCTAGAAAGGATACCGGTTTGTAATGAGTCTAGAGGCTATTCTTTATGTACCCTAATGAAGCTTAAAAGTAAAGCTTAAAAGGATCAAAGATCTCAAATAACTTAAGAATCAGAATCTGACATTCTTTAAAGGAACACGATGAAATACAGCACCTCAAAACGTAAGATTTGCAATGTCTAGCATCCAATAAAAAATGACCGGATAGTAAGAGCAGCAGGAAAATTACCTGCAACCAGGATAAAAAAAAAAAACAACAATTAGAAACAGATCAAGAAATAAGAGATGATGAAATTAGAAGATGATGACATTAAAACAGCTCTTAGAAATATGTTCCATAACAAAACATGGACACGGTGAGGAGCATGAGGGAAGATAGAAAAATCAACCACATGGAACTTCTAGACATGAAAGTTATGATACCTAAAACAAAAAATTCACTGGATAGGATTAACAACATATTAGACTCAGCAAAAGAAAAGACCTCTGAAGACATAGCAATAGAAACTACCCAAAATCAAGCACATGGGGAAAAAAAGATTGAAAAAAAATACACATAGCACACGTGACCTGCAGGACACTATCAAGCAACACACATTAAGTGGTGTTTCAGAAAGGGGTAGAATAATAACTAATTAACTAGAAAACAGTAACAAGAGAATCAAAGTTCTCTTAAACATTTAAATCTTATATATGAAATGTTTAAAAGGATGACACCAGGAGTGGTGTCCACCGTCTACTTCTATTCAAAATTATACTAGAGATTCTAGTCAGTACAATAAAGTTGCAAAATGCATATGGACTGAAAAGAAAGAAAACAATCTTTCTTAACAGAAGACATGATCATCTATGTAGAAAATTCTTTGAAATTTAGGGGAAAGCTACCAGAATAAATGAATTCAGCAAGGTCACAGGATAAAACTCAATATAAAATTTCCTTATTTCCTTATAGTAGCAATATATAACTAGAAATTAAAATTTAAAAATTCAATTTACAATAGCTTCAAAATACACGAAATACTTAGGAATAAAATTAATATGTGCAAAAAAACCATCAAACACTGCTCAAAGAATTCTAAGATCTAAATAAATGAAGAGCTACACCATGTTGGGATGGAAGATTTAAGATTGTTAAACTATCAGTTCTCTCCAATTTTTTTTTAAAGATTTTATTTATTTATTTATTAGGAAAGAGAGAGAGTGAGAGAGAGCAGGTCAGAGTGAGAAGCAGACTCCCCATGGAGCTGGGGTCCGATGTGGGACTCGATCCCGGGACTCCGGGATCATGACCTGAGCCGAAGGCAGTCGCTCAACCAACTGCGCCACCCAGGGGCCCAGTTCTCTCCAATTTGACCAATAAAGTCCCAACCAAAATCCCAGTAGGCTTTTTTTTTTTTAAGATTTTATTTATTTATTTGACAGAGAGAGAGAGAGAGAGATCACAGGTAGAGAGGCAGGCAGAGAGAGAGGGGGAAGCAAGCTCACTGCTGAGCAAAGAGCCCAATGTGGGGCTCGATCCCAGGACCTTTAGATCATGACCTGAGCCGAAGGCAGAGGCTTTAACCCACTGAGCCACTCAGGTGCCCCCCAGTAGGCTTTTTCATAGAACCTGATAAACTGATTCTAAAATTTATACAGAAATTAAAGATTTCGAATAGCCAAAACAATTTTTTGAAAAAGAACAAAATCGGAGGACTTACACTACTGAGTTCAAGACTTACTATGAAGCTCTGATATCAAAACAATATGGTACCCAAAGCTTACTTTTCAAAAGACACTGTTATAAAAATAAAAAGACAAACCAAAGACTGGGAGGAAATACTTGCAAAATACATCTGATAAAGGGCTTGTATCAATCATATATAAGAGACTCCTTAAAAAACAGATATAAAGAGATATAGGGAGACTTATAGTTTCTAGTCCAAAATTAAGAAGTTGGAAGTCACTACACTGTTTTAAGTAAAAAGCCTAACCATCTGAAAAACTAACAATTCTTCCTAGACCCATCACAGAAGCAACTCAAAGGGGAAACAACTGCCTCTAAAATTAGAGAGACCAACAGGTGAATATAAAGAACCACAACTCACTAGAGCAGAAATCTAGGAGCAAAACCAGCATGGGAATCAGTGCTAAGCTAGGGAAACCTGAATTCTAACTGACAAATTGCTGGAGACTCAGCATTGACAAGTGGGAGGAATAAAAACCCCAGGAGGACTCCATCATCAGGACCCCACACTTTTGGGAATTTTACCTCCAGGAGCTTGACCAGGTTCTCTCGGTGAATGTGGGAGAAAAAAAATTTCTGTGCTTCCAGCATGGAAAAAAGGGGGTAATTCTGAAATAGGCTAGAGCATCCTGTTCTAAACAAGGCCTGACCTCAAGAGAAACTAGTTAACCAGATCCTAGCCCACTGGGGTATTATCAGAACCTAACTGACCTAGAAGAATGGCATCATCCAACTCCAGTCCACTCTAGCAATCCTGTCCCAACAAGGGAGAGGGGGAGGAGGCATGTGTGGAGTTCACAATCCAGAGGCATAGGCTCACTAAGACTGACACCTACTCAGAGGACATGTTTCCCCTCTCCCCACACCTTACCACCACATTACAAAGGCCTATTTATATTTACAGCACTTTCTTTTACCCAGTATATTATGTCCTATCAAGAAAAAATTATAAAACATACTAAAAGGCAAAAAACACTTTGAAGAGACAGAGCTAGCACCAGAACATACATGGCAAGAATTTTGGAGTTATCAGACTAGGAATTTAAAACAACTACGGTTAAGATGCTAAAGGCTTGGGACACCTGGGTGGTTCAGTCGGTTAAGTGTCTGCCTTCGGCTCAAGTCATGTTCCTGGGGTCCTGGGATCGAGTTCTGCATCAGGCTCCTTGCTCAGCAGAGAGCCTGCTTCTCCCTCTGCCTGCCGCTCCCCCTGCTTGTGCACGCTCTCTTTCTCTCTGACAAATAAATAAAATCTTAAAAAAAAAAAAAAAAAAGATGCTAAAGGTCTCTAATGGATAAAGCAGAAAGCATGCAAGAACAGATGGGCAATGTAAGCAGAGAGATGGAAATTCTAAAAAAGAACCAAAAAGAAATGCTAGAGGTCAAAAACACCGTAACAGAAAGGAAAAATGCCTTGATGGACTTATCTAGTACACTGGACACGGCTGAACAAAGAATCTCTGAGACTGAGGATATCTCAATAGAAACTGCCAAAAGTGAAAAGCAAAGAGAAAAGGCACAGGAAAACAAAACAAAACAAAAAATCAAACAAACAAAAAACAGAATACCATATACAGGAACTGTGGGACAACTACAAAAGGTATAAAATATGTGTGATTAGTATACCAGAAGAAAAAGAAAGGCACAGAAAAAATATTTGAAACAATAATGACTGAGAATTTCCCCCAAATTAATGTCAAGACACCAAAACACAGATTCAGGAAGCTGAGAGATCACTGAGCAGGCAAAATGTCAAAAAAAATTATACATAAGGCACATTATTTTCAAAATATGGAAAAATCAAAGATGAAAAAATCCTGAAAGAAGCCAGAGGGAAAAAGCTACATTATTTATAGAGGAACGGAGGAAAGAATTATATCAAACTTCTCTTAAGAAACCATGGGTCACCTGGGTGACTCAGTCAGTTAAGCATCTGCCTTTGGCTCAGGTCACGATCCCAGGGTCCTAGGATCAAGTCTCACATCGGGGTCCCTGCTCAAGTGGAGAGCCTGCTTCTGCCTCTGCTTGTTCACTCTCTCTGACAAATAAATAAAATCTTTTTTAAAAAAATGCAAGCAAGAAGAGAGTGGTGAAATGTTTAAAATGTTGAGAGGGGAAAAAACCTACTAACCTAGAATTCTACACCCTGCAAAACTGTCCTTCAAAAGTAAAGTCAAAATAAGACTTCCTCAAACAGAAATTGAGGGAATTTGCTGCTAGTTCCTTCTCTAGAGAAATTCTCTTGATATTTACAAGACCTTATAAGAAGGAAAGTGGTATCGGGTCAGAAACTCAGATCTTTACGAAAAGAAGAGAAGAGAAGAGAAAAAAGAAAAGAAGAAAAAAACCCCCAAATCTTGCCATTTGCAATAACGTGGATGGAACTAGAGGGTATTATGCTAAGTGAAATAAGTCAATGAGAAAAAGACAATTATCATATGATCTCACTGATATGAGGAATTTGAGAAACAAGACAGAGGATCATAGGGGAAGGGAGGGAAAACTGAAACAAGATGAAACCCGAGAGGGAGACCAACCATAAGAGACTCAATCTCAGGAAACAAACTGAGGGTTGCTGGAGTGGAGAGGGGTGGGAGGGATCGGGTGCCTGGATGAGGGACACTGGGGAGGATATGTGCTATGGTGAGTGCTGTGAATTGTATAAGACTGATGTATCACAGACCTGTACCCCT
This sequence comes from Nasua narica, assembly GCA_028533885.1. Taxonomy (NCBI): domain Eukaryota; kingdom Metazoa; phylum Chordata; class Mammalia; order Carnivora; family Procyonidae; genus Nasua; species Nasua narica. The sequence continues at coordinate 39,853,820 of CM052804.1, forward strand.
AAAACAAATAATACATTATATGCTAATTTTAAAAAATGAAGAAAAAGGGAGAAGAATTAAGGTTAAAAAAAAAATCAAAACTTTTTTTCAAAAAAGATTTTTTATTTATCTATTTATTTATTTACTTACTTACTAGAGAGAGAGAAGGAGCCCACGTGAGCATGAGTACGGGGAGGGGCAGAGGGAGAAGCAGACTTTCTGCTGAGCAGTGCTCAATCCCAGAACCCCAGGATCATGACCTGAGCTAAAGGCAGACACTGAACTGGCTGGGCCACCCAGGAGCCCCAAAACTTATTTTTTTCATTATTTTTCAAAACTTTTTAAATTCTTAATTGATATAACAGATAACAGTTCGTTAAAAATAATAATACCAACAATGTATTTGATTATGTATGCTTAGGAATATATACGTATAAATGAAATGAATGACAGCAAAGATACAAGGAACATGAGAAAATTTTTATATTTATACCAGTTTTTTTTTTAAGATTTTATTTATTTATTTGAGAGACAGAGAAAGTGAGAGAGAGCATGAGAGGAGAGAAGGTTAGAAAAAGAAGCAGACTCCCTGTGGAGCTGGGAGCCCGATGTGGGACTCGATCCCGGAACTCAAGGATTATGACCTGAGCTGAAGGCAATTGCTCAACCAACTGAGCCACCCAGGCGCCTTATATTTATACCAGCTTTATCAAGATACAGCATATACAGTAAAATTCTCCAATTTTAAATATGTAATTCGATGAGTTTTTACAAATGTGTACCTTACTACTACCATAATCAAGATATAGAACATTTATCTCACTCGAAGAAGTTCCCCAGTCCCCCACTGTAGTTTTTCCTACCCCTACCCCAGCCTCTAGTGACCACTAGTCATTCTGTCTTAATAGTTTTGCCTGTTCTACACTTTCGCATAAATGCAATCAAACAGAATGTTTTTGTATCTGGCTTTGTATTGTAAATACACTGGCAGTTTCATATGGTTCCAACTTAATACATTAAATAATATAAATAAAAATCTCATTGTTTATAAAAATATGAGAAATACTTTTATATTGCTATAGAAATAGTTTGCACTAACAAGTATTTTTTTTAATTTTTTATTAACATATAATGTATTATTTGCCCCAGGGTACATGTCTGTGAATCATCAGGCTTACACATTTCACAGCATTCACCATAGCACATACGCTCCCCAATGTCCATAACCCTACCCCCCCACCTCCCAGCAACCTTTAGTTTGTTTCGTGAGTTTAGGAGTCTCTCATGGTTTGTCTCCTTCCCCATCCCATCTTGTTTCATTTCTCTTCCCCACCCCCCATAACCCCCTGCCCTGTCTCTCAAATTCTTCATATCAGAGCGATCATGTGATAATTGTCTTTCTCTGACTGACTTATTTCGCTTAACATAATACCCTCTAGTTCCATCCACGTCGTTGCAAATGGCAAGATTTTGTTTCTCTTGATGGCTGCATAGTATTCCATTATGTATGTATGTATGTATGTATGTATGTATGTATGTATATATATATATATATATACACCACATCTTCATCCATTCATCTGTTGATGGACATCTAGGTTCTTTCCATAGTTTGGCTATTGTGGACATTGCTGCTATAAACATTTGGGTTCATGTGACCCTTCGGATCACTACATTTGTATCCTGAGGGTAAATAAATACCCAGTGCACTAACCAGTATTTCATTTCCATTGTTCGTGGATTCGACAACAGGTGGCTACCCCTATTTTTGTTTAGTCACAAATAATTGTTTTATCTAAACTACTTTAAACAAACCTGGGTCAATTTACTTAGAGCATAATCAATTTCATTTGGTGGTTTTAAAATGTTTGGGACAGGGACGCCTGGGTGGCTCAGTTGGTTAAGCAACTGCCTTTGGCTCAGGTCATGATCCCAGCGTCTTAGTATCCAGTCTCGCATCGGGCTCCTTGCTCCGCGGGGAGCCTGCTCCTCTCTCTGCCTCTGCCTGCCTCTCTGCCTGCTTCTGTTGTCTCTCTGTTAAATGAATAAATAAAAGATTTAAATAAATAAATAAATAAAATAAAATGTTCGGGACAAAACCAATATGCTCCCTTTAAGAAGACAGTATATCAATAGAGAAATCACGAATTCAAAGCCTTCGGTACATTAGGAACAAGAAATGAAAGAAGAAATTAAGAGCAATTAGTGTTCACACAGCAAGAGTATAAAACAGGTTAACACCTTTCCTTTAAAATCAGCATTCCTGAACAGATTAGATCAGAATCATCAGAAACCAAGAAATAGGGGCGCCTGGGTGGCTCAGTGGGTTAATGCCTTTGCCTTCGGCTCAGGTCATGATCTCAGGGTCCTGGGATCGAGCCCCACATCGGGCTCTCTGCTCAGCAGGGAGCCTGCTCCCCCCCCCACGCCTACTTGTGTTCTCTCTCTCTCTCTGTCAAATAAATAAATAAAATCTTAAAAAAAAAAAAAAGACAAGAAATAGCCCAAAATAGAGACAAAAGGGAGTATATATTTCCTCAAGAGATGAAGGAAAGTGAGTATTTATATAAGTAAGTCTTCTAACAGTTAAATATGTCCTCGGTAGTTAATAGTGGCTTGGGAGAGTTCACATTTCTTTTAACCCTTGTTGTAAGCTGAATGGTGCATTGGGAATCTTTTAAGATTTAATCTGATCGGTAACTTTCTGCAGCATTTATATTTCTTAAAGGAAAAGCAGGGGTGCCTGGGTGGCTCAGTGGGTTAAAGCCTCTGCCTTTGGCTCGGGTCATGATCTCAGGGTCCTGGGATGGAGCCCCACATCGGGCTCTCTGCTCAGCGGGGAGGCTGCTTCCCCCTCTCTCTCTGCCTGCCTCTCTGCCTATTTGTGATCTCTGTCAAATAAATAAATAAATAAATAAATAAATAAATAAATAAATAAATAAATAAATAAAATCTTTGAAAAAAATTTAAAAAATTTAAAAACTCTCTTAAAAAAAAAAAGGAAAAGCAGAAGTAACAGGCTGTAATAAAATTCTGAGTTGACCTCACTTCAAAAAATGCCTACCCATTAGATCCTCACTACTCTCAACAGGCATCTTGCAACAACTAATCAAAATGCAAGTAGGAAAAAAAATGAACAAAAGGAAGATCTAGTTACCCGGGAGACTCTGAACCCATTATACTATTTTAATGATGAAAGTAGCACTCTACTCATTACAGCATTTAGTAATTCCTCTGAGACAGCAGCTTTCAAGAAAAATTATTTTGAAATAATTTCAAGCATACAAAAGAGTTCCAAGATTAGTACAAATGATTCCAGTATCCTCTTCACCCAGATTCATCAATCAACATTTTTCTCCATTTGCTTGCTCTGTGTTTTTTTAAAACCATTTGAGACTTAGCTACAGAAATCATGCATGCCCCTTTCGCCCGAAATATTTTGGCATGTACATTTTAAAAACAAGGACATTTTCCTTCATAACCACAGAACAATTATCAAATTGAGAAAATTTAACACATAGTACCATTTATTATCATGAATATAGTCCATTTTCAAATTTCACCAATTACCCTGATAATGTCCTTCATAGCAATTTTCTCCCCTGATGCAAGATCCAATCTAAGATTTTTCATTTACGTGTCAAGTCTCTTTAGTCTCCTTCAATCTGGAACAGTTCCTCATTCAGCCTTTTTTTTTTTTTTAAGTTTCATGACCTTTATATTTCTGAAGAACTATCTTACAAAACCCCTCCAAGCTGGTTTGCCTGGAGTTTCCTCAGAGTTAAGTTGAAGCTACAGATGCTGGGCATAAAGAGCAGAGCGCCACTGTGTCCTTCCAGGTGCAGTGTATCAGAAGGTGATCACCTGCTTGAGGTGGGATCCCCCAGGCTTCTCTACTGTAATGGTACCATATTTCTTTGTGACTATAAGTCATCTGTGGGGATATACTGTGAAACTATTAACATCCTGTTCTTCCTCAAGTTTTGCACTGTTGATCTTCCACGAATCAATTATTATAATAATAATGGCAAAATGGTGATTTTTCTAACTATTATTCTTTCTACATGTATTAGTTGGCATTCTACTATAACAAAGAACTTTTCCTCTCTCCCCTTTGCTTATTTTATCTAATGGCTTAAACCCATCATTGCCATTATTTGTTATGAAATCATATTGTCCCAGATTTGGCTTAAACTGGCTCCTATATCCTTTTGACATATTTGGAGCACTTGCTTATTTTTTGGTATTGCAAGACATTCCAGGCTCTTAAACTTATCCTTACCCAGCACTAGAATCACCCATTTCTCCAAGGGCCCTGGTTCTTTTTAGCGGGGATCGGTCATTTTATTTTATTTTTTTACAAAATTATTTATTCATTCACTTATTTATTCACTTATTCATTCATTCATTCATTTATGAGAGAGAGAGAGAGACACACACACACACACACACACACACACACACACACACACACAATGTGCGCAAGAGCAGTGGGGAGGGGCAGAGGGAGAAGCATACTCCCCGCTGAGCAGGGAGCCTGATGTGAGGCTCCATTCTAGGACCCTGAGATCATGACCTGAGCTGAAGGCAGATATTTAACCAACTGAGCCACCCACACACCCCAGGATTGGTTATTTTAAAACACCAAACCTTAAATTGAAGTGTAATACAGAAAAACAGATAAAACCAGAGGTTTGGCATTTAAGTGGCTATGAGCATGGTCTAAAAACTTCTCTAGTTGTAGAACCTAACATTTTGCTGCCTATCACAAATTACCAGAATAAATGCCCCTAGACATGCAGCAGAGCGGTGCTAATGTCCATCTAATCTCAAAATTTAATATTTAAACTACCATAAATTACAAATCTGTGTGGCTAAAAATAAACTTTTATTCTATGTTTTTTTTTTTTAAAGATTTTATTTATATATTAGAGAGAGAGAGACTGAGAATGAGAGGGGAGAAGGTCAGAGGGGGAAGCAGACCTCCCGCAGAGCCGGGAGTCCGATATGGGACTCGATCCCGGCACTCCGGGATCATGACCCGAGCCGAAGGCAGTCGCCCAACCAACTGAGCCACCCAGGCGCCCCTGTTTTTCTTTTTTTTTAAGATTTTATTTATTTTGTCAGAAAGAGCGAATAAGAGTGTCAGCACAAGCAGGGAGAGCAGCAAGCAGAGGGAGAAGCAGGCTCCCTGCTGAGCAAGGAGCCCGATGCCGGGCTTGATCCCAGGATCCTGGGATCGTGACCTGAACTGAAGGCTGAGATCATGACTGAGGCACCCAGGCGCCCCCCCATCTTTTTCTTAAAAAGTAGCTTTAATTATTTATACAGGAAATACTATAAGATTCTTCAAGGCAGTGGGGCCAACACTTTTCTTTCTTTGATATTACTTTTTATTTAAAAATTTTTTTTAACATTTTATTTATTTATTTGAGAGACAGAGAGAGAGAGAGAGAGAGAGCATGAGCATGGGGATGGGCAGAGGGAGAGGGAGAAGCAGACTCCCCGATGAGCAGGGAGCCCGACACAGGGCTTGATTCTAGGATACTGAGACCATGACCTGAGCCAAAGGTAGACACTTAACCAACTGAGCCACCCCAGGCGCCCCTTGGTATTCCTTTTTGTAATTGCCTGATGAACTAAAAATATATGTTTCTTTTATTGTAACAATTCTCTTCTTTGACCATTTAAAGTAGAACTAACCAGTGACTACCTACTATAGGTGGATATGCCAAAACACTGATACAGCTAGCTCGTCATGGCATGAGCAACCGGATTCAACCTTTTCTCCCTAAGACCTCAGAGCTGCCACCAATCAATGATGCTCTGCCACTTCACACTTGAAAGGGAGTTAAACTACGTATACCTAAATTAAGGTGATGAAAAGCACGTAACCTAATTCGTTAAAAGAAAAATAAAGTAGCCCCTTATCCTTCAAGCTGCTTATTCTTCATCTTCATACTTTAGTAGGAAGAAAAAAATCAAAACCAGCATCTGCCTCTTGTACAGCTCACAATTAAGAAATACTTTTAGGTTTAAATTGAGAAAAAAGCTCTTCTACCTGGAGAACAGGCTTGTATACTATCTATCCCCCAATACACTTCTATCTTCTGTATCTGTGTAGTGAGTTGGTACTCTGGAGCAAGGCATTTCTTTCTAATGACAATCAAAAAACACTTTTATTGATTTGCAACCCTACGATGGGTCCCAATCAAAGATGAAACCAGAGGTCAAAGACAGCCATCCACAATAATAGTCTCATTAGATTTATCTGTGGCAGCTTAGTAACATACGAGACTATGAAAAAAAGAATAAATATAATGCCCAATAACAAGGAATTACTTAATTATGGGCTGTTGCCAAGCTATTTAAAATAACTGCTATGCATATGCCATTAGCCACAAAGAAACAAAGGAATGAAAAAAGTAAAGTTAAAAACAAAAGCAGAAGACAAAATTACTGGTATTCATGATTATAACCGTGGGAATAAAAAAAGGAGAAACTGATAGGAAATGCACCCCAAATAAGCTAACAGTTGTGTCAAAGTGCTGAGATCAATGTTTTCTCCGTTTTCTAATTTTCTGTAAGTGTGATTATTTTAAGAGATTAAAATTATAGAGGCTTCTGGGTGCCTCAGTCAGTTGAGTGTCCAAGTCTTCATTTCTGCTCAGGTCACGATCTCAGGGTTGTGAGATCAAGTCCCATGTCAGGCTCCACGCTCAGCTTAGAGTCGGCTTGAGAGATTGTCTCTCTTCCTTCGTCCCTCCCACTACTCATGCACACTCTCTCTAAAATCAATCAACCAATCAATCTTTTTTTAAAAAAAGGAAAGATAAAATTATAATAGTACTAACATCTAAGGGCACCTGAGTGGCTCAGTGAGTTAAGGCGTCTGCCTTTGGCTCAGGTCATGATCTCGGGGTCCTGTGATCAAGCCCCACATAGGGCTCACTGCTCAGCAGGGAGCCTGCTTCCCCCCCTCTCTGCCTGCATCTCTGCCTACTTGTGATCTGTCTCTCTCTCTGTCAAATAAATAAAAATAAAATCTTTAAAAACATCTGACATTTAGATAGCACTTCAGTTTACATGTACATTCATATGCAATGTCTCTTCATTCTCAACTGTAAGAGGTATTATCTCAACCTCACAGACAAGAAAAAATCAAGTGGCTTACCCTTTTATAAAGTCAAGTCAAAGTTTATAGTAAAATAGAGTCTTTCCACTTAAGAAATGATTACAAGCTCAGTTATAAAATCTATAATTATTCCCTGCAACTACTACTTATAGTACCCCCATAACTCTACTAGCACCTACTTTAAAAAAACAAGAGGGGAGGGGTGCCTGGGTGGCTCAGTCGGTTAAATGTCTGCCTTTGGCTCAGGTCATGATCCCAGGATCCTGGGATTGAGCGCTGCGGCAGGCTCCCTGATCAGTGGGGAGCCTGCTTCTCCCTCTCCGTCTGCCCCACCCCACGCTTGCTCGCTCTCTCAAATAAACAGGATTTTACAACTAAAAGAATAAACAGAACGGGAGCTCTTTATTAAAATAACAAAGTACTTTTAACATCCTTTCAAAACATGGACCACAGCATGTAAATCTACTGAATTCCTAGAACAGTCAAGAGTTGAGATGACCCTATTTGATATTCATTATATCAAATACGTGTTCATTTAATTCTATACCACCCTATGAGGTGTGAGATAGCTTTTATTATCCCATTTTACCAGTAAGAAAACAAAGTCAAAGAGTCACATTCAAAAGGCAAGATTATTCAATTTATTGCCCATTATCAAATATGTAGAGTATATTTGGGTTTGTATACAAACCCAAGTAGTATCTACCATCTGGTATGAAGGTAGGGATTAGAAAGGAAAAAGCAAAAAGAGGGAAAATGGTGAAATATGTATTAAGTTAGAACTTTGCCAGATACAGATCTCTGGTTCCTGGAAAAATCATAAAATAACTGCCCTAAAGGGCATCAGCTACAGACCTAATAACCAAAGACAAGACTCAAATTCAGGCCATAAGGAGTCTGACCAAGTTTGTTGATCTATTTAGAAGCTTTGGTGAGTGAGTCTCTAAAAAAGAAAATGCTGGGGCACCTAGGTGGCTCCTTCGGTTGAGCCTTTGGCTCAGGTCATGGATCTGGGGTCCCGGGATCGAGTCCCACATCGGGCTCTCTGCTCGGCGGGGAGGCTGCTTCTCCCTCTCCCTCTCCCTGCTGTTCTGCCTATTTGTGCCCTGTCTCTCTGTCAAAAAAGTAAAAAAATAAAAATAAAAAAAATAATAAAGAAGGGGCGCCTGGGTGGCTCAGTTGGTTGAGCTGCTGCCTTCGGCTCGGGTCATAATCTCAGAGTCCTGGGATCGAGCCCCGCATCGGGCTCTCTGCTCGGCAGGAAGACTGCTTCCCCCTCTCTCTCTGCCTGCCTCTCGGCCTACTTGTGATCTCTCTCTGTATCAAATAAATAAATAAAAAAATCTTTAAAAAAAAATAAAAAATAAAGAAGATGCTATGGTAAGCTCAAGTCACAGGCACAAAACATGAAAGGTAGAATGATAAGCACTCTAAATCTTCCTTCATCAATGCTAGAAAGACAGTCTACTTAGAAGTCCAGCTTCATGCTGGAGTTGCAGCTGCCGCACAGGGGGGTGGAAAAAGAGTACCAGACCAGAATCAGCAGGTCCTGGTCCCGAGCTTCTAATCTGTAAAACTAAGATATTGGATAACTTTACCGCCCAAGAGACTCCCAGCTGCAAATTCTTTAAGGTACAAAACAACACTGCAGGTGCTGCTGAGCGTGACTTAGGTGCGGCATGAATAGTAAAAGGGAGATGAGGCATCTCCAGTGCCATCACTGAGATCAGTCCAAATTAAATCCAGTTAAATTTAAATTTAACTGATTGCACCCCATGTTACAAATTCTGCTTAGTTCTTACACTTTTTCGGTAATAGTAATAAAAAAAAATCTAGAGGGATAAGCAGCAGATGGTAGGGTTAAAATACTTGTTTTTAGTCCCTTATTCAGAGCTTCAAAATACAGGCATACCTCCTTTTTTTGTCTTCTTTTATTGCATTTCACAGATCTTTTTAACAAATTTAAAATTTTTAACAAATTAATTTTTTAACAAATTTTTAACAAATCTGAAATTTGTGGTAATCCTGCATCGAGCAACTCTACAGACACTATTTTTCTAAGAGCCTTTGCTCACTTTGTGTCCCTGTGTCACATTTTGGTTATTCTCCCAGTATTTCAAACTTTTTCATTAGTATAGTATTTGTTATGATGATCTGTGATGGTACTATTATAATTATTTTGGGGTATCACAAATCACACCTATGTAAGATGGTGAACTTGATCAGTGAATGGTGTGTGTGTGTGTGTGTGTGCGTTTTAAGATTTTATTTGTTTATTTGAGAGAGAGAGATAGCAAGAGAAACCACAAGCAGGGGAGGGGAAGGAGAAGCAGGCTCCTTGCTAAGCAGGGAGCCCCATGTGGGGCTCGATCCCAGAACCCTGAGATCACGACCCAAACTGAAGGCAGACACCCAACAGACTGAGCCACCCAGGCACCCCTGTTTTGTGTGTTCTGACTGCTCTACTAACCAGCTGTTCCCCCATCTCTCTCTCTCTCCTCCTTATTCCCTGAGATACTACAATATTGAAATTAGGCCAATTAACAACCCTACAATGGTCTCTAAGCTTTCAAGTGAAAGGAGCGTCCACATCTTTCACTTTAAATCAAAAGCTAGAGATAATTAAGCTCAGTGAGGAAGGCATGTCAAAAGCCAAAACAGGCCAAAAGCTAGGCCTCTTGTGACTGTTAGCCAAGTTGTAAATACAAAGAAAAGGTTCTTAAAGGAAATTAGAAGTGCTACCTCAATGGACACATGAATGATAAGAAAGCAAAAACGGTTTTACTGCTGACATAGAGAAAGCTTTAGTGGTCTGGCTAGACGATCACACCAGCGGCAACATTCTCTTAAGCCAAGACTAATCCAGAGCTGTGCCCCATTTCTCTTCAATTCTACTAAAGGTTGAGAAAGGTGAGGAAGCTGTAGAAGAAAAGCTTGAAGCTAGCAGAGGTTTGTTCATGAGGTTTTAAAGAGAGAAGCCATCTTTATAAAACATAAAAATCCAAGTGCTGATGCAAAAGCCACAGAAAGTTCTCCTGAAGATCTAGCTCAGATCATTAATGAAGGTGACTCCATTAACAACAGATTTTCCATGCAGATGAAGCAATCTTATATTAAAACAAAGTGTCATCTAGGGCTTTCATAGCTAGAGAGTTTCAGAGGACAGGGTAATTCTCTTGTTAAGGGCCAATGCAGCTGGTGATTTAAATTGAAGCCAATGTTCACTGTTCTGAACATTCAGAAAATCCTAGGGCCCTTAAGAATTATGCTAAATTTACTCTGCTTGAGCTCTATAAATGGAACAAAGCCTGGGTGACAACACAATGTTTACAACATGGTTTACTGAATATTTTAAGCCCAGTACTGAGACCTAGTGCTCAGAAAAAAAGATTCCTTCCAAAATATTGCTGCTCACTGACAATGCACCTTATCACCCAAGAGCCCTGACGGAGACGCACAATGAGATAAATGTTGTTTTCATGCCTGCTGACAAAATATCCACTCTGCAGCCGTGGATCAAGCAGTAATTCTGACTTTCAAATCTTATATTTAAGAAACACCTTTCATAAGGCTCTAGCTGCCACAGACATTGATTCCTCTCATGGATTTGGACAAAGATATATTATCTGAATATCTTCTGGAAGGGATTCACCATTCTAGATGCCATTAAGAACATCTGGGATTCACAGGAAGAGGTCAACAACATTAAAAGTTTAAAAATGAAGCTGATTCCATCCCGCATGAATGACTTTGGGGGATTTAAGACTTTAGTGGAGGAAATAACCACAGATGTGGTGGAAATAGCAAGAGAACCAGAATTAGAAGTAGAACCTGAAGACGTGACTCAGTTGCGGCAATCTCGTGATAAAACTTGAATGGATGAGGAGATGCTTCTTATGGATGAGCAAAGAAAGTGGTTTCCTGAGCTAGAATCTATTCCTGGTGAAGACGCTATGAAGACTGTTGAAATAACGACAAAGGATTTAGAATATTACATAAACTTAGTAGAGACGGGGCAGCTGGGTTTGAGAAAATTGACTCCAATTTTGAAAGAAGTTCTGCAGTGAGTGGAATGTTATCAAACAGCATCACATGCTACAGAGAAATGATGTGAAGAGAGTCAATCAACGCAGCAATCTTCACTGCTGTCTTATTTAAAGAAAGTGCCTCAGCCACTCCAGACTTCAGGCACCACCAGTGAGCAGCCATCAACAGGGAGACAAGATTCCCCCACCAGCAGAGAGCTTATAACTCACTGAAAGCTCAGATGAGAGTCAACATTTTTTAGCAATCAAGTTTTTTAAAAATTAAGGTTTGTACATTTTTTAAGATACAATGCTATCGACAATTACCAGACTAGGGTATAGCTGTATGCTCATATAACATATGCACCAGGAAACCAAACAGTTTGATTTGCTTCATATTACAATATTCACTTCATCGCTGTGGTCTAGAACTAAACCCATAGTATCTCCAAAGTATGGCTGCAAGCAGTTTTCACAGCATTCCAAAATTAGAGAGTTGCAGAGTGATATAAACATTATGTCAACTATAAAAATATGTAGGAGGAGAACATGAACTGGTACTATGTACAAATGAAAATCAACATGGAACAACTGTGAAACTGTAAACAGTTTAAGAAATACCCTCAAAAGACACTGCTTCATTCTCTTTTCAACAAAAATGAGGTAATTTCTTCTCTTCCTCTTATCTGATTATCTTCCTTCTTATCTCCCTCAGTCTGCCTGAGCCTAAGAGAGCAGACAAGACTGCTGAACCCTATTTTTAAATAAATCGTAAATGGACAATGTTTCCACCTACGATACCAAGCTCAAAATGGTCAACTCTCCAGACATATGATGGGCTCTAGCAATTTATCCTTCCTAGCCAACATGTACCTTTCAATTTGGGGGCTGCCACTGAGCCAGGTACAGGCAGACTTGGAACATACTAGTCAATTTCTCTCACCCAGAATAGTGTTCCTGGGGTGCCTGGGTGGCTCAGTGGGTTAAGCCTCTGCCTTTAGCTCAGGTCAGGATCCCAGGGTCCTGAGATTGAGTCCTGCAACAGGCTCCTTGCTCAGTGGGTAGCCTGCTTCTCCCTCTGTCTGCTGCTCCCCCTGCTTGTGCTCGCTCGTTCTCTCTGACAAATAAATAAATAAAATCTTAAATTAAAAAAAAAGGGCATTCCTTCAAAACATATTTTTGTACTTCTGGCGCACCTGGGTGGCTTAGTTGGTTAAGCATCTGTCTGACTTTGATTTCAGCTCAGGTCATGATCTCAGGGTTGTGAGACTGAACCCTGCATCAGGGTCCATGCTGGGCGTGGGGCCTGCTTAAGATTCTCTCTCCCTCTCCCTCTGCCCCACACACCCTCCCCCCCAATATAAAGCATACTTTTGTAGTTTGAATTGGACTTCAGAAATAACAGAAGTTTATTGACTAAAAGCCTCCTGAAAGCAACCTTCCCCGTTTTCCTGGTTGGCTCCAGTCCCCTCAAAAGCCAACAGTAGATTCCGAAGCAACCACATGGCCCTGGTTACCTCTTTTCAGCTTCAGGGCTTTGTTACCTCCTTCAAACTTATTTTACTTATTCAAACTCTTCTCAATGCTCAGTGTAACTTAAGTCACTTTCTTCTTCATACCCTAGTAAGTCTTTGAAGAAACCAATTTAAAGCAGAAACTTATTAACGTTTGGCTTCAATAATGTGTAAATTTTCTAACCTAATAATCCAGTGGCTTTCCACAAACGTATAAACTCACATTTAGCAACTTAAGATACTCGTTGTTTTGGAATTGACCTTTAAGTAAAATAAGCAGCTTTAAAGACATAAAAATCCAAAAGAAAAAGGAAGAAGTCTTCTTTATCTCGCAATTTCACTGGGTTTATACACGAAAGAACTGAAAGCGGGGTCTTAGGAGACATTTGCACACCTGTGTTCACAGCAACATTATTCACAATAGCCTAAAGGGTAAAGCAACCCAAATGTCCATCAATAGATAAATGAATAAACACAATGTGGTACACAGGACACAGGTACAAGGGAATATTATTATTCAGCCTTAAAAAGGAAGGAAATTGTGATACATGCTATAGCATGGATGAATCCTGAGGACACTATGCTAACTGAAAGAAGCCAGTCACAAAAGGCCAAACACTACAGAAAGTCCCTAGAATAATCAAATTCACAGAGACAGACAGAATGGTGTTTGCCAGATGTTGGGGTGAAAGGGAGGAGCAAGGGATTGCTGTTTAACGTGTAGAGAGTTTAAGTTTTGTAAGAAACAGTTCTGGAGATTAGCTGCATAACAATATAAATGTACTTAACACTACTAAACCGTATGCTTTAAAATGCATAATTTTATGTTAAAACTATAAATTTCATGTGTATTTTATCACCGTTTTAAAAAATCTTCTCTATGTCCCAAAACTAAATCCTAGGGTTAAAAACCCTTTTACCTTTAAACTACCACATTATCCATCATTTCAACAACATTTGGCAGGGTAAGAAGTCAAGTGAGACACACAGCACTTTTCCAGTACCTTATGCTGCTTAATGACAGGTGTGTTGTCCGAAATAATTAGCTTTTATGAAGGAATAGCCTTAACTCTCCTCTGGAACTGGTTAGTGATCTCAGGTTCCCTTCATTAAGTTCTTGACAGCTCAATGTCCTCACATCTGTCATTGTTTGGGAGACTAATTCCAAGAACATAAATTGCATCAAGGACTAGGCAACAAATTTATTCTGGTTCATGGGACAGATCTGAACCCATCTGTTTTCTAATCAAAAGCCATATTTGAATCGGTTTTGTTCCACCACAGTACCACGCCAATGGGAGCAATACAATCATTCAGTATTTTCCTCCTATCCGTAAGTACAAGAAACACGAATCATTTAAAAGTGTAAGAGCATCCTCAGAAACAAGGTCTTTACAGCCTATGGAATCTGAAACCTTTTCCACTTTTATCTGTTTATTCTTCAGACTACTGTGATTACATTTCCTCTAAGTGACTTGGTTTCTTTAGGAATTACACAGGGAGAAAATAGTCTCGTGTTGTAGTAACTAACTTACCTTAATCTTTTTTTAAGTTGTAAACTGTCATGGATGATCCTTTTAACAAACTCTAATTCACCTCCTTCTGCCATGATTTCTGTGATACCTCCTGTATTTACAGAACTAGGTGGAGGTCTCCGGGGATTTCGAGAGTTTACTCCCTGCACAAAAACAACAATGGTGGAAAAATTTTTACACCATAAGACCAAGGCTTAAACTGTAACCTAGTTCTAAGTAAGAATGCTTAGATGTAATTTAGTTTCCAAATATCATGCTAAATCTAGGATTTAAAAATCATACATCCATTGCAATATTACATTGTAAGCAACTGCATTCATGCTAATATTCTTCTCCAGGACCCTTTTTACCTTTCATCTTTGTGATTTAACATATAAAAACTTTACCTTTTGTATGTAACCTAATATGCCACTTTTTATGTTTTGTCTTGGTATCATACACAGAAAATATTGCACCCAAAGATTATATAAATATTTGCTTCTGTTTTCTTCCAGTACTCTTATGGTTTCACTCTTTAAATTTAAATATTTAATCCCCTCCTACCTCAAATCATATTAAAAAATTAACTCAAATAGAGCAAAGATCTAGATAGAAAAGCTAAAATCATTAAAATTTTCGAAAACATAGGAGTAAATCTTCATGATCTTGGATTAGGCAATGGTTTCTTAAAGAAATAGTACTACTTGAAATTTAACTTTTAGGCTGTGAAGGACAGCAAGAAAGTGAAAAGATGAGGTGCCAGGGTTGTTCAGTGGGTTAAGAATCTGCCTTCAGCTCAGGTCATGATCTCAGGGTCCTGGGATTAAGCCCCGAGTCAAACTCCCTACTCAGTGGGGAGCCTTCTTCTCCCTCTTCTCCCTCTCCTTCTAACCCCTCCTGGCCCCCCCACACTTGTGGTCTCGCTCTCACGCCCTCTCTCTCAAATAAATAAATTTAAAAAATGTGAAAAAGACAACCCACAGGAGAAAAATGTTTGCAAATAATAAATCTAATAAGGGACTTGTGTCTAGAATACATTAAGAACTCTTACAACAATAATAAAAAGAAAAATAATCCAATTTTTAAATGGGTAAAGGATCTGAATAGTCATTTCTCGAAAGAAGATATACAAACTGCCAGTAAGCACATGAAAAGATGTTCAATACAATTAGCCACCAGGGAAATAAACATCAAAACCAGGATGAGATACCACTTCAGACCCACTAGGATGGCTATCATCAAGACGACATATAATAATAAGTATTGACAAGCATGTGGAGAAACTGGAAATTGGAACCCTCATATACTGCTGCCGGTGGAATGAAAACGGTGTAGCCACTTTGGAAAATAGTCTGGCAGTTTCTCAAACAACTAAACAGAGTTACCATTTGACCCAGTAATTCCACTCCTAGGTATATACCAAGGAGAAACGTCTACACAAACATCTGTACATGAATGCTCACATTAGCATTATTCATAATAGCCAAAAAGTAAAGTGACCCAAACGTCCACCAATGAATGAATGGATAAGAAAATGTGGTATTTCCATACAATGGCATATGATTTGGCAATGAAAAGAAATTAAGTACTGACACATGCTGCAATATGGATGAACCTTAAAAATATATTATGTTTAGTGAAAGAAGTCAGTAACAAAAGACCACATATTGTAGGATTCCACTTACATGAGATGTCCAAAACAGGCAAATAAATCCATAAAGACAGAAAGTAGACTGGTGGTTATCTAGGACTACAGGAGCTGTGGGAAACTGAGAGTAACTGATAATGGGGATTGGGGGGTGGGTAGGGGAATAACGAAAATGTTCTAAAATGGATTGTGATGATAGGCTACACAACTCTGTGAATATACTAAGAATAATTAAATTCTACCCTTTAAGTGGGTGAATTGTATGGCATGTGAATTATATCTCAATTAAACTGATTCAAAAAGAAATTTATTTCTTCATTTGGATGCTGGTTCCACTTGGAAAATCCAATTTACACTTACGGCATGGGTACTTTTATGTATATACCTTCATATATATATAAAATATACTGATGCTGGATTTCTCAGATATGTAAGCCAATAAATTTCCTTTATTAAGTCAATCTGAATTGAGTCCTCAGGTGCTTGATACCAGAAGCATCCTGATATAGCTTCCAAAATAAAAGTTATTCTTTGGTCTTATCTTTGCAACATCAACAATGTAAATAGTCAATTATCTTTTTTTTAAAGATTTTATTTATTTATTTGTTTGTTTATTTATTTATTTAAGAGAGAGTGAGAGAAAGCATAAGCAAGAGGAGCAGCAGAGGGAGAGGGAGAAGCAGGCTCCTCACTGAGCAGGGGGCCCGATGTGGGGGCTCAATCCCAGGACCCTGGGATCATGGCCTGAGTCAAAGGCAGACGCTTAACCGACTGGGCCACCCAGGCACCCCTATCAATAGTCATTTTGTCTTAAGGCAGAAGGTACTTTACCTTGGCTTCCAACTGATTGGCAAAAAAGGGAGGGTTGCACATGCAAAAATCATAGATTATCTCAGATTCTTCTTTAAGAGCATCCATCAAGAGTGTCTTCTGTGGTACTTTTACCACTAGGAGAAAAAACAGCAACTGTTAACTACTATTAATGCTGTGGTGGTTTTCAAATATGACCACAGATTTTATGACACTAATTCCTTTAGCAGGTGGAGTTTAATTTCCCTCTCATTGAATATAGGCTGTATTCATTGATTCACTTTTACTGAACAGAATGAATATGAAGTGAAAGGATGTCATTTCTGAGGCTAGATCATAAAAGAAGAGTGGCTTCCTCCTTTCCCTATTTCTTGAATTACTTGCATTAAGAGAAGCCAGCTAACATACTGTAAGGTTGCTTAAGTAGCCTAGAGGAGAGATCCATGTGAATGAATCAAGCTTCTCATCAATGGCCAAATTATATGAACCATTTTGGAAGCAAATCTCTATCCCTAGTCAATCCTTCAGAAGCCTGCAGACCCATCAGACTAAACCAGAACCACCTAAGTAGGCTATGCCCAAATTTCCAGCCCACACAATCTATGAGATAATTACTTGTTTAGAGTTGCTAGATTTTGGAGTCATTTATAACACAGAAATGGACAACTAAAAACAGATTAACAATGTTAGCATCTCCCCTTATAATGATATGCTTAACACTAGTAAGAGAAGCTCAGTTCTTCCATAAAGAGACATCAATTCTCTTTAATGAAAAGAAAAAAATGATCAGCTCTTCAAATATACAGTAAGCACAAAATTAAAAGTAACTAGTCACTAAGGGGACTTGACTGTGGCACAGTTCCATTTACTGAAATAAAAAAGATGGCATACTTTAACCAACAGCAAGGTTTCCCTTTTAAAATCTTGGTGACAGGACACCTGGATGGCTCAGTCAGTTAAGCATCTGACTCTTGGTTTCAGCTCAGGTCATGATCCCAGGGTAGAGAGAAAATGAGCCCCCACACTGGCTCCCTACCCAGCAGGGGGTCTGCTTCTCTCCCTCTCCCTCTTCCCCTCCCTCCACTCATGCTCTCTCTATAAAATATAAAATCTTGGTGACTAGGTTATTTCATATACAGTTGATGTCCAATATTGGTGGTAGTTATGTTCTGTAAAGTCACCATGAACACTGAATTGGAACGAATGGCTCCTAAGAGAAACGATAAGCTTAGGTAACTGTGAGCTTCTGGTCAAACATTCTCAAACTAATCAATATATAATTTTGTTTTAGTGTGTTTCTGTTTAAAGACACCATACTTAATTAATTAATGACACTTTATTTAATACACTGCTGATTCATTAATACCAAAATGACGGTCCACAACACTGGAACTCATGTCTGAATGAAGCTTAGTATCTAACACATGTATTTTCTCTGTAAGGTTCATCACATTCTTCTTATATTGAAGGAATACCTACTAGATACGACTAAAGCACTATGTGTAGGGGCTATTTTAAACAGCAAAACCACCAAGAAAAAGCACAAAAATGCAAAAAACAAAGTGACATTGAATAGATTATGAAAAGGACACTTTACAGTAGAGAGCTGAAACAAAAAGGCAGAGCATCACCTTGTTCAATTTCAGCTGAGAACATGTGTGTCATCCATGACTTAAATTTTTTGCCACTATGTACATGCCTGTAAATGACCATAAAAGTACCTCGAGTATTAATTTTGGGGTTAAACATAATCCTAAGCAGGCAAATTCACAAATACAGAATCCACAAATTATAAGGACTGACTGTATTTACCGTATTGCCTTGTGAGTTAACTCTGACAACAAAGCTGCAAACCCCATAGTGTAGCATATTTTTTTTTCCTGTTCTACTTGTTTCATTTTCTTTCTTCTAAGATTTTATTTAAATTCAAGTTAGTTAACATTCAAGTGTAGTATTAGTTTCAGGAGTAGAATTTAGCAATTCATCACGCTTACATATAACACCCAGTGCTCATAATATCCAGTGCCCTCTATAATCCCCATCACTCATTTAGCCCAAGCCCCACCAACCTCCCCTCCAGCAACCCTCAGTTTGTTCTCTATTGTTAAGAGTCTCCTATAGTTTGCCTCCCCTCTGTTTTTATCTTATTTTATTTTTCCTTCCACAATGTATTTTTTAATATTACCAAAGTCTGTATATTAAAGCAAAAAATGAGATATGTTAAATTATAAAGACAGGTTAATAAACACTGCTTGAAAGGAATATTTGTTCTGTAGGGCTAACCTTTTATAAGATCAGATAAATTATTCTGTTCCACATTTTTCTTTGCATAGTTGAAGCACATGTCATCTACTTCTGTTGCAAGGAAATACCAGCCATTTAAGGTTGTTCCAAGTAAAGGATAGATGCAGGATGCCCCAGTACCTAGTGAAACAAAAATTTCAAACATGTTACCCACACCAGAGGGAGAGGTGAGAATAACAAGTCAAAACACCATTCTTCTCTTCTTAGAATTCTTATAACTTTAACAGTTTAGATCCTAAGCTGGTACCTGATTACATAAATACTATAGCTGCTGGGTTCTCTAGTCATTTCAGTCTTAACTCATAACTAGATTCAAATTTCTTAGAGGAAAGAAACTTTGCTATCCTTTAAAATGAAGTGTGCATTAACTAGCTGGTGAACAAGGACTACAGCACTGATTAACCCAAAATTATCAAAACAAGTTAATTTACTTTATAAAATTTTTCATTTTAAATCTCACAAAAAACTCAATTTTCTTAAATGACATCAAAGCTTAAAATAGGTCAATGTATATCCTGATCCCCAAAAAGCAGAAAAAAATAAACAGGGTATAAAATTGTTATGATTTTTTAAATGACCAATTCGCCCACTCTGTAAGCTGTTACTTGAAAGAAATCAAGTTAAAAAAAAAAAAAAAAAAACTAACAACAATGACAACAACACCTAAAGAGAGAATTCATTTCTTAGATGTGATAACATGGAAAGACATCTGCTCCAGATCCAAGACATCAATCCTTCGCTTGCCCTACCATAGTTTCATAGTTTCAAGAGAGACATTCGAAGGCAAATGTTCCAGGCAAAAATCACTCTTTGACAACCAGGGTTTGGTCCTAAACTTGTACGTAGATCCCCCAACCATGGACTGGACTAGATACTAACCACAAATACTGCTTTTATGACCACTGACTAATCTTGGCCAATAAGATCCAAAACACACATTCAAGAGAAGAAAAGCCAGTGATTCTCCTGAAGGCCTGTGGTAGTCAGCACCTACCAGCCACCCCAGGCCTGCTTTCCCCTGACCACATCTTGGTCTTCTAGTCTAGTCTTCTAAGGATTTGGCAAGAAGAGATGAGGGCCAGAGATACACCTCACCCAAAGGAAACCCAGGGTCATCATACTGCTTCTTCATTAAGCATTCTTAATGGGCTGATAAAAGACAGGACAGTAACTAACAGCCCTTTGACAGTCACCGTGATTGTTATACTTCCTGTCACATTTACTTATAGCATCGTGACCCTGAGGGTACTGGGCAAACACCCCCTTGGGGATGTATGAGGTAGTAAAGGAGTGGGTGGTAAAGGGAACTCAAGCTCCTCTAAGAGGCCACAATTATTTAGTCCCTGCTAGCCATTCTGGTAAGTCAGAGTCATTCAGAGTAAGGAAGAAGCTCTGTAGGAAAAAATATCTGGACCAGATACCAGGCCCTTGACTCTCACACAACTACCTTTCTCTTCATACTTCAATTCATTTAAAGCAAAGAGCAAAAAAGAAAAAGTACTTTCCTCCCACTACCCAAAGATCAGGTACCTCCAGGGTAAAAGGACCTATGCTCTGCCAAAAAAAAAAAAGGTCAAATTTCTCAATTCTTAAGACCAAAAAGACTTGAATTTTAGCATCCTAGTTCCCTCAGAAAGGTGAATGACATTTTAAAATGGATAATAATCCTTGTAATGATAAATAAAAATGGAAAGTGTATAATCATAGAATTAGAGCAAACTGATGGAGTCTGGGGGAAGAAATTTATATAAAACCCTAATTAGAATGAATGTGATTTCAGCGAGAGTGCCCCTTGTGAAGAGCTAAAATCCATTAAACTCCTATATCCCCAAGTGTTATTTTAGACAGTTTGGGGCATAATTAAAATAAACCAGTGCCAAGTATGTTCTTACGCTTTTTAAGCTTTCTATAACCTATCAGCCAATCTTCTGTCTCGAACATAAAAGGGCAGAGCTTTTGCTAAACCGCTCATTTTTACATAGTGTTTTGCTCATATGGGGTGTTCAGAATTTTGAATGTTGAAAGAATGATGCATTTATCCAGGAACATTCAACAAATTATTTACTGGACACCTACTATGTGCCAGAAATTTTGCTGGGCCTTGGAATATTACAGTAAGCAAAAACATAACAGGCTCTGCACTTTGTAATCCAGTGGTCAAGAAAGACATAAATCAGACAAGTCAATGTGTGGTTAAAAATAAATCAAATACCATAAAGGAAGAAACATGGTTTTCTAAAGCTCATAATCAAGGAACTTATCTCCTGCTGAAAGGTCAGAGAAGGCTTTCTTGAGAAAATAAGGCTTGAGTTCACAACTATAAGATAAATGAGATTAACAAAGTAACAGATGGGGAAGTTAGAGGCAGAGGAACACCATGTACAAAAGCCTTACTTAGTAGAAGAACTAAAGACCACAAGTGTAAAAAACAAGGAAGGATGAGGCTTAGAGAGGCCCAAAGAAGAGGGCAGGGAACAGACAAGGAACATGTTAACAGACCAAGTTAGGGTATTAGGTGTTTATCAGAGAAGCAATAGGAAGTCATTAAAGTGATAAACATGTGACCAGGTATGGATTTATACATATCTTCTGAAAAATGCAATAAAGAGGCAACAGAGTGGATGAAAGGAGTAGTTAAAAAGTAATTCTGGGAATGCCTGGGCGGCTCAGTTGGTTAAGCGTCTGCATTCAGCTGAGGTCATGATCCCAGGGTCCTGGGATTGAGGGCCTATGTTGGGCTCCTTGCTCAGCAGGCAGCCTGTTTCTCCCTCTGCCTGCCGCATTTCCCTGCCTGTGCTCTCTCTCTCTCCCTCTGACAAATAAATAAAATCTTTAAAAAAAAAAAGTAATTCTGTAGACCATGAGAGAGGACAATGACTTGGACTGAGATGGTGACACTGGAGATAGAGAAAAGTGTATGATATAAATATATATATATATTAATATATTTTATTTTATATAAATATTATTTTTATAAATGTTTATATTTTTATAATATATTTATATATTATATATTTAATAAATATAAATATATATATATTTTAAATATTTCGTTTATTTATTTGACAGAGAGGGAGATCACAAGTAGGCAGCGAGGCAAGCAGAGAGAGAGGGGGAAGCAGGCTCCCTGCTGAGCAGAGAGCCGGATGTGGGGCTCGATCCCAGGACCCTGAGATCATGACCCGAGCTGAAGGCAGAGGCTTTAACCCACTGAGCCACCCAGACGCCCCTAAAAAATATATTTTTTAAAGATTTATTTATTTGTTTATTTGTCAGAGAGAGAGAGAAGGCACAGCAGGTGAAGCAGCAGGCAGAGGGAGAAACAGGCTCCCTGCCGAGCAAGAAGCCCAACATAGGACTCCACCCCAGGACCCTGGGATCATGACCTGAGCCAAAGGCAGATGCTTAACCAACTGAGCCACCCAGGCGTCCCAAGAAATATTTAAGAGACAAAACCAACAGGAAATGATGGCAGACATTCTTGGTGAGAATGGGGAGATGTATCAAAGAATATTAAGGATGACAGGTGGACTGTGCTGGGTTCACTGAAATAAGGAACGAAGAAAGAGGACCAAGATCAGAAAGAAAAGAATATGAGTCTGGTTTTGGACATGGGAAAGTCTGAAATGTTCTTAAGATATCTGTATTTCTCACCTTTGGGACTAGTAGGCAGGATACATAAATCTTTGGGTTATTTGCATGGAGGTGGAAAACAGTCATAGATGTGGATGAAATTGCCTAGAGTAAGGATGCTTAATAAGAAAAGGGCTAAAGACGGGGTGCCTAGGGGCGCCTGTGCTCTCTGGCTCTATCTGTCAAATAAATAAAATAAAAAAAAGAAAGTAAGTAAAAGAAAAGAAAGGGGCTAATAAAGACTGAGCTTTAAGGATTCCCAACATCTAATGGTCAGGTAGAGGAAAGTAAGCTGAAAGGGGAGAAGAGTGACTAGAAAGGAGAAAGGAAAACCAGAAGCCCACAGAGGAGTCAATAAATGACCTGAACAGGTCTTTTATGAGGGGGACTGAAAAATGTATGCTAAAAATGTATGCAAATGTCAAAAACCAAATATTTACTACTATCTAGAAAGTGTCTTTCCTATAAATTAACTCTACCATGATTAGAAAGAGCCACATAGCTTTTTCCCATAAAGGATTAGTAAAGGCCAAAGGATTAAAAAATTTTCTTAACCCTATCAAATTAAAACACTGGCTACACTAAATATACATTTATTTTTTTGTTTTGTTTTTTTAAAGATTTTATTTATTTATTTGACAGAGAGAAAGAGATCACAAGTAGGGAGAGAGGCAGGCAGAGAGAGAGAGAAGGGTAAGCAGGCTCCCTGCTGAGCAGAGAGCCCGATGCGGGGCTTGATCCCAGGACCCTGAGATCATGACCTGAGTCAAAGGCAGAGGCTTAATCCCCTGAGCCACCCAGGCGCCCCAATATACAATACATTTATAATTGCAAAACATACCCTGGCTTCATTTCCCTCTGTATCTCCACTTAATCTCCCAAACGAATAAACTGGACAGTGTTTTCTATTGTAAAAGTTTATAATTAAGAGACCATCTTAAAGTTAATGACTTTTTTCCTATCTTTAACTTTGGATTAAATGCCAATTAAATGATTAATAATCATCCAAGAGATTCCTGAGAGTATTCAGCCCACATAAACTTTTATCAAATGTCCATCGCACAATATCTTAATATGGGGACTACTATACTAACAACAAATAATTCAGAGTAAAAATAATGTCCAAAAGACACAGACATCAATATGGTAATCTGAAAAGCTAAGAAAATAAGAGTCTCACTTGCATTCTGCACTGTTACACCCCTGCTCCCTGTTTGGGGCTAAAAATCCCTTCTGAAGAGAAATAAATGGCAGAAAAGCCCAAGGGTAGCAAATAAGAACAGTAGTTATTTGTAGCCAGCTTTCACACACAAATATCCAGAAGAGAAGTTCACAAAGAAACCAACCTTGCAAAATTAATGAAACTTACGTTTAGCTTAGAAAGAATTTAAAGGACGCCTGGGTGGCTCAGCTGGTTAAGCACCTGCGATGACGCAGATCATGATCCCCGGGTCCTGGGATTGAGTCCCTTGTCGGGCTCCTGCTCCACAGGGAGTCTGTTTCTCCCTATGATCCTCCTCCCTGCTCATACTTGCTCTCTTTCTCTCTCCCTCTCTCTGACAAATAAATAAATAAGATCTTTAAAAAAAGAAAAAATTTAAAACTACATAGAATTTAAAACCGTAGATACCTATGTCAATTCCTCTTCGGAGAGTACTTTTGTCAGAGTCCTGATGACCAATCAGATCTTCTACCCAATGGATGTAGTTGAGTCTCAAGGGAACTGTGGGAATCAGTCTTTCCAACGGAATATCAATAGAAAGTCCAAAATCTTCCTTTAGAAGAGTACAGGTCAGAGCTCTGACTGCTTCAGGGTCTTTAAAATTAAGACTGAGGAGTGGAGAAAGAGGAATAAAACTGATTAGTAAGATTCACTATGCTATACAAGCTCTATGGCAGCCAGACAATACCAACACCCATTTGAATTTCCTAGGAGACCACACATAAACAGCTATGTAGAGCATTCAGTGTAGTGCCAAACATATGGATGTTTTGCACAGTCACAGTATATGAGAGGCAGTATAAATTTCCACCGACAACATTGCGTTTTCATTCAAGGAACATGGAAGACAGGAGTGCCTCTGTTCCAATTCCTGCCCAATCGTCTCCTTACTTAGTTCTATGACTTTGGACAAGTTTTTTAACCTCCATGAGACTGTTTCCTCAGCTGTAAAATGGGGATAATAATACCTATATCATAGTGTTGCTACGAGATAATCTGAGAAAAGTTAGCATAATGCCCAGTACATAGTAACAACTGTATAAACGCTGGCTATTTTTACTATTATCATGAACAACACTGACTTCAGCACTTTTCAAAAATCACATTTAAAAGTGGAAAGAAAGCAGTATATAAATGCTTAATAATGAAAATAAGATAAATATTTAATATTAGAGATAACAATTTTTAAATGTAACTATTTTTAGCAGCTTTACTGAGGTATAATTTGTATAAAATTCATAATATACAATTCAACAGTTTTTATTATATTAAGAGTTAGGCAACCAGGGCGCCTGGGTGGCTCAATGGGTTGAAGCCTCTGCCTTTGGCTCAGGTCATGATCCCAGGGTCCTGGGATCGAGCCCCACATGAGGCTCTCTGCTCAGCAGGGAGTCTGCTTCCCCCTCTCTCTCTGCCTGCCTCCCTGCCTACTTGTGATCTCTCTCTGTCAAATAAATAAGTAAAAATCTTCAAAAAAAAAGAGTTGGGCAACCATCATAACAATCCAATTTTAGAACACTTCCATCACCCCAAAAAAGACACCTCATGGCCATTTGCAAGCCATTCCTTATTTCCACTGTCAGCTCTAGGCAACCACTAATATACTTTCTGTCTCCACACATTTGCTTCTTGTGGACATTTCATCTAAATCAAATCATAAAATATGTGGTCTTTATGTCTGGACTCTTTCACTTACCACAATGTTCGTGAGGTTCACCAACAGTGTAGCATATATCAGTACTTCGTACCTTTATGTGGCTAAATAATATTCCATCATAGGAATAACTGAATTAGCGGTTTGTTTATCCATTCACTACTTAATGAACATTTGGGTTCTTTCACTTTTTGGCTCTCACGAACAATGCTGTTTTAAATATTCACATTCAAGTCTTCATTTGATATGATACTTATATTTAACTTTTTAAGAAACTTGTGCTAATATTATTTTAATGTTAAAATGCTACTAAAGTGGAAACCTTAAAACAAAACCAACGATCTTATTTATAGATAGGGCAATGAAAAGGGAGCAGAAAGCCAGTAGATTGGTCTGAACTAAGAAAAGAGCTTTGAAACAGCTTTAAATTCTGGCCTAAAGTTGTACGTTCTAATCTTAGCGATCAATTGACCACTCATTTGAAAAACTCAATGCTCAGTCAGAAGGAAGAGTGCTTTATCCACCTGGCTACCATGAAACTTCAGGTAGATACCATGGACCCAAGCTCCACCATCACCCACAGCAAAAATATTCTAGAGTATGGGAGTTCAGAAATCTGGAATCTAATCTTGATTCTGCAATCGACTAGTCATGGAATGAAGGTCACTTCAATTCTCAAGTCTCAGTTTCTCCATCTATAAAACTAAGGGATTAGACAGAACAAAAATCCAAGGGTCCTTTAGGTAAAATTTTAAAAGTTTATGATGCATACTATGAATCAGTAAAATGGTACTCACTTAAATATTTGTAGAGCAAATTAGAGAGATATGGAACAATCAATACAGTTACTGAAGGCATAGAATAACCAAACACCATTAAACATTTCCATTATCCTCCAGCCTGATACCTAACAAATTATTTATTCTTCTGCTTTATGATAGCAAGCATTTAATAACAATATTGAACACATATTAAGGAATATACAATCAGTGCTTGTAGATGACATGATCTACTCTTTATTTTTTTTAAGAAGGGGTGCAGAAGGAGAAAGAGAATCTTATGCAGGCTACACTCCCAGCACAGAGACAACACAGGGCTCAATCTTACAACCCTGAGAGACATGATCTACTCTTTTTAAAAAACTGTTCAGCAAAACACAATTTTAATAGTAAAAGAATTTGCAAAGAGTGATGATGAGCGGGATTAGATTTCAGGAATATATATAAAATTTGTTATCTATAATAAAAACTGCACTGTAGGGGCTCCTGGATGGTTCAGTGGGTTAAAACCTCTGCCTTGGGCTCAGTCATGCTCTCAGGGTCCTGGGATCAAGCCCCACATCAGGCTCCCTGCTCAGTGGGGAGCCTGCTCCTCCATCTTCCTTTGCTCTTCCACCAGCTCGTGCTCACTCCCACTCTCTCTAAATAAATAAAATCTTTAAAAAAAAAAAAGAAGAAGAAAGAATGTTTCAGGGTACTAGTTTGTAGCAAAAAAATAAAAGAGATTAAGAACAAAGCTCTCACTGCGAGTGTAAACTGGTGCAGCCACTACGGAAAACAGTACAGTGGTTCCCCAAAAATTAAAAATACAATTACCGAGACAGAGAGGGAGAGACAAACCAAGAAACAGACTCTTAACTACGGAGAACAAACTAATGGTTACCATCAGAGGTGTGAAATAGGGGACAGAGATTAAGGAATGAATGTGCTGTGATGAATACTATTGAATAATGTACAGAATTGTTGAATCACTATTATTGTATACCTGGAAACTAATATAAAACTATAATATTAACTATATACTGAATTAAAAAAAAATAGAACATATGGTCCAGCAATTCCACTTCTGAGTATTTAACCAAAGAAAATGAAAACACTAACTCAAAAAGATATATGCACCCCTATGTTCACTGCAGAATTATTTACAATAGTTAAGACATGGAAATAACCTATGTGTCTACCAATGAATAAATGGATTAAAAAAATGTGAAACAGACACACACATACACACACAGGAACACTACTATTAAGCCATAAATATGAATGAAATCTTGCCATTGACAATGACAATAGCGGACCTTGAAGGCATTATGCCAAGTAAAATAGATGAGACTGAGAAGGGCAAAGATACGTAAACATTACACTTGGCAATCACCATGCTCCTAACTGTTTCAATTAAGAATCATCAACAGATGCTAAAAACAATAGATATAAGTTCAATAAAGAACAGAATATTTACATGGTCTCAAAATACTTCCCTATAAGTTATCAGTTAGAAAGGAGAAAACAGTAATTCTATAATGAAGAAATATGATGAATACCACCTTAAACAAGTGATCAAAGTTAACACTACTGATCTTGGGACAAACTAATATATACTTTAATGATTCACCAAGAACAAAACAGGGGCGCGTAAGGTGCCTCAGTCGGTTAAGTGTCTGCTTTTGGTTCAGGTCATGATCCCAGGGCCCTTGGATCAAGCCCCACACTGGGCTCCTTGCTCAGTGGGAGCCTGCTTCTCCCTCTGCCTCCTAGCAGGCATTACCTTTCACTAGATAACCATCAATTTTTGAGGGGGGATAAAAAGCATTTGATGAGGGGTGCCTGGGTGCTCAGTGGGTTAAAGTCTCTGCCTGCAGCTCAGGTCATGATCTTGGGGTCCTGGGATCGAGCCCTGAATCGGGCTCTCTGCTCAGCGGGGAGCCTGCTTCCTCCTCTTTCTCTGCCTGCCTCTCTGCCTACTTGTGATCTTTCTCTCTCTGTGTCAAATAAATAAAATCTTAAAAAAAAATCATTTGATGAGATGAAGAAGCAAATGTGCAGGAACGGTCAGAAATACAAAATGCCAGAGCAAAGTTTGGAGAAGAGGAATTTCTTCTTTCGCTCTTTTTTTTTTTTTTAAAGTAAACTTTACCCCAACATAACCCCAAGATCAACAATCACATGCTCTAGCGACTAAGCCAGCCAGGCACCCTGGGGAGGACAGTAATTTCAAAAGTGATAACCCCCTTTACATTTAGGTGGAGATTGATGAGTTATTAAAGACCAGTTTCTACAAAACAGTGCAAGTAGAAGTTTATTGTATCAATATACGCTAGCAATAAAAATTCTCATTAAAATATATTAAGCCTACTTAAAGGGGAATTAAGTCTATTCCTAGACATCTAAGTAGATATATATTAATTTTGTTATTTGTGGGGGGCTGATAAAAGAGAATTAGTCCATGGGCAAGCAACCACGAACACATTTCTGCTTCACTCATTCGCAGAGCAATTGCCTCAATCAATTAAAAAAAAAAGGTACTGGGGCACCTGGGTGGCTGCCTCAGTGGGTTAAACCCTCTACCTTCGGCTTGGGTCATGATCTCAGGGTCCTGGGATGGAGCCCCCGCATCGGGCTCTCTGCTCAGCAGGGAGCCTGCTCCCCCCCACCCCGCCTACTTGTGATCTGTCTGTCAAATAAATAAATAAAATCTTTAAAAAAAAAAGGGACTTGTATTACCTTCGGATTTCTTCCTCAATTAAAAGCAGTACAATCTCAGGGTCAACAAGATAAATGATATAGCAAAAAGGGGGGGCATTAAATCTATAAAAGTTTTTTTTAAAGATTTTATTGATTTATTTACAGAGAGAGGGAGAGAGGGAACACAAGCAGGGGGAGTTGGAGAGGGAGAAGCAGGCTTACCGAAGAGTAGGGAGCCTGATGTGGGGCTCGATCCCAGCCGACCTGAGCCGAAGGCAGACGCTTAAGGACTGAGCCACCCAGGTGCCCCATAAATCTATAAAAACTTTTAATTCTAATGAGAATATTGCATTTTACGGGCGCCTGGGTGGCTCAGTCCTTAAGCATCTGCCTTCGGCTCAGGTCATGATTCCAGGGTCCTGGGTTCGAGCCCCGCATTGGGCTCCCTGCTCCGCAGGAAGCCTGCTTCTGTTCCCTCTCGCTCTGTCTCCCTCTGTCAAATAAATAAAATCTTTAAAAAAAAAAAAAAAAAAAGAATATTGCATTTTACTCCTGTGAAATCTGTGAAGTATGTGAAAAAGATGGGACAACTTCATCTCCTTCAATGACAGAGAAATAAAAATCAAATTTTTACATATGTAAAGTTCACATCTGAGTACCACACTGGGGCATTCAAATGAATTCACATTCTTTATTCTGTAACAGCAGCCTACTCTATTAAGCTTCACTGCAAAACACACCAATTATGTCCCAGTACTGTGTCTATGTTCAAAGCCCTAAAATCTGAAAGGTAAAAATTCAGTTTTCCTATCAAAGAAACTTAATAGCCTAGATACCTTAGAAAACAAGCTTGAACAGTGTAACAGCAACAGCAGGACACTTGATGACATAATTACTATCCCACAACTTCTGAATGTGATTTTGCACGGGCATTTTGAATAAAATTATGAAAATCAGGGAATACAAACTCAAATACTTACATGGTGCTACTCAAAAGGCCAGTCCCTAACAAGATACTGAACTTGTGCTGGCCTGTAAGTAAGCGCATTGAAGAAAGCCATTCAATCAAAGGAATGTCTATTGAACTTAAAACATGTAGCACAAGGTCCTTATCTCTGTAGACAGGAACAGTTTGTGAACAAGCCCCTAGTTCAATAACCACACTTTTCGTAGCAGTATAACAGATGACATAAATGGCCATTTCAAAGGATATGATAACCAGCCAGTTCCAGGTAATTAATGCCAAGTGAGTTTATAAGCCACGCTGGCGATCTCTAAAATTTCTAAAGGAAACCAACAAGCCATAATTTTGTATGAAATTGCCCTGATTCTTAAGATCTATGTGGGCAATAAACAGCAGCAAGCTTTACAAAATTCACAGGCTGACAGGTTGTAACCTATATTGTAAACAGTGGAATTATATATAAAAAAAAAAGGTGGAGTACTTGGCTCCACTATATTTTTAAAGATAAGTATAAAAATGTTTAATCCCAGGGTGCCTGGCTGACTTAATCTCAGGGTTGTAAGTCTGAGACACATTATGGGTGTAGAGATTACCTCACTTTGGTCAACTGAATTATACAGAACAAATCAGAGTTTTCAAAAAGTAGTAACAGTGGGCATTTATTCCTTTATTCATTCCACAGACATTTATCATGTATCAACTATGTGCTAGGCATTGTGCAAAGTGCTGGAGATACGGCAATATCCAAATACAGACATAATCTCTCCTTTCATGACAGTGACAGTCTGATGGAGGTTAGGTATTCAACCAAGAATCACTCAAATACATGTAAAATTGTCACTATGATGAATGCTGTAAAAGATAGATACGAGGTGCTGTGAAACCTACATAATTAGTGGAACTACCTTAGAAAAGTCAGAAAAGATACCTGAGCTAAGTACTGAGAGCAGAATAAAAATTAACAAAGAAAAAACCGAGAGAAGGGAATACTGCTTTAACATGAGTTAAGAGGCTGGATAAAGGTGGTGGTGGCAAAGCTAAGGGAAAGTGAAAAGAATTAAGAGATAGGAGGGAAAATTTACAAGATTTGCTAGTGGACTTGTATGTGAGGTGAGAAAGGATGTATTCATAGATGTCCCCTTGGGTTCTGGCTTATTCAATAGGATGGACAGTGCCATTTGCAAAAACTGGGACCTCTGAAAGAGAACCATTTTTTAAGATAAATATCATAAATCTGAGCTGAATCTGAGACATCTCAGTAGAGATACTGAGGAAGCAGTGACCTCTAGGTATAGAGCCCAGAAAACTGGTCTGGGGAAACAAATGTATGAGTGACTTACAAACAAACAAGTGAGGCCTCAGAGTGATGAGAATGCTTAAGGGGAAAATACAAAATTAGAAGAGAGCTCTGCACTAAGCCTTGAAGACTCCTTTAATGGCTGTACACACAATCATTACAAAGGAAACTACAGGAGGAGTTAAGGAGACAGAAAGGGTGAAAGAAAATGCGGTGCCAAGGAAGCCAAGGGAAGAGGGTGTCCATGAAGAACAGTGTCAGTAAGTAACCTGTTTCTAAAGTCAACTGAAAACCAAAATTGCATTTAGTGACACAACATCACTGCAGACCTTTTTCAAGAGCTGCTTTGGTAGTGGTGTAATTAGAAACGACCCTGGAATGAGCTAAAGATTAAGTATGGTGCGGAAAAAATGAAGACAGTAAAAATAAACAATTCTTCAAGAAGTTGTTGTGCAAGGGAGAGGTGAGATGGGACAGCGTAAGTGGTAGTGTCAATGGAGATTTTATTAGTAATTTTTTAATTGAAGACTCAAACATGTTTAAAAGTCAATGGGTGGGTGGCTCAGTCGTTAAATGTCTGCCTTCAGCTCAGGTCATGATCCCAGGGTCCTGGGATGGAGCCCTGCATTGGGCTCCCTGATCAGCAGGAAGCCTGCTTCTCTCTCTCCCACTCTCCCTGCCTGTGTTCCCTCTCTTGCCGTGTCTCTGTCAAACAAATAAATAAAATCTTTAAAAAAAAGAAAAAAAAGTCAATGGAAAGTCACAAAGACCACAAACTATAATTCTACTTATACAAAATATCCAAAACGTACAAATACATAGTGAAAGTAAGCAGATTACTGGTTGCCAGGGACTAAAGAGAGAGAGGACAGAGCTGGGAGTGACTGCTGAACAGGTTTCTTTGGGGGCGGGGGGACGAAATTAGTGGTGATGCTTGTGACATCACCCTGTGACATATTAAGAACTGAATTGTACACATTAAAATGATGATTTTAGGGCCACTTTGGGTGGCACAATCAGTTGAGCATCTGACTCTTGGGTTTCAGCTCCGGTCGTGACCTCGGGATTATGGGATCAAGTTCCACACTCTGCCGAGTACAGAGTTTGCTTGGGTTTATCTCTCCCTCTGCCCCTCCCAGCTGTGCACACGTGCTTTCTCTCTTTCTCTCTCTCAAATAAATAAATCTTTAAAATATAAAATAAAATGATTTTATTTACAGAGAGAGGGAGAGAGGGAACACAAGCAGGGGGAGTTGGAGAGGGAGAAGCAGGTTTACCGCAGAGTAGGGAGCCCGATGTGGGGCTTGATCCCAGGCGACCTGAGCCGAAGGCAGATGCCTGGAAAAGGGGTGTAGACTTTATTTATTTGACACAGAGAGAGGGAGATCACAAGTAGGCAGAGAGGCAGGACGGCGCGGGGGGGGGGGGGGGGAAGCAGGCTCCCTGCCGAGCAGAGAGCCCAATGCGGGGCTCGATCCCAGGACCCTGAGATCATGACCTGAGCCTAACCCACTGAGCCTCCCAGGTGCCCCTAAAATGATTTTATAGTATGTGAATTATATCTCAAATTTATAAAAAGTCAAAGAAGCCAGTTCATGGAGAGAGATTAATAATTAAGAGAAAAAAAAATTACACTAAGGTTCCTGAGATGAGGGGAGAGTTCAGGATCCATATGACAGATCGGATTAGAATATAGTAATAGTGAGAATTATGAATAATAATTTGTTCAACAAAACCAAAAGCAGACCCACGGTCTTTTGTTGTGTTTTCCACCAACTCATACTTATTCATGACTGTTTTTTGGAGGTAGGGGGTGGGGAGAAAGAGGAGAGAAGCGGGCAGAGAGAATCTTAAGCAGACTCCATAGACTCCATGCCCAGCAGAGACCCCAACATGGGGCTCAATCTCACAACCCGAGCCAAAATCAAGAGCTGGACACTTAGCCAACTGAGCCACCAACGCAGCCCCTTGAAAAATTTTTTTAAATTTTACATCCCATGGATCAAATAAGCAATTAGATAGTAATATCATGCAAAAAGAAAAGACTCTGGAACAGTACAAATGACTATTAACAATCTTAGACTAACCAAAGAACCCAAAATCCTACTTGCAAAATGACAAGAAACCATGATCAACCAAACTGATCTCATAAATGCAGATCCCTGTGCTAGCTAAAAAGCAGATGACAGAAAATAAAAACCTAGTCATCCAAACACCCCTTTGGCCTTCCACATACAGGTAAGAGTACTGCAACTTTTCTAGCAAAGCTCAGTGACTCACCCTAAATTCACTTAAAAAAAAAACAAACCCAAAAACAAAACACTTAAAAAAAAACACTTTTGGGGTGCCTGTGTGGCTCAGTCAGTTAAGCAGTTGACTCTACATTTTGGCTCAGGTCAAGATCTCAGAAGCCCCATGTCCAGCTCCACACTCAGCAGGAAGCCTGCTCCCTCTCCTGCCCACCCTCCTCCCTTGATCTCTCTCTCAAATAATTTTTTTTAAAAATTGGGGGGGGGGGGCACCTGGGTGGCTCAGTTGGTTAAGCATCTGCCTTCAGCTAAGGTCATAACCTCTAGGTCCTGGAATCAAGCCCCACATCGGGCTCCCTGCTCAGTGGGGAGCCCACTTCTCCCTCTCCCTCTGCCTGCCGCTCCCCCTGCTTGTGCTCTTTCCTTCTCTCTAATAAAATCTTAAAAAAAAAAACCCCAAAACCCAAACTTTTAAAAAGTTCAGTAGCAAGAGAACCTTAAAAAAATTTAAGTTTCATATACAGAAATTTTAGGAACAATCTAAAAGTAATCAATAAGGAGATTAGTCCGCAATCACTAAAAGGACTAAGACCAAGGGGCACCTGGATGGCTCAGTTGGTTAAACATCTGCCTTTGGCTCAGATCGTGATCCCAGGACCCTGGAATTGAGCCCCATTACAGGCTCCCTCTCCCTCTGCACCCCCCCACCCCCACTTATGCTCTCTCTCTTGCTCGTACTCTTTCTCTCTCAAATAAATAAATAAAATCTTAAAAAAAAAAGAGTAAGACTGGACTGGTCCACATATTATTATGAAGAATATTCATATATACATGAATAAAAGCATATATATACATTATGATCACATTCTTGTACAAAAAAACAAACAAACCCAAAAATCAAACAAAAATACGCCCATGTATGTATGGTAAAAAAAGGTCTGGAAGGGTTAAGAGCCACCTACGCAAATAGGTGGGTGGGTGAGTAGGGTAGACATTTCCATTCTCCTCACATTTTTGTTTTATCTGAATACATTTTACATTATATCACCTTCATAACAGTGTTTTATAACTATATAGAAAATGTTTATAATGTTAACTGGGGGGTAAAAAAAAGTCCTATTATTATATCTGTATCAAAATTACAATCACAAAAAAATACTATATATGCAAAAGGACAAAGACTTAGAAAGGAACACAAAGTAATTTGATCTTCTGGGGGTGGAAGAATGGTGATATTTTTCTTTTATGTATACAACATTACCATTATAAAGGATATAGTTCTATAATTTTCCCATTAAGGGTTCTATAATGTCCGTATGATAACAAAAATTCCCTTTCCAAAAAAGGAAAACAGGCCCATGGTTCCAGGATACTTTTCCATGAAAGGTACAATTCTGTTGGAAACCAAACCAGGATCTTTCCCACAGTGACAACAATCACCAAAGAGAGTACTGCAGCTTAAGCATTAATTACACAGCTTTGTGAAACATTTGGAGCAAGAGAAACAACATTATAATTAATGTTTTCTTAGTGCCTTCAAAGAAAGTTATTGTTTACATAAACAATTCTTGTTATTAAAATATATATATATGTTCACCTTGATGGACTACAGCATACAATTTATTAATAAGGATCTTTTTTTTTTTTTTAAGTAGGCTCCATGCCCAGTATGGAGTCCAATACGGGTCTTGAACTCAGGACCCTGAGATCATGACCTGAGCTGAGATCAAGAGTTGGGACGCTTGGTGTCCCAATAGGAACGTCCTATTACCAAAATGTACAAGACATCAAGCAGAGACTAGTCAAATTAAAGAAAATGAAAATATCTATGAAGAGCTGATTCTTAGACTGTGTTAGCAAGGCAAGCATTCATTTTCTTACTTCTAAGAAAACACAGACACTAATCTGAGGGTTGGAAATCCCTTTGTAGGACAAAGTCTAGTCATCCGGCTTTACTAGTTAAATATCTAGGTCACTGCAGTACCCTGGGACATTAAAAAAAACCTGAACAGAGGCAAGATCTTTTCTCATTTTCATTTCTGAGATCACCGGAACTAAAATTAGCTCTCACGTGGAAATTAGCAATTTATTCCATCAAGTCTTTATTGTTTAACACATCCAGCTCCACAAAATAGCCTATTGTCAACAGGCTCATGTCTGATTTCCCCAGAATGAATCCTCCTCTCCTACTGGTGAATACAGTATTACCATTATAGACAGAGTTTGGAAGGATACATTCTGTGATCCATGCTTAAAATAACAATCATCTTAACACTCAGAGACAGAACCTCATGTAACAACAATAAAGGCTAAACCCTCCCAACCTAATTTTGCCACGCTGGTTTCAATTAGATCTTCATTGAGGGGTTAAAAATGTAGTCATAATGTATTAAAAAAAACCCAACATTTCAATGCTGGTCTTTGATTTAAAAACAAATCAGTTAAGGGGGGCCTGGGTGGCTCAGTGGGTTGGGCTCTGCCTTCAGCTCAGGTCGTGATCCTGGGGTCCTGGGATCGACCCCTGCATTGGGGTCTCTGCTTGGCGGGGAGCCTGCTTCCTCCTCTCTCTCTGCCTGCCTCTCTGCCTACTTGTGATCTCTCTCTCTGTCAAATAAGTAAATAAAATCTTTAAAAAACAAAAAAACAAATCATTTAAGTGTCACACTTCATCCAAACTCAACTAGCAGGGCTCAAGTAAATTTGCAGGATATCTCCATAGGGCTGGTTACTATGAAAAAAAGTGTGAAAAAACTAAAATTTAGTTACAATGGTCAGATATGATTACAACGAAGCAGCAACGGGTGCAGGGAAGAAAAACAGAGAAGGACATCACACTAGCAATCCCAGTCACCTTATAAATTACACCAGGCATAACTACCTATCATTTGCTAAGTGGCTATAATGTCACTTTACATGCATTATCACTAACCTTTATGACAAAAATCCAAAACACGTCCTTTTATCCCTCCTCTTTAGATGAGGAAATTCAGTATCAGTAAAGCTAAGAAAATTATGTAAAGGGGCGCCTGGGTGGCTCAGTGGGTTAAGTGTCTGCCTTTAGCTTGGATCATGATCCTGGGGTCCTGGGATCAAGCCCTGCGTTGGGCTCCCTGCTCAGCAAGGATTCTGCTTCTCCCTCTTCCTCTGCCTGCCACTCCCCCTGCTTGTGCTCTCTATAAAATAAATTTTAAAAATCTTAAAAAAAAATCTAAAACCTCTAGAGCTGCTATGTGGCACCGTCAAGACTGGTCCTTAGGATGACTGACTCAGAAATGAATCCCCTCTCTCCATACCACACCCTGCTTACAAGTTGAGCAAATAAACGACTTTGATCCATCTCAAATCTACTGTTTTGTCTGATATTCCTTTTCCATAATTTGCTGGGTTTATATTTTGACATTCTTTCTCATACATCTCATGGAATTAAGTAAAAAAACCATTATAAAAATAAAAAGCCATTGGGGCACCTGCATGGTTCACCTGGGGCACCTGCCTTCGGCTCAGGTCATGATCTCAGGGTCCTGGGGTTGAGCCCTGCATCGGGCTCTCTGCTTCAGCAGGGAGCCTGCTTCCCCCTCTCTCTTTGCCTGCCTCTCTGCCTACTTGTGATCTCTCTCCTCTCTGTCAAATAAATGAATAAAATCTTTAAAATAAAAAATAAAATAAAATAAAAATTTACTTTTGCCTAGGGGTGTCTGGGTGGCTCAGTTGGTTGAGTGTCTGAATTTGGCTTGGGTCATGATCTCGGGGTCCTTGGATGAGTCCCACATCAGGTTCCCTGCTCATCAGGGAGTCTGTTTCTCCCTCTGCCCCTCCCCCTGAGTCTGCTCTTTCTCTCAAATAAAGAAATAAAATCTTTTAAAAAATTACTTTTGGGGCGGCTGGGTGGCTCAGTCATTGGGCGTCTGTTTTTGGCTCAGGTTGTGATCCTGGGGTCCTGGGATCAAGCCCCGCATCGGGCTCCCTGCTCAACTGGGAGCCTGCTTCTCCCTCTCCCACTCCCCCTGCTTTTGTTACCTCTCTCACTGTCTCTCTGTCAAATAAATAAATAAAATCTGAAAAAAAAATTACTTTTGCCTATTCCAAAAAGAACGTCAATGTGTTTGAACATCACATGGAACTCATAACCTTTTAGTCTCTTTCTGTGCAGAGCAATCAGCAGATACTTCGGTTTTGGCCCAAAACAGAATTATCATGTTTGATAATCTTGCAACAACCATTCTACAGGCTCCATAATATTCCATGGAACCGCACTGTTAAGAATTTACATACTAGAGACTTATATTACTTCCAATTTTTGTTATAAATAGCTTGAGGATAAACATCCTTAAACAAACATTATTTCTTTTAAGTATGTATGTTTTTTAGAACTTTCAAGGTTGCAGTTTTACCCAGCATTTTCTTTATCCCATTTGACTACATTTTTGCCATTGATGGATGTTTTATTTCTTTTTTTTAAAGATTTTATTTATACATTTATTTGAGACAGAGCCAGGGAGTGAGCAGGGGGAGGAACAGAAGGAGAGGGACAAGCAGACTCCACACTAAGCATGGTGCCCAACACAGGGCTGGATCCCATGACCCTGAGATCATAACCTGAGCCGAAATCAAAAGTCAGATGCTCAATCGACTAAGCCACCCAGGTGCCCCAATGATATTTTAATACTTTATCTTTGCTAATTTGGTCCATTGTCTTTCCTCTTGTGAACTGTCCATTTTTAATCCTTACCTTTGTGTATAAAGGTTTCTTACTTTTTCTTTTTGTCTTATAAGAAGCCTTTATATTGAGAAGGCTAATTCTCTGCCATATGCTGTAAATATTTGTAGTGTTCTGTCATTTTTTACTTTTAGCATTTCCTGACATGTAAAATTGTTTACATGCAATTGTTTACAGGTAGCTGAATCCAGCCATCTATTCTTTTATGAATTCTATCTTTGGAGTATGCTTAGAAAGCCCATTACTACACCCAAAGTTAAGATATTCACCTACATTTTTTCTAGTACTTAAAAAAAATAAATATATTGAAATCAATCAGTGATCAGGAATATATCTTGCATAACATATAGGAAAGGAACTCTAAATGCACCCTCCCCATAGCTGTCCCAGATGCATTTATTAAAAATCCATTACTGGGGGCGCCTAGATGGCTGTCAGTTGAGCGTCCAACTCTTGGTTTCAGCTCAGGTTATGATCTTGGGATCCTGGGATTAAGCCCCACATGGGGCTCTGCACTGAGCACGGAGCCTGCCTAGGATTCTTGCTCTCTCTCCTCCTTTGACCCTTCCCCCACTAACATGTGCTCACACCTCGCTCAAAAAAAAAAAATTACTGAAAAAATTTATTACTATCTGCCTTACCCCTAACGAACTGACATGCTAACCTATTCTACACTATAGCCTTTCGCCATAGGGTGGTATCTTACTTGACAGGTTCTAAAGTAACCACATAAAGTAAAAATCCAGTGTGGTCAAAATTTTACACTGGAAAATCTCTTTAACCATTTATAGCACTATATGATATTCACATGATGAGAAATACACAAGAGTCAAGACTGATTAAGAAAGAAGATTCACCCTGTTCACCTTGCACTCCCTCTGGGAGGTACACTATTGAGTCAAGTGATAGGCAGGAATTACCCCACCACTTAATGTGCACATGCAGTTGTTCTGCTGTTTAGACTTAGGTGTGTTTTGGAATGCCATACTGTGTTTTGGGATGCCCGTTCTTGCTCCAATACTGTACTAATATTTTAATTACTCGAACTTAAATATCTAGATGTTAAATATCTAACTTAAATATAATGATAGATATTAAAATATATTGTGAAATTAAAGTTCACACACACCCTGCTACCACCCATTACTCTTTTATTGCTTTGACCATCTTTTCTTTGAATTTTAGAAACATACCAAGTTTCCTCCCCAAAACAGGTTCTGACTGGGGGAAGCAGCAACATTTTAACTATATATATGTGTGTGTGTGTATATGCATATACATATATATGTACATATGCACACACAGATGTTTTCCGATTTTATTTATTTATTTATTGGAGAGAGAGAGTGAGCACAAGCAGGGGCAGGGGCAGAGGGAGAGGGAGAAGCAGACTCTCCTGCTGAGCAGGGAACCCAATGCAGGGGTTGATCCCAGGACTGTGGGATCATGACCTGAGCTGAAGGCAGACACTTAACCAAATGAGCCACCCAGGCGTCCCCAGCTCAGTCATTTCTTACTGTTATAAGCCTGGGCAAATGATTTTAAAAGAATGTGCATTCATGGGGTGCCAGGCTGGCTCAGTCGGTAGAGCTTGCAACTCTTCATCTTGGGGTCATGAGTTTGAGCTCCACATGGGGTGATTACTTAAACAAATGAAACTTTAAAAAAAAAAGTAGAGGGGCGCCTGGGTGGCTCAGTGAGTTAAAGCCTCTGCCTTCTGCTCAGGTCATGATCTCGGGGTCCTGGGATCGAGCCCCGCATTGGGCTCTCTGCTCAGCAGGAAGCCTGCTTCCCTCTCTCTCTCTCTCTGCCTGCCTCTCTGCCTACTTGTGATCTGTCAAATAAATAAATAAAATCTTAAAAAAAAAAAAAAAGTGGGGCACCTGGGTAGCTCAGTCGGTTAAGAGTCCAACTCCTGATTTTAGCTCAAGTCATGATCTCAGGGTCCTGAGATCAAGCCCTGCACCTGGCTCCACACTCAGCAGGGAGTCTTCTTGAGATTCTCTACTTTACCCTCTCCTTCTACTCCTACCCCTGGCTCTAGAGCTGTCTCTAAAATTAATAAGTCTTTAAAAAAAAAAAAAAGAACGTGCATTCACGTTTATAGGTTAAACATTCAAAACATACCACTGAATCAAATTTATTGATTATATTATTTAGACCTCTATCAGCAGTACTTCATGTTTTTTGGGTCAATGACCCTTTTTAAAAGTGAAGTTCTAAATTATAGGTTAGAGCTCTGAACCCTAGCTCCTCAAGAAAAAAACATACCCAAGTTTTTTTGTTTTGTTTTTAAGTAAGCTCTACACCCAACATGGGGCTTCAACTCATGACCCTGAGATCAAGAACCTAGGAACTGAGCCGGCCAGACAAGCCCCCAACAGAAGTGTTTTTATATAATTGTTTTTGAAGCATTTGTGAATCCTTTCAAAGTCCCTAAGGCCATTGCTCTATTTATGTCTACTTGGTTAGAAATACAAGGAAAAACATCTCCAAGTTATAGTGGACACTTATTAAAGATATTTCTGTGTTATATTTTCCAAAATGCTAAAGTCATTTTTTTTTAACTTTCAATGAAAATTACTGCCTTTTTATTTTAATTATTACTTTTTAAAAAATATTTTATTTATTTATTTGACAGAGAGAGCACAAGCAGGTGGAGTGGCAGGCAGAGAGAGAAGCTCCCCACTGAGCAGGGAGCCCGATGGAGGGCTTGATCCCAGGACTCTAGGATCATGACCTAAGCCAAAGGCAGAGGTTTTAACCCACTGAGCCATCTAGACACCCCAAAATTATTGCTTTTATTAAACTAGTCCTCTTTTTCTAATTTGATATTTTTAAAAAGATTTTATTTATTTATTTGACAGAGAGAGAGAGTACAAGTAGGCAGAGAGATAGGCGGGGCGGGGGGGGCGGGGAGTGGGGAAGCAGGCTCCCCACTGAGCAGGGAGCCCTAGGCAGGGCTCCATCCCAGGACTCTGAGATCATGACCTGAGCCAAGGCAGAGGCTTAACCCACTGAGCCACCCAGGTGCTCCTAATTTGATGCTTTTTTGTCTTCTATTTTACTTTTTCTAATTTGGGGGAACTCTCATTTGCCTAGTATATTTTTGCCCATCCCTTTATTTTTCATTTATCTCTAATTAAGTATGCCATTTTTGGGGTGGGTGGGATGGGGTGGATTAAACAAGTGATGGGCACTTATTGTGATGAGCAGCAGGCATGTGTGAGTGATGAATCACTAAATTCTACACCTGAAACTAATATTACACTGTAAGTTAATTAGACAGAATTTAAATAAAAACTTGGAGAAAAAAATAAGTATGCCACTGGTAAATGGCACAGAGTTAGATCTTACAGAGGAATTATTCTCATGAGGTGTTTTTTGTTTTGTTTTGTTTTAAGGGTAAATGTCCCAGACTACAATTGCTGGGTCATGTGGTAGATGTTTTGTTTTTGTTTCTTTAGATTTTATTTATTTATTTGCCAGAGAGAGAGTGCACACAAGCAGGGGGAGCAGCAGGCAGAAGCTTGCTCCCCGCTGAGCAAAGAGCAGGATGCAGGACTCGATCCCAGAACCCTGAGATCACGACCTGAGCCGAAGGCAGATGCCCTACCAATTGAGCCACCTAGGCATCCCTATTCTCCAGAGTTTAACAAATTTATTCAATGTCTATTACTTGCCAGACCTTTAATCCATTTAGGATACACTGTAATAACATCTGTTAAGTTTGCTCTGAGCCATATTTTAAAAAATATTAATTTTAGGGGCGCCTGGGTGGCTCAGTGGGTTAAAGCCTCTGCCTTCGGCTCAGGTCATGATCCCAGGGTCCTGGGATTGAGCCCTGCATCGGGCTCTCTGCTCAGTGGGGAGCCTGCTTCCTTCTCTCTCTGCCTGCCTCTCTGCCTACTTGTGATCTCTCTCCTCTCTGTCAAATAAATAAATAAAATCTTTAAAAATATATATATTAATCTTAAACCATCTTAAAAACCCTCCTCTGGTTCCTCCAGGTCTGAGCAATCAAGTGAACTTGCACGCTATGAGAAGCTCTTTGTGACCTGTTCTTTGTTTTCCTTTCAGTCTCACCTTGTTATTTTGATCCCGCTATCCTACATCCACTTCAGCGCCACCTAGAC
This sequence comes from Nasua narica, assembly GCA_028533885.1. Lineage (NCBI taxonomy): Eukaryota > Metazoa > Chordata > Mammalia > Carnivora > Procyonidae > Nasua > Nasua narica. The sequence continues at coordinate 39,896,082 of CM052804.1, forward strand.
GCAGTTCTCCAAACTTAAACACGCCTTACACAAAAATCTGTTCTCTATACCTGAATTCTTTCCCCCTCTATTCTTCAGGATTCAGCTCAAAGACCCATGGCCTTCAATAACACCACCTCCACATCACTGCTTTGACCCTCTTCCAACTATCATTTTCAATTGCCAACAAAATAACCCTACTTGAATATCCCACAGCCTTCTCAGACTCTATATGCCCCAAACTGAAAATCTCATCTCCCCACAAATGAGCTCATTCCCCCTTGTTCCCTAACTGAATAAACTAGGTACTACCACCCATCCTCTTGCTAAATTAAAATCGCAAGCATCAGATATGGCTCAGATTCCTTAATTTCCACCATGTCCTGCTAATTCTACTCATGAATTTCACTCAAATTCATCAGTGATTTCTTATCCCTCCTGCCTCTACCTAGTTAGGCCATCAATGTTTAATCTGTATTACTGAAACCATTTCCTACTCACTTCCCTATACCTCCAATCTTAATTTTCCCTGCAACCTGTCCTCCCCAATGCTCCAAAAATACTTCTGTCTAAACACAACTCTGAACATGTCATTCCTCTGCCTTTAAACTTTGGTGGGTAAGGACGGGGATTGGTAACTCTGAAGATATAAGAACCCTCCACACTATGTCCTTAAAATAAATCGCAAACTCCTAGGGCATCTAGGTGGCTCAGCGGGTTAAGTGTTCAACTCTTGATTTCAGCTCAGGTCATGAGATTGAGCTCCACTCCGCACTGGGTGTGGAGCCTGCTTAACTCTCCCTCTGCCCCTGGCACCCGTGTGGCAGCAAGCTCTTAAAAAGAGTAAAATTCAGGCACCTGGGCAGCTCAGTTGGTTAAGCGTCTGCCTTTGGCTCAGGTCATGATGCCGTTGTCCCAGGATCGGGCCCCACATAGGGCTCCCTGCTCAGCGGTGAGTCTGCTTCTCCCTCTCCCTCTGCTCTTCCCCCTGCTCACGCTCTCTTTCTTGCTTACTCTCTCAAATAAATTCTAAAAGAAATAAAAATTAAAAAAAGAATAAAAGTAAAAAATAAATTCCAAACTCCGAAGTGGGCCTTACAAAGTACTACCAGCATAATCCTCCCTGGCCTCATCTCCTGTCATTTGGCTACAACATCTTAGATACACTTAGCTTTACCAGTTCCTCTACTGCTCAGGGCTCTGCACATACCGCTCCCTCTGCTTGTAACACACTTCTATCTGGCTAACTCCTAGTCATTCTTCAGCACAACCAAGACACCACTTCTGTTTCAAATCATTCTCTACATTCCAAAGTCGAAGTGAGGTCTCCCTTCTATGTGATTCCATAGACTCTGCCACACCAAAAGCTTGACTGCCTAATTGTGTCCATTTCCACCACTAATGTGTGAACTCCAAATGCAGCAGTCACTGTGTTTCTTGTTTATTATGGCTTTCCTAAAACTTAGCACAAAATGGTTAATCAATAGGTATTTGTTAAGTAATTAAGTACAATGATAGGTATACAGAGAAAATAAAGAATAACAAAACTGTAGCTGTCCTAATGCTACATGGACTAAATAAAACATTCACACACATAATTATGGAACAAAGATTTAAGAACAATGGTAGGAATGATCTAAACAAAGAGAAACACCAACTCAATCCAAAAGATTGAGGTGCTGAAAATAATTCTATTTTCAGCATATGCAAAGAAAATATTAGAACTCTTAAATATTTAATTTTTAGTTTGAATTATGTTTTCTAATGTGCTTAATATAGTAACACAGTCAGCTGTACAAGCATTGACATGGAATTGTACTCAACTTTTAACTGAGTAGACAAAAAAAAAGAAACCATAGTCCTAGGGCATTTGATCTTTTTTTTTTTTACTTATTTATTTATTTGACAGAGAGAGAGAGAGAGAGAAAGGGACATCACAAGTAGGCAGAGAGGAAGGCAGAGAGAGAGGGAGAAGCAGGCTTCCCATTGAGCAGAGAGCCCCATGTGGGGCTCGATCCCAGGACCCCGGGACCCTAGGGCATTTGATCTTAACCTTTTGTCTTGGGGGAGCAAGGGGGCCCAAATCGCTTTCAGAATCTCATGAAAACTAAGGATTATCTCTCAGAAAAATGAGTATAAATATATGTATTTTTTTAAAGATTTTATCTGAGAAAGAGAGAGAGAGAGCACGCACAAGCAGGAGTAAAAGAGGAAGAAGCAGGCTCCCCACTGAGCAGGGAACCCAATGCAGGACTTGATCCCAGGACCCCGGGATCATGACCTTAGCAGAAGGCAGACACTTAACCAACCGAGCCACCCAGGCACCCTAAATATACATATTTTTAAACTTTTATATGATTTCTAGGCTATCTTGCCCCTCAGGTTAAATCCTGCCCTAGGACCTCCACTTCTAAAGCCCTAAGGAGACTACTAGGAGGAAGAGGTCATCAAAACGCCTCAAGTCCTGGGATACTATTATTCCTTACCTTCCTTTTTCTCCATAATCCTGCTCCTCTTGCCCCTCATACTTAAATCACCACATCTTTCCCCAGGAAGGCTTGGAATGTCCAGCGTATAATTCCCATAGAGTTTAGGAATGCAGTTAAAGATTTCCTTCTCAAAGGTATTACACATACGCATCAGTTATTCCCACACCATTATCACGTTTGCCATTTCCCAAAGCACACATTATTTTCTTAATTTTTAAAAATCAACTTTTAAACTAAATTTAACTTTTTTTAAAAGATTTTATTTATTTGAGAGAGAGGGAACGAGAGTGAGCATTGGAGGAGCAGAGAGAGAGGGACAAGCTCACTCCACAGAGCGCAGAACCCGATGTGGGCCTTGATCTCAGAACACTGAGATCATAACTTGGGCTAAAATCAAGTGTCAAGACACTTAACCAACTGAGCCACCTAGGTGCCCTTTAACTAAACTTTAAATTTAAATTTATCGACATCCCAGGGCACCTGGGTGGCTCAGTTGGTTAAGTGGCTGCCTTCAGCTCAGGTCATGATCCCAGAGTTTCTACATCAGGCTCCTTGCCCGGCGGGGGGTGGGGTGGGGGGGGTGGGCGGGGAGTCTCCTTTTCCCTCTGCCTCTGCTCCTCCCCATACACCCCACCACCCCCGCTCGAGCTCTTGTTCTCTCTCTCAAATAAAAAAAACATTTTTTTAAAATAAATTTATCAACATCCTAAGTAACAGTATCTGTGAAATCAGTTTTGATGTCCGGTTAATATTTTCCTACCTAGGTCAAAGTAAAAACACACTAAAATAAGGGTCTCTACTTTAAATTAAAATTAAAAATAAATAAAAAGCCTCACTAAAATAAGAAAGAACTCTAGGCCCTTATCAGCACTGTGTTTATTTTTTTCTTTTTTTAAGATTGATTGATTGATTGATTTGACAGAGAGAGAGAGAAAGAGAGAGACAGACAGCAACAGAGAGAACACAAGCAGGAAGAACGGGAGTGGGAGAAGCAGGCTTCCCGCTAAGCAGGGAGCCCTACCCAGGGCTAGACCCCAGGACCCTGGGATCATGACCTGAGTCAAAGGCAGACGCTTAACCAACTGAGCCACCCAGGTGCCCCAGCACCATGTTTTAGAGCACAATTCTAAGGTTTCTGCACTTACTCTGGGATCCCTACTGGGTAAGCAATAATTTGGACATCAAGGTTTCATAAAGCCAGAAAGAAACTGAAAAGTATTTGGTCCGATCCTCTTATAATTTAAAAAGATAAAACCAAGGAGTGCCTGGGTGGTTCAGCCAGTTAATTATCCAACTCTGAATTTCAGCTCAGGTCAGGATCTGAGAGTTGTGAGATCAAGCCCCAAGTAGGGCTCCTGGCTGGGCGTGGAGACTACTTAAGATTCCTTCTCTCCTGAGGCGCCTGAGTGGCTCAGTGGTTAAAGCCTCTGCCTTCAGCTTGGGTCATAATCCCAGTGTCCCGGAATCAGAGCCCCAAATCGGGATCTCTGCTCAGCAGGGAGCCTGCTTCCCCCTCTCTCTCTACCTGCCTTTCTGCCTACTTGTGATCTCTCTCCTCTGTCAAATAAATAAAATCTTAAAAAAAGATTCTCTCTTTCCCTCTCCTCCCCACCCCCACCCTGCGCGCCCTCCTACCACCCCCAAAACAAAGATGAAACCCAGACAGGTTAAGTGATTTGTCCAAGATCAGATGAGAAATTTCAGGAAATGTCTAGGATTAGCATTCAGGTGTATTATCAGTCCAGTATGCTTTCCACTACTGTGTGTCCATTCAGATTATACCAGAATACAATATTGAGAATTCTTCATGTTACCTACCTTACTCTTCCACTCAGATTTATCTGAACGTGCTGCTTAAAATCTGGGTATTTGGTTGCCAGATATGCAAAGTCAGGAGGTTTGTCCTTGTATCTATTTCTTGCATGCATTGATTTACTCAGAGCCATCTTTAAAAAGAAAAAAAGGAAAAAAGTATAGTCAAAAAATACATTAATGGGGAAAAGCGGTGGTTGCCGAGTCAACAGTTATAGCCAACATATTTTTGCCAATCAACTGAGACAGTAGAAGTTACATTGTTTAAATGTACCCAACAAATAAGCACAAGAAAATATGCTTAACATCACCATGAGTCATTAGGGAAATGCAAATCAAAACCACAATATCACATCATACCCAGTAGGATGGCTATTATTAAAAAAGAAAAAAAAAGTAAAGACGTGCTGGTGAGAGGGGCGCCTGAGTGGCTCAGTGGGTTAAAGCCTCTGTCTTCAGCTCAGGTCATGACCTCAGGGCCCTAGGATCAAGCCCTGCATCAGGCTCTCCGCTCAGCGGGGAGCCTGCTTCCCCCTCTCTCTCTCTGCCTGCCTCTCTGCCTACTTGTGATCTCTCTCTCTCTCTCTCTCTCTCTCTGTCAAATAAATAAATAAAAAACTTAAAAAAAAAAAAAAAGGAAGAAGTGCCAGTGAGGATGTTAGGAAATTGGAGCATTGCAGGTAGGAAAGTATACAATGGTTGTGGATGGAAACAGTTCAGCAGTTCTTAAAAAGTTAAACATAGAGGGGCACCTGGGTGGCTCAGTGGGTTAAAGCCTCTGCCTTCGGTTCAGGTCATGATCTCGGGGTCCTGGGATCGAGCCCCACATCGGGCTCTCTGCTCAGCATGGAGCCTGCTTCCCCCTCTCTCTGCCTGCCTCTCTGCCTACTTGTGATCTCTCTCTGTCAAATAAATAAATAAAATCTTTAAAAAAAAAAAAGTTAAACATAGAATTACCACCATATGATCCAGAAATCCAATCCTAGGTATATGCCCAAGAGAACTGAAAGCAGGGATTCAAAAAGATATTTGCACATTAATGTTCACAGCAGAATTATTCACAAGAGCCAAAAAGTAGAAACAACCCCAAATGTCCATAAATGGATAAAGAAAATGTGGTACATACATACAATACAATGTCTTTCAGGCATAAAAAGGAATAAAATTCTGATATACCCTACAACATGAATGAATCTTAAAAACATTATGCTAAGAAAAAAAAAAAACCCAACACATTATGCTAAGGAAAATAAGCCACATTCAAAAGGACAAATGTATTATCCCACTCATAATGAGATACCAAGAATAGGCAAATTCATACGGAGAGTAGAATAGAAGTTACCAGGGTTTGGGGAAGAGGTAGGAATGTTGAGTTATTATTTAATGGGTTTCTGTTTAGGATGATGAAAAACTTCTAGAAATGGAGAGTGGTGACGGTTATACAACCATGTGAATGTACTTAATGCCACTAAACAGTACACTTAAAAATGCTTAAAATGGGGACACCTCAAATGGGGTGGCTCAGTCGGTTAAGCCTCTGCCTTCGGCTCAGGTCATGATCCCGGGATCCTGGGATCATGTCCCACATCGGGCTCTGTGCTCTGTGGGGAACCTGCTTCTCCCTCTTCCCCTCCTCCTGCTCCTGCTCTCTGACAAATAACTAAATAAAATCTTTTTTAAAAAAATGCTTCAAATAGTAAATTTTATGTTATGTATACTTTATCACAGTTTGAAAAGCATACACAACATTTTTTTTTAAACCATGAAAACTGCAAACTATTCTTGTGAAAACATCAAAGGGGCAGAAGGCAGTATAATATACAGCCAAGAACTAATAGTCAGAGGTTAGTTTTTACAGGGATCTTGTATGGACTGAATATTTAGTAGCATATCATTAAGTCACTAATGTTTCAAAATATATCTCCTATTTTATAAATTTCAGTCTTTCATTACTAGGTAGCTAAAACCAAATGTAAACAAACAATTCTGTCTTCTTCCAGATTACAAAAAAAAGTAATAACACATTTATAGCAAGATATAAAACTGAAGAAAAGCCATTGATTGTAGTGGTTTTTGTTTTGTTGTGTTTTTAAGATTTATCCATTTGAGAGAGAAAAAGTGAAAGAGTGAGAGAGAGAGAGACAGACAGAGAGAGCATGAGCAGGGTGAGGGGCAAAGAGAAAAACAGGCTCTCCGCTGAACGGTGAGCCTGATGCAGGGCTCCATCCAGGGACTCCGAGATCAAGACAGAAGGCAGAAGGCAGACACCCAACCAACTGAGCCACCCAGGCGCCCTGATTGTCATGGTTTAGTTAAATTATGCAGCTGGTAACTTTAAAAATTATTTTAGTGCATATCTCTGGGTGGTAAGTGATTTGTATTTTCTTCGTTAAATCATTGTGTATTTTCCACTGTTTTTTCTAAGGTGCATTCATCTAAACAGTGTTATGTAAACCAGAGTCCGAGGCATCACCTGATACCTCTATACCCCTGTCATAGCCCAAGAAACCAACAGTCATGTAGAATTTACCTGCTAAATACCTCTCAAATCCATCTATTTTTCCGTTTCCACTAATATCAGCCCAGTAAAGTCACCTGGATCTAGAACAGCCTCTTACTTGGTCACCCTGAATCCACCCTTACTCTCTCAGATTTCCTTTTTCCACCTTGCAGAGATTATCTCCTAAACACAAATCTCACTATGCCTTCCTTTTCCTATGCCCACTTGCTCAAAACTTTATCTAGGATTAAAAACAAAAATCATTACTTCAGCATACATATCAGGCCCAGCATGGTGTGGCCTTATCTATTTCTTCACCATCAGGTTAAGTCACACCTCATGTTGCTCTTCTTTCTGTCCCTGCACTCTGGCAATCAGGTCTTTACAGTTTATTTCCTTTGTCTGTAATGTTCTTTCCTCCTCCTCTTCACCTGATGAATTCCTACTCATCCTCACTCAGTTCAACCATCTCTTCTTCAGGAAAGTTTTTCCTTCCCTAATTCCCCCCAGTTAAGTCATACCTCCTATTATAAAGTCTCCTACCAACAAGCCCCTTTCCTTTGTAGGTTTTATTAAAGATATAACTTTACATAGTAATGGATCTGCTAACACTCTGTTTCAGAAGGCTTTTTTGACAGCTTCCTATACTGAAATTTTTTTAAATTTTTAATTCAAGTATAATTAACATATAGTGTTATATTAGTTTCAGGTATACAAAACAATGGTTCAACAAGGTAAGTGTACTCTTAATCCTTTCTTTCGCCCATCCTCCCACCCACCTCCCCTCTGGCAACCACTAGTTTGTTCTCCACAATTAAGAATCTGTTTTTTTGCTGGTCTCCCTTTTTTGTTTCTTTTCTTAAATTTCACGAATGAAATCATACGGTCTTTCTCTATACCTTTTTCATCCATTCATCTATCAATAGGCATTTGGGTTGCTTCCTTATCTCAGCTATTATATACAATGCTGCCATAAATACAGGGGTGCATATATCTTTTTGAATTAGTGTTTTCATTTTTACCCAGTGGTAGAATTACTGGATCAGGTAGTAATTCTTTTTTCAATGTGGGTCTTGAATTCACGACCCTGAGATCAAGACCTGAGCTGAGTTGGACACCTAACCAACTAAGCCACCCAAGTACCCCAAATGGTAATTCTATTTTTAATTTTTTGAGGAACCTCTGTACTGTTTTCCACAGTGGCTGCACCAATTTGTATTCCAACCAATAGTGCAGGAGCGTTTCTTTTTCTCCACATCCCTGCCAACACTTGTTATTTCTTGTGTTTTTTATTTCAGCCATCCTGACAGGTATGAGATACTATCTCATTATGGCTCTGATTTTAATTTCTCTGATGATCAGTGATATTGAGCATCTTTTCTTGTGTCTATTGGCCATCCACATGTCTTCTTTGGAAAAATGTCTATTCATGTCCTCAGCCCATTTTCTAACTGATTATTTGGGCTTTTGGTGTTGAGTTGTTTAAGTGTTTTATGTATTTTGGATACTGATCCCTTACTGGACATGTCATTTGCAAATATCATCTTCTACTCTGAAAATTTAACAACCGTTTTCAAAAAAGAATTGTCTTTATCCTGGACCTTTCCAAATCATGTATCCAAATGCCTACCAGAATTGTTACTTGAATGGCTCAAAAGTACTTCATGTACAATGTCCAAGTCATTGCTATTCAGCCCAAACTGGTTCTTTTCTAATCATCCCTTTTTCAACCAATAACACCACTACCTCTCTTGTGGTGCTCAGGCCAGAAATCTTTAGCTTCTTCTCCACCCCATCTCCCCCATTCCAAACACACCATGTCCTGAATATCCTCTACCTTCGAATTATTTCTTGACCCTACCTATTTCTGTCACAACTCCACAACTCTACCCCAGATCATTATCATCTCCCTTGGATTACTATAATAGCCTGTAACTGATCTCTCTATAACCACTCTTGCCTTTGCCATCCACTTTTCACCTAACAGAAGAGTCTTCCCTCCCTCTCTCCATGCACACCGGGAGTCCTTGCTAAATCCCTTCGGTGGCTTCTTAAAGCTATTAGGCTGATCAAAGTCCAAAATCATTAAAAAGGCATGCATAATCTAGGCCTTGCCTATCCCTCCAACCTCATTTGTTGCCACTACGCTCCAGACACATTTGTCTTTTCATTCTCTCCTGTATAATGAGCTGTCCCACCATCTGTTATTATTACCTAAAAGGTTCTCTTCACTCGCCTACCATCCATTTGATTTATACTCTAAGTATCATAGTCTAAGGTAGGCCTTCCATGACACCACATACCCACTCTATACTTTCAAAGCGTTCTATGCTTTCCCTCAAAGCTCTTTACGTTTGTCTGTCCCGTCCTCCCCCCCACCTGCCAGGCTGCAATCACGCCCATCTTATTCTTCACTGTATCCTCCAGCAACTGACATACAATAAATATTGGTTGAGTGAATAATTTAGAATTTAGGGGAATTAATAGTCACCTGGAAGTTTTTCAGCATACTAAGCTACCACCTTTTGCCCTTAACATTATCACAGACACTCACTATATACAAGCTGCAATTTCCTAACATACGCTTTATAGACTATCAAAAAAGAGGGGAGTACAAAATTACAACAAAAACCAGTACCCATTAAAAAGTTGAAAAAGGCGTGCCCGGCTGGTTCAGTCAGTGGAGCGTGCAACTCTTAATCTCAGGGTTGTAAATTCAAGCCCCACGCTGGGTGCAGAGATTAAAGAATCGAAAGAAAGGAAAGAAAGGAAAGGAGAGGAAAGGAGGAAGGAAAGAAAGAAAAGAAAGAGAAAAGAAAGGAGAGAAAGGAAGAAAGGAAGAAGGAAGGAAGGAAGAAAGAAAAAGGAGAGAGAGAGAAGAAAAGAAAAGAAAAAGTTTAAAAGGAAAATGTTTCCTTTCTTGTGATTCTGGCAAGGAACAAAAAAAAGAAAAGTATTCTAACAGTAATTTCAAAAGACACTGGTATGTTAGGGCTCTGCAACACATTAAGATTCTAAAGACGGCATAGCTAACATCGGTGTACACACATGACACTTTGAACATATGTGGAACAAATTAAATTACAGATATGGCAGATTTAGTTTATATCCTACATTAATCAACCTTTCTGATCAGAACAGATAGTCAATAAAGTCACTTTTTTGTTAACCAACCTCCTAATGAAGGCAATGGGATCTTAGCTAAATCTATCCTATTTCTCAGAATTTAACTGAGTATCAACTCTTAGCTGGCATTAACATTGTCACTCCCCCTTCTCTCTAGCCTAATCTACTTTTCTCTTCCTGGCTCATTCTCATCTAGCCACATTAGTTGCCTTGGTTTTTGGGTTGGTCTGTATGGACTCCTCTTCCCCCAGAAATATATACATACAAGGTACCCTCACCTTGTTCTGGCCTTTGATAAAACCTCACCTCACTGCCTCTCCCTTTTCTTTTCTTTTTTTTTTTAAATAGGCTCTACACCCAAGGTGGGGTTTGAACTCACCACCCAGAGATCAAGAATAGCATGCTGTATATGGGGTGAGACAGTCAAGTGCCCCTGAGACCTTTTCTTAGTGCAATGACTTAAATGTGCAGTGAGTAAGGGAACATACTCCTCTGTCTCTTAATACTTTCAGTCTTCAACATAGAATTTACCCATCTGACATTCCATGTACAGCATTTACTTACTTTTTAAAATCTGCCCTGCCAATAAGATTCATGAGGGAAAATATTTTGTCTGTCTTGTTCACTGCGATATCCCAGTGCCTAAATGAGGGCCTGGGAGAGTAAGCACTCATAAGTTATTTGTTGACTGAAAACATGATGGAAATCTTTTCACTATCCCAAGCCACTGAAACACAGCACTCTCATTTTTTTGTAAACAGTCCTCATCTTGGCATTCAAAAAGGATCAGCCCTACTCAGGGCTGGATCTTTTTCTTCTGGGTTACCCGAGTCAGTCCAGGAAGCCAAATCAGTACACCCTTGAAGCTGACGCTTCTACTTTCTTTGATCTTTGCCATCTCCATGCTACCGTTTCCTTGGTTTCTCCTACTCTTCAACTACCATTTACCTTAACACTCAAAAGAATCTAAATTCCTCTTCGAATTCTAATTTCCGATTCTTACTTCGAATTCCTTCTGCATGGATCTCTCCCACTTCAACTCCAGTCTCCGTTTTCTCTCATCTCCTTCCTTCATGAATCCTATTTTTTCCTCTAGTTCCGCCACTGCCATTTCTTCATCTCCTCCACTCCTTCCACACGCTCATCTTACCCACTCAGTCTTCCCGCCTCAGTTTCGCATCTCTCTTAAACCTCCTCAGCCCCTCGGGTGTTTCGTACGTGAATCCAAGTCTCCATTCTAGATGCCAACTCCTCCCATCCATCCCACCACCATTACCCTCCTCCACGTGCGCGCTCGCACGCGCACACACACACACACACACACACACCCCAACCCATTCACTCACTCATGTGGTCTCTCTCCCTGGACCAAGTCCAAGTCAGCACCTCATCGGTCCAGAACCCGCGCGCGCAACACGCACCCACATACACAGAAACAAAACCACCTACCCATCCGATCTGTCTCCCTAGGCCCCAAGTCAACAACTCACCAGCCCAGAACCCGAGAATAAGGAACTTGGACCATACATAGGTTAAATGACCTCTCAACCCGCACGAGAGATACTGAATGACTCACATCTGAAGTCAAAGTTTCTTCCAAATGACCGGTCTGGAGTAGGCCTCTATAACTCCAGAGTCTTAAACCACCCGCAGAGCGAAGCACCTAGAAACGCAGATGTTACGCTCCTAGCGCGCCGCCATGTTGAGCAAGCATCCAGCCTCGTGATTGGACGAACCACTCTCGCGCGACCTGTAGCACAGGCTGAAGAAAGGAAAACCATCGCGAGACCTGGAGTTTGCAGCTCCAGACACAAGGAAGGGGCGTGGCAGCAAGTGGATTCTTCTGTGTGAGGGCGCCTGCATTAGAATCTGTCTGGGAACTTGTTTTGTAATGTCGATTTTTAAAAATGAAAACGTAGCTTTCTAGGTCTCACTTTAGACTTACTAAATCACACTCTGAGGTTAGGCGGGACTATGAGGATGGCGGGAGGAGGAGGCGGGGAGCTTTAGGATTTGAGGGCGGGCAGCTAGCATTTGTTCTGCAACAGGTCTCTTGCTTCATGTGTTGTCTCATTTAATCATCACAGGTAAATCTGTGATATGAGAAGGAATAATCTCATTTACAGAAGGAAAAACTGGGGATAGAAATATTAAGTCATTTGTCCAAGATCTTACACCCAAATGGCATCAGATCCATGTTCTTTGTGTTTCCTCACCTGCCTCGAGCTGGAAGCTCTATCAAATGCTTTTCAACTCGGTTATACTAATTTTTATTCTTTAGGAAGTAGAGTGAGCCTTAGTCTCATTTCACAATTGATACCAAAAGGTAAATCACTTTCAAAAGGCATTCAGCTAAGGCTAGGACTAAAGTCAGCCTCTGGACCGCTACCTAGAAACTCCATAAAAGCTTGCCTGTGTGCTAGTAATTAATGCGAAAGCTTCTGGCAAAGCATTGCTATAAACTTGAGAGATAAAGGGTAAGAAATGAAGATTTAAGTTTTATGCAGAACAAAGTGTACTATCAGTCACCCAAGGAAAGCAAGGAGGTGTTCTCATTATCTATTGTGTAACAAACCACCCTAAAATGTATAGCTTAAAACAACAACTTTTATTTGCTCACTGTTCTGTACTCTGGGTTGGAATTAGCCCAACCGTTCTTGTTCCCTCCTTGCTGCTTGCGGTAGCATCAGCTGGTGGATGGTTCAGCTGGAGTGGCTGAGCCCCTCTCTCCTTCTACTCTAATCTCAAACTCTCTCCTTCTTCCCGTGACCTTTCCATTTAATTTCTCCAGCAGAGTAGCAGACTTCTTACGTGTTAGCTCAGGACTCCCAAAAGAGCAAAAGTATAAGCTACTAGGCTTTCTTAAGGCTTATGCCCAGAACTGGTGCTTTCATTGTTCACTCAATTATATTTGTTAAAGCAACTCAAAGGGCCAGCCCGGGTTCAAAAGGAGGGGGTCTGCCAATGAACAGAAAGCCACAGAAAGTTTTTTGTCTTTGATTGGTAGTGACTTTGGTACTCGTTATTTTTTATACTTTTTAGTGCTTGCTTCTGGAAAGAGAAAAGAGAAAATGGCATTGGAGATATGACTATATGGTTTATAAGACTATAAGTGGATTATATTTTAGATGCTGGTGAATTTATTAGTTCCAAACAGAGCTTTGACCCACTCTCCTGTGGGTCAAACCAGAGAGATCCTAGCTCTATAGCCAGGGAATTTTGGCTTTAATCTTGCCCCCAACCACATACTAACCCTGTGATGATGGATAATTTATTTAAACTATTCAAGCCTGGGTTTGTTCAATATTGCCTATTAGTAATTAGTAATCTCATAGGGTTGTTGTGAAAATTAAATCAGATAATATATATAAAACAGCATAGTTTCTGGCACACAGTAAGCTATCATTAGTATTATTACTATTATTATTCCTTACAATTTCTTTGGTCAGTTTCCTTTTTTAAAAATTATTTCATAATGATAAAACATGTTCATTATAGAAAATTTGTAAAAATTTTAACTAATACAGGAGACTATAAGAAAGCAAAAATTTTCTGAAATCTCACCACCTAAATTTGTTAACCTTACTTTCCAGACCTCTATATGAAAACAAAACAAAGCAAACATATATATCCATATATATATATATGGATATGTATGAACATATAACTAAACTTTTTTTAAATAGAAATAGCACTATAAAAAAAAAAAAAGAAATAACACTATAGGGGCGCCTGGGTGACACAGTCGTTAAGCGTCTGCCTTCGGTCATGGGATCATCAGGTCATCAGGTCATGATCCCAGGGTCCTGGGATCGAGCACCACATCAGCTCCCTGCTCAGCGGGAAGCCTGCTTCTCCCTCTCTTACTCCCCCTGCTTGTGTTTCCTCTCTTGCTGTATCTCTCTCTGTTCAAATAAGTGAATTAGATCTTAAGAAAGAAAGAAAGAAAGACCTAATAAAAATAATAAATTGCAATATATATATTTTTCTCAGATATAAATCTTGGAGGTTGGCCTACCTCAATTAATATATTTCTATATCATCCTTTGTGATGGGTGCATAGCATTCTATTGTGTGGATGTGCCACTATTTTTTTAAACTAATTTCCCTATAGATGGGCATAGATTGGCCTGTTCCTAAAATTATGGTACAATGATAAATACATCTCATTAAATTTTTTTTTACATTAAATGAATACTATTTTCACATTAAATGAATATGAATATTACATTTACATTAAATAAAAGAGACTCCACAAAATAGATTAATAATATATTCAACATCTGCCTCTTAGGGCTTATCTCTCTGATTTACCCTCAAATCCCCAAGAATTTAATCTTGTAAGAGAAGTCTGTCAAAGTTCAACACCCCATCAACAGGAGTTCAATTAGTCTATTACATCCTTTGCTTTGTGCTGTTGATTTGTAGTAGGAAACTGATGCTGCACATTTGATGGACAATGCTGCTAATTCTGAAATGTTGCATACTTGCTACCAGACCTGCTTTCAGCATCAGCCATCTGCTGGGCTGCAATCAACCTTGAGGTCATTCATCTTGAACTCCCACTTCACTGAAGTTAATGATTTCAAAGAACTTGTTACTCTACTTTGCCACTCTCCTTTGGCCAGGGCCAGCCAGACATCATCCACAGGTCTCTCTAACTTCATGTCTTAGAGAGTAATGATTGAGTATCAATTCCTTATGCCCCAGAAGATCATGACTTAAATGCATTCCACTCCTTCTTAGGGACCAAGTTAATATGTTGGAGATCTAATGGCCACCTTAATTAAGTCACAAAAGCTACACTCCGATCCCAAAACACTGACTGTTTCTCACCCTACATTGACATAACCAAGAGATCTACTCACGTGATGCTTTATATTTTTCTTTTCTTTTTTTAAAAATTTTATTTATTTGACAGAGACACAGCGAAAGAGGGAGCAAAAGCAGGGGGAGAGGGAGAAGCAGGCTTCCGGAGGAGCAGGAAGCCCAATGCTCAATCCCAGGACCCTGGGATTATGACCTGAGCTAAAGGCAGACGCTTAACCACTGAGCCACCCAGGCACCCCTATATTTTTCATTTTTATAAATAATGCTGTAGGGTGCCTGGGTGGCTCAGTTGGTTGAGCATCTGACTCTGGATTTCAGCTGGTGTTATGTCTTAAGGTGGTAGGATTGAGCCCCGAATTGGGCTCCACACTCAGCAGGGAATCTGCTTGAGACTTTCTTTCCTTCTTTTTCTGCCTCTAGCCCACCCCCACCCCCATGCCACACACGAACTCTTTCTCTCTAAAATAAATAATAGAATCAGATACTTAACCGACTGAGCCATCTGGGACTCTAATAAATAAATCTTTAAAAAAATAATAATGGGGCACCTGGGTGGTGAAATTGGTTAAACATCGGATTCTTGCTTTCAGCTCAGGTCATGATATTAGGGTCCTGGGATTGAGCCCTGTTTGGGGCTCTGTGCTCAGTGTGGAAGTCTGCTAAAGTTTCTCTCCTTCTCTCTTTGTCCCTTCCCCCTCACCATGTGCACGTTCTGTCTCTCTCTCAAATAAATACATAAATAAATAAATAGATAGATAGATAGATAGATATTTAAATAATAATAATAATGCTGAATTCTTTCAAGACTTGAAAAGTAAATTTCAAAAATTAATAGCTGGTGGAAGAAGTTGATCTAAATGTACATCTGACTACTCTCCTTCCTGTTCCAAGTCTTGTGAAACAGGATATAGTAATTTCAAAAACAATAAATTCCAAAAAAACCCCAATAAATTCCAAATAGGACTGAAAACCCAGAAATAACACCATTGACAGATCAGAATGTTTGAGGATACTCTGAAAAAACAGGACACAAATAGGAATAACAACTGAAATGCCAAGAGATTTTTATAGGGATCTACAGATGATTTTCAAATATATCTGGAAAACAAAATGTGCAAAAATAGCTAATTTTTCCAGTTGGAAAAAAAATTATACCACACATAAAATAAATCCCATATGGATAATAAACAAAACAATTGTAAAGACAAAATCAACTATAGAAGTGTTAGAAGAATGTAGAAGAATGTTTTTTACAAAAAGAATAGGGAGTGTCTCCTAAAAATACAAAACTCAAAAACCATAAGGGAAATGCTTGCTAAATTTGATTATATAAAATTTTAAAAATTCAATATAATAAAAGATACTACAAATAATTGACCACGAGCAGGGAGAAAATATTTGCAATATCTATAACAAAGAATTAATATCCAAAAATACAATCTCAAATAATGTCAAATCAATAATAACCCTATGTTAAAATGAACAATGGATATGAAAAAGAAATTCACGAAAGAGTATATATATGGTAAATCAACAAATATATATGAGAAATGCTCAAATACATAAGTAATCACAGAACAGCATAGTTAAATAATTGTAACTACCATATGTAACATATCATATTAATAAAAATAAAAATATTGATAAAGATGCCTGGATGGCTCAGTTGGTTGAGCATCTGCCTTCAGCTCGGGTCATGATCTCCAGGTCCCGGGATTCAGCCCTGCACTGGGCTCCCTGCTCAGGGGGGAGCCTGCTTCTCCCTCTACCTGCCACTCCCCCGGCTTGTGCTCTCTCCTCTGTCTGACAAATAAGTAAATAAAATCTTTTAAAAATATATTGATAACGTCCAATAAGGCAAAGATTAGTATGTTGGTTAGCTTTTGCTGTGTAACAAGCCGTCCTAAAACTTAGTGGTTTAAAACAATGGCATTAATTATCACTCACAATTCCAGACATTAGCTATTTTGTTTAACCAGGCAGTTATTCTGGTTCACTGATCTCTGCATTTACCCAGAGGTTAAGCTGGGGCTTGGATGGTCTAGGATGACCTTATTCACATGCCTGGCAGTTGGCAGGCTGGTTGGTCCAGGGTCAGGGTCAGCAAACTACTCCCAACTGGGCCAAATCTGGCCACACCTATTTATTTACACATTGTTTATGGCTGTTTTCACAACACAGCAGTTGCAATAGAGGCCACGTAGCCCACAAAGCTGAAAATATTTACCGTGTGGCCCTTTACAGAAAAAGTCTGCTGCCCCTGGTCTAGGAAATCCAAGCTGGCAGTGCTTCTTTCTGCTTCACAGTTTCTCCCTGTCCGGTAACGTAGACTGGGTTTACTTATGTGGTAGCAACATTCCAAAAGAGTGAGAAAGTAAGCTACAAATAGCTCTTAGGGCCTAGGTCAACCTAGATGCAAGGAGTGGGGAAGCAGAATTCACATCTGGGCAGAAGGAACAGCAAAGAATCTATGGCCAATTGCAATTGATCATAGCTAGTCTAAATTGCCTTTTGAAGGCTTGTTTGGCAATATACATGTTAAAATCCAAAATGTCCAATCCAAGGACTCCTGTGAAAGGAAGAAATTGATGCCAATGATTGATTCTGGAGTGAAGAGCTAATGACTGGGAGACAGGAGTAGGAAGAAGACTTGCTTTTCAATAGGACTGATTTTGTATCTTTTGAATTTTGTACTAAGGGTAAATTTTTAAAAAATAAATTTAGAGATTTAGAAGATCTATCCAGAAGCTCCAACTCTGTTTAGTAGGACTTCCAGAAGGTAAAAACACAGAAAAGAATAGTGGAAGAAAACAAAAATAAAGGAAGAAAATTTCCTAAAGCTGAGAATGATATAAGTCTTGAAATTGGAAGAGTTCACTGTGTACCAAACTGAATGAATTCTTAAAGGCCCATGCCAAGTCAAGTTGTTAGTGTGAAATCTAGTCCAATATGACTGGTGTCCTTATAAGGAGAGGAGATTAAGGTCACAGACAATGCAGACAGAGGAACAACCATATGAGGGCACAATAAAAAGGGAGCCATCTATGAGCCAAAGAAAGGGGCCTCAGAAGAAACAAAATCTTCCAGCACCTTGATCTTGGACTTCTAGCCTCCTATATTGTGAGAAAACAAATCTTTGTTCTTTAAGCTGCCCAGTCTGTGTTTTTTTGTTTTTTGTTTTTTTGTTACAGCAGCCCTAGCAAACGAATGTAGCCTACTGGGTTGCATTAAGTATTTTATTCTTTTTGTTGCTATTGTAAATGTAATTATTTTCTTAATTTTCTTTTGCTTGTTCTTAGTGTATAAAAATGCAACTGATTTTTTTAAAGATTTTATTTATTTATGGGACAGAGAGAGACACAACGAGAGAGGGAACACAAGCAGGGGGAGTGGGAGAGGGAGAAGCAGGATTCCTGCTGAGCAGGGAGCCTGATGCCAGGACCCTGGGATCATGACCTGAGCCAAAGGCAGTTGCTTAACGACTGAGCCACCCTAGCACCCAAAAAAATGCAACTGATTTTTGCATGTTAATTTTGCATCCTGAAACTTCGCCAATTTTTTAAAATTCATTCTAACAGTCTTTTGGTGGATCTTTAGGGTTTCTACGTATGATATCATGTTATCAGTCAATATAACTCATTTTACCTCTTTCCAATTTGGATGCCTTTTATTTCTTTTTTTTTATTATTTATTAGAGAGCGAGAGACTGAGAATGAGAGTGGAGAAAGTCAGAGGGAGAAGCAGACTTCCCGCAGAGCCGGGAGTCCGACACGGGACTCGATCCGGGGACTCCGGGACCATGACCCGAGCCAAAGGCAGTTGCTCAACCAACTGAGCCACCCAGGCGCCCGGATGCCTTTTATTTCTTAATGTTGCTTAATTGTTCTGAGTAGAACTTCTAGACAATTTTGAACAGAAGTGGCAAAAGTAGGCATTTTTGTCTTGTTAAATCTTAAGAAAAGCATTTGATCTTTCACCACTGAATATGATATTAGCTATGGGCTTTTCATATGTTGATAGTTTCCTTCTATTTCTAGTTTATTGAGTGTTTTTATCAAGACAGGGTGCCAAACTTTGCCAAGTCCTTTTCCTGTGTCAGTTGAGATGACTTGTTTTTCCCTTCATTCTACTAATGTGATGTATTAATTGAGTTTCATATGGTAAACTATTCTTACACTCCAAGAATAGTCCCACTTGGTATAATATACTTGTAAAATATTTTTCATATGATGTTGAATTCAGTTCACTAGTGTTTTCTTAAGGATCTGTTGTTCTTACATCAGTGTTTATAAGAGACATTGATCTGTAGTTTCTTTTTTTTTTGTAACATCTTTGTTTTTGTTTTTTAAAGATCTTATTTATTTGTTTGTTTGTTTGTTTGAGAGAGAGACAGAAATAGTGAGAGAGAGCATAAGCAGGGAGGGGAGGGAGAAGCAGGTTCCCTGCTGAGCAGGTAGCCCAATGCAGGACTCAATGCAGGACTCAATCCCATAACCCTGGGATCATGACCTGAGCCGAAGGTAGATACTTAACCACTGAGCCACCCAGGGGCTCCTATCTTTGTCTGGTTTTGCTGGCAGATTATTACTGGCTGCACAAAATGCGTTTGGAAGTGCTTCCCCTCCTTTGATGTTTTGGAAGAGCTTAAGAAGGATTTGTGTTAATTCTTTATTATTTTTTGATTTAAAAAAAATTTTTTTAAAGATTTTATTTATTTATTTGACACAAAGTGAGAGAGAGATCACAAGTAGGCAGAGAGGCAGGCTGAGAGAGAGGGGGACGCAGGCTCCCCGCCGAGCAGAAAGCCCGATGCGGGGCTCGATGGGGGGCTCGATGGGGGCTCGATCCCAGGACCCTGAGATCATGACCTGAGCCGAAGGCAGAGGCTTTAACCCACTGAGCCACCCAGGCGCCCCTGATTTTTAAAATTTTTAAAAAGGTTTTAAGAAGGTTTAAATATTTTATTTTCAAATAATCTCTACACCCAATGTGGGGCTTGAACTCACAACCCTAAAATTAAGTCACATGTTCCTCCAACTGTGCCAGCCAGGCAACCTGGTGTTAATTCTTTAAATATTCATCATCATTATTAAAACTACTGGGAAGTCAATGAAGTATGGACCTTTTCCAAATGGCTAGCTGGATGTTTGAATATCATTTTTAAAATTGTGTCATTGTGGTGAAATACACATAACATAATATTTGCCATTTTAACCATTTTTTTTTAAAAAATTCATTTATTTATTTGAAGGAGAGGGAGAAGGGAGCCCAACGCAGGGCTCGATCCCAGGACCCTAAGATCATCACCTGAGCTGAAGGCAGACTGAGCCACCCAGGTCTCCCTCATCATAACCATTTTTTAAAAAAGATTTTATTTATTTATTTGACAGAAAGAAACAGCGAGAGAGGAAACACAAGAAGGGAGAGCGGGAGAGGGAGAAGCAGGCTTCCAGCCAAGCAGGGAGCCTAATGCGGGGCTAGATCCCAGCACCCTGGGATCATGACTTAAGACGAAGGCAGCTGCTTAATGACTAAGCCACCCAGGTGCACCACCATTTTTAAGTGTTCAGTTAAGTAAGTAGTGTTAACCTTGAACATTATTGTGAAACAGATCTGGAACTTTCTCAGTTTGCAAAACTAAAACCCTATATCCATTGAACATCAACTCCCCATTTCCTCCTTCCCTCAGGCATTGGTAACCACCATTCTACCTTCTGTTTCCATGAATTTGACTATTTTATATAGCTTATGTAAATGGAATCGTACAGTGTTTGTCTTTTTGTGACTGGCTTCTCTCATTCGAATACCATTTTAACCCATTGATTTGGATTGTTCTCTTGGTAATTCATTAGTTCCCACATATGCTTGGGTTTATTTCTAGACTTGTTTTCCTGACCTGTCTACCTATTTCCACACATGTACACATCTGTTTTAACTATTGTAGCTTTC